>OY998263.1:18981179-20181179 GCA_963922045.1 Persicaria maculosa | reverse complement strand
GCTTTGTCGATATCAAGTAACTAACTCGATATCGAGGAGTGTCCTGGAGTCGGGTTGCTTCGTTCCTCAGTTTCTCGACATGGTGCTCCTCGATCATGCTATGCCCGGACAATCTTTGTCGATATCGAGTAAAACTCGTCGATATCGAGTAGCTTGCTGCTTCCGTCTTCACTTTTTGGTTTTCTCCCGAAATGGCTCCATATTCTGCAATATTAAACCAAAACTTATGTAGATCTCCATTTCTTGCAAATAAGCACAAATTACATAAATTCGACATATTCCCAACCCGAAATATGCAAAGTGTATAGAATATGAAGCTAAACTGTGCATTTCAACATGGCTACTTTAGTGGACATCACCGTCCACGACTAAATGTTCCGAGCAGCAACCATGTTCATAAAATTCAAACACAATAAAAACGATGTTCATAACAACTTCTACCATAACATCAAAGTTCATAACACTGGGCAATGGTGATCACAACTACGATCATAATCGTCTACCATGGAAGATGCCAACAACGAGCAGTGCCTGTACGCCCCGATGAATGCGTCGTCAAGACTGTCGTAGGTGGGGGCGTCCTTCATGAGGAGTTGCATGAACCTGATCGTGTATGGACCGCAGTCTCCACTGCAATAGGGATGCTGAAGTCAGATTCATTACAACCGGATACCACTATGATACGAAGAGATATTTAAGTGTTCCACATAAATTACCTCTACTTGTTCCGCGGCATCCTTTTCTCGCGACTAAGGGTGAATGGCTTTGGCAACTTGTCGGCGTAGGTGGCCATCAACGCGGGGTGGGCAGTCATCAGTACCGGGATAAGGTGGGTGATGCAACTTAAGTGTGCCGGCAGATGGCGGTCCCTCACGATGTAAACGTCCAAATCATAAACCCTTACCTGCCACCCGATCAGATCTATCGCTACGACGATCCAGTGAATATTGTCCACGTTCAACGGTAGGAGGATGAGTTCCGCCCCTTCCCACGGGCGGCCTATCGTCGACGGGGACCGCCCGTTGAAGTAGGCAAGCAGCTTCTAGTCGGCTTCGTAGCTATCCACATCGCTCTTGTATTTGTCCCACTCGGTCTACAGATAGCGACCAAAATATGTGTCCACAACCACAACTCGACCGCCAACGTCACCGGCCCTCTCCGTTAAACCTTTACGAAGAAGATAGCATGCTTGTTCCATGTGCTGCATCGATTACAACCCTAGTAAAAATCCAATACTATTGCAGTACCTATTACACTAGATACCATGTCATTAACTAAACAAAGGTAATCACTTAGGCGGGTATTGTACCTCAGAATTTAGCCAAACTGTGGGCGTTTTTAGTGCGGTGAAGAACTCCTTAGTCAGCGCCGTGCCGTACGCAGTCTTCTAGATGTCCTCATCCCCGCTGCACAACCACAACCATAATGTTAGGAGAATGGAGTCATGTCTGCAATTATTTGGGTACGTCTACTGATGAGTGTCACCTATCCATCCAGCGGAGGAAGCCATCGTTGTCTGACACAGATACAAGACCCAACTTAATCACGTCTGCGCATTCGACAACGTTCTTCCCTTTTCGGCCCCGCGGTTTCTTCTGAGGCGGGGACTTCACTTCTCCTTCACCTCCTGGACCTCTCTTACTCTTCCTGCCTCGAACGGGCTCCGCTCTTGCAGCCTTCCTGCCAATTGGTTACACAGTTTCAACGGTCAGAGCAAAATTGTTTTTACCCCCGTGTCACCCGAACAATTATCCGTGTCGGTTAACACTGATACACTTGTCACTTACGTACTACTATAGATTCCAATGACAATGTCAAGTAACAACCAATTTACCTTCTCATCCTGTCCTTCCGGCGTTAGCTGGTCGTCCACTGTATGTGGTACCTCCGTTGACCCGGCCTTAAGGTTGTTCTCCTCATCCTCCCAATGTTTCCCGTCATTCTCTCCACTGACATCTCTCCCGGTTCCTCCAATGGTCTCGGCTTTCACAGCCTCTGAGATTTGGCAATTTGTTATGATTATTTCAACTGTCATTCAGATAATTTCTTTGTTCCCTTGTCACTTCACATATTAAAATGTGTCGCTTGACATTAACAACCGTGTCAGTTCTCTGTAATATATTAAAATATGAAAATGTTGATTATATTAACCCTTGACCATTGGGAGAAAATACCATGTCAAGTAACAATCAATTTACCTCCTCTTATCCTTCTGGTGGCTGGTCGTCCACCTCAGTTGGTCCCTCTGTCCACCCAATATTTTGGTCGTTATCCTCTCCACGGACATCGCCCATTGATTTCTCCACACCTCCTGCATTCGACTGGCCATCTCGCATCCCATTCACAACACCTTCCAAGACCTTCATCTGATATACAGAGTACATAAATGAGGGGTCGTTTGCAAATGTTATTGGGCATTGGGAGAAAAGTTACCCATGTCACTGTTGGAAAATACCTGTGTCACCACTAAGGGACAAGTTACCCGCGTCACTTATAGAATATACCCGTGTCACTTATGGGAGAAAAGTTACACGTACCTTGTCATCCATGCTCCGCATCCATGTTGACATAATTCCCAGCCTCTCCAAGATCAGTTCTAGTGACTTTCCTACCTTATCTTCCCAGGATTCCCTTGTCCCATCTCGTTGCTCCGAACTTGGGCCGGGCTTGCCAGAGTCTTCATCGTAATAACTGGGTGCCAACGTAGCCTCAATGTCGTCAAAGTAGAGGTCAGGCTCCTCATGCTGGTAGAAGCACCCGAGCATCAATTCATACTCGCCGGCCTTCAATACTAGTATCGGGTCGTCTTCGACCTTTATGCTATCCGATTTCTCAGGGTCCATGCGGGACTGGATCGTCTCATAACTTAGATTGTCGTCATCGGTTGTCCACCTCAGGATGCGAGGCAACGCCGTCTTTGACACCGGGTTCGCAAACGCCTCCCCAATCCCCGGGACCGCTTCGTACAACCAAATCTACAACAACCACACATGACACTCAAGTTCATCAATTGCACTTAATAGTTAAAGTATAACTTCGGTCAAGTAGGTAACCTGGAACGCATACGGAAAACCCATTAGCCCATATCCATTTCGGTCGTCCTTCGCCTTCGGCTTCAAGTCAGCGACACGTCGTTCTATGACACCCGATAGGGGCTCGTGGGTGGCCGCGTACACAATCCTGCCCCAGGGATAATCCCGAAATCGATCAACGTTCTCCACAAGCTTCACAATCCACCCTCGTATGGGTTTCCTGGGTTCTCCCCCCAGCAGAACTCCTTCGACGATGAGGAGGAGAGCGATCTTAAAACGCCTTCTCGCACTCGGCTCCTTCAAGATGGAGTTCTTGAAGGCATTCTCTAGCTCACCCACCTTCATGTTGTCCATTCCGAATAAGTCCTTGAGAGCCTTCTTTGTCTTCTTGTCATCCTCCGTCTCTGTGTCTTCCCCCCGAACTCGACCACACCGCATCCCAGTAACGAGCGCAAACTCTTTGATCAAGAATCGCCGGAGCTTGTCTTGAAGCATGTACCAAGTCTCCCACTTCTTTTCTGTCACAAGTTGTCGTTGTAACACATAATTCAGTAGTTGCGACGAGAATTGAACCCGATTTGCCAATTGCACAATACCCCCAAATTGGCTTCGCAGCAGCTTCTCCCAATCGACGGAGTTGACCCAGTCGTCCAAGTTCACGAGCAGCGACACTTAAGGATGGCAACGGGGCGGGTTCGGGGCGGGGAGTACCCTCCCCGTCCTCGTTTTCAAAAAGTCTCCCCGTCCCCGTCCCCGTGCGGGGATGAAAAATGTCCCCCGTCCCCATCCCCGTCAGGTCCCCATCCCCGCGCGGGGAAGCATTTTCGCCCCCATCCCCATCCCCATCCCCATCCCCATCCCCATCCCCATTTAATTTCCCCATCCCCGTCCCCGCGACGGGGATTCCCCGCGGGGATCGGGGAGTCCCCGCCCCATTGCCATCCCTAGCGACACTCTCGAACCATGGTTGACCCGCCCTTGGAAATGCTTCTCCTCCGGCACTGCGAGTCGTGGCTCCACCTTCTTCGGTGACCGGACACCCTTCCTCCTCAAATTCTGGGACCGAACCATGTCCTTCCTGCAATTAGGTGGACATGAACAAAATCAATATCCAGACAAACTTACCCCCCTACTTAGTAAATCTGTCTGCGAGTGTTTCACGAGAAAGTGCCCATGTCACCTTAGGGGGTAACCCTTGTCACCCAACAGCATAAGCCATGTCATGAATGTCAGTTGGCTTCTCCCAATACTCCTACAGTACCCGTTTATGACAGGGGTTATTCTCCACTCTCACATTTTGGATTAAAGGACCCGCAACCCTCCCACGCTCATCTTCAACCTCCCTCGCTCTTCTTTGTCAATTCCTCAGATCCCCATACCCCTTTTACCCCAGATCTCTATTTCCCCGTATCCCCCAATTCCCCACATCACCTTTAACCCAAATCCTCAATTTCTGAATTTTCTCCATTCCCAAATTGCATGCCTTTGAACGAAACAATGGAAGATTGCAAATTAAGTGGGGAAGATTGCAAATTAAGTGAAGATTCAGAGTAGTAGAGATGGGTGAGGACGGATTTCAAGAATCAATTGAGTTGTACCTGTTTTCCGACGCCTTCCCCTCTGGTACGGGCTTCTCCGGCGTCTTCCTCCCTTGTCCTATGTCGTATGTTCACAGCGGCCGGAGTGCTGCTCTCCTCTTTCCCTTCTATTCATAACGGCCTCCCTTCTTGCCCTCTATTAATATTCAATCTCTCTCTTTCCCTTGTGGTGGTGGTTTTATTCCCCAACTGCAATGAATACAAGTTGGTGAAAGTTACTTTTTCTTTTCTTTTCTTTACCTTTTATTTTCGAGAGAGAGAATATTTGGTTTTTCTTTTTTTTTTTCTATTTTTTAAAGTAGGTCAAAGTAACTGTGCAACCAACTGCCACCCTGAAAGATTCCTTTTCTATTGTCGTTTTGTTGTTTTGTCCCAGTATCGGGTCACATCTTTGCATGCACGTGTCACCTCACAGGTTTTTTCGTGTCACTATTCACTCTCTTAAATTTCTACGTATAGTCTAAATGACCCATGTCACCCCTTTTAATCCTCGTGTCATGTAACAACATATACCTTGTCACCAAATTGGATCGATACATATACCTACATTGCCAAGTTTAACAAAATACATGTTCGCATACCTAAAATATCCAAATGTTCACATTCAACAACTACCAAGTTTCGCAAAATATCCAAATGTTCTACTTCAACTATTACAGGAGGGTGTTTTGATTGGAATCAAGTGTTCACAACAAACATTCACGACACACTCCAAAGTCTAGCATCCGAGTCGACCATGGAATACCCCAACAGCTAGCATCTGGCGGTATGCCTCAATGTATGTGTTGTCCAATCCATCAAAGGTCGGGGCAGTCTCCAGTAGGAGCTGCATGAATCTAATGGTGTACGGGCCACAATCACCGCTGCAATAGGGAATAATCGGTCAGAACGCAGACACCGATTCCACATCCAATGAAACGAAATTGAACCATGTGAACCAACTTACCTTAGCTTGTTTTGTGGAAGGCTCCTATCCCGACAAATAGCAAACGACGTGGGGACCTTATCCGCATACTTCACCTTCAGATCGGGGTGTGCCCGCATGACGACAGAGATGAGGCTTGTCACCGACATTAAGATGGGTTGGAGCTGGCGTTCCATCACGATGTGGACGTCACAGTCATACACCCCGACCTCCCACTCCTTCAGACCGATTGCAAGCGCAACCTAATGTATGTTCCTCACGTTCAAGGGGAGGAGGATGAGGTCCGTACCTGACCACGGTCGCCCCATTGGCTTCAAGGACCGGCCATCTAAGTACGCCAGCAATGCATCACTGGGCTCATACGCTTCGGGGCTGGTGTTGTACTCCTTCCATTCCTGCGGTAGATAAATTACCGTCAAGCACGTATCCACAACGATGGCTCGACTGCCAATGTCAGCCGCCCTGTCTGCGACCGCTTTGCGCAGAAGATAGCAACACTCCTCCATCTCCTGCATGAAGTGAACCGCAATTACAATCCAAAATCCTGACACGTGAAATTTGATAGGTGATACGTGTTCATACCACTGTGCCAAACCAAGATTGGGGTTTCTTCAGGTAGTTGAGTAACTCCTTCGTCACATCCACACCGCAAGGTGATATGCGCACCTCCACGTCCCCACTGCATGGTAATTTTCTGTCAGGTATAGTGGACGTTTAACTATCTACCTTCGTCGTCTATTCGAGAGTAAGACACGTAAGTTACGTACCTTGCGAGCCAACTTGTCATGGCGTCCTTGTCCGTCGCGGACACAATTCCTAGCTCAACAACATCAACGGGAACACTGGCTACCTTCTGGGCTCGCGGTTTCTTGGCCGGGGGAGCCAGCTCCTCTCCATCACCCTTCCTCATCTTCTTCACCCCCTTAGATGCATACACCTGCGCTACCCGGGGCTTCGCCTTATCATCACCTTCAATTTTCTTTTCCCCGTCATCAGGACCAGACCCCTTGACACCAGCCTCTCCCAACTGCAAAGATATGAAACTTCAGCTAAGGTTGACACTATACCTTGTCACATAACAGATATACTCATGTTGTACAACTACATTGTCCCTGTCACCATTAACTGATAGAAAAAACTTACATCCTTGCTCTCTCTTGCTGCCCCATCCCCTGCCTTGAGGGATTCACCTTCAGCTACCTTGTCCTCGTCATCAGCTTGCTTGTCCCCTGCCTTGGTCTGAAAAATTTTCGTGTCACTTGCCATAAACGTTCATGTCGCAGAGAAAATTTTCCTTGTCGCCTTTATTTGATAAATAAACCTTACCTCATTGGTCTTTCCTTCCCCCCCCCCCCTCCATCCCCTACCTTGACATATTCAGCTTCATCTTGCTTGTCCCCGACATCATCACCTACCTCCTTGCTCTCTCTTGGCCCCCCATCCCTTGCCTTCACAGTTTGAACTTCAGCGTGCTTATCCCCACCATCATCCACTTCAGTTCCCTTCTCAACAGTAGCTCCAAACTGCAAATGAATTCAACATTCAATTAGGCCTCAAACTTTCCAGTGTCACTTTTGTTGTTGAGGAGGGAATCGAGTATGAAATATAATGAAAATAGATCAAACCAGACTTAGGCCCCAGCAAATAAATACAAGACTCCTCCAATGCAGTAAGAGAAAGTCAGGATCGAATCCACGAGGAAGCACGTCAGCAGTTCTCAGGTAGCTGTAAATTCTCACAGGCAAAGCAGCAGAAAGACAGAAACACAGAAAAGAAACAGAAATAAAAGCAGAAAAAACAAAAGCAAAGAACAAAGCAAACAGAAAAGACAAAGCAAAGCAGAAACGAAAAGCAAAGGCAAAGGCGTACTCGATCTCGACAACAGCTCCTCGAGATCGACAAGGGCAGTGAACAACAGAAGACAGAAAACAGAAAATCGACGACAACAGAGAAAAGTTCAATATGCTAAAAGACTTCCAAGGCCAGGGTTTCAACACCACAACGATAACCATGCAAAGTAACACATAAAGGCACAAAAGATCATGCTTTCCATCAAATAACTTTCGTCATTAACAAATAGGCAAATAGAGGCTTTCGCATAAACCCTAATTGTTACTAACCCTTTTTCACATAATTAATCCAAGTTGCATTAAGATCACTTTCGCTTCAATAACACAAACAAGGATCACCTTCAACTCTCGCAAAAGAATCATGCTTATAGGGATAGAAGATGAATTGCATAACAAAATCTGACCTTTATCGCGTTATCTCATATGGCCACCGTCGGGCTCACCCCAGCCCCAGAAGTGGGTGGACTACTCACGCCTCATCGCAATAACAGACATTGAATGAAAAGAAATAACTTGCATTAACTATATTCAAAAGCCTTTACAATTCCGGCAATCAACTTTCGCAAAAAGCCAAAACCCTAAAAACCTTAGAACTCCTAAACTCTATGTGTAACTAACTAATTGTCTCTGAAATTTGAATTGTGTGTAACTTGGAATGAATGAAAAAACCAGCCCCTAGGGCTTTATTTATAGCCTTCATTCCCTAGCTAATCTAGGAAAGAAGATATCTATCTCTATCTAAAATTATATCTAAAACTTGAAAGGATAAATAAATTGTTTTATGGAAATAAATCTAAAAGGGAAAGATAAAACTAAATAGGGTAAGTCTTCATGATGTTGATAGATCTTGTCTCCTTGGATAGAACTTGATGGATTAGGATAGAATCGACTTCCTTTGGCCTCAAGGAATCCCAAGTCTACTCGGATAGGTCTTCGTCGAGAAGTTTCTGGACACGGCTCTACTCGACTTCGACCACGGCTAGTCGACCTCGACAAGGATGGTTCGTCTCGGCTAACTGGTGCTCGATGTGGCTCGGTCTTGGCTCACAGTGCTCGTCGACCTCGACAAAGCTTGGTCGAGATCGAGTAGGATGGCTCTGTCGACTAGGCTTCCTCGGGTGGCTCTACTCGACGGGCTCCGGATCTGGACTCAGGGTCTCGTCGATCTCGACAAGGCGTAGTCGAGATCGAGTAGAGTGGTGCACGTCTGGTCGAGCAGGCTTCTCCTCGGCAAGGACACGAACTGGCACGGTGGGTCTTGTCGATCTCGACTAGGGTTTGTCGAGATCGAGTAGGGTCCGGAGCTCGGGTTGGTCTGGCTCTCGATCAGGCTCTGTCGACAAGGCGGTGCTCGGACATGCTCGTCTATGTCGACTAGGGTCAACTCGAGATCGAGTTACCCTGACTTTCAGCTTGGTTCCGCTGCTTTGACCTTGGACTTCTGTAGCGGTTTTCCGAGCTTTTCCGACCTTCTGTAGAATTGCTGTAAAATGCCTCGATTTCTGCGAATTAAACAGAAACTGGTGTAGATTCCATAATTTTGGCAAATAAACATAAACTACATAGATTCTGTACTATCTAAACCCAAATGAATGCAATGTATACAGAAATCGATATAAAAGTTACTGTAAAACATGGCAGATTCAGCTCACAACAAACACCCCATACTTAAGCTTGCTTGTCCTCAAGCAATACTTTTAATTGTCATTCAGGGGAAGAAATCAAAACTCTCAACATCTTAGATTCATTCTTTATATGTCCCTGCAGTCAATTACCATCCTCGAAAAGGTACTAGTGTCACAGATCCATGCATGTGCAAATATATAAGAGCAACATCTACTCACAAAAGGAGGGTTATGCACAAATAATTTTTATGTGACAAAGCATCAATAATCAAGAGGACTTTTAATTTAAGCTCAATAAGGAGTAGATTGGTAAAAGGCTAAAGGTGGGCAATTTTTGGCAATGTGGTGCTAATGATCCGGGGAAATGGAGTATTTTCAAATTGAATTTCCACATTCCTTCTCTTTGAGATTCATCACCTTTCATAATGCTTTTATCCATAATATTTCTTTTACCTCTCTAATCTCAGCACTGCCTTCTCGCGAGTCGCAAACATGGGTGTCATGAATGGCCCCGGATACTTAGTGCGTCGGACTCCTCACCTGGTGTCCCATCTCTCCAAACTATTATCTCAGAGAGCAGGGTCGATCTTTGATCGGATTTTCTTTCACTCATTAAATTTTCCATATATTCAAACAATTTCGCCAAACTCTCAATAATGATAAACAACACAAACACCATATAACATCTCCATAATGTAACATCATTCTCAACATAATCCCCGGATAAGGTAAAGAATGGAAAAATATTTAGAGCATGTGGAGCAATATTTGAAATAAGGCATATTATGGCTTTTGTGATGCATACGCATAGGTAAGGCTAGGATTATCAAAATATGAGCATTATATGGAAATATAAAGTCCTCCATCATTTTATCATGCAACATGTCAAAAGCAATATCAAATTTTACCTCCTTTCATGGTTTTCAAGAAAATATGCACTTCATTGTGACTTCCCTTTACTAGGCAATTTCATGCTATATCTCTAATGAATCCAATTTTGCATCGTCGAGTTCAATATAAGCTTCCATGACATTATTTCAAAATTTTCAATGGGGGTCATTTTTCTCAAATTTTTGGAAAACATGCATATAAGCACAGAAATCAATAATGCATTCCAAAATAGCCATGTAGCAATTCAAAGAACTAAATTTTAAACATGCACATAATGTCAAATATGATCAAATATGCACAAAGTAAGCCCTTCCCCCACCCCATACTTAAACATTACAGTGTCCTCACTGTATAAAATAAAAACAAGAGTAAAGAAAGAAACTCATTAGACAGGTGTGCAGAGCCTCAAAATTTCGAATGGAGCACCTCCTGGCCGAGTTTGAATTGTTTCTATCCATGGACCTGAAAAGTGTAGAAGACATATACCCACAATAGAAAAACTAAAAGTGTTCAAAACCAAAAACAAGCAAAACAAAGTCTCAAAAGTCCTAAAAAGTCTATGTACATGCTCTAGATTTTATAGTCGCTAGGCCGACTTCTCCATTTATGCTCAAGGTGGCATTTGCAGGGCCCATGTAGCTTGGGCCTCAAATAAGACTCCATTCTTGTCCATCAGCTGTAATCCTCCAGAATGGATCTTGTTCACCACGAACGGTCCCATCCGCTTCTTGTTGAATTTATTAGGGAACCAATGATCCTTTGATTTAGAGACATAGAGCTTGTCTCCAACTTCATATTCCTTGGGCTTGTTCTTTATGGGTTGTTTCTTGCCCGGCCGTCCCCTTACCTTTACCATCCCGCAGCTCAGTCACGGCCACCTCCAACAATTTCAGCTGCAGGTCAACAAATTCAACACAAGCATTTTATTACGTGACACCTGTGATGAGTAATCAATACCCAACAAATGAAAATTCACACTTCATATCAGACTAAGGTCACCTAATTCACTTCAAAACAAACACATATCAGACTAGGCCCCCCTCAATTTCATAGTAGATTCGTTCAATATCTACACTACGTGTCACCTGCCTAATTTCACGTGTCAGGAGTCCATTTACCCTTGTCACCACAGTTCTCCAGACTCTCCCCAAAACGAATATATGAGAACTAATTGCGTACCTGTTCATCCATCTTCTCCATCCCTATTGACATTGTCTCAAGCTTGTCCATAACTGCTTCCAGAGTCTTGGCCACGTCCTCCACCCAGCCGTCCTTCTCATTGCCTCCTCTTCATGTCTTTGGGGAGCTCCCACCAAGGGCTTCGAAATGGCTCAAGAAGGATGCCACTACGTCGTCGAATAGGAGGTCGGACTTCTCATCCTCGTAGACACATCCATCCATCAACTCTAGTTTAGCCTCCTCCGGTATGAGTATTGGGTTATCGTCAATCTCAATGGTCGCCTCTCCCTCAGCTTCAGTGCGGCTGGATATATCAGCATAAGCTAGGTTCTCGTCTTTGAGGGCCCATCTCAGGCAACGAGGGAAAGCCGTGGTCGACACCTTTGACGCAAACCGGACCCCCCATTTTGGCATGGATTCCAACAACCAAATCTACACCGCATCCCCACTCAAATTATTACATTTTCAGCATATGAATTACAAAATGATCATGGGTGTGGTCGAGAAGGTTACCTGAAAGGATAGCGGATAACCCATCAGCCCTTGCGCTTATTGCGATCCTCTGCCTTCAACTCAGCCTCCCGGCGCTTTACGGTGCTGTCCAGCGAGACGTGTGTTGCAGCATAAATGACCCGCCCCCATGGGAATGCCAAAAACCGATCCACATTCTCCACCAACTTGACGATCCAGCTCCGCAGCCCCTTCCTCTGTTCCTCCCCTAGCAACACGCCTTCAACAATGTAGAGAAGCACTAGCTTGAATCGTCTTCGCGGGCTCCGCACCACCAACAATGAGTTCTTCAGTTCGCTCTCCAAGTCACCCACCGGCATCCTCTCGTTTCCAAAAAACTCCTTGATAGCTTTATCGTCGTCCTCCATCTCACTCGCTCTTGGTTGACTGCACCGCAACCCGGTAACTAAAGCAAACTCCTTGAGGGAGAACCTCCGGAGCTTCCCCTTTATCCTGTACCAGGTCTTCTACTCCTTATCGGTCTCAAGCTGGCGCTGGAGTGCATAATGCACCATTTGTGAAGAAAATTTGACGCGGTGCGCCAACTGCACAAACCCACCCAGCTGGGGGAGTAAAGGAGCTTCTGCCAGTCACCAACGTCGACATAGTCATCGATGTTGTTGAGCATCGACAGTCTTGAGCCCTGGTTCACCCGGGCCCGGAAGTGCCTCTCTTCTGGGACTAGGTATTCGGGCTCCCGCTTCTTCGACCTCAGATTCTTCGTCCTCACCATTTGTTTCCTGCAATTTCGATCAGACGAACAAAGTCAGTTTACAAATCATATTCATCTCTCTCTGTCACCTAACAGACAAACCCATGTCACTATACCCCTGTCACTCAAGGTGAAACCCATGTCACCCCTTATGAATCGGAAGCCTATAACCAATACCTCAAACCTCTTTCAATCGGCCACCTACGACATCCACGTATCCCAATTTCCACACCTCGTCATTTCCCCTTTTCCGCCTACCACAACAAATTTCGGAACCCTTCTCTCCAAAATGGAAACCCCTGTCACCCAATTTCAAACCCCTGTTACCCAATTCGAACCTCAAACCACCAATTTCCCCTATCCATAGTTCCCCGACCGTTTCCCTAACCCATTTCGAAAACCACTGTCACCCAATTGGAAACCCTAACCACCGATTTCCCCTTTCCATACCCGAAAACCACCCATGCCACCACCACCCACCATTCTCCAAACACGAAAACCACCACCCCGACCCACCATTCAGGCCACCATTGCCCTAACCCCTTCACCCACTGCTTCCCCGAGCCACACCCACGCACAGTACCACCAAAGGGAGAAGAGTAATAGGGCGTACATGTTCTCTATTTCGTCGGCGGTCGTGGCTGGTGTGTACTTTCCGGCGACGGTGGACTTGCCCGCTCTCTCTCCTTTGCTGTTCCTCTCTCAAAGCGGCGTCTCTGCAACCGCCGATGAAGAAACCGCCCTCTCTCTCTTTGCTATTTTGGAATTGTGGTTTGAAACGGGAGAGAGAGGTGTGATTGGATTGCCATTTACTAACCCCCTATTTCTCCTTCTCGTCCTGTCTCTCTCCTACTATGCAATGATGCCTCTAATTTATTTCCTTTTTTTTTGCCCAAATAAACATGGGATAGCCGGTAATGAGGGGTTTTTTACCTTGACATTTTTGCAATTTGGGGGAAAATATGGCATTTTTGCAAATTTTCCCAAAATGGCAGCATTTTTGCAAAGTTTTTTTGGAATTGTTGTAGTTTGTACCATTTCGTCCATGATATATGGTGAAATGATTGATTAAATTGCAATAATTGCTGCTGCTAAACTCCTCAAGTTCACAAAGCAATTCCATGGCATGCAAATTGAACCAAGTGCATAATTTATTATCTTTACTACCAAGTAGGAGTTTCTTTCCCTCTCTCAGACTAAGGTCAGTTCGTTAAGGGTCTTCAAGCTTTGCCCTTCTTCAATCAGACACAAGCAACATTGGCACACCCCCATGACCCCACCACACAATCCACATTTACATTTGAGAAAGAGCAAGTAATTGGAGTATCTTAATTCTTGTTTCTAAACTCTAAAGCTAAGAGGCAGATGACAAAGTGAAACTTATGAAATAGATAATGACAGTAGATCTACAAAAAAAAACTGAAGTTCAAATCCAAATCTATACAAGTAATGGAATTTGCAGAACAGAGGGACGATCATACATCAAATCACTCAAAACTCATAACAATCAGATGAGATCAAAACGAACTCCAAATCATATAAAGGCTACAAGAAAACAAGAGAGAAAGAGGACGAGAGACAACTGAGAGCGGCTGGGGCTAGGGAAATTCCTCACATACTCAACATCGCCTGAGACTCTTCTGGAAGCTGTTAGCGGTGCTGATTCCGGCATCTGCAAGGGCCACGTCATCTTCATCCTCTCTCTTATCTGTCTCCCTCGGCGCCGTCATCCCCATCACCAACACGCCAACAGAGCACTCCAACCAGTTCCTTGACTCCATTTCTCGCCTTCACCACCCCGAATCGCTCCCCAAATTCTCCAATTTCAACTCCAATTTGCCGATCGTTCTCATCACCGACGGCGAAAAACCTAATTCCTTAGCCGAAGCCTAAATTCCTCAGACGGTGGCGAGACCAGCGGGGATGCTAGGTTCGATGAAGGATGGGCGCCGACGGGATGGATCTTGAAGGATGCAGCACGCCTGATTTTGGATTTGACGGGAGTAGATTTGCAGAGATGGATCGGGAAGGCACTGGGAGATTTTTGCGTTCTCTGTTTCACGTCTAAGGTGCATATTTTGGAAATTAAAGAAATTAAACTGTTGCTTGGTCAACCAATCAAGACGAGTTAGCTCAGCAAGCTAAATGCATTGGATTTCAGATATTCATTTACATTGTTCAAACAGATCACCTTTACTGTACAATAATGTCTTGTCGAGATAAGTAACAATAATGTGTTGTGGAGATACCATAAATTGCATAGATCAGGTGTGGGTTCTTCAGCTTCAGAGGATCTAGTCCGCCAACGACGATGCTCTCAGATATGATGTATCGTGAAATGAATGATTAAATTGCAATAATTTCGGGAGAATTTGCTGAGCAGATTCCTAAAGGTTGTTGTCTCGTCTTTTAACCAAACTCCCCACTCCTGTCGGGCACTGACAGTGGGTAAAGTGCGTAGTTGATTCTTTGCTGGGCCACCGATTTGTTAAAAAATTTCCTACATTAGGATTATTTTAACCGAAAATTAGAATGATCGATTCAATTGGACGAAGTTTATTTGCACATTCAGATGTCCATTACTTGGCCTCAATTTCATACTTCTTTCCTGGAAGGAGATCAGCCTCTCTCTCTCTCTTACTTAGCTCTGGCTTTAAATTAAAGTTGAGGATATGTAGTTGATTGTTTTCCCTCTAAACTAAAATTGGATCAGCTTGCTTCATCCCATCAATCCATTTTTTATAATTCCGTTGTGTATGTTGCTGGATTCGTTCAGATAATTCCACTCATGCCTGGATGACAGATCAACTATTCAATCTGCATAGAATAAGGTCAGTTTGTTTTAGCCTCTCTGTTTTTATATATGTATGTACTAGTTGTTTCTGCATATTCTGAGCTCAGTGGCATTCTCTTCCTAGGCTTTGCCACCTTTGTCTCGAGCCACACACCACCGGCCGCCATTAGTTTTCCTTTTGTCCACTGCCTCTTCCACTTGCAATTTGACTTCCCGGTAGTCTGTCGTTGTGAAATCTCATACCTTTCCCATCTCATTTGAATTCCAATTTGACGAGGTAAGAAATCTCTCTTTTTGCCTTAATTTCTGAATTTCTTAAGGGAAAGAACTTTACATGTAAACCTTGAAATTTCAAACCTACTGCCTCTGCCTGATCATATAAGCATCAAAATACAATAGTGAAAACTTGCTAAATTGGCGTCCAGCAGAAAACTATTAGTTCCATACAGAAGATAGCAATTGAAAGGAAAAAAGAAGTCCATAGATTTAGGAGTTTATTTATTCCGAAAAAATTGCAAAATCTAGATTTATTGTGTTGAGACGTGAAGAGACAAAAAGAGTATTATCCAAAATATGAACCAAAACAAGTCTTGTATTTAAGCCAGTGCTCCTCCTCCTATTACTATTGATTTTATGTACACAACCTCAGTCACCAGTCCAATGGACTTCTGGTTCAGCATAACTGCATAAGTAGTTGGATTCGTTAAAACCCGATGGGCTTGTTTGGGTGTTTGTGGATTGATTACATTTGCCGTTTGGTCGACTCATAAATGTGTACTTGTGGTTCGCCATGAAATTGCTTTTATGAATTTGTAAAGTTCATCAATTGCTAATCTTTTGTGGCTGTTGAGTCTCTTGGAGAATTGGTGCAACATTAAAGTACCTATTTATAAATTTTCATTGATTTTGTTTTTCACAAATTCTGAAATCTTAAAAATCAATCAATCTCCTTGCTTGAGCCTTCCAATGGAGCCCTATGATTGCAACCCAAGAGCGTCCTCCGTTTGTCCCCTTTTGCTGTGTATTCACAACTGTCCTCCACGCGATTATCCCCTTTAACAGTCATACAATCCACTCTTCTGTCATGGCCTTCCCTTCTTAGTTCTTACACTTGTCCCTGATGGTGTTAGTTTCAACCCACAATTTTCTAAATTCTTAACTTATCATTTTACAAATCTTGAATCTATGATTATAAAAAAGTAATAATTGAACCTACACTTGTAAAATTGTGAATTTATAGTTACAAATAAAATCTTCAACATGTTGTTATAAAAATTTGAACCTATTGCTATAAAAATCTTAAACCTATACAATTACATATATAGATAAAAAATCAGGTTCCTGGGTAATATATCTTACAGGATATCTAACACACTTTTTCTCTGTTAGATGGCTATGATACCTTTCTCTTCAACAAACAGCAACCGCTTAAATTCAAAGCTAGAAGACCTCATAGAGATGATGCAACAGCTAAAGAGTAAGGCAAATGATATTCAGAATGAAGTCCGAAATGAAGAGCTTCAATCCAGAAAGAAAAGAAAGAGTGAAGTTGCTTTATGGATTGAACAAGTGATCAGTTTTGAAGAACGAGTTCAGAGTATTGAACCAGAAGTTGCACAGGTTGGCGTTTTCGGTCATCGCCAGTTGTCAGTTAAGCTTGATGGGATAATGGAACGCGGTGCACAATTGTTACAACAGAGTGAGTTTCCCAGAGGAATTTTGCTTGATGATGTCAAACCTGAAGGCCTTGAATTAGTGACAGAGAAGATGGAAGGTTCCACTCCCTCGAGGGTTCAAGATGAAGTCTGGGGTTGTTTTGAAAGAGGTGAAAGGAGGGTTGGTATCTTTGGTATCGGTGGAGTGGGCAAAACAAGTTTGGCCATGCACATCAACAACCGGATTTTGAATCAGACACATCTTTTTGATTGTGTTTATTTTGTCACTGTATCTCGAGAGACCACTGTCTTTAGGTTGCAGAGTGATATTGCAAAAGCTCTTGGACATCGTCTGGAATATGAAGATGAGCCGAAGAGAGCATCCGAGTTGAAGATGGCTCTAGCAAAGAGAGAGAAATCTCTACTGATCCTTGATGATGTATGGGAGGATATTGCAATGGAGAAGGTTGGAGTTTCGGTGGAAGGTGGTGGATGCAAGTTGCTCATCACCACTCGAAAGAGAGATGTATGTCGGAAAATGAACTGCTATCCAGTTAAGATGGACCCTCTTTTACATGAGGGATCTTGGGAACTGTTTAAGAAGCAACTTGGGAATTTTGAAGCACTTTCCCTTGAAGTAAAGAACACTGCTAGATTAGTCGCCGAAGAATGTGATGGGTTACCTCTTGGAATTGTTACAATGGCTCGATCCATGAGGGGAGAGATTTGTGCACATGTGTGGAGGGATGCACTGAAAAGACTGCAAAATCCTTGTACCAGTCAACATGATATGAAAGAGAAGGTATTCAGGATATTGAGGTTTAGCTATGATCAGTTACATGATGACAAACATCGAAAGTGTTTCTTGTACTGTGCTTTGTACCCTGAAGATTACCGGATAGACAGGAATGAGTTGATTAGCGAGTTCATTGCAGCAGGGCTATTAGATGGAGCTAACAGACAGGAAAAAACAGATGAGGGACATGCTTTGTTGAATGTTCTTGAGAATGCATCCTTGTTGGAATTTGTGACAATATTGAGTAATGGGGGACTTGTAAAGATGCATGATTTAGTGAGAGACATGGCTATTGAAATAATTGGGCCGACATGCATGGTGAAGGTTGGAAACAGTTTGAGGGTGATACCTAGAAGGGAAGAATGGATTAACAAGGATTTGCAATGGGTGTCTTTGATGTACAATTTGATGGATCGTATTGAAGGTGTGATTCCTGATTGTCCGAACATTTCAGTGTTGTTGCTTCAAAAGAATCCTCTAAGGAGTGTATCAGATTGTTTCTTTGTGCACATGATAGGCCTCAAATTTCTTAATTTGTCCTGGACACGAGTTGAGGTACTACCAGATTCGGTTTCTAACCTGTGCAATCTCAACACTTTGTTGCTTTGTTGCTGCTACAGTTTGCACCACATTCCTTCATTAGCAAAGCTTACAAAACTAACAGAGTTGAATCTAGAAAGGTGTCGGGAGATGAGGACATTCCCCGAGGGTATGCAAGAGTTGGCAAGCCTAGAGCGCCTAAATATTCAAGGCACTAACATTTCAGTGTTGTTGCTTCAAAACAATCCTCTAAGGAGCGTATCAGATTGTTTCTTTGTGCACATGGTAGGCCTCAAATTTCTAAATTTGTCTTGGACAGCAATTGAGGTACTACCGGATTCTGTTTCTAACTTGTGCAATCTCAACACTTTGTTGCTTTCTGTCTGCTGCAAATTGCACCACCTTCCTTCATTAGCAAAGCTTACAAAACTAACGGAGTTGAATCTAGAAAGGTGTCGGGAGATGAGGACATTCCCCGAGGGTATGCAAGAGTTGGGAAGCCTAGAGCACCTAAATATTCAAGGCACTAATATTGAAGGAATATATAAGGGGCTTTTTTCAAATCTTTTGAAACTTAGGAATTTTTTTGGCAACTCTATAATAGTAGTCCCAGCAAAGGAACTGTTGAGTCTAAGGCATCTGGAGAAGTTAACTGGGGTTCATTTGGATTGTGTTAGTTGGTTCAATCAATTTGTTGATTTTGGTTGTTTTGACCAAATGAAACCTTATTCCATTTCGGTTGGATCCATTTTGAATGAACACAAACAATTAGATATGCATGGATGTAGATTGCGAATAGAAGCAGAGGTGTGCTTGTTGGTTCCACCGAATGTTGGTAGAGTTGAATTTTGGAAGTGCAGCTTCGTTGCCAAGAGTTTGCTGGATGCTTTGCCTTCGCTGGGTGATGCAACTGAATTAGAGTGTTGCCAATTAAGGGATTGCAAGGGAATTCAGTATATTGTTTCCGAGGGGTGGATAAAGCCCCTTAAAGGCATCCGACGATTAGACCTGAAAGAAGTAGATGAGTTTTGTGGCCTAGTTAGGGAGGGAGTGAGGTTGCATATGGACATCTCTTTTTCCGGTCTTAGAGTGCTAGAAATTACATATTGCCAAAAGTTGAAGAAGTTGTGGATGCTGAATCTTGACCTACCTAATTTGGAGGAGATTGAGATTGCATATTGTGGGCAAATGGAAGAAATATTTGCAACGGAAAAGGGGGTAACAGTTAAACTGCCAAGGTTGTGTTCTTTGAAGGTGGGGTCTTTGCCAAAACTGAGGAGCATATGGGGTAACTGCAATGTCTTCTTTCCTCATCTTAGTTCTTTGGTTGTACGTGACTTGCCAATGATGAAGAAGATAGGGATGTTAAGTCACAAGTTGCTCTCTTTGGAAGCAATTCATATTCAGAATTGCAAAAAAATGAAAGAAACATTTTCAGCTGAAAAGAAAGAAACAGTCAAATTGCCAAAGTTGCATTCGTTGGAGTTGAGGTATTTGCCAGAACTGAGAAGCATATGGGGTAATTGTGATGCATTCGTTCCGGATCTCGTCTCTTTGGAGGTAAGTGGGTGCCATGCGATGAAGAAGATAGGGATCGTAAGTGACAGCTTGATCTCTTTAGAAACCATTCATATTTTGCTGTGCGAACAAATGGAGCAAGTATTTGCACCGGAAAATGGAGAAACAGTCAAATTGCCAAAGTTGGTTTTTTTTGAAGTTAAATTCTTTGCGAGAGCTGAGGAGCATATGGGGTACTTGTGATGTCTTCTCTCCTCATCTTGTTCATTTGGAGGTATTGCATTGTCCAATGTTGAATAGGTTAGGGTTGGTAAGTTGCAACCTACCCTCTTTGTTAGACATTCACATTAAGAATTGCAAACAAATGGAAGAAATATTTGCAGTGGAAGCCGAAGCAGGACTTGACGAAATCCAGTTGCCAGAATTGAAGATACTGGAGTTGTCTGAATTGCCGGAGCTGAGGAGGATAAGTAGGAAGACCATTGTGTGCAACTCCCTGCAATCCGTATCAGTAAGTGGTAAAGGGGTCTCCAAGTTGGAGAACTGTCCAATTTCGGTCATTAATAACAACGGTCCTCTTCCCGTTTTGACGGCTTATGGTATGCCTGGAGGCTGGTGGGACTCGCTCCACTGGAATGACCCTGCCACCCAATCCCTCTTCCATCAACTTGGCTGTTTTAGTTATTGTAGTGTCTCCATGGACTTTCAGCACCTCCAGCTGATGGTTAAATTGATTAGGGGTGCGCTGCCAAGTGCCAACACTAGAAGCACAACCCAGTCAAACAAGCCCATCACTCGACACTACCTGACACTCTGACAGCCCATGTCTAGCATTGTGCATAACTCATGGCTGGCGTCTTGTAAGTTTCTGTGCAGCTCCTTGCTACCCACGAAAACATCTCTTGTAAGGTTCTAGAAACCACCCTTAGATGATGGCATCTGGCTTCCTATGATTACTTGATTTTAGGGCTGCTATACTATAAATACATATGTAATAGACAGATCATAAGTTAAAAGGAAATATATGAATGAAATCTGCAGGCTGCAGATTCAAGCCTCCATTACCACCGTTTTATTGAATCCTCTATCATAAAGTTTGTATACGCACAAATCACGCGATAACTGAGTGCCCAACGGTTAAGAAGATAGGGATGACAAGTCAAAACCTGCCCTCTTTGGAAACAATTCATATTCGGTGTTGCAAACAACTGGAAGAAATATTTTCAAGTGACAAGGAAGAACCAGTCAAATTGCTAAAGTTGCGGTCTTTGGATGTAAGTGGGTGTCCAACGGTGAAGAAGATAGGGGTGATAAGCTACAACCTGCTCTATTTGGAAACGATTCATATTCAGAATTGCGAACACATGGAAGAAATATTTTCAAGTGACAACGAAGAACCAGTCAAATTGCCAAAGTTGCGTTCTTTGAATGTAAGCAGGTGTGATGCAATGAAGAAGGTAGGGATGGTAAGCTACAGCTTGCTCTCTTTGGAAACAATTTATATTTGGTATTGCAAAAATATGGAAGAAATATTTTCAAGTGACAAGGAAGAACCAATCAAATTGCCAAAGTTGCGATCTTTGAATTTGAATCATTTGCTGAAACTGAGGAGTATATGGTATAATTGTGATGCCTTCCTTCCTGATCTTGTTTCTTTGGATGTATAGACAATATAAATCTGGGCTAGATGATAGACAATATAAATTGCAAAACTAGAAAATCTTGCATGCTCTTGTTGCTCTCGTAGTGTAATTAAAGTGAATCAACCATACTAGCCTCGGATTTAGCTAATTGTGTGTGGCTATGATACTGTTTTCTAACAGTGTTTGTTTATTTGCTCAACAAATTGCGATATTAATGACAGACAAGTAAATGGAAGCTAACAGTTCGGAGTTGATAGTTCAAGTCACTCAACAAAGGCGGCTTCTTCCTTTTCCTTTCACAACTTTTCCCATCATTAGATGTACATGATAACCACACAGACATAAGGTGCAATTAAACTAACTCTGCACATCTTTTTGATGGAATGTTCTGCGAGGAACCACAGTTGAATTCATCTTTGCGTATACATATAATACAAGAATTATAAGAAAGGAACGTCGAAATCCAAAGCTACTAGTCAAAGCAATCAGACTGCACCGACCAGGCTGCTTATCTATTTACATTCATGACATCTCTATATGTGAGAATCCGAGAATCCCGAGCCGGGTCCTATCAAATTGGGAGTCGTGTCGGGTTTTTAATTATGTTTTTGTTTATAAGGTCGGGATCCACCACTTTACACAAAAGCTTAAGCCAATGTGTAGGGGCTTCACCCACCCTTATATTTTGGTTTGTTATATCCTCAACCACCAATGTGGGAGGGATTCTTTTTATTCCCAACACTATACACCTTTTTTCCCCATTTGTTCCTCTTCTCCATATCTTTCTTGCCACGATACTTCACAAATCCTAGATAAGGTGGCCCAAATCCTGGGTAAAAAGGTTTCCATCTTCTATAGATCAAATCGTTGTATTGTTTGTGTATGTGCTCTACATTGGAATGAGGTTCTATTGGCAAGCAATCATCTATACACCAAAAGGTCTCGTGGGGTCAGAATGTGAGCTGCGAGAAAGACAACTGCTAGCATTGCATGGTCCGAGAGGGAGTAGTGCTCTGGGCCACATTCCTTTCTCTACTTCAGTGGGAATAAGAACTGCGTACGTGTGGAGAGCTGTACACGTAAGAAGACCACTGTGTTCAACTCCTTACAATCTGTATTTGGCCATGGCGTTTGAAAGCTGTAGCAATGAGCGTTCGCGATTCCCAAAATTCATCTCAGCAAGACTCTCTGCAACAATGTTTGGCAACACATCGGTTTCAAAACGCTTCTCTGTTTCATCTCTGGAAAACGGTTCCAAGACGTTTCATCCGCAGCTTCCATGGAAAGTGTTTGATGGAATTCCAAGAGCGTCCAATAGTGGTAGAGATAGGAAATGTCTGAATTGTCCTTCTTTTCAATTCAATTCATCATCTATGTCCATCTATTTCAGAAAATTGAACTCCGCTTGCTCTTGCCGAAGACGAAATTCGATCTCGCGGTGAGCTTTGAGCTAGGCTTGCAATTGATTCGATCTCGATATTTGATTTTGAGAATCACTTATGTCTACTCATTTTTGTTGGAAGGGGCACTTTGTAGGTACCATCTCGCCTTCTCCACTTAGCTCTGCTTTGTCGTGCTTCCATCTCTATTCAATTTCGATTTGCAACGAACCCTAATTTTCGATTCCCATAGAACCCCTACTTGCTCATCGGAAAGTTAGTTTGCGTCGACTTGTAACAAAACCCTAATTTTTTTTCTCTAAATTTTCGATTCGCTTTGATTTGTATCCGAAATTTTCTTGAATTAATTAATAATTTATGGGTTTTTTAAATGAATTGATTGTCGAATTTGGGATAATAATGATTTTTAGTCAACCTTGATTGTGTTTTGTGGTTTTGTTAACTTAACCTTGCAATTTAGGGTTGTGAGGTGGAATATATTGTCCTACTGTACTGTTAAGAGCTGCAAGATCTATGGTTGTAGTTGATTTGCCCTATTGATTCCATTGTTAATGAGTCAGCCAGTATAGATGTCGACCCAATTTAGGGTTAGCTGTCGCTCCTCTTGGTGGATCGACCCTATTGGTACCATACTCGTTTACACCAGCACGTACAACTTGGTCTGTTACTGTCATGGAGAATGCTGTTCAAACTCCATTCCTTGTTTTTCTCAGTTGTGCATCTTTATGCTTGGTAAGGTGGACAAAATGAGATTTTTGGGTTTCATGTTTTCATGGTGATCTTTCCATCTTTGTCTTTGTCTCTGTTTTTAGATGTTATCACACGTTCTTTATTTTCTGTTTCATTGGTGGCACAATCTCCCCATTTGAAAGGATTGCCAAATTGACTTTTTCTGGTGTTACGATATCCGAAAGTGAAGCTGCATTTAGAGCTTACACATTTGGTGTTTAGTTCATTGAGGTTAATATCACGAGCGCTATCAAGAATCCATTAATCCAAAGCATGTAATTAGAGGCAAATACCTATGTAATGTGTACTCTTTTATGTTCTTTGGGTTTTTGATTTTTGACATTTGCTGTCCTGTGCTCTTGGAATTCTTTATTTGTTTTATTTCAAGTGTTTATTCATGATCCTTTAGTATACCATTTTAATTAGGGAATATTGAATTTAAAGGTAGGTTTTTTCTGCATTTAACTTATATCATGTACTAAGAAAATAAGCTTAATTTTTTTCTTAAAAAATGAAGATTCATATTCTAAAATTTCAAAGTTTCTAAATGAAAATTATGAGCATATAATGATACCCATTTTGGTAATTTTTCCATTTAATCTATTAAAAATGCCAAACAAGTTTTTTTCTCATTTAGTCTCTTCATAAAAATTAAAATGTCAATCTACCATTAAAGTTTTATAAAAAAAATTAATCTAGATTATAATTTTAAGCTAGATTAAAAAGTGGGCATGTCAAACGTGCCCTTAGCTGGAAGAGGGGTCAAGTTGGAGAGCTGCCCGATTTCGGTCCCAAGGCTATCAGCCATTAATAACACAACAGACCTCTTCCTGTTTCGAGGGCTGGTGATATGCCTGGAAGCTGCTGCGACTCACTCCATTGGAATGACCCTGCCACCCAAGCCTTCGACATCGCTGTTTTTCTGCCAAGCAAATAGAAGCTTGTTGTTCAAATCTCTCAACAGTTAACAAAGGTGTTTCCTATCTAAGTCTAGTCATTACGGTTGTATAAAATGTTGCTTCAAGTCTCCTTTTCTCAACCTTTTAGACCATTAAGAAGTGTATGCAAGTGAGGAAATTGCCTCAACTTATTTTTACCAATGGAAATTTTATATTGTTACTGTTGTTGCTGCTGTCCTCACTAGTGTTCTTCCACCGCCGGTGAGCTGCTGCTTAGGGTAATCTGAGTGTGAGTGCCTCCTGGGATGGCCCTGATCGGTCTAGAAACCAAAATCTCTGGATTCTGGTGGACAGATTTGAGCTAAAACAAAGCCTAAATCGACATGCAACCAAAAATTCCCAAAACAACATCACAAATGTCCTTCTAGACACCACAAAGTTCATTGCCAAAATCAATACCCAAATCAATTCTCCTAACAACCTTACCAACCATCATGGTGCAAATAAGAGCTCTCTCCAACCAAAAAGAATGCGAGGTCCCAAGAAAGCTCAAGAATCCTACTCAAATGGTACTCATGATATCTACCCAGGGGAGTGCTTTTTCTACCTCCCAATGGTGAAGGATCATCAGCTCTATTGCAAATCTTATTACTTACCCCTTAACTATACCAAATCTATCACAATTAACCCTACAAAACCTACAGATTACCCCTCTAAATTTATTTACTGCACTAATTATGAACATGCAGGCAAGATAATTGGGGTTTACAAGGTGGGGGATTGGTTTTTCTATTTCCCATCTGTGTATGGCGCCTCGGCAACAGTAAAATCATCAGCAAAGGAGAATGTGAATACCAAAGAGCCCCAACTGATGAATGATCCGGGAAGAGAAGGAATGCATCTAGTCATATTTTATGGAAAGCACAGGAATCGGAGAAATCCTATAGGTGAAAAAGGTATGATTATTCCTACTCTTCTAAGAATTACTAGACGTCTACTGATTTTATTTGGAAGAAGCACTCGTAATTTACAATCTATGGAACCTTTTAGAAGTTATCTGTGTATTATAAATTGGATTGCTGATGTTCTGCCTAATCCACACCATCACAGTTCTCTTCTTCACTTTCATAGCGATTTGCTCTTCTTTGATCCTATGGAAGCTAACAATTCCTACATGGCCACTCTCATCAATACCACCCAACTAGGAGCGTCCTCTGAAGTTCCTAATCCCTTGCATGATGAGAATTCCAACACCTCTGCTACTACCACTGTCTTGGTCTCTCTTCCTGCCGAGAATCAAGCTACCCCTGCCATTCCCATCAATTCTGCTCCTATGCCTGAAGCCAGTCTTGCTGATCCTTTCTCTGTCCCCGGAGTTAAGGATCTCCATATCAAGCTTTCTGAATTTAGCCTGATAGGCAAATTTGTCCAAAACCACATTGATATCAAGCAAGTTGCTGGGAAGATGAAAGTGGAATGGAAGTCTCTCAAAGGGAGTTGGGGAATGGACACAATCGGCAACGATTGGTTCATTTTCAGATTCTCCAACAAAGAAGATAGAGCCTCAGTTTGGAGCAACAGGCCTTACCATGTGCAAGGCTCCCTCCTTGCCATGTATCCTTGGAATGACAGCTTCAACCCTATGGAAGAGGATACCACTTCAGCCGACATGTGGGTGAGGATTCCTGGTCTCCCCCATCAGTTCTACACTGCAGAAGCCATTGCCTTCATCCTAAGGGAAGGTGGTGTGGGAAACCTCATCCGCATTGATCAAGCTTCCAACTTTCGCAATAAATTCAGGTTTGCCAGAGCTTGCGTTCATGTCTCTCTCCTTACTAAGCTTACTACCTTCATCCAGTTTAAGAAGAATGAATCTGAATATGTCAAGCTGCGTGTCTGGTATGAGGATTTTTCGGATGGTTGTGGCTGTTGTGGTGCCTATGACCATGCCTATGAAGAATGCCCTCTTAATGCTCCCAGGCCGAGGAAATTTAATCTTGTGCTAGAAGAGAACCCTACTGTTGATCTCCTGAATCCCAACCACCCCATCAATGTCCCTAGGAATATCCCTGAACCCCCCGTATGCCTAGCAACCCCAGTGCTTTTGTCCCTTTCAACCAACCTGAGCAGGACCTGAACCCTACTGCCACCATGGTTCCCAGGTCTGGTGATTATGGCCTGTTGCCCATGAGTGCCAGTCTCCCTCAGCTCCCCCATGGTAACCTATCCTACTCCCCTGAACTCATCAATCATCTCATTACTTTGAACAATGCCCATGTCTCTAGGCTTGCTGCCGAATGCTCTATCCTACCCTTTGCCATCATGGCTCCAGGCACCTCCAATGCATCTGCTTCCAACCAGCCCCATGAGGGCACTCTGGAGGCCATCATTGCTGGGAACTCTAAAGGTAAAGAGATAGATGGTGGTGATTCTGATGGCTCTCAGCTCTCCCTCAAGTCGGATCACTCGATGGTTCGCAAGATGGGGGGCATAGTCATCAGACCCCATGAAGATGGTGTTCTCTCAACCCCTATGCAGTATTATTAATCGAAGTTTTCATTACCATTATGCTTGTCTCTCTCTTTGTGGATTGCTCTGTTGTGTTTCTAGATGTTGTGACAGGTCCTTAAGACAGTGGGGATCTCGCTGTGATGTGTATGTTGGTCTCTCCAAAGGGTTGCCCCCGGGGACGATCAGTTATGATTTTACCTACAGCTCGTGGTTTGGTTTGTATTTTCTTTCCCTCCTTTTTTCATTCTTGCAAAACTTATGGTCTAGCCCCACCAGCTCTAGTGGCTGTGTGGTTGGTGACCACACCAAAACTTACAAATACCCTTCTCTGGCTACTAGAGCCTACAGAACTCAGCCATACATGATACCAATCGGAAGAATACAGAAACATCAAGCTAAAGTTTTCTGCAACTTACCTATCAACTTTGCCTGGTTTAGCTGCATATGGATTAATATGCCAGAAATCCTTACTAACTTTAAAAACTACATCCACTGGATGGTAAACCCCTGGGATATGCCCCTTACCATCAAGTGTCTGATTACAGAGCCCAGAGTAACACCTACACTTCACACTCACTCGCCCTTAAGGCTGAACCACATGTAATCTTATGATTAATGTAGGATACTGGAACATTAGGGGTTCAAGGAGGCTGTCGTTATGGCCAGAACTCAAACATATCCGTCTGAAAAACAAGCTGGATATCCTTGCTGTAGCTGAAACCAAAGCTATGATTCCTCCCACTGAGGCACAGATAAGGGAAGCCGGCTTCCAAAAAATAATCTTCATTGCATCTATAGGTCTCAAGGGGGGGATGTGGATCCTTATTAAAAATCAAAACTTAATAGAAGATAGCTCTATTTTGGAAAAAACAGATAGAATGGCCATGATCAAACTCTCTATTGACACACTAAGCATTCTGCTCACCTTTGTCTATGCTCCAGTTATTGAAAGGGAAAAAACTGATTTCTGGGAGGACCTTTACGCTAAAACAAACCTTCACAATCTCCCAATTCTTATCATGGGGGACCTTAACGATATAGAAAATGACAATGAAAAGGTTGGTGGCTCTAGTCCCTCCACCAACAGATTCAGGAAACTTAGAGAAGTCAAGAATGAATTAAACCTCCACACTATACCCTTCCAAGGTTCTCCCTTCACTTGGAGGAAGAATCAAAATAAGATTGATAACACATTTGAAAGATTAGATAGGATCTTGGCTCATCAAGATATTTACACTAAATTTAAAGAAATGATCACACAACATCACTCATTCTCTACCTCAGATCATTGTCTGATCACTACAAAACTGGGAAATGTCTCCACTGATAAGGGCTCTCCATTCCGTTTTGAGATGGCTTGGACCCTTAACCCGAATTATGAGAAAATAGTAGCTAATGTCTGGAAGAACAGAATGTCTGGCTCCTATGGGTTCAAGTTGGTCCAAAAACAAAAGCTGCTTAAACAGAATACAAAAAGGTGGTGCAAAACCAATAGAAACAATTTTGATAAACAGCTACAAGAAGTCGATCAAAAGATCATTACCCTTCAGCAAGCTCTTCCTTGGGGATCTTTGTCTTCCCAGGATGTGCAAAAGCTAAACAGACTAGAGAATAAGAGAATGCAGATTCTCAATTATAGTCACCAGTTCTGGAAACAAAGAGCCAGAACAAGACACTTACAGCTCGCGGATAAGAATACCAGATATTTCCAATCGCTGGCTAAGGTCAGAAGCAATCGTAATGCTACCACATGTTTCACTACAAAGCATGGTGTGGTTATAACTGATAAAACACAGATGAGGGACCAAATTACCCATGAGCTGAAAGAACGGTTTATATCACCCAACAGAAACCCAGTTCATCCTAATCAACTCAGTTTTCTTGATAGTGAGATAACTCAAGATCAAAATAACGCCCTCATTAGACAGCCTACAACTAGAGAAATTAAAGAAACAATTTGTAGCATGGCAGAAGACAAGTCCCCTGGCCCCGATGGCTTTCCGCCTGAATTCTATAACAAATACTGGAACATTGTTGGTGGCTCTGTGTGTAAAGCAGTGAAAGCTTTCTTTCACTCTGGTTCGATTCTAAAAGAGATAAACCAGACCTTCCTAGCCTTAATACCGAAAGTAGACAATCCCACAACAATTCACCATTATAGACCAATAAGTCTATGTAATACAATCTATAAAACTATTACAAAAATCCTAGCTAATCGATTAAAACCAATTCTACCGGGTATTATCAACCCCTTCCAAGGTGTGTTCGTGCAAGGAAGATCAATTCAAGACAATACTCTGATAGCACACGAAGTGTTTCATTCATTCCATAAGAAAAAGGGTAAGATGGGATGGATGGCATTAAAATTGGACATGGAAAAGGCCTATGATAAGATTAGCTGGAGCTTCATAGAAGCTTCGCTTAAAAAATTAGGATTTCATGAACAATGGATCACGTGAGTCATGAAATGTCTAACAACATCTACACTTTCTGTTTTAATTAATAATAGTCCAGGGAAACCCTTCGCACTTGAACGTGGTCTCCGGCAGGGCGACCCGTTAGCCCCCTACATCTTCATAATTGTAATGGAAAATCTAGCAAGGGAATTACAGAAAGAAGCTCTATTAGAAGATGCCCTAGTTGGTGTAAAAATCACTCCTAATAGTTGCCCAATCCCCCTCCTAACATTTGCCGATGACACATTAATCTTTGCGAAGGCATCCTACAAAAGTCTTGACACAATAAAAAATATATTAAACCACTTTTCTAACATGTCAGGACTAACTATAAATTATCAGAAGAGCTCTATGCAATTCTCCAAAAATGTAAATAGATCCAAGGCTCTAAATCTAGCACAACAAATGAACATTCCAATTGCTACGGGATTGGAAAAATATCTGGGAATACCAATTATGAATGGGCGGGTTAAAAACGAGGTCTTTGAGGATGCTCTTCAGAGCCTGAAAAAACAACTTCCAAAATGGAAAGCTAGCTCTATATCCCAAGCAGGGAGGATGGCTCTTGTCAAGGCCAATCTTAGCTCAAAAGTGAATTACCTAATGCAGAGCTTCCTACTACCTAAAGGAATACTAGCTAGAATAGATCAGATTAATAAAAACTTCTTCTGGAACAAAACACAGTCCCAAAATTATAGACCGCTAATTAGTTGGGACAAGATTTGTACCTCTAAGGAAATGGGTGGCCTAGGAATTAAGAAAGCAGAGGAACAGAACATAGCTTTACAAATGAAGTTACTTTGGAAACTTCATACTGATCCGAGTAATATTTGGGTCAAAGTTGTAACTGAAAAATATTTTCAAAACCACCAGATATCGGACTTAAGTATCCACAACACATCTTGGCAATTTGGACGTCTACTACAACTAAGAGACAGATTCTCTGATGGGCTATTTTGGATTATTGGTGATGGCTCAAATATAAATATATGGTCTGACCCATGGCTGAAGGGAGAAAGTCTACAGCAATACAAAAATAATAACAATCAAAATTTGAAAGTGTTTGATCTAATTAAGAGGGACAAAACTTGGAACGTAGAATTAATTACTTCCCTATTCCCGTATGCAATCGTCCGGAAAATTCTCGACCTACCCATCCCTGACTGGGAAGCTCGGGACAAACTGGTCTGGAGATTTAACAAAGACGGGATATATACAACTAAAACAAGTACTGGTAAACCGACACAGACAAACTCAACAAATGCTGATAATTCATGGATTTGGAAACTACAAGTATCTCCACGGACACATAACTTTATATGGAAGATTAATTCTGACAGCTTGGCAACAACTGACAGATTAAATAGATACTTCAATAGGGTCCCCAGTCCTTGCTGTCTATGCAATGCTGGAAAGGAAGACAATGACCATTTACTCCTTCGATGCCCTATCTCAAAAATGATTATTGCGAAATATGAACAAATTAGTGGGGATAGGTTTTTTGGCCTTCATGACACTAGGACATCTCTTACAGATCTACTAAAAATAAAAAGGATCAACCCGCAGTTTGAACATCTATGTATGCTTTGGCAACATATTTGGGAATTCCGTAATTCCGTTATTTTCAAAGGTAATAAACCAAACAACTTTGGAGCAACTGCCAATAAAGCTAATCATAGTATAAAGGAATGGCTTAATCTTAAGAATGATGGAGAATCTAAAAAAACTAACCCCAAAAGGAGGAATAACATAAAATGGGCAAAACCACCATTGCCTATCTACAAAATCAATGTAGATGGGTCGGTTAAACCGTCCGGTGACTGCCGCATTGGTGGGATTGTCAGAGATTGGAATGACAAGGTAATTGATATGTTTTATGAGGATATATCAAAGGGATCTGTAATCCTAACAGAATCCCTTGCGTTCTGCAAAGGGTTAGAAATAGCCCGAGTAAGAGGATGGAGTAAGGTCATCATTGAAGGAGATAGCTTGGGAGTTGTCAAGGCAATTAAGGATCAACATTCAAGCCCATGGGAAATTCTAAGAGTGATTGAGAAGATCATACTACTACAGAAGGACTTCACGACAGCAACAATTCAGCACTGCTACCGAGAAGCAAATCAAGCTGCGGATTTCATAGCTAAGAATAGGGTTAATTGTAATCCTAGTTTCCCTTTTTTTAGGGAACTTTGTAACATCATCCTTAGGGATGATCAAGAATGATCAAGAATGATCTTTTGTTTCAAAAGACATTCTACTGGTTGCTTACTGGGAAAAAAAAAAAAAAATAATGTTACTGTTGTTTTGGATGCAGACTGATGGCTGTTTGAGCCTTTGGAGGGAGGAAGCGTTAATTGAGTGACTTGGGTGTGAATCGTGTGATATTTCCATGAGATATATTTCTTTCTTGGTTTGGTCTTATTTTTTGAGATATATCTCATTCTCATGGAATTAACCAAACCCAACACATATATATAAATTAAACAACCATTCAATTCAAGGCCGTCCAAGGCTTAGGAGAAGTATCTTCATTAACTTCAGTGGCCAAGCAACCATTCAAGGTCGTCCAAGGTAAGCACATTCCTTTATCTCTTGTGACTAATTTGGCTTCTTTCCGTCCACCCAATCCAACATCTCAACTTCTCTCTCTCTTGATCTAGATCTCGATCTTCAAGCTAGCTGGTTACGTACGTTTCTCGTTAACTGCTTCTCTCTTGCTCGATCAGCTGGTGTAAGTATATGATCCATTCACACATCTAGCTAGCTGGGGTACGTATTTGCATACGCATCGTCTTATATACTATATTTGATTATAATTTATATATATACTTCGTTTAGCTATACCGTCGAATACTCATGACTCAGATTCGCAAATTTATGTGAACAATTTGGTACAGCTGTTGTTTGTACGTACATATATACTTGTTTTCGCTACCGTCGTATACTCATAACTCAATATTATTATTTATCTAACCCACTTTCTTTTTGTTAGATGGCTATGATACCTTTCTCAACTAACCACGACATCTTACATGATAAGCTAGAAGACCTGATAGAGATGATGCAACAATTAATATTTTTTTTAAACAGTAAAAAATATAAAAATAATTTGCGAAATAGCAAAAAAACACAAACTATTTTGAAAAATAACTAAAACAGAATTTTTTTAAAAAATCAATATCTATATATCTATATATATATAAAATACTAAAACAGAGGCCGCTGAAGCGACCTCGCTGCCACAGAATTTTCTGGATTAAACGGGATTATTTTCGCTTACATGTCATATTCTGAAATAAATTGGTACAGTATTATATTTTTGGGCCACATCAATTAATAAACCAATATAATTTTGACATCTCAATTAATAGTCTCACTTATTTTTATAAATATTCAACCTTATATCTTATTTAGCTAGAAAACTTATCTTTTTAGATCAAATAATCTATCCAATATTTGGTCAAAATTGAATACAATATATCTATATTTAAATTTGTATCGATTAAAATAAATATAACATAAAGCTATATTTTAATATTCACTTTCTGCATGTAGCTTTTTTTGTTTTGTTATAAAATACTACGTATGGATTTGTTTATTTATCATTTTTAATAGTATTAAAATGAATGCAATGGGTATATTTATTATCACTTTGGGTTTTCCACTAAATAGTAAATATGCATTCAATACAAGGGTCGGATTAGAAGAAGCATTGTTAACCGATTGGAATTTGATTTAATGCAACTGTTGGTTTATCAAAATTAAATAAAAATTCTTATCATTTATTATAACAAATCTTAATAACTAAAATCTTAATAACTAAAGATAAAATAACTCAAGGTGAAATATTTATAAAATAACTAAAGGTAAAATGCTAGGTTTTTTTTAACTACTTGTGGCTGACCATAAACTATAATTGATTTGATCAAGGATAAAGATTTGTAATAGATAAATACAATAAAATTAGTTTAGTTAAAGTAAATAAAACCACCAGTTTGGTTAAAATAAGTAGAACAATCGTTCAAGATTTTTTTACATAATTGATAATTTATTAAAATGGATGGATGTTAAACTCAAAGTAATATTAGACTATTAATTTATATTGTGCCAGTAGTAAATATGAATACAAATCACAATTAATAGTGGAAATATATTGGGTAAAAATGTATTATATATATAATGTAATTGTACATATATGTGAATTAAATAAAAAATGTATATTGTTAGTTAAATCAATGCATAAATATAAAACGATAGAAAATATTACATGTGTTTTTAGTTCATGATTTAAATATAAAATTCAAAAATATGTTTTTTTTAAAGTGAAGTGTTTTATTAAAATTTATGCAAAAGAAATTAATTATCTTTATGCCAATATAGTAAGGTAAAAACTTAATTAATTATGACTATATTACAAAAGAAATCTAATCCGGATTAATATGATGAAATTAATTATTCTGGATTAATATGATGTTATCTTTTTTTTTTATCAAAATTAATTAATAAATCAATATAAATTGAATAAATTTTTTTATAGGGGTGCGCTCCGGTGAAAACCAAAATTGAGGTAAAAACCTATGAGGACCGACTTTTTAGTCCGGTTCACTTGCTTTATAGCCCGGTTATGATTAGAACCGATCTATAAAGTCACAAATTTTAGCCCGGTTCTGAGTAAAACCGAGCTATAAAGTCACTATGTAATTTTAAAACATGAGTTTTTTTGGCACGATTTTTACGGTTGACCGAACTATAAAGTCATGTGTTATTTTAAAATTGAAGTTTTAGCACGGTTTTTAGGTTGAACCGAGTTATAAAGTCATCGTGTGATTGGGGTTTTTAGCACAGGTTTTAAATAAACCAAGCTAGCTATAAAGTAGTTCTCACGGTTTTTACCATAATTTGAGGTTTTCACCGGAGTCAATCCCTTTTTTTATATATATAAAAGGCATGCATAGAATGAATGTTGCAGATTAAATAGTCGAATGCATGATCCAAATCTGACGGCATGGATATATACTATATAGTGATCAAAATTGGCCAGCATGCATAATACACGGAGTATTAGATAGATTATTTTATCTAAAAATTTTCTACCTAATTAAGATATAAGGTTTAATTAATATTTATAAAAATATATTCAATTTAATCTAAAAATATAGAATTAATGACAAAGATTTAATTTGATAATAAAAAAAGGAAGATATGGTGGTGTGGTGTGGTGCGCGTGTGTAGGTAGAATTACTATTTTTGTATTTCGAGTTCGTATTCATGTTATTATTCTATGATTTTGTACACTTTTTATTTTATTTTAAAAAAATTTCAAGATTTTGATTTATTTATTTAAGAAAATTTTAAGTATATTAATTTCAATAATTTATTGTTATTAAAAGATCTAAAGATTTCAAACAAACTATTATAACCTTCAAATTTTAGAAACCAAATATAAACTAAATATCGTTTAGTTTGTTAAAAAAACCGCACAACGGGCGGGTACCGAATACTAGTATAATACTAAAACAGAGGCGTGGAAATCTTATGTGGCGGGTTCTGGCGCGATTCGCTTATGTGTCTTTTTCTGGTGCATTCTGACCGGGTTTTTTTGACACATCAATTAATGAATGTCCAATCAATTTAATCCATGTCATACAACCGTCTAATCAATTTATCTACGTGTAATTTCAACTAATTTTATATATTTTATGTTAAAAAGATCTGCAATTCAAGTGATTGAGGTATGCTTCCATTTTTTTTATATTCATTAAATAAAAATTTGGTGCTTTTTTATATTTAATTTAAATCCAAAGATTTCAAATAGGTTTTATTAAAGATTAAAGATAGATTAGTTCACGATTAATAATAATTAATAATAGGTTATATTAGAGATAGAATGCTTCCATTTGATTTTTCCGGCTATAGAATATTTAGTTTATAAGTTATGCGGAGTATTAAAGATAGATTAATTCACGATTAGTAGGTTATATTAAAGTTAGAATGCTTCCATTTGATTTCGCCGGCTATCAATTTGTAACCGTATGGATGTGGGGATCGAATTGATATTTGATTTTGCATGTGATCACATTAAACAATGCTCATATATTTACCTGTACTAAATTTTTTAGACCCCCAACTTCCTTTTTTTTTTAGAGAAAATTTGCGTTTTTGACTATCTGGAATGTTCTAATTAGGTTAGTAGGTACCTAAAAAGTTTTATTAGTAATTATAACCGGGTTTGAACCTTTAATCCGCTAGCTGCCCTTTCCCCTTCCCGTGGCTTATTCAAGAAGCTTCTCTTCATCTCCTTGGCGATTTCTCCCGTCCGATCTGCGATCTGTGCTCATTCTCTGCATTCGAGCTTCGTTCTCCTCCGTTTCGTTTCCTTCGTCCTCCTTTCATCCTCTCCGTTTAAATCCTTTTCTCATCCTTCATTCTATTGCTTCATCCTCCGCGGTTAGCAAGCTTTCTTCCTGTTCTTCGTGGTTTCGTACGAATCGACTCGAATGGCTGCTTCTTCAGGTATTTATTTCATGTTTCCAGTTTATTTTCCTTATAATCTGTTACCTCTTTTCCTTGTTAGCATCCGATTGTTCTGCGTGATTTTGTTGTTTTTGAAACTGTGGTTACTTTGTGAATCTGGTTAGGGTTTCGAAATTAGGGGTTCTATGTTGCTAAATCGGTTGTTAGAGGTTGGAATCTGTTTACATTTGGTGTTGATGACATTCTCGCTTCAAGTTTTTCTTTGTGGTTACGGTTAGGGTTTCGAAATTAGGGGTTTTTTGTGGCTAAACTGATGGCTAGGGGTTGGACTATGTGTTCATTTGCTTTTGATGCCATTTATTTTCCTCTTTTGGTTGGTTATACACTTGGTTTGATTCCAGTTTGTCTCCATTGATGTCATCCCTCACTGTTTTTGTAGTTGTCCTCATTTGCTATTGATGAAATCCAGTTGCTTCCACTCTCTTTGTTCATATTTAATTGTTCTCATTCAGTTTCCATTGTTGTCTTTTTTGTTTGTGAAATGTCCTACATTATATTGTCCCCATTTTCTGTGCTTGCTTTAGTGATGATCTGTTTTTCTGTTTTTTTATGTTATTTATTTTGTCATCATTTTGTATAATATATTCTGTTTACTTTGTGTGTCTGTATACAACTTTCCTTCTTTCTGATAGTGATGCCTCTCAGTGTAAAGACCGGGAAATTTTATAATAATAAATTATTAAAATAGTGATTTATAATCGTTCCGATTTCTAAGATTTGGGAGGTTTGGAATTGCCGTCCTTGAGCTATTAGTTTTATTCTAAATATTTCAAAACGAGTTCCGGCATTATTTAATTGGAAATTTAAAATATGTTATACTCTGCTTTTATATACCGAAAATTTGAAAATCTTTTGAGTTGGGACGGATAATGTCAGCGAGCGGGTTTTGAGTCTATTCCGCTATTTTGAATTCTATTGTGAGGACCATTCCTATCTTATTTTCCTTTTCTTCTATTCTTCCCCCCCTCTCTCTCTCTCTCTCAGATGTATTGTTGAGGAATCCTCACCCTTGCCTTACCACTCATAGTTGTAGAGATTGTCTTTGTACAGCTTTTCACCTATCCCAATTAGCTCACCCTATTGTCCACATGACTACACGCCAACTGTGCACAGTGCACCTCTCTCCCTAGTTGATTTCGGATCTGCAGCACGCCTCAGCCTCCTCTCTGATGGTTTGCTTATTCACAAAAGAAAACCCACAATTCCTCTCTCCCTCTCCCCGTTTGTTTCCTGCACACAATCAGAAGCACCCAGAAATCCCAACCACCACATCTCTCCATTTCATCTCCTTCTCCGATTCTATGAATCACCATCAGGCAACTGTAAACCACACCTTGCTAGCCCTGTTTTCCGATTGCAAAGCCCAGACGTCGAGCCTTGAAGCCACGTTCACCTCCGTCGCCCCTGTTCCGCCGAAAAACCCCGAGCAGCAGCTCCAGGCGCCGAGTAGCAGCCCCCGTCGCCCAAGCGCCTCCCTGGGCGCCTTCGAGCGCTGTCCGAGCACCTTGCTCTGGCTTCCCAAGTGCCGAGCCGAGTAGCGACCACCGAGCAGGAACCCAGTAGGCCACCAGAACCGCCAAGGAGAAGCCGGCGCCGCTGAGCCGCCACCTTCTTCCTCCCTTCCTCTCGCACTGTTTCCGAGCAGGTGAGTTTTGATTGTATTTTCAATTCCGACTCGAAGCCTCTTCAATCGCGCTCATTCTCACCCCTTACCTCTTCCTAGGCCGAGCTCGCTCCTTCCTCATCGATTTCGGTCGGAATCCTCCATTGCAGCCGGAGTTCTCTCGGAGTCGGGATCGCGTCGACGGTAATCCCTCTCTTTTTCTTCTCCTCCTTTGCTGCGTTGTCATTCTGGTTGTTTGGGTATTGGTCGGGATCTGGTTCCGGTTGGTTTGGGGTTGGGTTCGGGTTGAAGACGGCCGCCGGTGGCCTGAGGTTCTCATCCTCCTTCTCCCGTCTTTTTCCGTCGCGCCTGGGCTCTGTCCGAATGAAGAGGATGAGCTCCCTTGCCTTCTTTCTCTAATAGGGCTTGGGCCTGTTTATTTTTCAGATCCGGATCCGTTTCCTTATTTCTCCTGGGCGGGTCCGGGTATTCTTCATTTGGGTTCCTCCTTGGGCTGGGCTTTGTTTTGTTATGGTTGTTGTTGTTTCTTGTTCTTTTATAATAGATTTTATATGATGGTTATGTTACATTATATGATTGCCCTAGTAGTTGTTAATATTATTGTTATATTATTTATTTCGAAATATTATATTTTCTGAAATATTGAATATCCATCTTAAAGGATTTTAAAATAATATTATTAAGATATGTATTTTGCGATCTTTAAATATGTACTTTTGGGATTCTAAAATGACTTATTGGCTCGGATTATAATTATGATTTGTAAAGAGGATTTAATTTTGATATTTTATTTAGTAAGAATTGTTTGTTAAACTATTTAAAAAGGGACCTTAAGTTTGGAAATATCTTTTAAGGATTTGTTGTTTAGAGAATCAAAATGTCGGAATTATTTCTATAACATGATTTTGAGGTATTGGTTTTAAGGCTTAAATGTTTAATGTCGGGGTTCTTTATCTTGGTTTGATGATGTTGGTTTTGAGAAAAGGTTTTGGAAAATGGTTTTACCGTCGATTGGTTTTTAGGATGTTGAGAACTTGGGTTTCGTGTGTGTGAATGTTGGTCTGGTAGCTTACTGAAGTGGCTTGATGATAGGTGTGCATCGCTTTTGGATTGCTTTGGATTTGCATTTGGGCCCTTGCTTGTGTTATATTGCTGTTCTGCATCTTCAGGTAAGTTCCCTAGGGGGCTTACTCAGGTTGGACATTCATGCCTGTTGTTGCATTTTATGTTAGGTGTTGCATATGCATAAAAGCATGCCATGTAGTATCCTGTTTAGGTTGCACTAATTGAATGAGCATCTGCTTACTTTATGCGTTTGAAACAGAACGGCCGTTATCTGTGATAGTCCTAGAGTCTTTTTGCTAGGGTCATAGGGTAGCCCAGCCTCATCGGGTACCCTGAGTCAATCGAGTCATGAACTTCCTTATATTATGAGATGCCTGCGGGATTTATTGTGGAGCGGGTTAGGCATGCGTGCCGCCCGATTATGATGGAATGCATTCACGAGCTGGCCAGTCTCCGCCCTATCGGAAGGGGGTGGAGGTAGGAGAGGGATATGCCACTTGGCATTATCTTGGGCCCTTTACAGTATTTTTATACATTATTGTAACTAGGAGCATGCTAGTGTGTTTGACTTTCGTACTGCATTAGAGCATCTTTATTAGGTATAGCACATACTATGTGGCCTTAGCGAGGACTGCCGGTCCCGCATGAGTGGCTCGATCTGACTCCTTTCCCCGTTCTTTTTTTTAAGGTATCTTCTGCAGATTTTGAGTACTCAATGTCTATATGACGGGGTTCTCTTTTGGCGAATCGAAGAACCTGGCTAATTCTCTAACTTGGTGTAAATGGTAATCATTTGCTTACGTTTTGGTTTTGACTCGACTTTGCCGTGAGACTTTGTATCTTAACTTTGCTTCCGCTTTACTTTCATTTGAATTGAATTTCGCGACATAGTCTTAAGACATGTTAAGGGTACCCAACGACCCTTCGTGACTTTTAGGGTTTGAAATCCCTCTTTCTGCTAACCTTAAAATGAGTTTGAAACCTCGACCCGTACCTGAATTGCAAGATCCGAACAAGGGGTTTCATCCCTTGAAACGTAACCCGGAAATCATAATTCCGGGCCGTTACAAAGATGGTATCAGAGCTGAGGTTGTGTAATTCGGGTACGCAAGGGTCGAGTGTATGTTTTGGAAAAACGCCCATGAATTTCAAAGGATTTGGAAGGATTTTAAGAAGGGCAAAATGAACTTAAGATGTCTAACCGAAATTGGACTAATTAATGAACTTGACTTGTAATAAAAGAGGAAAACCGACCAAACGGGGAAACGAGTGGGTAGTAAAGGCGCTAGACCACCTCTATTGGGTGCAGTTGGGAACGGTAGGCAAAATATCAGCTTGTTCTTTACAGATGGGTTGGGAGACTCCAAGGAGATCATTATGAGTGTTATTAACTGATTCTGTGCTGAATGCTTGCTATGCCAAAGTCTGATTGGTATGCCTAATAATGAAATGTGTACTGACTTGTCTGTGCTAACGGGGTAGGGGGAGTACCTTTATTTCTATATGGTCAGGCCCAACTTGTGTGGAACGGCCTCTTCCACTATGTTAAACTCTTTCCGCTTCTACCAAATCTTTCTCCTGGCTGTCAGTGTCTTTCACGGGGAATCGGGTTGGTAAACACATTGTGTCGGAAACTCATATATGTACATGAAGGTGGTTTAAGTGAGCATTGGAAGGTAGTTCTTGATGTCATTTTGAGTCAAGAGTAAGTTGTTTCTGAGGTTGTCTTTCCTTATTCTTATGATGATCAACCAATGTCTTCTTGCCATGAAGAGTCGTACCGGAGTCCCACAGGAAAGAGGGGTGATGAGTCGGTTGGAAAAGTCAATGGTTGCCCTTAGGGTCTCTGTCCGGTTGTAATGATAACTCTCTATGAATTGCATGACATGATCTTATAGCCTCTGGCATATGCCTTGCGAATGACCTGTAGTACAGACTGCTCATGTTATTACATATGTAATAGATTATATAGTTTTAATCTCGTGTTGTGTCTTGCCTTATATCATGAATGTATGTTGTTATATCATGCTTACTTAGCCTATTGATCATATGATTGATTGGAAGGATGAGCCTTATGATGAGAACCTACATGATCGTTATTTCCTCTTTGATTAGGTTCATGGTAGTGTGATCAAACCCTCCCTGTATGAATGCTTGTACATGATCGCCTTAGCATGATGGATGATGACGTGTCAATGCTTATCACTCCTTTGTGACGAGAATATGTAGCATGCCCATCTATTTTGTATTCGTTAAATTGACTATTATTGATGATCTTGCAAGTTAATATTGTTGTATGATTATGTGCGTTGGATGGAGAGTACGTGGTATAATTGAGTCTTGAGAAATGCATGTTTTATCCTAATATGTGTTGATTTGAGCTCATGTCCCCGTATACTAGTCATATTGCCATTACTTAAACTTGTATTATACATCGTTAAACCTTCCTCGTGCTTCTATATTGTTGGAATGTGATTGAATTGATTTCTTACGTGTCGTCATGATTAGTTGCATGCAAGTGACGTATTTTATGTTGAGCCTTTAGTATTATGTAGGATCCTTGGTTGTGACTCGTGTGAATTATATCTTTCTTGCATTATTGCTGATTCTTTCTCGAACTAGGTCCCTGATAATGTGACTCTCTCCTCCTGCTACTCTCTTAAAAGATTGTGTTCATCCTGGTTAGATTAATGTTGAATTCGATAATTGACTTGCTTTCCGTGATGGTGAATCCTAGTATGCTTACATGTTATCGCTCGGTAGCGTTTCCCTATTAATCTATGATATCCTCTTGTGCTTGCATGAATATATGACTCGACACTTCGCATGATCACACACCACGTTATATCATGTTTTTGCATATACATGACACCCGAATGTTAGGGTAGGTCTAGTCGAAGTGCCTTGACGAGTTCATGTTCAATATGTGCTAGTAGTATCCTATAAGGTTTATGAATTCCGATATGACTCCCTAGATGGTAACTTTTCGTACTTATGGCATTGCGTAAACATGCTTCGTGAACCTTATGCTGAGTTCTCTTAGGCCACTCTTAACTATGTCATGCCTCATCGTGTATCGCTAGCATCCTGTAGCACCTATGCTTTCTAAATGTGACTCTTCGTCTGATTGCATGCCGTTCTTGACTTATTATATGATCATGGTTTCCATATGTGATAGATACTATGCTGCTCTTATGTGTTCTCGTATAACATTAGGTCGGATTGTTACGATAACCTCATCATGATGCATTGGACCTTGATTCTTGATATATATACCCCGTTAATTAGTGCATTGCTCATATATGTGATATGTGCTCTGTTTGGTAAATCCCGCATATCTCGCTTAAGACTACTAGGCATTATGGCTTTCATGAGTCGATAGACTGTTAGCTTATCTCGCATGCACCTCATGGTAGAACTCGAATGTGTCTTTTGAATGTACATGTATGTCGTTGATCTTCAAGATAAGTACATGTTAGTGTGGGTTGATATGGTTGATTCCTTGAGACGAACCCTTGCTGCTTGTCACATATTGTAACCTCATAGATTTTCATAGGGGCAATCGTTGTCATTCTCGGGTCAAAGTCTTGTCTTTAGTCTTGCCGTTCTTAGCCTTGATCTATGTTTGGTTCCGAAAGGAACATTGGGTTGTCCGCTCTTGTCACTCCCCTACCTTTGCTGACTTGGACTCCTGCGCGATACATTGAACGAGCGACAGCACAGGAAAGACAAAGGAAGTTGGATAGCGATAGAGCAATGTGGCGGAAACGTGTGCCCATAACCCACAAGCCTCAGGATCGACGGTGTTGGTGGGGCAGGTACATTTCGAGGACTGTGACTACCGAGTACGATATGATTCGCAGGCAGGAGTGTCCTTCGTTCGAATTGCTAACCCTTCTGAATTTGTTGATGATGATATTGCACTGACCTGCCGATGAGATTTATGAGTTGATGTGCTGATTTGATGATGAATGTTGCCTGATTGCCTGTTCTCTATGATGTTATGTTGATAATGCTAGTTGATATGATATAGACCTTATGCTTGATGATTTTCATGATTCCTTCTTATTTAAACCTGTGGGTGAGATCATTTGGTAGAGTGGTTGGAAAGTGGTGAAAGAATTTAAGCGATTAGGATGGTCGGTGGTTTTATGAGGTAAGTCGGGTGAGAAGGATGTTGGCTTAGGTAAGGCCGAGTGAGTGCTGGGATTTATAAGAGGCAATGCTTGGTGGTTCTGATGTGCTTCTAGGTGAATCTTGAGCGAGAGTGGTTAGGAATATGTCGGCTAAGTGGTGATCGAGGAATTCTTATAAAAGAGGTGTGGCTAGAAAGACATGATGTTGTAACATTTTGGGAAGTGAGGGAAATGTAAGAAATGACCTTTATTAGTATCAAGGATATAGTATGAGAGGGTGCTCGGATACGAGGTTAGAGATAGGGGTTGAATTCTTAGAGGTGGATGGCTAGTGAGAGTGCTTGGTGGAATGAGGGGCGAGATGGGAGTATCAAAATGAATTGGGATTTCTTCAGGGGATTTTGTCGGAGTTAGTATTGTTGAGTCTAGAAGAGGATTAATCTTGGATTGAGAGTAGGGATTGTGTTTTATTTTGACTTGTATGATGTGAGGAATTTCCTTGATTTTGTGATTTATTTATATTTGCTGGCATGATGTTAGATAACAACCATGATGAACCTGATATGGAATGATATTACATATTGTTATGCAATACTGAAATCTAATTGGTAGTGAATGGTGTTATCATGATATATCGAAGCATTGCTATTCTGCTATGCGTTTTAGAAGCATGTTACGATGTGTTATATGAATTATGAGATAATAATGTGTTATTATATGAAAGCATGGTGTTATATTATGTGGTGGTAAACATGATGTTATATTATGTTGTAGTAATCATGATGTTGTATTATATGGTTGGCAAGCATGACTATTGATATGTTAAATGATGAGTATGACTTGGAATGTGAATATGATTTGTATATATATATGAGATAATGGTGCCTGATTACTAAATGATCGTTATATGACATTGTGATGAGTTAAGATGATTTCTAGAGAGCATGTTGACATTTTGATGGTGATATACTTCTTGATCTTCCCTTTTTATTGAATCTTAATAGCATGACCTTGACTGTATTGATGTGTTGATAAGTAGTTTTGTTCCATTGACTTATGATGAAATTTCGCTATGGCTAACCTTGGAAGTACCAATGATTGACGTGATAAAAATGTTATGCTAATGCTATATAGAAATTGGATAGGATAACAATGTGAATTTATGTGTTGAATGATACCCCTTGTTGTGACTGACCCTACTATGATTGCGATGCTGATATGCGATAGTGAGATATCCTTTATGACTTTTGGTGTGATATCGAGCCATGTGTTATGATTTTGGCATATTGTTGAGATGGGTATCATGGCCTTTAGTATGACGTGGAGATATTGATGTGACCTTGTGACACCGTGTTGGCATATGTTTGAGACTTGTCGTATGATGTACTAGTTGAAGATTGGTTGGTTATGTGGTTATGCATTTCTTATAGCTTGTGGTTCTTGCGTGAATTGAGATTGATAGATTGATTTGATTTTGGAAACTAGGGAGAGAATATGGGATTAGCCCTTAGAGGTGGATGATTCCACCTCCGAGCTTCTGAATTTGATTGATTGTCAGGCGGGAAACTGATTTGGTTTTGGAGGATTTTGACGAAATTTTGATCGAAACGATTTTACTTGTTTTGGTGTAAAGTTGCTTGGTTAAACGTCTTAATTGAAGATTTTGAGCGGTTTGAAAATGGATTACATGAAATTTTAAGGAATAAACGTTACCGAGAATTTCAACAATTTTGAGGCCAATCTTTTCCAATTGCGGAAAGCCCTTTTTGAGAATTTTCACACCCGGGCTTATATTATAACGCCTCGCGAAGTGGATACAAGTATTTTATAGGGGCGCATATAGAATGCTTGCTAAGACCCAGTAGAGACGCTATGATTGCTTTTTGAGTTATGATGTGACCGAAAGGTCGGGGTAAGGGTGTGATAGGGGCCCATATCACATACTTGCTACGTCCAATTGGGAATGTTATGATCACGTCAAGGGTGCTGTGAGGATCTCATACGGGCCCCTATGAGATGCTTACAGAATCAATGACATGATCCTTGGACTCACCAATTTAAAACTTCATCCCCATGTTTTAGTGTGATTTTAGTCTCGAGGACGAGACTTGTTTTTAGAGGTGGATGATGTAAAGACCGGGAAATTTTATAATAATAAATTATTAAAATAGTGATTTATAATCGTTCCGATTTCTAAGATTTGGGAGGTTTGGAATTGCCGTCCTTGAGCTATTAGTTTTATTCTAAATATTTCAAAACGAGTTCCGGCATTATTTAATTGGAATTTTAAAATATGTTATACTCTGCTTTTATATACCGAAAATTTGAAAATCTTTTGAGTTGGGACGGATAATGTCAGCGAGCGGGTTTTGAGTCTATTCCGCTATTTTGAATTCTATTGTGAGGACCATTCCTATCTTATTTTCCTTTTCTTCTATTCTTCCCCCTCTCTCTCTCCCTCTCTCAGATGTATTGTTGAGGAATCCTCACCCTTGCCTTACCACTCATAGTTGTAGAGATTGTCTTTGTACAACTTTTCACCTATCCCAATTAGCTCACCCTATTGTCCACATGACTACACGCCAACTGTGCACAGTGCACCTCTCTCCCTAGTTGATTTCGGATCTGCAGCACACCTCAGCCTCCTCTCTGATGGTTTGCTCATTCACAAAAGAAAACCCACAATTCCTCTCTCCCTCTCCCCGTTTGTTTCCTGCACACAATCAGAAGCACCCAGAAATCCCAACCACCACATCTCTCCATTTCATCTCCTTCTCCGATTCTATGAATCGCCATCACGCAACTGTAAACCACACCTTGCTAGCCCTGTTTTCCGATTGCAAAGCCCAGACGTCGAGCCTCGAAGCCACGTTCACCTCCGTCGCCCCTGTTCCGCCGAGAAACCCCGAGCAGCAGCTCCAGGCGCCGAGTAGCAGCCCCCGTTGCCCCAAGCGCCTCCCTGGGTGCCTTCGAGCGCTGTCCGAGCACCTTGCTCTGGCTTCCCAAGTGCCGAGCCGAGTAGCGACCACCGAGCAGGAACCCAGTAGGCCACCAGAACCGCCAAGGAGAAGCCGGCGCCGCCGAGCCGCCTCCTTCTTCCTCCCTTCCTCTCGCACTGTTTCCGAGCAGGTGAGTTTTGATTTTATTTTCAATTCCGACTCGAAGCCTCTTCAATCGCGCTCATTCTCACCCCTTACCTCTTCCTAGGCCGAGCTCGCTCCTTCCTCATCGATTTCGGTCGGAATCCTCCATTGCAGCCGGAGTTCTCTCGGAGTCGGGATCGCGTCGACGGCAATCCCTCTCTTTTTCTTCTCCTCCCTTGCTGCGTTGTCATTCTGGTTGTTTGGGTATTGGTCGGGATCTGGTTCCGGTTGGTTTGGGGTTGGGTTCGGGTTGAAGACGGCCGCCGGTGGCCTGAGGTTCTCATCCTCCTTCTCCCGTCTTATTCCGTCGCGCCTGGGCTCTGTCCGAATGAAGAGGATGAGCTCCCTTGCCTTCTTTCTCTAATAGGGCTTGGGCCTGTTATTTTCCAGATCCGGATCCGTTTCCTTATTTCTCCTGGGCGGGTCCGGGTATTCTTCATTCGGGTTCCTCCTTGGGCTGGGCTTTGTTTTGTTATGGTTGTTGTTGTTTCTTGTTCTTTTATAATAGATTTTATATGATGGTTATGTTACATTATATGATTGCCGTAGTAGTTGTTAATATTATTGTTATATTATTTATTTCGAAATATTATATTTTCTGAAATATTGAATATCCATCTTAAAGGATTTTAAAATAATATTATTAAGATATGTATTTTGCGATCTTTAAATATGTACTTTTGGGATTCTAAAATGACTTATTGGCTCGGATTATAATTATGATTTGTAAAGAGGATTTAATTTTGATATTTTATTTAGTAAGAATTGTTTGTTAAACTATTTAAAAAGGGACCTTAAGTTCGGAAATATCTTTTAAGGATTTGTTGTTTAGAGAATCAAAATGTCGGAATTATTTCTATAACATGATTTTGAGGTATTGGTTTTAAGGTTTAAATGTTTAATGTCGGGGTTCTTTATCTTGGTTTGATGATGTTGGTTTTGAGAAAAGGTTTTGGAAAATGGTTTTACCGTCGATTGGTTTTAAGGATGTTGAGAACTTGGGTTTCGTGTGTGTGAATGTTGGTCTGGTAGCTTACTGAAGTGGCTTGATGATAGGTGTGCATCGCTTTTGGATTGCTTTGGATTTGCATTTGGGCCCTTGCTTGTGTTATATTGCTGTTCTGCATCTTCAGGTAAGTTCCCTAGGGGGCTTACTCAGGTTGGACATTCATGCCTGTTGTTGCATTTTATGTTAGGTGTTGCATATGCATAAAAGCATGCCATGTAGTATCCTGTTTAGGTTGCACTAATTGAATGAGCATCTGCTTACTTTATGCGTTTGAAACAGAACGGCCGTTATCTGTGATAGTCCTAGAGTCTTTTTGCTAGGGTCATAGGGTAGCCCAGCCTCATCGGGTACCCTGAGTCAATCGAGTCATGAACTTCCTTATACTATGAGATGCCTGCGGGCTTTATTGTGGAGCGGGTTAGGCATGCGTGCCGCCCGATTATGATGGAATGCATTCACGAGCTGACCAGTCTTCGCCCTATCGGAAGGGGGTGGAGGTAGGAGAGGGATATGCCACATGGCATTGTCTTGGACGCTTTACAGTATTTTTATACATTATTGTAATTAGGAGCATGCTAGTGTGTTTGACTTTCGTACTGCATTAGAGCATCTTTATTAGGTATAGCACATACTATGTGGCCTCAGCGAGGACTGCCGGTCCCGCATGAGTGGCTCGATCTGACTCCTTTCCCCGTTCTTTTTTTTAAGGTATCTTCTGCAGATTTTGAGTACTCAATGTCTATATGACGGGGTTCCCTTTTGGTGAATCGAAGAACCTGGCTAATTCTCTAACTTGGTGTAAATGGTAATCATTTGCTTACGTTTTGGTTTTGACTCGACTTTGCCGTGACACTTTGTATCTTAACTTTACTTCCGCTTTACTTTCATTTGAATTGAATTTCGCGACATAGTCTTAAGACAGGTTAAGGGTACCCAACGACCCTTCGTTACTATTAGGGTTTGAAATCCCTCTTTCTGCTAACCTTAAAATGAGTTTGAAACCTCGACCCGTACCTGGATTGCAAGATTCGAACAAGGGGTTTCATCCCTTGAAACGTAACCCGGAAATCATAATTCCGGGCCGTTACACTCAGGACTTGTCTTATCCGGTTTCTACCCTTAGTTTCCTTTGCCTTTTGGTTTTATTTTATGTTATCTATACTTCTTATTCTTTTCATTAATTATATTTTGTTTGTTTGGTTCTGTCTAGGTGTTTGATTACATTTGTGAAGATCGGAGCAAGTATAATGGGAAGTATAATCTATACTCCCGTACTGATGTGATTCCGGTCATTGAAAAGGGATTGTCTGCTGCTGATTGGTCATCTATGTGTTCTTCTTTTCTTGGTCGTGTTTTGTGGTTTGGTGCCAATTTGAAATTGCATCAACAAATTTACAACCATTTCTTGCTTCATGAATTGAAAACATCCAAAACTAGAGAAATGTGGTTTCAGCTAAAATCTTCTCACCCTACTAGGTTTTCAATGTCTGATTTTGTTGCTGTCACTGGGCTAAAATGTGTGTCTGATCACTCTGTTGATCTACCTGAGATTGATGTTAAATATGTAATTGGGGTAGATAATATCATGTATGATGACTTGGTAGATCTTTTTTGTAAGACACCAAAGAATTCGCCCAAGAAAATCATTCTTGCTTATGTTTTGGTAATTGATGGGATTCTGTTACCTCATCGCTGTGGATTTGTTAAGAATGAAATTGTGTGTCTAGCTACTGATATTAGTCGTTTATCTGAATATCCATGGGGTAGATTAGTGTATGTAGAAACTATTACCTCGCTCATGAAGGTCAATCGTGCATCTGGTCGTAAATTGGCCAAGCTTGTGAAGGAAAGTAAAAAAAGGAGTTCTGAGAAGTTGTCTAAGAAGTCTCTGCGAAAGAGCTTAGAGGCGAAAGTCCCAAAGGCGAGGAGCGGTTTTAACTTGCTAGGCTTTCCGCTTGCTTTAGAGGTTATCCTTCTTTATTATATGTGTTACATGTGTCTGTGTGTTTACTTTGTTTTTTATATTATTATATAAATCTTGTCTTACATATGTGTTTTTTGTTATTTTTTTCTTGTTTGCTTCTGTTTGTTCTGAGATTCCAGATCTGGATGTTGGAGGCTTTTCCTAAGATGGCACCAATTATTTATTGCACGTCTACAGCTGATGAGAACGACCATCCTTTCACTAAATGGGCGAGTATAAACTCTAAAGGTCCTGTGACGGCTCGCCATATTCAGACTGAATTTGCTAAGACTCTGATGGTATTGTGTATTTTCATTTTTTGTTTCAAATTTTGTTACGTTTTTTGACTAATAACTATATTTGTGTTTATTCTATATCTATCTCTTTGTGATTTTAGTTATGTGGTTAGTTTCATTGATGACTGTGTTTTTTTTTTTTTTTGTTTTTTTTAAGGACACAATGTATCCTACTTATGGGGAATACCTAGATTCCCCTTCGATGGCTTTTCAAACTGAACCGGAGGATTCCAACGTTGCCGGGTATCTTCTATGGCTGAAACAGAAATGTCCTTCAAGGGAACCCACACCAGTTGACGGACTCACGACTAATTTGTCCTCACCGATATTGCCTTCTGCTGGCCTTCTTGATCAAGTTGTGCCGTCTTCAAGCACCAAATTGGTTGTCTTTTCTCCTTCGTCCATAGCTGCCAGGACACGGTTTAAGGTTGCATCCCCTGCCCTACCTATTGCACTAGTGGAGTCACCTTCGAAGAGGAATCGTGGTGTGTCTCCTTCTTCTGTGTCGGATATACATCGCAAAAAATGTGCAACTGATGCCAAAGGTTCAGCACATGCGACTGATCCTGTGAAGGCTTCCCCACACTTGTGTCCTCCTAAGTTGTCTTGCCTTAGTGGGAAATTCAGTCTTGCGCATGCAAGGGATAAGTCTCGCAGTGAATGTGGTGTTCCGCCTGAACCTGTCCCAGCGGGAGATACTCGATGTGGTGTTCATCCTGAAGCGGTGCCATTTTTAGATATTGGATATTCAACAAAAAAAGCGGCTGGAGGTTTGAAAGGTGATGGGGTTGAAGCAGCATCTGATGAGGACCCGTTTGGTGATAATGAACGGCTCACTCCAACTGATACAACTTGTCTGACACGCATTAGGCAGCATTTGGCCCTGATTGCTGAGTCGGTTTTACGGTGCGAAGCAAGAGTTGTGAAGATGACTCCAGTTCTCAGATCTCTGTCTTCTATGTCTGGGTCGCTCCAATCAATTTACGAATCAGTCACACTGAAGGTTGATTCCCTCCCTCCGAAGGTTGATTCCATCCGCTCAGACTTTGAATCCTTGAAAGATATTGTGACTTCCCTCCTTCTGATGCATGATGCCATGAATTCGAACTACGAATCTCTCAAATCTAGTGTTGATTCACTCCATATGAAGGTTGATTCCTTACATCAAAAGACTGATGTCAATCCTGCTAACCCTGTAAGTTCTTCTTTCCATGTTGATTCTTAGTTGTTCATTCAATTTTATAATATGGCCACTGATGAACTTTATTCTTCAATTCAGGATGCCACAATAGGTACTTGTGTCCCCACTCCTGCACCTACTCCCAAGAAGTCTCCTTGTTCAGTGCCATTTGATAATCCGTTGAGTGAGCCTACAACTAAGAATCTCTCTTCTTCTTCAGTCCAGAATTCTCCCAATGCTTTGGCTATAGTTGCTGCACCTCGGAAATCAACTCGTGTTGCTAAAGCTGCTCTTGCTTTGGAGACTCCATACACTCAAGGTTTGAAGAAGAAGCCTACACTTCCTAGGAGGCCTAAGTATTCACATTTTGAACTGGATGATCGGAAACAATTTTATGATTGGCTTCATTATGATGAGTATGTTGTGTTCTTTCCTTTATTTTTTCCTAGTGTTTCTCTTTTCTTTTCTTTTTATATTCTATTATTTCATGCTTTCTTTCATCGTTTACTGTTTTTTTTGTTATATGATTGCTTTTATATGTGTTTGCATTCCTTTATTTATGTTATGCATTTTATTGTTTGTTTGTAGCGAGCATAATTCTCAGATTGTAGGCAATGAGGGCCTGCTTGATAAGAAGTTCTTTTCTGACCTTGTGAGGAAGTGCCACTGGCTTCGTGATGAGGTGAGTCCACTATAATACATCCTGCATCATCTTTTCATGTTCCAATCTTTGGTGTGTGCTCAATTTTAATTTCCTTTTGTTCATTTGTTTTAGCATATTGGAGAGGCATTGTCCCACTTTAGGAAGCATATTGCTGACAACAGTGAGAAATTCAGTGATATTGTGATATTGGATTGGGTTTGGGCTGGGAAATTCACTGAAAGTTACTTGAGGAAGTTTCAGGTTAGGAAAGTTGCTTTTGGCAAGGGATTTATGAACTATTTTGATGGTCTGGTGCCCAAGTTCTATGGGAAATCATGGGGTGGTGCAAAAAGGTCTACATGCCCTTCAACATCAGAAATATGCATTGGGTTGCACTGGAGGTTGACCTTGTTGAAAGACAAGTGAATGTATGGGATTCCAACATCAATCTAACCACCAATGAGCAGCTGCAGCTACTGTTGGATCCTATTTGCATTATGTTACCGGTTCTAATGAAGGAATCAGGTCGCTTTTCACACTTGGGGCAACTAACTGATTTGGAGTTTAAGGTGGAAAGATCTCGTGACGTTCCTCAAAACAGTGATGGGTATGTGTATTATTTAAGCACATACAAATGTTTTGTGTGTATTCATAATCTGATAATCTGCTTGCATTTCTTCATCCTGTTCTTAGTTTGTGTGTTTGCTTATTTGGTTGTAGGGGTAGTTGTGGTGTCTACACCATCAAAGCAATTGAAGAGCTGGCATTTGGCGGTGATATACATGCGTTCGACGATAACCATGTCCAAGCCTACCGTGAGAAGATGGCAATTGAGCTCTTCCGCAAGTGTTTTACTGTCAAGACTCTTGTCTGATTTCTGTTTCTTAGGACTTGTGTTAAGACTTTTCTTATGTTGATTCCAGTATAGAGCTTGCATGCTCTCATTTTGTCACTATTTTCGTTATGTTTAGTTTGCTTGTAAGTACTACTTGTTTAACCCTTAACAATTAGGCCATAGAGCTTGCATGCTCTCCTTTTGGTTGTGACTTTGACGTGTCTATAACGTTTAGACATATATATGTTGGGATCTTCCTATAAGTTGCGAAATTAACTTTGTGTTTTGACTTCACTGTTTATATTTCATGGAAAGAAGAGTATACTTGTGATGAACAATTCGTTTGTCAACCTAACCCTTAACAAATCAGTTGTATTAAATGAGTGGCATCACCCTAATTACATCATCAAACTTAATACTTTTGTCCATCTAATTGTTAATGAGATTCAACATACATTCGATGAGTCCTTCCTCTTGTAATCACACTTATATAAGCAGTACATTGTTCTATGACATGTCATGCAAACTGACATACAGTAGATGCCACCCTCCTCTGATTTTGTATGTCTTGACATAGTATGTGCTGCTACACACTCATTCTTATGAGTCCTTCGTATTGGAATCACACTCATATAGGGATGCAATGTATATATGGGTTCATTTATATAATAAAGTTGTTAAACCATGGAAATGCACTGTATATATGATCAAAAAAACATAGAGATTATGTCTATTTGCTTAACTTCATTATCTTGTCCCTATATGCAAAAATAAAAATAAAAATAAAAAATAGACATAAACAGTTTCTGGATCTCTTTGCTTTATGCTTCTGGATGTGTTTGTGTACTGCTTGAAGCTTTGTTTGGACAGGTAAGCTTGTTGTGTCCTTTCCTCCCGCAAGTGCTACATGTGTATGTGAATGTTCTTTTCTTCGGTTGCCCTTCCCCAATAGATGGAATCCTGCACTTCCTTGGTCTTCCACTCTTCTTCCGCACAACAGGAGGCCGACATTTGGTTATTCTAATATCCTCTGGTACATACCATGTATCTTCACTAGGGACCGGGTATATTGTTTCCTTGTATGCCAAGTACCAAGCCTGTATTTTGTAGCAGTCACTCACAAAATCAGTGATATTGAGTTTCATCCTCTGAATGGCAGCAACAGCATGGACACATGGCATATTGTCCAAATCAAACACCCTACAGCTGCATGTATTTTGTGTCAAATCAACTACACCCGTAAACTTCCCACCAACTACGTGAAATTGTGTATTATTTAACACCTTTACCTCATATCTTCCTGACCTATCATATCTTTTTTGCAAAATTTCCTTCACCGTAGACGGTACATCACTGATTTTTGCCGCCTTTTCTCTACGGTCAGTGAACCAATCAGCCAGTTTAGCCCTTATATGCTCAAACAGTGCAATAATTGGGTATCCTCTAGCATCTTTCAAAATTGCATTTATACACTCTGCATTATTTGTTGTCATAATGTTGTACCTGTCACCTTTGAAGTGCGCCCTTGACCATTTCTGAAAGTCTGCATCCTCAAGGTATTTCCCAATATCCTTGTTGATATCATAAATGCTTTTGAAGTAGTCTTCAAATTCTCTTACAGTGTAGCATTCAAATGCTTTTTTGACAAAATGCATGACTCCTCTGTGCTTGTATTTTGCCTTTATGTTTTGTTTCAGATGGCGTGTGCAGATGACGTGCTTTGCAGCACTGTACACAACCTCAACAGCCTTGGCGATACTCCCATGCCGATCAGATGCAAACACCAACTCACTTGAATCCGGAATCACATAAGCTAATCGTTGGAAGAACCATTTCCATGCATTATCATTCTCTGAGTCCGCCACTCCGAATGCAATAGGGTATACATGTCTGTCAGCATCTTGTGCGGTTGCTGAAATCAGAATTCCTCTATATTTTCCATGTAGAAAAGCGGCATCTACCATGATAACCTATATAATTCAATTTATAGTTGTTACACTAGTTTAACCATATATACACTTTTTATCAATCAAAATTATAGAGTTTATACCTTTCTCATCATCCGGAATCCCCTAATTGATGCTCCGAAAGAGAGGAATGCATACTTGAAACGATTATATCCATCAATCTCCATGCATGCATATGATCCTGGGTTTACTTGTTGAATCATGTGGAAGTATGCTGGCAACATTTCATAGTTTCCTTCCGGAGTGCCTCTTATCATGTCTTGTGCAACCTCTTTTGCTTTCCATGCTTTCTAGTAGCTCACTTCATGCCTAAACTCCTTTTGCATTGCATTTTTTATCTGTATAGGATTTGGGCCTTTTGTCACACCTTCATACCTTCATTCATCATATGCATCATGTAAGCAACAAGCAAGTAATAATCCTTCTAAAGTAAATTTTTGTTTATATATTTAGATATATTGAAGATGTAAGCACACACCCATTGTCATCTTTACTAGTATGTCTGAGATTGTATACATGATGTAATTCTAATTAATCATACCTTATCTTCATCTTTTCCGCCACAGCTTGATAAGATGGTTTCCGATGTTCTCTGCATCTAACTGAGAATGAACAAGTGTGGTCTGTTTTCACCTTTCTGATCTCAAAGTAACTCGAATTCTTTACACATGTACTCGCAGCTTGAATCAATGCAATTGACCTTGTACCTCTTTGTTGTTGATTTATTCACTCGAAATTGGAAGTTCTCTTTAACTGCCATGTTAGCCACTGCAGTCTTTAACTGTTTTTTTGAGCTGAAAATCTGTCCAACATAAATGAAATCAATATCATCTTCATCATTCTCACTAAGAGATTCATTTGGAGCTTCATCATTGCTGTAACCCATATCTTCTGATGCAAGATCAGTAACAGCGAGTACCAATCTGTCATCTACACTTGCTTCCTGAACGTACTCATCAGACACCGTCACCACACTTGCTTGTTGAACATCTTTACTTATCTGATTGCCATTCAACTTTTTCTTTGCTAAAACATGCAGCGGCAAAGACCATGCAACCTGAGACGCATCATTTATATGCATGAATGCCTTGAGATCTTCATTTTTGCTGATTGTAAAGGGAGCTTTCAACTTTTGTAGAGGATGTAGGTGGGCTAACTTCAGCTCATATGCCTCTAGGCATATGTCAAACCTATCACTAATCATATTCTTCAGTGATTCCAACTCAATATCGCCTTGAATCACAAACGCCTTTGATTCAACTTCACCGACATACTCACAATATCCATTTGTCATCTTCAATTCTCCTCCAAAACAGATTGTCATAATTTTGAAATCCATACCTGTACAGCTATGGAATCTGTATTTTACACCCATACACAGTTCATCATATTAGTACTGACAATTAGATTCCATTGAACAACTCACAATCATTCGTGTAAGAAGCACTACTTAGATCTAACCCTAGATATGGAATCGGGAATTTGAAGTTTGCAATTGACATAAGAAAATGAAATTTAGATCGAAATTTCGCGTGTTACCTTGGTTAGATTCCAAATAGTGGCTCTTGTCGTTGTCTAGCACTCCATATTGCATTGATTTTCCGCCATTGGTGACAGCTTTCAATGAATCTGGAAAATTGATTTTCGATTTTTTTCACCGAATTCGCCCGATTCGCTCCTCAGTTGGAATCACTGGATGGAATCCCGATCTCGATCCGGACTAAGAGATTTCGGTGTCTCACGCTTGCTTTCGGATGATCTGGATTTCGGATTCACTCACGTCGTGGATCTCCATTGATGAATTAATGAAGCTTTGAACAAGGTTTGGTCGGCGCTGAAAGAAAGGCAAGGGGAGGGGGGCGCGTTAAATGAAGCGCGTGTGGTGTGTTTAAGTCGGATGGATTACTCAATTTAATTTAAAAAGTTTGTTAGTTAATTAGCTTATTAAAGGTTCTAATTGGCTTATATACCTAAATCACCCCTTTTTTTATATCAATTATATAAATATTTTATAGTATGCGGGTAACAATGCTTGTATATCGAGTGCAAGAGCAATTTTTTAGATTAGATTAATTTTAGTACAATTTTGTTTATCTTTAAACAATCACATTAAACAATAAGAGTTCATGGTTCTGGAATACTTTTATAACCATTAATGTGTTGTGATCTTAACAATTATTATAACAATAAGTCTGGTATACAACTAAGAAGTGGATATTTTTCCAGTTGATTGATCCGTCTTTGTTTGAATTTTAAGCTATAGTTTTAGTTTATACTCTCGATTGCACGGTTTTTAAATAAATTTTATTGTATTATATCAATTACATTTGAATTGATGTAAAATAATATAAATGTTACATTTGATTTTTGTTTTTCTCTCTAAATATTCACTAAAAATAATTAGAATATTCACTAAAAATAATTATTTAACAAAATATTCACACTTTTAAAATATTTACAAAAATATTCATTTTTTTGCAGGGTTGACAGAAAAACGCGGTCTATAATAATATTTTTCCTTTGATTAAGATATGAGATTAATATTTATATTATATATATTCATAATAAGATTTTATTGTTCAAATGATAAAAATTAATTTTAGTTATTAATTAAGGTGGATACATAAGATAACACGTGGATAAATAAATGTATTTATGTTTACCAAAAAAATGTATTCATTATCTAACGTGACATAAATTTATTAGATAATCATTATATATATTACACAATTTGTGAATGAATAATAAAAAAAGCCGCGAAGATCGCGGGTAGTAAAACTAGTTAATAAAATAATAGAGTCACTGTTGTAAACAACGACTTAGGTATTTTTTTTTAAGAGAAAATTTGCCCACCCAACCCTTTTTTTGGGCTTTATTGTGGGAGTGTCCACCAACCCTAGCAAATTAGTTTTTTGCCCATATATATATATATATATATATATATATATATATATATATATATATATATATATATATATATATATATTTTTGGACAAATTTGCCCGCCTATGTAAACATAAATCTGAAAACTCACCTGATTAAAGGTCAAAAAACCCTTCTAGAGTAAAAGAACGCGCCTACACGCGATTGTGGTGCTTCCCCTTCCTCTCCTCGTCCGAGTTGTTGCCTCAGAGAAAACCTCTCTTCCCAATCTTGCGATGAAGAACGTCCAGTCGTACGAAATCCAATCCAATCTTCTGATCATCAGCCTTTGTGTGTTCGGCTGGCCTATTAATCCCCAATTTCTCACCATCAGTGCTATTGATAGCTGTTGCGCCGACATGTTCCTCTTGGCTATTAGGGTTTTCTATAATTTGGGGTTAACGTTTGTCAGGCGGAAATTACCCAATCCCCTTCTCCAAATCTTCAGAAAATGGGGTCTTTGTGTGCTTAAGATGTTGAATTTGTGGGTTTGGTCTTATCGTCCCCCCCCCCCCCCCCCCCCCCCCCGCCAAACCCAGTATGTACGGATGTCAGAGTGATCGGGGTCTAGAAGAGGATTATTGGCTCTTCGTTCTGTTTGATCATAATGATCGGGAAGGGGAACTGCACCATGCTTGCTCCTGGGGGCACGTTTTCGTTCTCTGGAAGGGTTTGTACTCTCGTTCTTCGCTTCTCTCCTTTCTCCGATGCTAGGTTTCTCTATTTATGGAGGTTTGGGTTGTGCTGTTACTCTCACACCACTTCTCCTATCTCCAAATCTTCTATCTCTAAAATTCATCTAACAATTTTTCTCTTTGGTTGTGTGTTGTGCTTGCTTTCACCAAAAATGGATAAGGGGAAAAGGCATTTGGTTGCAGAAGATCCTGCACCAGAATTGTGTAACACCCGAAAGGGGAAGCCGGAGGGCTTAAAACTCATTAAGGAGGGCAATATCTCCAAGGATGAACAAGAAGCTGTTCGACCGGCTAAGGCTGAGAAAAAGTTCAAGCGCTGGGGCGCAACTCCAAGAAGGGGAAACACGAGTAATCCCATGGGGATGGGCGATTCAAGCGAGCTCCTTGGGGGTTGGGTTCTCGCCTGCGCCATGATAATAATGAAACCCTTTACGAAGGTACCTATCCTTCTTTTGGGCAAATGGTTTGAGGATGGTTTTATTATGATCATGTTAATGTTATTGTCTAGCCTTGATAATTACGAGCCTAGCTTATTAGTCTCTCTGTTTGAACGTATGTGGGTTGTTTCAGCCCCTATTGCTATCTTCCAAATGGTTATGATGATGCAGTCTGGGCCAGAAAATGTGTGTGGGGCTGTAATTTTGGTATTTGGATTTGGAGACTGCGGTATTTTGAGGACCAAAGATCTAGTAATGCTTAGTCTTATTGTAGTTGATAGGAAATGTATTGGAGGTGCTAGGTGCTGTATTAAAGCTAATTCTCAAATGAATGGATATGTTCATATATGCTATGTCTATTTTACTGATGAAAATTGGTTCAGCTTAGGGGATGAGAAAACTTCTAGGAGTAACTCCTTTGTAGCCGATAGATATGTTAAACACAAGGCAAAATTAAAAACCACCCTTTAAATATGGGTGTTTTCACTTAACCACCCGTTAAATTCAAAATTACAGAAAACCACCCTTTAAATGGTATTTGTTTACAACTCGATCACCACCCATTCAACTATTTTCGTTAATTTATCATTAAATATATTATATTTTAATATTTTTAAACTCAAATTTGATTGTAAATATATTCATATTTTGAATTTAAGGGCTCGATCATATTTTAGGGATTATTTTATTTATTTTAAAATAATAATAATAAATATAGCCTAAAATTATTATCTTAATTTATGGTTGAAAATGTTTATAAAATTTTAAAATATTATGGAAATTACTCTTGTTTTATTTATATTTTAAATAAGAGTAATTTACATAATGTTTTAAACAATTTAAAACCTAAATTAAGATAATAATACTAGGCTTTATTGATTATTATTTTTAAAAATAAATACAATGATCCCTAAAATATAATTGGGCCCTTAAATTCAAAATTTCAATGTATTTACAATCAAATTTGAGTTTAAAAATATTAAAATATAATATATTTAATGATAAAGTAACGAAAATAGTTGAATGGGTGGTGAGTTGTAAATAAATACCATTTAAAGGGTGGTTTTCTGTAATTTTGAATTTAACGGGTGGTTAAGTGAAAACACCCATATTTAAAGGGTGGTTTTCTGTAATTTTGCCTAAACACAATACAAATCAATGTCTATGTCAATTCGATTATGGTTGTAGATGCAAGAACTATGGTTTGGTGCTCTTTACTTGTATCTGCTGGCAAAAACCCCAATTGTGGATAACATCTCCCATTACGAGATCAAACCAACTGCAAATTAGCTTGGGTAAACCTGTGTTCTATTTGAACACAAATGAAAATTCTACTGTGCCTAAATCTGTGATTAATCCATCAAAATATTTTAAAGGGTTATTTAGGTGCAAACTTGTGGTGGTGAAGTGGTTGATTAATGTTATTTTTTTGTGGAATGAGCGGCTCAGTTCTGAGATGCTTTGGCATCTCCTTATCCATTGTGATGATATTTCTCATGGACAAATAAATTTAGACAGTAAGTTTGTCTTTAATGGTGTAAATTGGTTGGGGTATTGTGTATTCTCGGTATGGGAGTCTAGCTTGCCTACAAGTCTGTTCATCTATGTGATAAGGTTACAAGTGAAGATCAATAGTAATCAAAGACAAAGCCACAAAATAGCTAGGTTGGATTGTGAAGTTAAGAAGTTTAACGTAGATGTTAAATCTAGTTGTGTAACTCTCTATGTATGCATTTTGATTCATGAAATTACTTTTTGTGAAAATTATGGGTTAAACAAATTGATTATCATGTCTAACTGTTATAAGCCTTGGATTGGATTTAGACTAGGCAAATCTACATACTTAGCTACAGGTGGCTTAAATCCATGTCATGAGAAATGGTTTGGAAAAACTAAAGGGGCCATACAACTAGGTGTAATTATATGTGTAAACATGGCTTTGCTATTAGAAGTTCCACACCCTCGACTTCTAATGGATCGAGCAGTTATGAAATGAAAGTCGTTTTTTGGAACATTAGAGGCATAGGAAGGGGAAATATTTGGCTAGATCTAAATGCAATGAGGATAAACGACCATATCAATCTAATGGCAATTGCAGAGACTAGAACAACCACAATTCCACAGGAGAAAACCTGGAAAGCTACAGGGTTTAATAATGCCATCTGGTCGATAGGGGAGGATAGAACAGGAGGAATCGGATTATTGTGGAACGAGAACGCTTTTACTAACGAGACAATAGAAGCTGAGGTGATTCTTCCGAGAGTGATCCGTGTAAAATATAAGTGCAATGATAAAAACTTTATAGGAATGATCTTCTTTGTTTATGCCCCCCGCATGAAAGTGACAAAGACGCTTTTTGGTCAGAATTGTCGTATATAATCATCAATGAGCCTCTACCGTGTCTAGTCATTGGGGATATGAACGAAATAAGCAGCAGCAATGAGAAGGTTGGTGGAGTGTCAAATAACGTATCCAGATACACTAGATTAAACCACTTCAAAGACCAGTGTGCTCTATCTGAAATTCCGTCTTCAAGAAATCAATTTACCTGGCGAAAAAAAAGGGAAGGGGAAGACAATATATGGGAAAAACTTGATCGAGTCCTAGTTCAGCATGAGTTCCTTAGCACCTTTCCTGAATTAGCTACGTTTAATGGGGCTTTTTCGGCGTCAGATCATTGCCCTATTTCAATCTGCCTAGATTCTGGGCGACAATTTACTCCACCACCGTTCAAATTTGAGAATATGTGGTTACATAGAATGGATTTTAGGAATATTGTTAAGCAAGCTTGGAGAGTAAGATGCTCGGGGTCAGCAATGTATAGATTAGTTTATAAAACAAAATTTCTGAAAAATAAAGCCAAAACGTGGAACAAAAACTCCTTTGGGAATGTTTTCCGTCAAATACAATTAGTTGAGAAAGAGCTGATCGCCTTACAATCTAAAAATTCTCGAAGAACAGGTAAGGAATATACGGTGGAGAAGCAACTGATTAAGAAAAAAGAACAATTGTTAAGATTTCAAAAAGAATATTGGGGACAAAGGGCGAAATCTAAGCATATTAAGTTAGCAGACTCTAACACGGGCTATTTTCACAGAATAGCGTCTGGAAGACGAAATAGGAAGATAATCCGAAGCATCACATCGGCTTCAGGGACACAAATCATGGGTGAAGATAATATCAAAGAAGAAGTGAAAAATGATTTTGATAGGCGGTTTTCCAAAGAGCAGATAAATATGAACTTACTTAACGAGTACCTTCAATTAATACCAACGACTGTCACAGAAGAGGAAAACAATAGCCTCAGACAGCAACCGACCAACTGCGAAATAAAGAATGTTGTTTGGGCTCTGGGAAGGAATAAACCCCCAGGCCCGGATGGTATGACAGCTGAATTCTACAAAGCGTACTGGGATATAGTCGGATGTGATGTCATTAAAGTAGTCAAAGCGTTTTTTCATTCTGGTAAACTGCTTAGGCAGATCAACCACACATTCATAACGCTACTACCTAAGTGTGACAATCCCTCTAAGACTGCAGACTATAGACCTATTAGCCTATGCTCGACGATATATAAGATAATCTCACGAATTCTTACTGAGAGACTTAAAAGAGTGATAGGGAAACTTATTCACCCGTTTCAAGACGCCTTTGTGTCTGATAGAGCCATACAAGATAATATTCTTATTGCACATGAGATTTTCCACTCTTTCAAAACACGGAAAGGGACGGAGGGCTGGCTAGGAATTAAACTTGATATGGAAAAAGCATATGATAGAGTTGATTGGACGTTCACAGAGGCAATTTTGAGGAAATTCGGGTTTAGTGATCAAGTTATTAGACTAATCATGGAATGCGTTACAACTGTGTCCTTCTCTGTACTTGTCAACAATGGGCCCACGGAAGTGTTCAAACCTTTGCGAGGGTTGAGACAAGGCGACCCCATGTCCCCATTTCTGTTTATTATTGGTGCAGAAGTCCTCGCTAGGAAACTTAATGCGGAATCCAACCTTAATCATTCAGGTATTGGATTCCGGTTTGGCCATTCAGGTCCAAAAATCCCCTTTCTTGCTTTTGCTGATGATATCATTATCTTCGCTAAAGGCAACCAAACGACTTGTGAAAGAGTAACTAAAATCATCGAAGATTATTGTAAACTCTCTGGCCAAAAAGTGAACTATAATAAATCTGCTTTCCAGGCTTCCCCAGGGATACCTTCCGCGCGAATTGCTACCATTGAAGGGTGTCTTAATATTGCGAAGCAAGTGAAGCTAGACAAGTATATTGGATGTCCGATTGTCAATGGTAGAGTGAATAAAGATACTTTCGAAGAATTAATTGGAAAAGCTACATGTCAACTATCAAAATGGAAGGCAGACTCTCTCTCACAACATGGTAGGTCGGTGCTAATTAACTCAAACTTAGCAGCTAAGCCACTTTTTGCAATGCAAACTTTCATGCTTCCTGTGTCAATACATTCAACACTAGATAAGGTTAATAGAACTTTTTTCTGGAATAAAGATCTACAGTACAAGCTATTAATTGGATGGGACAGAGTGTGTAGACCCAAAGCGAAAGGAGGAATGGGGCTACGCAAGACAAAATAAATGAATGAGGCCCTTCAGATGAAACTCATTTGGAAAATTCTTGCGGAACCAGACAATGTTTGGGTAACAATTATTAACCATAAATATTTAAAATCTGAGTTCATTCTAAACTATGATAAGAGAGGAAATGCTTCATGGCAATGGACACAACTTAGGAAAATCATTGAGCCATTCAAGGAAGGGTTAGCATGGTCTGTAGGGGATGGAAAAACGATTAAGTTCTAGAAAGATAAATGGGCGCCCATTAAGGATATCAATTCGGCTTTCCTTGACCTGACAAGTATTAATAAAGATGAAACTGTGGAACAATATATCACAAATGGGGTTTGGAACAGGACAAAGCTAGAATCAATGCTGGAATACAAGGTGGCACAACAAATTGCAGACATCCCTCTACCGGTAAATCAAATTAAAGATAGAATGTATTGGCGGCCGGGCAAAAAATGGTGGTTCACAACATCAAGTGCATATAAACTGAATACAAAATCGATAGATTTAACAAACGACATCAATGCGTGGATCTGGAAAATCAATGTCCCACCAAAGATAAAGAATTTTATGTGGAAAGTTTGCCACAATGGACTACCAACAGCTGCCCGACTATCTAGAAGAGGAATCGCCATCCCACCTTATTGTGCGGTCTGCAACCATCATGAAGAAGATACTGCTCATCTTCTATTCGAATGTAAGTATTCGTTGTGTTGCCCAAATCTGCCCAATACAGTAAAATCAAAAATTTGTGAGAAGATCAAAGAGTCAAGGAACATTGAATCACTAATGGCCTTCACTGCAGGACTACTTGACAGCAAGCAAAGAACACGGTTGGCTTTTCACTGGTGGACCACCTGGTTATGTCGGAATAGATTAATATTCCAACAACAAAAGCTTCCGAATACGGATGGATTCCTACAAATGGTTAATTCGTATTTCAACGAATGGGAAAAGGCAGATAGATTTATAGAAGGCGAAAACACTGTTATAAGAAACAACGGGAATAGGATCCCAAATAATACAAGGACAAAGCACAAAAGCAAATGGAAAAGGCCACCGCCAGGCAAATGAAAACTAAATTTCGATGGCTCAGCGTCCAGCCACAAACAAAGCTCTATAGGGTATATTATCCGTGGCGATAAGGGTGATGTCTCTGCCCTAGGGGGAAGAATAATTGGGTTACACAAACCATTAATGTCTGAGGCACTAGCATTGAGAGAAGGAATCCTCAGGGCCCGTGAAATGAGAATACCCAGTCTCGTTATTGAAGGCGACTCGCTAATAATCATAGATCATCTGAGATCCAAAACGAAATGTCCCTGGGAAATAGAGCTAATTATGTCTGATATTAGCTCTCCCATCTCTGGGTTCTACGAAGTGTCGTTATCCCACGTCCTTCGTAGCGGTAACGCTGTAGCAGATAAGGTTGCACACCTTGCTCTTGTTGCCCCCAACACTTCATTTCACAGTGATCCAGGTCTTGTTGACCTCATCCGTAATCCGTAAGGATGCTATCGGGTAGCTTTATGCTCCCGAATTCTTACCCAATAAAAAAAAACATAAATCTGAAATCTTCTGCCGTCAAATCTCAGATCTCCCACGCTCCTCTTGGTCATCTTCTATCCTAATCGTCTTCTCTCTCGCTCCTCTCCCCGTCGTCTTCGTCTTTGATACTCCATTTAATTTCCTTTGATATCCACTGCATCTGCATTTGAACCTTCAGATCTGAGCGGGACAACAACGCAGTGGAGCTCGTCGGTAGTGCATCGCCTCTCGGTGGCCGCCATCGGAAGTGCGGTACAGGAGCGCTTGTTCAGATCTGAGGAGCGCCATCGATCTTCGCCCTCGATCTTCGGATCTACTGCTGCCGCCCTGAGGGAGCGACGGTGGACTCGAACTTCCTCGCCATCATCTTCAATGGATATAGAATCAACAAGCACTGGGAAGATCGATGGAGAGAACTGGATTCAATGTTAATAAGCGCTGGGAAGATCGACGAACAGTTTCAGCAACAACCGTCCAGATCCTGTCCGAAGATGATGAAGCGACAGACAGTTTCAGCAGCAGAGGCCCGTCCAGATCCCGTGTCCTCCTCCGTGCTTCCCTCCAGCAATAACCGTCCAGATTCGGTCGCCTCCGGGCTCTCCGCCGCCAGATCGGGGATCTCGTGTAGCGTCGTGACAGAGCTGCAGTTCCTGAGGCGGTGGTCGCCTGATGCCAACGCCTTGTCGGAGGGAGAGCCCTTCCTGCATCGGCGCGCCCGCTCCTTTTTCGCTCCGCTCGATCTGGAAAGAGATGGCAGAAATGTAGAGGTGAGGGAAACAACTTCCATTTGTCTTGATTTTCAATTTCACTTTTCTGATTTTTTCTTTTGTGATTGGTTTGTTGATGATCTGATGAGTTGTATTCCCTAATTGCTCCTCTTTGTTTGATGAATTTCAGCATTTTAGTAGTTTTGGCAATTGCTGAAATGCTTTACAATTTCAATTTCTTTCTCTTTCATGGATTAAGTTATAGATATATATAAATTATTGTGAATACAAATGCCTGATGTATATTGAGTCTTTGTTATCAAATTGAGCCTTTTTCTAGACTTTTTTTTGTGTAATTTCAGCAAATTATTGTGAATACAAGTGTCTGGTGTATATTGACTAGGGTGCTGGTGTATTTGGTGTGAATACAACGTTGTTGAAACCATCAACAATGTTGCTGAAACCGGGGTTTCAGCATCAACAACAGTGCACGGTTTCGGCATCAACAACCGTGGTTTCGGCATCAACAAAAGTGTTGAAATCGGGATTTCATCAACGCGGAAAAAAAACTCAATTTCGCGGAAAAAAAACTCAATTTCAGCAGTTTCAGCAATGCGGGAAAAAAAAACTCAACCTCGTGGAAAAAAAACTCAATTTTAGCAACTTCGATTTCAGCAGTTTCAGCAACGCAGAAAAAAAAAACTCAATTTCAACAACTTCGTTTCAGCAATGGGTGGACATTTTACTAATATGGAAAGGGTGACAGACATTTTCCTAAAAAAAACCCAAAATTTTGAACATCCAGTAATCACTCTTTTTTTTCAATTAGTTAGGTACTACGTATTTATTCGTTGAAAAAAGTAAAGAAAAGAAAAGGAAAACCGCATTTAATAACAGCGACTTTCGTACCCCTCTTTTTAACTCTGTCAGATTCAAGAACCACGGCCCCCCTCCTTTTTCTATCTCTCTTTTTCGTACCCCTCTTTTTGTTAGAAGGCTATGATACCTTTCTCTTCAACTAACAACAACTTAAATGACAAGCTAGAATACCTTATAGAGATGATGCAACAATTAATTTTTTTTTTTGTAAATAGTTAAAAAAATAAAAATAATTTGTGAAATAGCAAAAAAACACAACCGATTTTGAGAAATAGTCAACTTAGGTATTTTTTTTAATTATAGTTAGGTACTGCATAAAAGAAAAGGAAAACCGGCCCCCACCCCCCACATCCTTTTGGCTTTTTTTATCTCTCTCCTTACTTAAAGAGTTACGGAGTAAAGACTTAAGAGAGAGAGTACGTACTCTCACCCAACGTCTTTTTGAAGATAAAATCAATGATGATGTTATCCCTCATCATTCATCTTATGCCTTTTTTTTTTTGGAAATAGCATTCATCCTTTGCCTTTGCCCACTTCAACAGGGAGAACAATGTATTTAAAAAAATAAAAAATTGGGAGAGTTGGTGATTAAAACAGCGACCCTCTCCTATATTTTTTTTTTTAGTTTCAGTTTTTTTAAATGTAAAAACGCTATTTTTTATTAAAAAAAAAGGTAACAACGATTATTTATTATATTATTTAAAAAAAATTCGGTTACTCCAGTTTGGTTAAATCGCAAAACACTTTTACATTTTGGCTAATCTCTAAATATTTTTTCAGTTTTTGGCTAATTTGAAAAAAAAAAAATTCAACAATTAAAGAATAAAGAAGATGATATTCAGAATGAAGTCCATAATGAAGAGCTTCAATCCAGAAAGAAAGAAGAGAAAGAGTGAAGTCACTATATGGCTCCAACAAGTTAGCAGTTTTGAAAAGCAAGTTCAGAGTGTTGCAACAGAAGTTGCAAAAGTCAGCATCTTTGGTCGTCGGCAGTTGTCGAGTAAGCTTGATGGGGTAATAGAATGTGGTGAACAACTGTTAAAGCAAAGTGAGTTTTCCCGAGGAATTTTGCTTGATTATGTCAAACCTGAAGGCCTTGAATTAATGACAGAGAAAATGGAAGGTTCCACTCCCTCGGGGGTTCAAGATGAAGTCTGGGGTTGTTTTGAAAGAGGTGAAAGGAGGGTTGGTATCTTTGGTATCGGCGAAGTGAGCAAAACAAGTTTGGCCATGCAAATCAACAATCAGATTTTGAATCAGACACATCTTTTTCATTGTGTTTATTTTGTCACTGTATCTTGAGAGACCAGTGTTCTTAAGTTGCAGAGTGATATTGCAAAAGCACTTGGACATCTTCTGGAATATGAAGATGAGCTGAAGAGAGCAGCTGAGTTGAGGATGGCTCTAGCAAAGAGAGAGAAATCTCTACTAATCCTTGATGATGTATGGGAGGATATCACAATGGAGAAGGTTGGAGTTTCGGTGGAAGGTGATGGATGCAAGTTGCTCATCACCACTCGAAAGAGAGATGTATGTCGCAAAATGAACTGCTTTCCGGTTAGAATGAACCCTCTTTTATATGAAGAATCTTGGGATTTGTTTAAGAAACAACTTGGGAATTTTGAAGCACTTTCAATTGAAGTAAAGAACACTGCTAGATTAGTTGCTAAAGAATGTGATGGGTTACCACTTGGAATTGTTACAATGGCTCGATCCATGAGGGGAGAGACTTGTGCACATGTGTGGAGGGATGCACTGAACACATTGCAAAATCCTTGTAACGGCAAACATGATATGAAAGAGAAGGTATTCAGGATACTGAGGTTTAGCTACGATCAATTATATGATGACAAGCATCAAAAGTGTTTCTTGTACTGTGCTTTGTACCCTGAATATTACCATATAGACATGGATGAGTCGATTAGCGAGTTCATTGCAACAGGGCTATTAGATGGGGCTGCAACAAGTTTATGCAATAGATAAATACATATAGCTCACAATAAATACAGTAAATGATGATTAAAAGTCTGAAATTTTCTTTATTCAACTTCATGTAACCATGCATCGATCGATCTACTTTCTTCATCATACCTCTACACAATTGATTTAAGAAACAGACAGAGAAATGCAAAAGCTGCAAGTGGGTAAGTAAGCGTGTAATTGTTTCCTTGCTCGGCCACCAATTGGTCCAATTTGCTCAAACTTTTCCTACTTTAGGATTATTTTGTCATCTAAATGGCTACAAATTAAAGTAGACAATGACTAAGGAAAGCCTCTTTTTTTTTTCCTGGAATGACCGAGTCAATTGGACGAAGTTGATTTGCGCATTCAGATCTAGGCCTCAGTTTCATACTTGTTTCCTGGAAGGAGATCAGCCTCTCTCTCTCTCTCTCTTTTCTGCACTTACTTAGCTCTGGATTTAAATTAAAGTTGAGGATCGGATATTTGGTTGATTATTTTCCCTCTAACCTAAGATTGGATCAGCTTGCTTCATCCCATCAAATCCATTTTATATATAGAATTCCATTGCGTGCGGTGCTTGGTTCGTTCAGATAATTCCACTCATGCCTGGATGACAGATCCACTCAATTAGATTCAATCTGCATGTAGAATAAGGTCAGTTTGTGTCAGCCTCTCTATTTTTGTATACATGTATGTACTAGTAATTGTTTCTGCATACTGTATTAATTTGAGCTCCGTTGCATTCTCTTCCTAGGCTTTGCCGCCTTCATCTCAATCCACACGGACCACCAGGCACCATTAGTCCTTTATCCACTGCCTCTTCCTCGGTAGTTTGACGTCATTGTGAAATCTCGTACCTTTCCCATCTCATTTGAATTCGAATTTGACGAGGTATGAAATCTCTCTTTTGCCTTTTTTTCCCCCCTGAATGTTACTTCTTTCTAGTTTTTAACCCCAATTTGGGATGACACGTATGAATTGACATGCCAGCAGTGGCGGAACTTCAAACTTAATAATGAGGGGGCCAAACAAAAACAAATAATTTTTTTTAAGGTTTAGAACCCGGTTAAATCGGAAGATTCATCCCCACACTTCTTTTATTATTTCAATATCTAAAATACAATTAGAAGGGGTGACATTTTGAAGCCAAAACCCTTCTACAAAATCAAAATACCAACTTTAAGAACCCAAATTTCTCATAAAGATTCATTTCAATGGACATTTTGCGCTCTTTACCCATAACCTACAAAGATGTAACCTACCAAGATGAAGACTCATTTCATCAATGGTTATTCATTTCATGAGAAGATTTATTTCAGCAGGTCATTAATTACCTAAATCTATTAAAAAAAACAAATTTGAAGAACCTAAATTTCTCATGAATTGTTTCCTGCAATTTTCTATAATCCTATCAATGTATCATCAAGATTCAAAAAACCAAATTTATCAAATGAAAAACAATTGAATGATTAAACCAAATTGGGGGTAGCGGTGAAGCATCAACTGAAAAGCAATTGAAGGATTAAAACAAATTTCACATGAGTTAGATTGCTTCAAATGAAAATCAATTGAAAGATTAAAACAAAATAAAAGCGAAAGAAATGTATAGACGAACATATTGTGTGCAATCGATTGCTATCAATTTAGGCTAGGCTTTCATCTAAATCACAATAAACGAACAGATTGTGTGCAATCGAACAAGGCATTTCATCGAACAGATTGTGTGCAATCGAACAAGGCATTTCATCGAACAGATTGTGTGCAATCGAACAAGCAAACTTGAAAGGCATAGAAAGAGAGTTGCAAGAAGAAAGGCGGGCAAGTGATCTAACCTTCGTCGTCGGGGAGAGTTCCAAATCGTTCCTTTGGCTGTAGGATCTCGAAGCCGAAAGGGAGATCAAGGTGGAGTGCACGCAGCGGGAGTCGATTTTAGATCTCAAACTGATGGTGGTCGATGGTAGCGATTAGGCGTGGCCACGGGTCGGACCCGCCGGGTCAAGGGTCAGGTATGGCCGACCCGAACCCTAACCCGTAAATCTCACGGGTTGACGGGTTCAGGTTGACCCGTTGACCCATTGACCCGGCGGGTTACATTATTTTAAAAAAAATCTTTTTTTTTTAAAATGACTATTAAAATAAATAAATAAATAATATGTAAAGATTTTATCTTCACAACACATTTTATCACTTTGATATGAAGTCTTAAAAATGAAGGAAGATTATATCTCCATATTAATTCTTTCATCCACAATAATTTAATTGTGTGATGTAAGAGAAAAAAATATGAGAATATATTTCTCAAACTTCATTTCCAACTTAATTTTCAATGTAGGAAACAAGTGAAGTGGAAGAAATGTGGTAGTGGGATACATATATATAGCCCCATTCCTTCTCATTCTAATTCCAGATTTTCGATGTGCGACAAAGCCTTTGTCCCACATTGGAAATGAGGGGAAAGAAGGAAGATTTCCATATCTATAAAAGGAGAAGGATGGGGTTTATTTGTCTCACATTGCACATTGCATATTAGTTTATGTATTATTGTGAATTACTTTAAGAATAATTTACATAATTTACATAATATTATAAATTTGTTTTATTAAAAATAAATTTTTCAAAAAAAAATATTTTGAAAAAGCGGGTTGACTCGTCGGGTCGACCCGCCGGGTCACGGGTCACGGATTTCACGACCCTAACCCTAACCCGCTACCCGTCCCCACTCGCCAACCCGTCAACCCGGATCCGGCGGGTCAACGACCCGGCTGGTTGTTGACCCGTACGATCCAGCGGGTCACGGGTTGACCCGTAACCCGTGGCCACGCCTAGTAGCGATGGGATGAGAAAACGGGAAAGGGAAGAGCGATGGACGGTGGCGGGGGCGGTGGTCGTGGCGGTGGCACATGTGGCGAGAGTGGAGGAGAAAGAGAAGACTTGTTGGAGGCGGAGAGCTCAACGCCATTGTTGTTTCTTGCTAGGGCTTGAGAGGGGAGAAATCTGAAATGGAGTAATGGAGAGCGAGCGACAGGGATAGAGGTATAAAGGGGCTAAATTTTTTTGGATGGGGCATGGCACGGCCAATTTTTTTTTTTGGTGTCCTTATATACACCGCAAATCCATGGATTAGTGCTGCTAATCAACATCGGATTCGACGTTGTAGTGTTAATTATAGTACAACGTCGGATCCAACGTTGTAATGTGTGGTAAGCAACGTTGTGAATCTAAGGCAAGGACGAGGCAGGTTGGGTAGATTGCAACGTCCAATTGGACGTTGTAAAATGGGCTTTCAAAATGCAACATCCAATCCGATGTTGTAACAACATCCAAACCGATGTTGTAAAGTGGGCTGTCAAAATGCAACATCCAATCCGACGTTGTAACAACATTGAATCCAAAGTTGTTACAACGTCCGAATTTTTTTCCAAGGCAAATTGCTAATACATGGACAACGTTGGATCCGACGTTGTATAACGTCTAATTGGACGTTGTTACAACGTCCAATTGAAAGTTCATTTACGGTGTATATAGGGAACGCGTTTTTTTTATGGGTTCTAATTACCTAATGAGTTTCTTAAAAAGGTATATTCTACCAACTTTTCTCTTTTTTTTGTTGATATCATATTTTCTAGTAAATTACAAAATCAAATAAAATTAAGAGCTCGTTTGGTTGGCAACAAAAAAAACACAAGAAATAGAACTTTTAAGAAAGTAAGAGAAATTCATGTGTTTGTTTGGTATTTTTGAAATTAAAAAATGCAGGAATTCAACTTTCCGGGAAGTTGAATTTCCTTCAAATGGAGGAAGTTCACTTACCTAGTCCCCCTTAGATAAGTTCAACTTCCTACATTTTGTATTTGGAAATTTCTTATTCTCCCTTTTAATTCTCTAAAATAAAAAAATCAATCAAACACATTTTCACAATTCCTATTAATTGAACTTCCCGGAAATTCAATTTCCATAAATTACTTTTCGGAAATTTCAATTTCCACATTGAACCAAACGCCTAAGAAAAACCAAAAGACATTGAAGTGATTTGGTGGGAGAATGTTGAATGGGGAGAGTCATTAAGGTGGCTACGAAAATTAAAAAAACATTATGGGGGAAAGTCATTAATGGGGACCCAATTTTTAAAGATAGAAGATAGATAGATAGATACATTTATAGATATGGTAGTAAATGTTGTTAAAATGGCTAGAGATATTGACGATGAGTGGGATTGAATCATTTCGGTTTTAGCACAGTTCAAGTTTACTTGCATTAATGTAACATATGATTATTATTTATGTCATACCAAATACATGTTAAGTTAAATGAATTTGACTTTTGAGATCAATTATGTTTTAATTGATATAAATTTTGGTTAAAAAATAACTTAAATTTCAATGCAAATATAATAAGGAAAAAATATTTATTTATTGTATTTTTTATATATAATTTATGTAAAGCCGAGCACGGCTTGAGAGCTAGTTATGTATCTAACCCACTTTCTTTTTGTTAGATGGCTATGGTACCTTTCTCCTCAACTAACAACGACGGCTTACATGACAAGCTAGAAGACCTAATAGAGATGATGCAACAATTAAAGAGTAAGGCAGATGATATTCAGAATGAAGTCCGAAATGTAGAGCTTCAATCCAGAAAGAAAAGAAAGAGTGAAGTCACTCTATGGCTCCAACAAGTGAGCAGTTTTGAAGAGCAAGTTCAGAGTGTTGGAACAGAAGTTGCACAAGTCGGCTTCTTAGGTCGTCGACAGTTGTCGAGTAAGCTTGATGGGTTAAAAGAAGACGGCGACCATCTGTTACAGCAGAGTGAGTTTCCTAGAGGACTTTTTCTTGATGATGTCAAACCTGAAGGCCTTGAATTAGTGACAGAGAAAATGGAAGGTTCCACTCCCTCAAGGGTTCAACATGAAGTCTGGGGTTATTTTGAAAGAGGTCAAAGGAGGGTTGGTATCCATGGTATCGGTGGAGTGGGCAAAACAAGTTTGGTCATGCACATCAACAATCAGATTTTGAATCAAAAACATCTTTTTGATTGTGTTTATTTTGTCACTGTATCTCGAGAGACCACTGTCTTTAAGTTGCAGAGTGATATTGCAAAAGCTCTTAGACATCATCTGGAATATGAAGACGAGCCGAAGAGGGCAGCCGAGTTGAGGATGGCTCTAGCAAAGAGAGAGAAATCTCTACTAATCCTTGATGATGTATGGGAGGATATCGCAATGGAGAAGGTTGGAGTTTCAGTGGAAGGTGATGGATGCAAGTTGCTCATCACCACTCGGAAGACAGACGTATGTCACAAAATGAACTGCTTCCCAGTTAAGATGGACCCTCTTTTACCCGAAGAATCTTGGGATTTGTTTATGAAGCTACTTGGGAATTTTGAAGCACTTTCCAATGAAGTGAAGAACACTGCTAGATTAGTAGCCAAAGAATGTGATGGGTTACCACTTGGAATTGTTACAATGGCTCGATGCATGAGGGAAGAGACTTGTGCACATGTGTGGAGGGATGCACTGAAAAGACTGCAAAATCCTTGTAGCGGTCAACAAGATTTGAAAAAGAAGGTATTCAGGATATTGAGGTTTAGCTATGATCAGTTACATGATGACAAGCATCGAAAGTGTTTCTTGTACTGTGCTTTGTACCCTGAAGATTACCGGATAGACAGGAATGAGTTGATTAGCGAGTTCATTGCAGCAGGGCTGTTAGATGGAGCTAACAGACATGAAAGAATAGATGAGGGACACGCGTTGTTGAATGTTCTTGAGAATGCATCCTTGCTGGAATTTGTGACAGTATTGAGTAACAGGAGACTTGTAAAGATGCATGATTTAGTGAGAGACATGGCTATCGAAATAATTGGGCCGACATGCATCGTGAAGGGAGGAAAAAGTTTGAAGGTGATACCTGGAAGGGAAGAATGGATTAACAAGGATTTACAGTGGGTGTCTTTGATGGACAATTTGATGGATCACATTGAAGGTGTGATTCCTGATTGTCCGAACCTTTCAGTGTTGTTGCTTCAAAAGAATCCTCTAAGGAGTGTATCAGATTGTTTCTTTGTCCACATGACAGGCCTCAAATTTCTTAATTTGTCTTCTTGTACACCAGTCAAGGTATTGCCAGATTCTGTTTCTAACCTGTCCAATCTCAACACTTTGTTGCTTTGCTGCTGCTACAGTTTGCACCACATTCCTTCATTAGCAAAGCTTACAAAACTAACAGAGTTGAATCTAGAAGATTGTTGGGAGATGAGGACATTTCCTGAGGGTATGCAAGAGTTAGCAAGCCTAGAGCACCTAAATATTCAAGGCACTAAAATAGAAGGAATGCATGAAGGGCTTTTTTCAAATCTTGTGAATCTTAAGAGTTTTTTTGGCAACTCTAAAATGGTAGTTCCAGCACAAGAATTGAAGAGTCTGAGGCATCTGGAGAAGTTAACTGGGGTTCATTTGGATGTTGTTAGTTGGTTCAATCAATTTGTTGATTTTGGTTGTTTTGACCAAGTGAAACATTATTCTGTTACTGTTGGATCCATTGTGAATGAACACATACTAGTAGATGGTGATACTGATAGAAGAATAGTTTTTAATAAATGTGGATTAAGAATAGGAGCAGAAGTGTGCTTGTTGGTTCCACGGAATGTTGGCAGAGTTGAATTCAGGGAGTACAACTTCGGTGTCAAGTGCTTGTTGGATGCTTCGCCTTCACTGGGTGATGCAACTGAATTAGAGTGTTGCGAATTTTGGAATTGTAAGGGAATTCGGTACATAATTCCCGAGGGGTGGACAAAACCCATTCAAGGCATCCAACGATTAGAGCTGAAAGAAGTAGATGAGTTTTGTGGCCTAGTTGGAGAGGAAATGAGGGTGCATATGGGCATCTCTTTTTCCGGTCTTAGAGTTCTGGAAATTAAATATTGCCGAAAGTTGAAGAAGTTGTGGATGCTGAACCTTGACCTACCTAATTTGGAGGAGATTGAGATTGCAGATTGTGGGAAAATGGAAGAAATATTTGCAACGGAAAAGGGGGAAACAGTTAAACTCCCAAGGTTATGCTCTTTGAAGTTGAGGTCTTTGCCAGAATTGATGAGCATATGGGGTAATTGCGTTGTCTTTTTTCCTCATCTTACGTCTTTGGTTGTAAGTTACTTACCAATGATGAAGAAGATAGGGATGATAAGCTACAACCCGCTCTCTTTGGAAACAATTCATATTCAAGGGTGCAAACAACTGGAAGAAATATTTTCAAGTGACAAGGAAGGACCGGTCAAATTGCCAAAGTTGCGTTCTTTCAATGTAAGTGGGTGCAATGCGGTGAAGAAGATAGGAATGGTAAGCTATAGCCTACTCTCTTTGGAAACCATTCATATTCAGGATTGCATACCCCTGGAAGAAATATTTGCACCGGAAAAGGGGGAAACAAATAAATTGCCAAGGTTGAGTTCTTTGACGTTGATGTATTTGCCAGAACTGAGGAGGATATGGGGTAATTGTGATGTCTTCTCAATGATGAAGAACATAGGGATGGTAAGAGACAACCTGCTCTCTTTGGAAACAATTCATATTCAAGGGTGCAACCAACTGGAAGAAATATTTTCAAGAACCAAGGAAGAACCAGTCAAATTGCCAAAGTTGATTTCTTTGCATGTAAGTGGGTGCGATGCGCTAAAAAAGATAGGGATGGGAAGTTACATCCCGCTCTCTTTAGAAACAATTCATATTCAGAATTGCAAACAACTAGAAGAAATATTTTCAAGTGACAATGAAGAACCAGTCAAATTGCCAAGGTTGCGCTCTTTGGTGTTGCGTTATTTGCTGGAGCTGAGGAGTATATGGGGTAATTGTGATGCCTTCCTTCCTGATCTTGTTTCTTTGAAGTTATGGAATTGTCCAATGTTGAAGAGGATAGGGTTGGTATCTCAGAGCCTCCCCTCCTTGGAAAGAATTGATATTCAGGTTTGCAACCAAATGGAAGAATTATTTGCAGTGGAAGCCGAAGCAGGAGTGGACAAAATCCAGTTGCCAAAATTGAACACATTGCAGTTGTTGGAATTGCCAGAACTAAGGAGGGTAAGTAGGAAGACCATTGTTTGCAACTCCCTGCAATCTGTATCAAGAAGTGGTAAAGGGTTCTCAAAGTTGGAGAACTGCCCACTTTCGGTCATCTACAACAATGGTCCTCTTCCCGTTTTGACAGCTTATGATGTGCCCGAAGGTTGGTGGGACGCCCTCCACTGGAATGACCCTGCCACCCAATCCCTTTTCCATCAACTTGGTTGTTTTCATTACTCTAGTTCCATCGACTGGGCTAAAGATCTAACTCGAGGTAATAAAACCGATCTTCTCAACTAAGTTAAACTGTCTTTGTGATTCATTACCCATTTTGCCCTCAATTCCTAAAATCAGTAAAAAATAGTATAAAAAAAGTTCTATGTTTTTCTTTCAGGCTGGATGATATGACAAACAGTATGAATTGCAAACCTAGAAAATCTTGCATGCTCTTGTTGCTCGAAGCGTAATTAAAGTGAATCAACCATATTAGCCCCGGATTTAGCTAAGGTGTGTGTGGCTATGACACTGTTTTCTAGCAGTGTTTGTGTATTTTCTCTACATATTGCGATATTATTGACAGACAAGTAAATGGAAGGTAACAGTTCGTAGTTGACAGTTCAAGTCACTCAACAAAGGCGCCGTCTCCTTTTCACAACTTTTGAGATCATTAGATGTACATGATAATCACACAGACAGAAGGTGCATTTAAACTCTCATTCTTCCATGAATCTGCACAACTCTTGATTGAATATTCTGCGAGGAACCACAATTGCATTCGTCTTTGCGTATAAATATAATACAAGAATTATAAGAAAGGAACGTCGAAATCCAAAGCTACTAGTCAAGCAATTTGATAACTCCCTCCCTTGATGAAAATCGGAATAAGTTTCAAAGGCCTTGACAGTATGTCTGTGTCAAAGGTCTTGGAGCTTTAACAGTGTTGATGAAATACAAAACCTGTTCTATATGATATTTTGTTCAAAATATTATTTAATATTATTATTATATGCTTCCATTATATTATTATATATAACTAACCTTTCATGAAGTATTTTCGAACGGTGTTTCCTTCCTTATGAAGCAATTTGAGAAGATTCAAATTGGAAAGATTGTGGCCTTCGAAGTTTCCAAAGATAGAAGATCCAGCTCAAGCCATGATCTAGACTAGCCGTTGGAGAAGATCCTTGGCGCCGATTTGTCTCAATATAAAGAGAAGGAAGATGAAGACAGAAGACACACATTCATTTGAACACGAGCCTTTCATACACTCCAAGCCTTCAAGAGAAATCTTTCTTCGTGTGCTCTCTACTTGTCCTAAGAGTCTGTTATTTCATTTCAAAGCATTTGAGAGTCACACAGTGAGCTTATTGGATATATTCAGTTATAGTGTTATACTCGAGAGTTTGTAACTCGGGAAGTGAACACTAGGCGATTGATTCACTAAGTGTAAGAGGATTGTACTAGATAGCATAGAGAGGTGGGGCTCTTCTAGATTGGTCTAGGACTCCAAGGGAATGTGAGTTGACTAGATTGCAATTGTATAGGAGAGAGGCTTTTCAAGGAGCTACTAGAATCCTAAGTCTTGTGAATCAATAAAAGTCGGTTGAATCCTAGGGTTGTGGAAGAACCCTAGGCGGGGACGTAGGCCAAGTTCGTGCCGAACCTCGTAAATAACTCATTGAGTCTTTTATTTACTGCTTTACCTTATTTCCGCCCTTGGTTCGATTGTTTAACTTTGTGATTCAGGTTTTCAGAGAAAAGACTAAGTCTAATCTCAAAGGGTTTTGCACGACCTTCAAAAGTCTTGAGACTATCTGCGAAAAACTAGCATACTCTATTCAACCCCCCTTCTAGAGTATTTCTATATTACTTTGTTTTACTTTATCGAACCTTCAATTGGTATCAGAGCTTTACTCACTGCTTTTTGATCTAACAATCTTGTGAATTTTCGATCATGTCTGGTGAAGCAAGCGGATGATTTGCACAGGGAAGGTCCACGAGTAGACCACCACTCTTTGTAGGAAACAACTTTGTCCACTGGAGATCCTTGATGAAAATGTTCATTATAGATCAAGATCTGGAACTTTGGAACATTATAGAGAATGGTCCGAAGATTCCAGAGAAAGACAGACCAAATGGAACCAAAGTCGCAAAGAAGGAGTCTGAATACATCCAAGCGGATCTTGAACTCGTCTCCAAAAACTACAGGGCTATTAACTTACTTTATTGTTGTCTTAGCACTGATGAGTTTAACCGTATTTCATCTTGTAGGTCAGCTAAAGAGATTTGGGACAAGCTGGTCGTCACCATGAGAGAACTAACCAAGTAAAAGACAACAAGATCAGCATCTTCCTTCGAAAGTATGAGCTTTTCAAAATGAAGTCTGATGAGTCAATCAAAGCCATGTTCACACGATTTACAGAAATCACCAACAACCTTGACTCACTCGGCAAGAGCTTTACAAACGTTGAGAAAGTGAGGAAGATACTGAGGTGTCTCCCAAAAGAAAAGTGGGGTCCTAAAGTAACAACCATAGAGGAAGCCCAAGACCTCACCACTCTACCTCTTGATGACCTGCTTGGGAAACTGATCACGCATGAGATGATCCTTAATGAAGACGATGGAGAACTTCCAGCTAGCACTAAGAACTTGGCACTCAAGTCTAAGAAGGATGAGCCTAAAGATGGATCTGATTCCGAAGATGAGGATGACGATGAGGATGATCCTTTTTCTCTTATCACAAGAGGCCTTGCTCGAATTCTCAAAATGAAGAAACAATTCAACAACAAGGACAGATCAGAGTCTTCTAAATTTCGAGGTAAGTCTCAATACAACAAGTATGATAAGAAGACTAAACCTTTTTCTTGTTTTGAATGTGGTGAAACAGATCATCTTGTGAAGGATTGCCCTCAAAAGACAAAGTGCCAGTCCAAGAAGGGTGACAAATGGAAGAAGAAAGCCATGGTGGCAACTTGGAGCGATTCTGACTCTGACTCCGATGATTAGAATGCCAATATTTGTCTTATGGCCTCATAAGATGAATCCCACGATGAGAAGCTTGAAGCAATTGTAAGAGAACTTATGGCAAGTCCAAAGGAGGTATTATCGGAATTCCTTTCTAATATGATTGCCAATGAAGAGAAACTTATTGCCCAGACTAACACTCTTATCAAGAGAACTGTGGACCAGGAAAGAACTATTGAGGATCTGTCTATGAGGGTTAAAAGTCTTGAAGCCTCTTATTCGGGTCTTGACATTAAAGTCAAGACGCTTGACTCAGAGAAATCTGAACTCAAGCAAGATCTCTCCTCTCTAAGAAATGAGCATCATGACTTAGAGAACGAGAAGATCTCCCTGAATAATAAGATTCAAGACCAACAGACATCCCTCATAAGTTTTACCAAATCCAAAGGCACTCTTGATAGGATGTTGGGTGACCAACAAAGTTCTCTAAACAAAAGTGGTATTGGTTACAATCCAAGGTTTTTAAAGAAGCAACATATTACCACCTTTGTAAAGGCAAAAGGAAACAGAACCACTCCTATATGTCACCACTGTGCTAGAAAGGGACATGTAAAAGAGACCTGCCCCTATAGAAGAAAGGATCCTTATATCATTCGCAATACATTTCCTGTTCATTTGAGAAAAGAACGGATAACACAAGTTTGGGTTCCAAAAGGCACTTTTTTACCAAATATGGTTTACCCCAACAATGGATCCAAATTTGCTTATTGGTCTATCCACAAAGGTTGATGTTTGTCTTGCAGAAGATCACCAAGGTGAAGGAACACAAATGGATTATTGATAGTGGATGCTCGAGGCATATGAGTGGGAAAAGTTCTCTCTTTCATGATCTAAAGGAGCAATCCACGGGAACAATCACTCTTGGTGATAAAGGAAAATGTGACATCGTTGGTATTGGTAGTGTTGGAAGTGATTCCAACCATAGTATTAAAAATGTCTATCTTGTTAATGGTTTAAAGTATAATTTGCTTAGTGTCTCTCAATTATGTGATAGTGGCAACAATGTCAGATTTAACAAGAAAAGATGTCTAGTGTGCAGAGAAGATATAGGTGAAGTTATACTGACTGCATATCGTTACAACAATATATACGCTGTAAATGCTGACCAAGTGGCACAAGGAAGCTTAACCTATCTAAAGGCTTTGACGGACGATCCAAAGCTCTAGCACAGGAGACTCGGTCATGTGAGTCCACATACACTACAGAAGCTTGTGTCCAAAGGGCTTGTAAGAGGGCTACCTGAGATGGACTTCAAAGGTATTGATATGTGCAATGCATGCACACGAGGTAAACAAACACGTAGCTCCTTCAAACCCAAAAAGGTTGTAAGTTCTTCTAGACCCCTTGAACTTTTACATATAGATTTATGTGGTCCTATGCGAGTCAAATCTCTCAATAGTAAAAAGTACATGCTAGTTGTTGTTGATGATTTTTCTAGATATACTTGGGTTGCATTTTTAAAAGAAAAATCAGAGGCCTTATTTGAGTTTTCAAAACTTTGTAAGGAGTTGCAAACTTTAAGAAACGAGCCCATAGTGTCAATTCGGACTGATCATGGTAGGGAGTTTGATCAACTTCAGTTTGATTTGTTTTGTGCTAAATATGGCATCTCCCATAACTTTTCTGCTCCTAGGACACCTCAACAAAACGGGGTTGTGGAACGAAAGAATCGCACCTTAGAGGATATGGCCAGGATTATGCTTTTAGAAAATGCATTACCTAAAACCTATTGGGCTGAAGCTGTTAACACAGCTAACTATATTTTGAATCATTGTCTTATTCGTTCTATCTTAAAGAAAACTCCTTATGAACTTTTCAAAGGCCGCAAACCACTTATATCTTATTTTAAACCCTTTGGCTGTACTTGTTTTGTTCATAACAATGGAAAAGATAACCTTGGGAAATTTGATGCGCGTAGTGATCAAGGTATATTTCTTGGCTACTCCACAAGTAGCAAAGCTTATAGAGTCTTCAATAAAAGGACCCAGTTAGTTGAAGAAAGTATACATGTTATATTTGATGAATGCAATGACGGTTCTTTGAGTGAAAGTGTTGCAGATATAGATCTTAGCATCCATGCAGAGAACGAGGAAGGTGATGATGCTGCTACCAAGAACACAGAGAAGAGGAACATGTAGGAACAGATTCTCAACACTGAAGAATTGGCCCAAGGTGTTGAAGATTCGTCCAAAGCCCTTGGTGTCCAATCCAACAGTGTTGAAACGTCAGAAACTGCTGTAACTGAACCTAACAGGACCACGGAGTCAGATGTATCACAAATCAATCCTACTGGTGTGACGAATGAAGGAGCTAAGACTAGCAAAAGGAAATTCAAATACTCCTCTTCACACTCATTAAAGGATATCATTTCTGACCCTACTTCTAGTGTTCAAACTCGTTCTAAACTTAAAGATCTTTGTGCTTTTCACGTGTTTGTTTCTCTTATTGAACCAAAGAAGGTAGATGAGACCCTTCAAGAGCCAGACTGGATCATTGCCATGCAAAGTGAGCTTAACGAATTTGAAAGGAACAAAGTCTGGACCTTGAAGCCTAGGCCAAAGCATCAATCAGTCATTGGAACACGATGGGTATTTCGAAACAAGCTAGATGAGAATGGTAAGATCGTGAGGAACAAGGCAAGGCTTGTTGCTCAAGGCTACAATCAAGAGGAAGGTATTGACTATGAGGAGACCTTTGCTCTCGTAGCCAGGCTTGAAGCCATTCGCATTTTATTAGCATTTGCATCTTTTATTAGCATAAAGTTATATCAAATGGATGTCAAGTGTGCTTTTCTCAATTGTTTCTTAGAAGAAGAAGTATAAGTGACTCAACCCCCAGGATTTGAAAGTTTGGAATTTCCTAATCATGTTTATAAACTTGAAAAAGCGCTTTATGGTTTGAAACAAGCCCCAAGAGCTTGGTATGAGCGCTTGTCAAAATATCTTTTAGAAAATGATTTTAAAAGGGGGTTGATTGACAAGACTCTTTTTATCAAGACCAAAGGAAAGGACATTTTGGTTATTCAAATTTATGTAGATGATATATTATTTGGTGCTACTAACACATCTTTGTGCAAGGAATTTTCTGACATCATGTGCAGTGAATTCGAGATGAGCTTGATGGGTGAACTCAACTTCTTTTTGGGATTACAAGTTCACCAATCCAAGAAAGGGATCTTTGTCAACCAAAGCAAGTACACTAAGGATCTCTTGAAGAAGTTCAAGATGGATCAATCCAAAGCAGCCAAGACTCCCATGAGCTCAACATTATCTCTAGATCAAGACAAGACTGGGAAAAGTGTCAATCAGAAGGAGTATCGAGGAATGATTGGATCTTTATTATATCTCACAGCTAGTAGCTAGACCTGACATCATGTTTAGTGTTTGCATGTGCGCTAGGTTTCAAGCCGATCCTAAAGAATCTCACCTTGTGGCTGTGAAGAGGATCTTTCGATATCTCAATGGCACTAAGGAGCTTGGACTATGGTACAGAAAGGAAAAGGATTTCACATTAATTGGATATTCTGATGCAGATTTTGCAGGCTATAAGGTGGATAGGAAGAGCACATCAGGATGTTGCCAATTCTTAGGAGCATCTTTGATCAGTTGACACTCAAAGAAACAAAACTCAGTTGCTCTATCCACTGCAGAAGCCGAATACATTGCAGCTGGAGCCCGTTGCTCCCAAATCCTTTGGATAGCTCAACAAATGCGAGATCTTGGAATCAACCTCAAAGGCATTCCTATTAAATGTGACAATACAAGTGCCATCTCCATTTCAAAGAATCCTGTTCAGCATTCAAGGACCAAACTATTGATGTAAGGCATCATTTCATTAGAGACCATGTTAAAAAAGGTGATGTGTCCATTTCGTTTATTTCAACTGATTATCAATGGGCTGACATTTTTACTAAGCCTTTGGCAGAGGACAGGTTCACCTTCATTAGATGAGAGATTGAGATGCTTAACAAGGATGCACTTTCGTAGGGGGAGCTTTCCCTTTACGAAAGATAAAATCTACTTAGTGTCAAGACCTTTGAGAATTATGTCAAGGTTTGTGAACTAAATGGTAGATCACATATATCGGATCACATATATTTGGTTAATATCTTTCTAGATATTTAATTAATTATATTTTTATCGGATTTCAAAATTGTCTATTTATGTTATATTTTTATTCCGTTGAGATATTTTATTTTGGGACAAAATATTTCGGTTATTTCCCTCCTATTTTAATGGATTAATTTGAATTTTGAATTGGAAATGTTTTCAAAATTGGCAATGTTATAATTACCTTCCTTGGAACTCTAAAACCGTCCCATCAACTCTATCCCTCTCTCTACTTAAACCCCAAATCCTGTACCCGATCCCATCACAATCTCAGACTTATCCAAAACCCTTCCAACTTCTCTTTCTTCAACCTCTCAAACTGTTCTAAAAACCCTAGCGATTTCCTCCATGGCTCCCAAATCAAAGAAAGCTTCCACACCCAAAAGACTTGGCGCCACCCCCAAGGGACGTCAGGTCACTGCCACCTCTCCCACACCTGAACCCACTCCTCAAGCCATTGTCCCTGCTGTTGTCTAGAGCACCATCGCTGATAGCACGACCACTGTTACCAAGGGCTCTAAAAAACGCTCTGCAAAGAAGCCCCTCAGTGCGAAGCAGAAGCTGAGGAGGCTCCTTCTGAAGAAGAGCCTGAGGAAGAGGACGAAGAGCAAGACGGATCTGGAGAGGACGAGGAAGCTGAAGGAGATGACGCGGGATCCGGTGAGGACTCGGGGTCTGAGGATGAGGAGGAAGAGGAGCCAGAACCTGTTGCCTCTCCTTCTTCTTCTCCTCCTCCCCCGTCTCCAAAGAAGCGGAAAGCCCCAACTGCTGTCAAGCCTCCATTTTCCAAGCGCACCAGGAAGGGCACCCTCAGAGGCTTTGAGGCGCCTGCCAAGAGAGCTACTCCAACAATTGCTCGCAGGAAGAATGCCGATCCACCCGCCTACATCAAGGTAAACCAATCCTTACCCTCTTCATGGTTTGAAAATGCTGAGACAGTTGGTAAGTGGGTAGATGAGTTTCGAACTCGTAGGATATGATGTTTTGATTTTTTGGATATCGAGTTCTTTGAAGCTTTGAAGTTACCCTGCATTGCTCTTCTAAAAAAATCCCCAGCCTGGACCCTTCTCAATCTTGAAACTGTATACTATCCCAGCCTACCCGCCTATTCTACATAAACCTAAAAGTCAAACACGATGCCAATGGTTGGTCCTTGGAATCTGTCGTCAAGGGAGTTAGAATCTCTTTAAACTCCACTGATTTTGCAGATTTCCTTGGCCAACCTAGCCCTTGTCCACCCTCTGAAGTACACCCCTCTAAAGAGAACTGCATCATCCTTGCCCGATCCAAATACCTCCTACCCGAAGCATCTAACAACACCTCAAAGCAGCTCACCCACTCATCCCTTACCCTAGAGGCAAAAATTATATTCAACATCATTGTTCGATGCCTCTTACCCCGTCTTAACTCTGGCTCGCTCCTTACTGACAATGCCATGGTTCTCCTTTACCGAATCCTCAATGGCCTTGATCTTGATCTGGCCAACACCATTTTAGGATCCATGGCTCACACAAGAAAAGCCAGGAAATTAACTCCCCTCCCCTTTGCCACCCTTTTGACCCAAATCTTCAAAGCTTCTGGAATTGATTTCAAAAATGAAGAACATCAGCGTCATATGGGTAAGCTCGACTCCAAGAGCCTTGAAAAGATAGGCATCACTCAGTCTCCCCAAGGGACCTTGAGTCTTGCCCCTCCTTCAAAAGCTCTTCCCACTGCCTCAGTTGTTGATGAGCGCATAGACAACCTGGAGTTGGGCTTGGAGGAAGTTTACCTGGATATCAAGGAGCTGCACAAGGAGGTTATGACTGAGATGAGCGGGGTCACCAAGCTGCTGCAAGGTCTGTGGACGAGGCTCACTGATGATGCTCCGGACGACGAAGCTTAACCCTATCCTACTGTTGATAGGAGGAAATCGAGTATGAAATATAACAAAATAAATCAAACCAAATTCTGCCTATGCAAATAATTACAAGACCTCCTCCTGATGTAGCAGCGGGAAGTCAGGATCGATCCACGAGGAAACGTGTCAGCGGATCCTAGGCAGCGGAAAAATCTCACAAAAGTTGACAACAGGGGTCCTAGATCTCGAGTACAACAACTCGACAGAAGATCGGACAGTCGAACACAGCGCAACAGCAAGCACAGGGGTTAGTCGATCTCAACAAAGCTCTACTCGAGATCGAGTAATCTCTTGTCGATGTCGGGTTGGCTCTTTGTCGATCACCTGCACACAGAAGCTACAGCGACCTTGATCGAATACCAGTGAACTCAATATCGAGTAGTGCAATTCGAGATCTAGTAAAAGGACATAAAATAAAACGAAATAAAGTAAATGCAAAGGCTTTGGGGATTTCGAACTAAACTGTATCAAAAAAGAACTTCCAAGATTGGGGTTTGCAACAACAATAACCAAGCATGCATAAGGCAGAACTAAACAGATAATCATGTGAATCGCATCAAAGGACTAAGCTTTTGCCTTTTCCAATAATTAGACAACTCTTTCAAGAAACCCTAATTGTCTCTACCGATTTTATGTTTACAATCCAAGTTGTTAGCATGGACCTCCATTAGATGGGTAATAAACACATAACAAGTAGTAGATGCTCAAAATATGATAAAAGTCGGATCTTTACCTCAAACATGAAGGGCTATCGTCGGGCTCGCCCCAACCCTAGAAGTGGATGGACTACTCGCGCTTCATGGCAACCTCAGACATTGATTGATGAAAAGAAACTTGCATTAAATCAAACTGAAGAAAGTACAACCGAACAAAACCAACTTGCTCTCGCTCCTTTGCTCCACTCGGCCTCACTTTCTCTCTCTACTACTACTTCTCCTACTGAAACTGAATGAATAGAAATCAGCCCCATGGGCTTTATTTATAGGCTTCTAAACCTTGCTATTCAAGGATAGAAATATCTATCTATATCTAAAACTATATCTAAAAACCCTAATGATAAATAAAAGCAACAAAATAATTAAATCTAAAAAAGGGAAATTATTAGGGGTGGGCACAAATCCCGCAAATCCCGGGCCCGTCCCGGTCCCGTCCCGCAAAAATTACGCGGGACGGGACGCGGGACGAGGATTTCGTATCCCGCAAATCCCGTCCCGTCCCGGATATATTATATATATATATATATATATTTACAGTGTATATTACCTTGGCAATTCAACAATATGATTTATATATGCTAACTAATCAATGCCAACAGCAAATATATATACTACACAATGTATCATATAATACAGTAGCATATATGTATATACAAATACAGTAGTGTATATATATATACAACGTACACAGTGTTATTTATACAGTATCATTTTTTTTTGGTAAGCATACATACAGTAAAATATAATCGTAAAATATAAATTTATATATGTTACGCTTTGAAAACCGTAAAATATATAGGAATTTTAGATTTTTTTTATATTGTTTTTTATTTGAGGGACAGGGCCCGTCCCGTACCGTCCCGTGAGGGACAAGGCCCGCGCGGGATTGAAAAAAAAAAATAGTGAATCCCGTCCCGGTCCCGTCCCGCAAAAATTACGCGGGACGGGACGCGGGACGACCCCCATCCCGTCCCGTCCCGTCCCACGCCCACCCCTAGAAATTATATCTAAAAGGTCTTCAAGTGGATAGATCTCTCTTCATGATGTAACTTGATAGAATCGGATAGAACTCGGCAATCCTCGGCCCCAAGGAATCCCAATCCGAGTAGGATAGATCAAAATGCGTTGCGCGGCTTCTGGAGGCTTCCTCGATCTCGAGTAAACCTACTCGATCTCGAGTAGAAGTGTCATCGACTTGGCTGGCTCGGCGTCTCGGGTTGCTGGTCCTCGACAGGGCTCGGAGCTAGCTCCTAGGCTTGGTCGATCTCGAGGAGTGGTCCTCGATCTCGAGTAGATGGCTCGTCGTCATTGGCCTTCTGGTGTTGTCGAGCAACCCTTCTTGACATGCTCGGACATGGTGTTCAGCTGCTTCGTCGACATCGAGGAAGGTTCTCGATCTAGAGTGGAGGCTTGGAATCGGGTTCTTCGTTTTCAACTTCTCGACATGGTCCTCCTCGATCCCGGTGTGCCTAGACATGGCTTGTCGACACCGACTATAATTTGTCGATGTCGACTAACTTTGAGCTCCGGTTCTTGCTTCTTGATTTTCTCTCGAAAGGGTTCCATATTCTGCAATATTAAACAGAAACTTATGTAGATCTCCATTTCTGACAAATTAACATATACTACATAAATTCGACATATTCCCACCCTGAAATATGCAAAATGTAAAGAATATGGAACTAAAATATGCATAAAGACATGACTACTTTAGAGACATCAAATCACCCCATACTTAGACTTGCTTGTCCTCAAGCAATAACCAAACAATAATCAAGAGCTACAACACATCCTTCAAGTCTTCGCCTTTTTCAAAAGCAACATCTCAAATAGTAGCAATGTAAGACAAGTGAATTTAACGTCATCACACATATATGAGCGATCCATAGGCATAGGCAGTATAAATCCAACCTCACAGGGATAATGTGTTTACACTCAACTCTCAATGTGTTTAGGCTATGAAGATCAACTCTCAACTCGATTCCATATACAATCTCATAAACATTGCAAATTAAATATAAATCCACTTCGCAACCAATTATGAAAATGCAACAAGAATTATCAGGAGGACTTCGCTCAATGGAAGTCTTCAAAGAAGATTCCATTCGGCGGGGTTGTAATGGGGCTTGGTAAGAAATATAAGGGTATGGAATTATTTGGCCATGTGGTGCTTAATAAAATTCGGGAATCAAGACTCCTAAATCTCCAACACAACTCAACCAAACCATAACTTCTCAATCATATGCATCAACCAAACTTCACCAATGAAGCGCATATCCTTTCAAACTTTCTTAACCTCTCCAAAATATGTATCTTGCGAAATAATGAAAGAAATAAGGTAAATTTGGCTCATGCACTTTATTCACATATATATTTTTCTCTTCTTTTTTTTCGGATTTTTTTTTTCGAAAATAAAATAAAACTAATGCTAGTGCATTTATATGGTGAGCCAAGAATCCTTTTACATAATGTGCATAGCAAGATAAAAATATAAAACCACCCCATATCTCAATAATTTCAACAATCCTTTCTACTTGAAATGAAACATAAGCTCATTTCTTCCGCAAATCATTATTTCAACCAACTCTAAGTCTTAATTCCCAAATGGGGGCCATGCTCAATTTGGTTAAGGATAATTTTGTGGAGTTCATAATAAAAGTCTCAGGCTAATGTTCTGGCTTCAAGCAGGGATAATGCATGGTAGGTAAAAAGAGGATAAAATTGGCTTAAAAGGTGCCTCCATCATTTAATTCTCATCAACATAAACATATAAATGCATTGGTTTTGAATAACTATCACAACATTTAGAGATGCATAGGAAGAGTAAATACACTCAAGAAAGCAGAGGGATTTTTTTATGTTCTCCCTATAAGGCCAAAATTCTTACTGGGACAATTTTTGTTGGATTTTAACCTTTAGCTTAGGATCATATGTGCTCAATTTCATCACAAGTTCACAATCCACATAAAAACAATTTCGAGGACTTAGGCTAAACCTTCCAAACATGCCATAGGATTTATATGATCAAGTCAATCATTATTCATCATCATAGGACATCTAAGTTAGGGTATAAAAACTAAAACAATGCAAAAATTAAACATGCATATTTTTTTCTTTTTTTCGACATTTTCTATTTTTTTTATTTTTTTATGTAACTAAAACAAGACTAAAGTATGACACAAAGCTAAATGCATAAAATTTAAACATGAATGCATAACATAAAAATTAAAATTTCACCATGTAAAACCAAAAGCAAGACTAAAACATATGATAATGATAATGAGCCCTTCCCCCACCCCATACTTAAAATATATAGTGTCCCCTCTGTATAAAACCAAATAAAAACAAGAGTAAAGGAAGGAACTCACAGGATAACACATCGAGGAGGGAAACAGTTCAGGTCGAGTAGAATATTTCTCGATCTCGAGTACAGGGAACTCGATCTCGAGTTGGCTTGTCTGCGTCCAGTGGATTCTGAAGTCGAGGAGCTTCTGGTGGCTTAGTCGATATCAAGTTGGCCTACTCGACCTCGACGAGTTTCTGGGCTGCTCCTCCTTGTCGTCGTTGACTTGGCCTTCGTCGATTCTGACTGTCTTTCAGGGACTTCTTATTCCACTTTTCGCGATCCTTATATGCTTGCCGACCTAAAAGTGTTAGATTGCACACAAAAGCAAGACTATCCACATGAAGTATTCTAAAAGACATAAAACCAATACCAAAAACCAAAAACCAAAAAGTTCAAAAGTTTATAAAGTTTTATATAAATGCTCTAGATTTTAGAGTCGCTAGGCCGACTGCTCAAGGACCATTAGTGCGGGGCCCGCTCATGCTTTCTCCTGGATCATCTAGGTCCTGACGGTAGTAGGCAAGCTCTGCTGATAGGTGGTTGCTTGCATCATCTCCTTTCTCTTTCTTCTTCTTCCTTCCAGCTCTTAGTTTCCGCAGATTCTCTCGCCATGGGGCCTTACCTCCCCTTAAATTATTGAAAATTTTCTTTATGGACCGAGGGGGAGTAGAATTCATACCTGAACTTACCTTTTCGAATCCAAAATAGAAATTTTTGGGCTTGGGGCTAGTCGATGTCGAGTACTGCTGGTCGACCTCGAGTACAGGGACCCCATACTTAGGCTCTGGGCAAGTCTGTGGCTCAACAGAGGAAGTCATCGATGTCGACAAATCTTGGTCGAGATCGAGCAGAAGGGTTGTCGAGATCGAGGAGCTTTGGTCGATCTCGAGGACAGGGCTAGTACTTTCCTCCGCTGTTTGCTTGGTCCCGTGGTTGCTGATGCTTTTCACCTCCAGCCATGAAATTTCCTCCTTTGCAGGGCCAAAAGAGAAATCCAAAACATCATCGCCTATGGTGAAGGTGAGCGATCGATTCTTGACACTAATTCTGGCATCTGCAGTAGCTAAGAATGGTCTACCAAGAATAATAGGGCTAGTAGGATCTTCAGCACAGTCTATAATAAGGAAATCTGCTGGAACAAAGAATTTACCAGCCTGGACGGGGACATTTTCAACTCTACCTGTAGGGATGACCACTATATTGTTTGCCATGTATAGTTTGACATCCACAGGCTCTATGCATCCTATTTTTACCTTCTGCCAGATTGATAAAGGCATGATGCTCACACTTGCTCCTAAATCATACAGAGACTCATATTTATATTGTCCAAAACCCACAGTAACAGAAAACTTACCAGGGTCAGGTCTCTTTTCAGGGAAGTGGAGTACTTTGCATTCGCTTGCGATCTCTGAGATGGATTGCTTCTTGCTTAGGATTTCCTTCAGAAATTTGACATATCTAGGCATCTCTTGCAGGGCTTCTGTAAAAGGAATAGAAACATTCAGTTCTTGCAGCATATTAACAAATCTGTTAAACCTACCTGCAGTGGGTTCTTTCTGTGCTTTGGAAGGAAAAGGCAGTGGCTTTTTCTGCTTCGGAGCCAGATCAGATGTCGGAGGTGTTTCAAAGTCGTTGACGTTGGCCAGATTCTCCTCGATCTCGACCAGGGTGTCCTCGAGATCGACATGTGTTGTCGACTTCGAATTGCTGGGCTGCGCAGTGGAGTCCGAGCTCAGCTTCTGGTCTGTGTCGAGCAGTTTCTTGTCGAGGTCGAGTAGAGTCTCCTCGAGATCGAGTTCAGTCTGCTCTTGTTCGAGTTGCTGCTCTGCCTTGCCTTGCTGTTTTCCGACCTCTGGCTCGTGTAATTGATGCCCACTTCTGAGTTTGATAGCTGCGACGTGTCCGGTCTTTCCCTTAGGATTTGGTTCTGTTTGCCCAGGGAGCTGTCTGGATGGTCGTGGGATCTATGCAGCGATTTGACCCATCTGGGTCTCTATTCCCCTTTTCCAGATGTCCAGTTCTCCAAATTTTGTAGTGATGTTCTGGAACTGGTTGTTGATAGTGCCCTGATTCCGACGCATCTCCTCAAGGATGAGCTGCAGATCATCCTTCTTTTGATCCCTTTCTAGATGTCCTGGAGCTCTGTAGGGTGGGGGGTTCCTAGGAGGACCTTGGTTCCACTGTGGTTGATAGAACCTTTGATCTCCCATGTAGCAATTGGGCACCCTGCGTAGGCTGCCTCCTCATATGTCTCTGCCATTCTGACTTGCTCAGTGTGTGGGCACTCAGTAGTGGTATGCCGGTGTGATCCGCATTCGATGCAAGGCTAATTGACAGATAGATATTTGACTTGTTTGAGGAGCTTTTGATTCTAGTCTCTGTAGAACTGCTCCTTGACATTTGGGTCAATCTCCTTTGCTGGCTCATAGAGTGGCATAGATGGAGCTGGCCTGGCATAGGAGTTCTCCTCATAGTTTGCAGTAGACCCATATTTGTTGTCATAATTAGTGAGCTTGTCTAGCACACCCCAGGCGTCAATTGGTGGCATCGTCAGATACTCATAGCGAGTATACTGGTTGATTCTGTCCTTAGTGAATTGATCAAGAGAGTTGAAGAAGATCTCCTGAATGACGTATGGTGGTTGTCCATGAGTAGGGCAAGATCGCAGTAGTTCTTTGTAGCGTTCCCATGCCTTTGCCAGCGGTTCCCCATGCTTCTGTTTGAAGGCGGTGATTTTCTGGCGGAGGAGTGCTGTCTTGGCAGGTGGGAAGAATTTATTCAGAAACTCTTGCTCTACTTGGGCCAATGTTGTGAGTGATCTTGGTTTTAGCCCTTAAAGCCATTTCAGTGCAGGCCCAGCGAGAGACCAGCGAAAAGCCTTCATCTTGACATATTCCAGAGTTGTACCTTCAGCAAGAGTACGACACATATGTCAGAAAAATTGGTAATATGTTCAAGAGGACACTCATTAAATTTGCCATAAAAAGCATTATTTTTAAGCTCTATAAGAAATTGAGTGCGAATTTCAAAAGAGTTTTCAGGGATTAGATTCGTCGATTCAGGCACGACGAGAGTTGGATGCATATAATCCTCTGCAGTAGTTGGATATTGGGAAAGCTCAGCTTCTGCTTGTTCCCTTGCTGCTTTCTCAGCGGCGATAGCAGCATCCTTAGTGGCCAATTCCCTTGTAAGCCTCTGTATCAGCTGCTCTTGTGTTTCTGCGGCAGCCATGGCTCTTTTCAGTCTAGCGTGGGCTTGTATAAGACGTTCTGGGTTGTCTAAGCCGTCAAACTCAGGTGGTTGACCAGAACGGCGCATACATCTGTAAAGTAACTCAAAGCAGACGTGAGAACTCACTACCTAAGCCGCGAATGATAGCTTCCCCGACAACGGCGCCAATTTATTGATAGGAGGAAATCGAGTATGAAATATAACAAAATAAATCAAACCAGATTCTGCCTACGCAAATAATTACAAGACCTCCTCCTGATGTAGCAGCGGGAAGTCAGGATCGATCCACGAGGAAGCGTGTCAGCGGATCCTATGCAGCGGAAAAATCTCACAGAAGTCGACAACAGGGGTCCAAGATCTCGAGTACAACAACTCGACAGAAGATCGGACAGTCGAACACAGCGCAGCAGCAAGCACATGGGTTAGTAGTCGATCTCGACAAAGCTCTACTCGAGATCGAGTAAGCTCTTGTCGACGTCGGGTTGGCTCTTTGTCGATCACCTGCACACAGAAGCTACAGCGACCTTGATCGAATATCAGTGAACTCGATATCGAGTAGTGCAATTCGAGATCGAGTAAAGGGACAGAAAATAAAACGAAATAAAGTAAATGCAAAGGCTTTGGGGATTTCGAACTAAACTGTATCAAAAAAGAACTTCCAAGATTGGGGTTTGCAACAACAATAACCAAGCATGCATAAGGCAGAACTAAACAGATAATCATGTGAATCGCATCAAAGGACTAAGCTTTCGCCTTTTCCAACAATTAGACAACTCTTTCAAGAAACCCTAATTGTCTCTACCGATTTTATGTTTACAATCCAAGTTGTTAGCATGGACCTCCATTAGATGGGTAATAAACACATAACAAGTAGTAGATGCTCAAAATATGATAAAAGTCGGATCTTTACCTCAAACATGCAGGGCTATCGTCGGGCTCGCCCCAACCCTAGAAGTGGGTGGACTACTCGCGCTTCTTCGCAACCTCAGACATTGATTGATGAAAAGAAACTTGCATTAAATCAAACTGAAGAAAGTACAACCGAACAAAGCCAACTTGCTCTCGCTCCTTTGCTCCACTCGGCCTCACTTTCTCTCTCTACTACTACTTCTCCTACTGAAATTGAATGAATAGAAATCAGCCACATGGGCTTTATTTATAGGCTTCTAAACCTTGCTATTCAAGAATAGAAATATCTATCTATATCTAAAACTATATCTAAAAACCCTAATGATAAATAAAAGAAACAACATAATTAAATCTGAAAAAGGGAAATTATATCTAAAAGGTTTTCAAGTGGATAGATCTCTCTTCATGATTAACTTGATAGAATCGGATAGAACTCGGCAATCCTCGGCCCCAAGGAATCCCAATCCGAGTAGGATAGATCAAAATGCGTTACGCGGCTTCTGGAGGCTTCCTCGATCTCGAGTAAACCTACTCGATCTCGAGTAGAAGTGTCATCGACTTGGTTGGCTCGGCGTCTCGGGTTGCTGGTCCTCGACAGGGCTCGAAGATGGCTCCTAGGCTTGGTCGATCTCGAGGAGTGGTCCTCAATCTCGAGTAGATGGCTCATCGTCTTTGGCATTCTGGTGTTGTCGAGCAACCCTTCTCGACATGCTCGAACATGGTGTTCAGCTGCTTCGTCGACATCGAGGAAGGTTCTTGATCTAGTGTGGCTTCTCGACATGGTCCTCCTCGATCCTGATGTGCCTAGACATGGCTTGTCGAGATCGACTATGGTTTCTCGATGTCGAGTAACTTTGAGCTCCGGTTCTTGCTTCTTGATTTTCTCCCGAAATGGTTCCATATTCTGCAATATTAAACATAAACTTATGTAGATCTCCATTTCTGACAAATTAACATATACTACATAAATTCGACATATTCCCACCCTGAAATATGCAAAATGTAAAGAATATGGAACTAAAATATGCATAAAGACATGGCTACTTTAGAGACATCACCTACCCCATCCCTATCCCAAACTTGATACATTGCTGGTTTTTTGAAACTGTTTCAAAACTTTTGGTGACTGTTTTACCTCCTCCCTTTGCTGAAAGACAAAAGGGGGGAGATGATCTGTGTGGTTTAGACTCGAAAACTTTTTGCTGTGAAGGTCTTGGAAGACCTTGGTTTACCTCCTCCCTTAGACTCGATAACTCCCTCCCTTGATGAAAATCGGAATAAGTTTCAAAGGCCTTGATAGTATGTCTGTGTCAAAGGTCTTGGAGCTTTAACAGTGTTGATGAAATACAAAACCTGTTCTATATGATATTTTGTTCAAAATATTATTTAATATTATTATATGCTTCCATTATATTATTATATATAACTAACTTTTCAGGAAGTATTTTCAAACGGTATTTCCTTCCTTATGAAGCAATTTGAGAAGATTCAAATCGGAAAGATTGTGGTCTTCGAAGTTTCCAAAGATAGAAGATCCAGCTCAAGCCATGATCTAGACTAGCCGTTGGAGAAGATCCTTGGCGCCGATTTGTCTCAATATAAAGAGAAGGAAGATGAAGACAGAAGACACACATTCATTTGAACACGAGCCTTTCATACACTCCAAGCCTTCAAGAGAAATCTGTCTTCGTGTGCTCTCTGCTTGTCCTAAGAGTCTGTTATTTCATTTCAAAGCATTTGAGAGTCACACAGTGAGCTTATAGGATATATTCAGTTATAGTGTTATACTCGAGAGTTTGTAACTCGGGAAGTGAACACTAGGCGATTGATTCACTAAGTGTAAGAGGATTGTACTAGATAGCATAGAGAGGTGGGGCTCTTCTAGATTGGTCTAGGACTCCAAGGGAACGTGAGTTGACTAGATTGCAATTGTATAGGAGAGAGGCTTCTCGGGGAGCTACTAGGATCCTAAGTCTTGTGAATCAATAAAAGCCGGTTGAATCCTAGGGTTGTGGAAGAACCCTAGGCGGGGACGTAGGCCAAGTTCGTTCCGAACCTCGTAAACAACCCATCGAGTCCTTTATTTACTGCTTTACCTTATTTCCACACTTGATTCGATTGTTTAACTTTGTGATTCAGGTTTTCAGAGAAAAGACTAAGTCTAATCTCAAAGGGTTTTGCACGAGCTTCAAAAGTCTTGACACTATCTGCGAAAAACCGACATACTCTATTCAACCCCCTTCTAGAGTATTTCTATATTACTTTGTTTTACTTTATCGAACATTCAATTGGTATCAAAGCTTTACTCACTGCTTTTTGATCTAACAATCTCAAAGGGTTTTTGTCAACGGGATAATCTTCTGACCATATGGGGTTCCAAATCCAGAGCTGCAATAGCCACAGATTTACTAAAAAGTTTATTAATAAGAAGGGCCAAGAAAAAAATGGAGTGTGTATATATTTTATGGTTTCTCACAATCAATAATAATATTCAAGAGAGGTTATATTTTTAGAAAATACAACAAAAACACACCTGGAATTCCTTGAAATTGAGAGCTCCTTTCCCATCAACATCTACTTGATTCCATCCCCACAAGTCGTGGATCTCTTCTTCAGAGAGTCCCAAACTATGACCTGCCATATTTAGTTGCTGGGAAAGAAGAATTTTTAGTACAGGTTCGAGTACAACCCGCAAGCCCATGTGATATGAATTAGAGCTTTACCTTACCTATGTAAGGGCTTCTCAAAACTCGGAATAAGTAATACAATCGCTATCACTAATTCACTATCATCTTTTAGGAAGGCAAATGCATCACTTGCTGTCAGGGAAGGTTTTCAGAGTAGATAATGGAGCTCAGTTAAGAGCTATTGTTGTTAACATTTTTCATCTTTGTGACAAGTAAAATAATCACCTTGAACATGCCAAATACTGCTTCATTCCAACTTGTTTTTAGCAACTTTCGGATTGAGAAGCCGTATGAAATCTACACCACGTAAATTTCCCTGGTGATGCCGGAGGCTCACCCCCTGTACAAGAAAGAAAGAAGGCAAAGATGAGCAAAAGAAGAACAAAAACCTGTACAATAAGTGTAGAGAAGACATGAACATTTCTATGATCACCTTTTGAGCATTGGTATCAATTTCTATGATTACTGTTCCAGTCACTGCATTATAGTCATGATTAGAATAAATAAATAATAACATAGCATCTCATTTGAATTTCAGAAATGTCTTATTGATCAGTTCTTACCCAAGTGTGACAGGGATCAGGTCTATTTTGTGTTGTTTCTGGTAAGATTCCACATTCTGCAGGATCTCATAGACCTAGTAAAGCAAATGTTCAATTATAAGTTCAGAAGAAGATGTATACAAGAGTTGGTATCCACTAGAAAACAAGAATTCGGAAAAAGAATACAGAAGTTTACCAATCAGCATCTCTTAACACTGGAAACAACCTTAAGTTTTCATAACATAACATGTTTCCCCTCCCTTTTCCAGGCTTGGGACATTACAAAACTGAAAATAAAATAGGTCAGCTTGGTGCAAGACGACCTTATATATTCATGCACTTTATCCCTGAGATCGATCATGTTGTGTTTCCTTTTTCAAGTAAATGATTGATTGTTCCCCTCTCACTCAGACAATCATCTCTTAATTTAGGCTGAACATATAACACCCACATTGATGAAGGAACATATATCACCATGCGCACATTTACAACTTGTTAAGTTCAAGGCTAATTCAGTGCAGCTTCGATTCGACTAAATCAGTTTAATTCGCAACTGGAATCGATCTAGGTCTCATGATTTTGGGAGTTCAATAGCCTAATTTAAGGGATTTCACCAATGAACAAAGTAGGGGGCAGCAAAAACCCGACAGCAATTGGCGCCATCCCATTCAGAAGGAACCTTCTCTCTCCTAGACTAATTCAATTGGCACAACTCAATCAAGCAAAAACTCAGGAGCAATACGAGCACATCAACAATATGTATTTTTAAACCAATTGCAACACGTAATCAAGCACAACAACAAAGCTTCGAAACTATTTCCGAAAATCTCACCTTTTGAAACCAATTGCAACATGTACTCAAGCACAACCCTAATTCAACGGGCACATCAACAATATCGCTCGCTTTATGTGATAGTCGAAAGGCGATTTTTGGTTTTCGTTCGAAAAAAGCGTCGAAGGAAGGAGCTCGGCAGATAAGAATGAGGTGCATGAATAAGCTCGGCAGATTTAGGTGAGGTGGATACGTAACCTCGGCGCATACACACGAGGTTATGAAGGAGCCTCGTCTAAGTTTTAGGAGGTATATAATGACCCCTTTGAAGATCTTATCTAAATCCTCATTGACATAAGCCGAGCTGGATCTTTAACCTCGGCTTCTGTTGTTGAGGTTAATGAGGGAGCTCAGCCTCTGTTGTTGAGGTTAGAGGGAGCTCGGCTTCTGTTGCTGAGGTTAATGAGGAAGCTCGACTACTTTTTTTGAGGCTATAAAATAGCATTATTGACACGTATTGCATAAATTGAGACATACTAAATGACCAAATAAATATTGTAAATTTATCCAAATTAAATAGTAAATTAGTTCTTCTTAAGCAGACATGAAACAAATTAATCCATATTTTAATGTTTTATCTTACAGTAATTGTTTAAAGTGCCCACTTCCCACTTATCCTCAACCTAAGGATTAATGGTGAGTCCGTCGAGCCAAGCGGTTAATAACGAGGGTCATAGGTTTGCCTGATATTAAACTGGCATATGTCCAATCAAACATGAGCTTTAGAAGTGATGATCTTTAGTAATTTTTTTTCCGTATACTCTTAATGCTTATATGGTGATATCCTTGGTACAACTTGTATATGACAGTTGAAAATTGATCACTTTCTTTCACGATGTGAAACTATTTTCTTTCTTTTTATCCACTTTTCCAGTGATGAAGATCTTTTGACAGTTCTGTATCGAGCAGTTCAAAATAATTAAGCACATGGGCGGAGCTAGGGTGTTACCCCCGAATATATATATATATATATATATATATATATATATATATATATATAAAGACATTTCTAGTAGTGATATATCAATATTTTTTGTTAATGAAACCATCGTGAATGCAACGTGGATGTAATTCCTAGTTGTTTTTCTATTGCTAATACATTAGATTTTCATAGCATAACAACAGTCACTACCAATGACTTGTTATTTAGATTAGTACAGGTAATGTAGCTCCAAGTAATTACATTTTTCTTATTTACATATAGGGTATTTTGTGTAACTGCAACCTGTATTAAAAAATGAGTTTAAAGCTACATTGGAAATAATTTACATACAATGGAACGAATTCTTCATGACCAATGTGGAGATTCTCAACTTATCTTTGAGTTCTTCGCAGATCATTGTTTAATAGTGTGATTTTGTTCTCTGTTCTTCTCTCTCTATTTTTGTAATTCTGTTATTTTTTTACTTCATTAATTAATTAGCTTAAGGTAGGCAGCGAAAGTATTTCATTCTTTGAAATTTTTCTGAATGTGGGTTCTCATGTAAATTTGGGGTTTTGAGTTTGAGTTTTGTGTTCTCTTCCCAATTTCATGAGTTCTTTGTCATGTGCAAACTCCAGTCAACTGGAATCAGTTCAAGTATAAAGGTTCCTTAATCAACGACTAAAAGAGTTCTTAGATTTGGTTTATTTTTTGGGGGGAATTCAGTTTAGAAATTAATTTAAAGTGAAACCATCTTGAAATTATAAAGCTTGTGTATTAGTTGAAATTGAGATTGGAACAAGTTGGGTGTTCAATTACTAGAAGATAAAACGTACATTAAAATATGCATTAATTTATTTCATGTCTGATTAAGAACAATTAATTTGCTATTTAGATAAAGTTATGATATTGATTTAGTCACTGAGAGTCACCATCAAAAGTGGGGAAAACAACATTTTCTAAACTAATTTAGTTGTTTAGTCTGTCTCATTCTTAGAAGCATATGAATTTGCATTATAACAAGATCCATCACACATACCTCTGAACAATTTAATGAATTTATGCAATACGTGCAATGAGGCTATTTTATAACCTCAACAACAGTAGTCGAGCTCCCTCAATAACCTCAACAACAGAAGCCGAGCTCCCTCCTTAACCTCAACAAGAGAAGCCGAGGTTATTTATTAAGCTCGGCTTAAATGTATGAGAATTTAGATAAGATCTTCAAAAGGGGTCCTTATAAACCTCACAAAACGTAGACGAGGCTCCATCATAACCTCATTTTTGTTTGCCGAGGTTACGTATTAAGCTCGTCCCATCCTGCCGAGCTTATGCATTAATCTCGTTTCTATCTGTCGAGCTCCTTCCTTCGACGGTTTTTTCGAACGAAGAACAAAAATTGTCATTCGATAATCACGTAAAGCGACCGATATACCCATTCGTGTGTTGATTGATTGATCTTTTGATTAATTTCATCGATTTTAGGCTATTTTCAATCAAAACAATTCGTTCAACAGATTTAGGTTTCGCTTCGGGAAAAGAGAGTTTTGTCCCTTTTTGCAATGTGTTCGGAAAAAATGAAAAGGACCTGTGATAATTTAGGTGAAATTATCTTGTCAATAGCCATTCCGACGTCTTGCCTAAAGCCCTAAAAATAATACGAACTTTAGTGGTCATTAGACCCACCGGTTGTCGTTGAATTTCCAGTCACCGGACTCCTCGCCACCCTTATGTTGCCACCACGGCCCACGTACTGTCCTTGGTGAAAGTCACCGGACTCTTCGCCGCCTTGTATTGTCCTTGCTAAAATGGCCGGGGTGAGGAGAAAGAAGACAGGTTGAGCTTGCAAAATTATTTACAATATTTCATGTACTTGTCTTGTTTATTTCATTTTTAGCCCAAAAACTTTTCCCATCAACATTTTGGTTTGAAAACTGATTGGAATTTGAAGTCGTATTGTTTTTGGTTAATATTGGTATAGTTTGTATATGAGTTAGTAAATTTTAAAGTTAATATTGTTTTTAGTTAATAGTTGATACTTCATATTATTTTGAGTAATTATTCCTAATTTAATTTGTTTATTTGGCGAAATTAGGTATATACTCCCTCTGTTTCAAAATAAAAGGTGCTTGACTTTTGCACGTTTTTTAAGGAGGTAAAACTCTATAAAATATTATTTTTTTAATCCAATTTTTTTTTTATAAATTGATACTTATTACTAATAAGTATAAATTTATGCAAAATTTTGATTAAAAAAGTAATATTTTATAGAGTTTTTACCTCTTTAAAATACGTGTAAAAAGTCAAATGACTTTTATTTTGAAACGGAGGGAGTAGTATATAGGGGCCTTCACTCTTGATCAATGGCTATTAATAAGTCGGTGGCAATTTTGAAATATATGGAAACTTTGACCCTCTTTTTGTTGAAATTAATTAAGAGAATTCCCTGCTCTCCTTTCAGATGAGTTGCCCTCCCTCTTCGGAGTCAAATCTCCTGTCCTCGTCCTTGTCCCCCCTCCTATCCCCAACCCCTCCCCCTCACAACCCCCAATTAAAAGAAAAACAAAAAACAAATTAAATTAATAAAAGAATTAAAAATAAAGGGATTTATGTGAGAGGAGACAGGAGAGGGGGATGGGATCAGGGACGGAGGATTCACACCCTCCCTCTTCTGTTTGAGACGTAAAACCCTCTCTCTCCCTTGAGTCCCTTCTCACTTTGATTTCACGCCCGTCGCCGCCTCACCTTTCCTCATCGGTCGCCGTTGTTGCCTCTTTCTTATCGGTCGATGCTGCTGGCTATCCCTTACTGGTGGTCGTCACCTCCTCTTCCTTTCCGGTCGCCGCCTCTCCCACTCTATTCTCCCAGAATATCTCAGACCCGGTATCTTCTTCTTCATTGTTTGCTGTCTAATTTTAGTACAAGTTTTCATTTATTTCTTGTTTATGTCGCCTCTCTCTAATTTGTCGATGATGACGTTAATTTGTCTTCTTCTTGGTCTGAAATATTCTCACCTGATTCGATTTTGGGACGAAGGTCAGATTCCATTTTGGGTAGCTGATACGGGGTTAGCCGTGAGATGGTCCGATCTTCGACAACAAGCAAGAAACCAAAGAAACGGAAGCAAGAACAATAAAGACTCAAGAACGCAGCAAGGAAAGACCAAGAATTCGACCAAGAAACAATCAAGATCGACAAGAAGAAACCAAGACTCGATAAAGATGATGCAAGACTCGAAATTCAAGAACAAGAATTGAAAGACACGTCCTGATAAGGACTGGGTCGATCTATATAGAACAAGATAAAGACCTCAGGCTTCCGTAGAACGTAGGAACCAATACCAATGACTATATAACCCGCCTCTACAACCCTACACAACCAAGCGGACAAGTTGGAGGCACAAGGAGGGGGCTCGTGGATACTAGGATCACCAAGTCTTGCGAAGTTGATGAACACAAAGCAAACCAAGCTGAAACGATACCAATTCGCAATTGAAGAGCACAACTCTATTCAATCGACAACCACTCATTGTGTTTCAACAATTTGAGAAGACTAATTCTATTCATTATGTTCCTACTGAATTACAAAGGGGTAATCGGCATTATATAGGCCTCTAAGGGCTGATGGACCGATTTATCTAAAGGAATTAATAAAAACTAATAACTTGAGAAATTAATAAAATAACATCTAAAGTTTCCTAAAATAATTTAAGTAAAAGAAATACTAAAATAGGAAATAAATATAATGTTCCAAATCCCGTCAAAAACCAGTGACAGCTCAAAGAATATGGATTTAGGTCAAGCTCTAGGTCGAATCTGGAAAAACCTTCAACATCATAGTTGTAGATATCTTCGTCCTCATTCCAACAAGGTATGGCACGCCTCAATCTGATAAATATTGAATCCGTACGACTCATTTTATAGAGACGTCAAAAAGCTGTCGAATATTCTGAACGAGAGTCTAAAACGTCATTTGCACATTTGGATCTTCTCCCATGGTGGAACCTTCTTCTTCCTCTCTAGGATGACATCATTCTCACAAGCTCGAATCATAGGTGTGTCCGGAGGTGGCTTGGATGGTCCTGCATCATTCTCCCTTTCTTGAAAAGGATTCAACCTCGAATCCGAGGGCGCATATGATTCCGCAAAGACATCCACATGAGCTCCTGTATCGAAAACCTCATGTCCATGGAAACTCTTCTCAAGGTTGATTGATGTAGGGATTGACCACTCCTCAATGGTTTTTGTCTCAACTTCATCTACAAAATCAAGAAAAGAAACTTGATTAGTGCACAATTCAGATTTCATATCAATGTCATGATGTGCTAACTTAATATGCACTTTAGCTTGGTCATTGATCCCTAAGTTTCCATCCAATGCTAGCAAGGGTTCATCCTTTTTCAAGGTTGAATTTTCAATTAATTCAAGGCTAGTAATAGTAGAAGAATTTTCTCCATCAATGATCATATTAGAAACTTCGCCTTTTTCTAAGCATGTAGTATGACATAAATCTTCTCTTTGATTATCATCACAAGGAATAGGTTGAACATTTAAATCAATCAAAGAATCATCATGCTCATATTCAATGCAATCATCTTTAGAGACAAGTAAACTAAGATCTTGATCATTATTAACATGCTCATCATTTTCACCACTAGAATTTTCAGATTCATTATCGCCTAGGTGATTAATCATGAGAGTTTTCTTATTTGGGCAATCCTTCATAACATGTCCTCTACCTTGGCATATAAAGCAAAGAATGTACATAGGTTTAAGAGTAGAAAAGTTAGGATTACTCCCTTTAGGGCCAGTAGATGCCCTAGACGAATCACGTCCGTTCCAAGGCGCTTGCCTTTGTCGATGGGCTCCTGAGGCATTCGGCCTTCACTCCTCCCTTGGGGTTGGCTTGCTCTCTCCCTTGAGCCACCATCAAACCTCCTTTGGGGCTGCTGCACATGGCCTTGGTGCCACATTTGGGGTTGCCCACTCGACATTCTACCAACTAGGCTCCTGTATCTAGCATTCCTTTCCACTTTCATAGCTAAATGTAAAAGTTCAGTAGGCGTAGAATAAGAAAAGTAATCAATTTCATGAGCTAAGGCGGGGTGCAATATTCTAAGAAACCTAGCATTTGTATCTTCATCATGTTCAACTACATTAGCTCTAGCCATGGTTTCTTGCATTGCATTAAAGGTTTCCTCAACACTTTTATTACCTTGCCTAAGGTTTTCTAGTCGTTGTCTAAGCTCTCTAGAGTAGTGTTGGGGAACAAATCTACTTCTCATTTGTGCTTTTAATTGGTTCCAAGAAGCGATATGCGCATCAAGGACTCTTCTTCTTTCTTTATTCAGACTATCCCACCAAATTAAAGCGAACCCTTGAAATTCTAAAGAAGCTAATTGCACCTTTTTATGTTCAGAGAAGTTATGACATTTCCATATTCGATCCATTTTAGTTTCCCAATCAATATATGCATCTGGATCGTTGTTACCATCAAATTGAGGGATCTTTACCTTGACCTTACCTATGTCATCTTGCGCAGGCTCTCTTGGTGCTCGATAGTGGTATCGACCTCCTCTATCATTTCGTCTAGGACGTTGCTCCCAATGATCATCCTCTTGGAAGTCGTCGTCGTCCTATGAGAAGTAGTACTCTTCTTGTTGCCATCGTCCTTTCCCTCGTCCCTACATATTAGCAAACACATTATTTCTACCATGTCTCTCCCTTCGTGGAGAGATGTTCTTATCAAATAAAGGTTTAGCTAAATGAGGATTAAGATTAGGATTAGGGTTAGGATTATGTACTTCCCTTTCATCACGAGGTGCTTCATTACGCAGGGGATTACCTTGCCCAGCCATGTTGTTAGATCCGGATGGCCGAGCCTCTAATGCTGCCAATCCTTTATTTATCTTAGCTATGTTCTCCATGAAGGTATTGTACCAGTCGTTTCCCTGGTTATTAGACATTGCAAATAAAGACAAACAAAGAACTATGTAAAAGTTAGAAAATATAAACAGCTCACAATTGTGTTTCGCTCACACTCCCTCTCAGATTGATATGTCACGCTTGCTAGGGTAATCCGCTTTGGGCAAATCAACAACCAAGCAAAAGAACTTAATAATCAAAGTATGCAATTCAAGAGAGTGAATGAAACCACAGACAATAAGTACTCGACAAAGGGCTGAGTACTCGACACAATCAACACAGCACTCAAAATCAGTAAAGTACTCGACAAAACAAAGGAGAGAACTCGACGACTGAGATCTTCTCGACACAACAAACAACAACTCGAAATAGCAATGAAGAGAACTCGACAAGGTGAGAACTCCTTCGACACAACACCAAAGCAACTCGATAGCAGGGGAATTGCTCGACAAACAACTTCAACTAACTCGACAGCAGTTGTAAATAAGAGAAATAAAAGAAAAACTAAGAAAGAATGGAAATTTACCTCTTTTTGATTGAAAATCTTTAAGTTAGGATGTTGTAGTTGCAAGTTAGGATTTCAATTTTGTAATTTTTTGTGGAGGTAATGTGTTTGGGATAGGGGATGTCGACTAGGGCTAGGCAATTCACCAAATAAGGTCCTTTGGAGCTTTCTTGCACTAGTAGAACAAACTCTATCTTTTTTTTTTGACTTAATTTTGTCCCTAGTGAATTTTATCCTCCTAGGCCCAAGTTCAATCTTTTTTTTTTTTGAATTTTCGAAACTGATTTTTTTAAAAAAACTAATGCAAGAAAGACTCTAAAATAGAGAGGACTCAAAAATCTGAGAAATAATGGTGAAAAGATAAAATTTCTAGCCCTAAAGATAAATAAATAGACAACCTTTGGATAAAATAGGAAAGTGGATATATCTTTAGCCTTTTTAGATAGTTGATAGATATGATGAGATTTAAATCTAACAACTTAATAAAATCTGATTTTTAATAGGCAATGGATAAAAGATAAATCAAAATTCCCAAAGATAGAAAAAAAAGGATAGAAAAGATAACAAACTAGGGTTTGCTCTTGTGGTAGGTGAATGTCAACAAAGCAAGATCTATGGGGACAGCTAGGGCTGCTGTTGGCTGCTAAGGCACACAACAAGGGTTGTGCACACTTGTGGTCGACTCCACTGGTCTCGTCTAGACTTTGTGTTTAGGCTATGCAACCACAAACAATCACAAACTCAAGATTAGTGCAAGAATCAATAAAGAATGCAAGAAGTAAATAACCAAACAAAAGACTGACTCTATTTTTGTGCTTTTGTGTTTAGTAAAAGAAAAAGACTCAATCTTGATGTCGGAAACCAAAGCTCTGATGCTAATTTGATACGGGGTTAGCCGTGAGATGGTCCGATCTTCGACAACAAGCAAGAAACGAAAGAAACGGAAGCAAGAACAATAAAGACTCAAGAACGCAGCAAGGAAAGACCAAGAAACAATCAAGATCGACAAGAACAAACCAAGACTCGATAAAGATGATGCAAGACTCGAAATTCAAGAACAAGAATTGAAAGACACGACCTGATAAAGACTGAGTCGATCTATATAGAACAAGATAAAGACCCCAGGCTTCCGTAGAAGGTAGGAATCAATACTAATGACTATATAACCCGCCTCTACAACCCTACACAACAAAGCGGACAAGTTGGAGGCACAAGAAGGGGGCTCGTGGATACTAGGATCACCAAGTCTTACGAATTTGATGAACACAAAGCAAACCAAGCTGAAACGATACCAATTCGCAATTGAAGAGCACAGTTCTATTCAATCGACAACCACTCATTGTGTTTCAACAATTTCAGAAGACTGATTCTATTCATTATGTTCCTACTGAATTATAAAGGGGGAATCGGCATTATATAGGCCTCTAAGGGCTCATGGGCCGATTTATCCAAAGGAATTAATAAAAACTAATAACTTGATAAATTAATAAAATAACATCTAAAGTTTCTTAAATTAATTTAAGTAAAAGAAATACTAAAATAGGAAATAAATATAATGTTCCAAGACTTAATAAAATCCCGTCAAAAACCAGCGACAGCTCAAAGAATGTGGATTTCGCCCAAGATCTAGGTCGAATTGGGAAAAACCTTCAGCATCAAAGTTGTAGATCTCTTCGTCCTCGTTCCGACAAGGTATGGCACGCCTCAATCCGATAAATATTGAATCCGTACGTCTCATTTTACAGAGACATCGAAAAACTGTCAAATATTCTGAACGAGAGTCTAAAACGTCATTTGCACTTTTGGATCTTCTCCCATGGTGAAGCCTTCTTCTTCCTCTTGAGGATGACATCATTCTCACGAGCTCGAATCATAGGTGTGTCCGGAGGTGGCTTGGATGGTCCCGCATCAGTAGCTCTTATTTGATTTTTTGGGATGAAGATCAGAATTGTTCTCTGCCCTTCCAATAGCTTTCAAATCTGGCCAAAACCTAAGAGGGGAAGAGGGATGAAGATCTGAATCTTGCCTGTAGGTTCGAATTTTGATTATGATAAAATTAGTTTTATGGTTTAATGTCTCTTATTAATCTCCCGTGAATTGTTGGTTAATCGGTCTACTTCGATTTATCTATTTCAGATCGTGTTTGGGAAATTTGTTGTTATTGAGTATGTAGAAGATTTTGCAATGCTAGCAAGGTGGTTTGCAACTTACTCTGACAGGAATCTCTCCATCTCGATCAATAATAGGTTGAGTTCAGTTTTTGTCACAACTTTCTGACCATCTTCTTAGATTGTTTTTTATCTGTTTGTTTCTTATGGTATTATTGAATTCAGTTTTGTCACTTTTTTTAGTCTATTAGCTCAAATGGTAGAGCAATGTGTTATTATACACATGATATGGGTTCAAATCCCATATAAACTTTCTCTACATAGCAAATCTAAGAAACAAACAGACAACAAGCATCTGAAATGTGAAATAATATCTAAGAAACAGTAAGACAATAGCTGAAAAATAGAAACAATAAGTTGGAATCTTAAATAATATGAAACAGAAGCAATCTAAAACAAAAACGATAATCAGTCCACGACATTGACAGTAGCAGTATATAATTTATTAATCAAAATAAAAAAAATTGTTAGTTTGAGACTTTCCGCAAATTTGAGGCTAGTTCTACTATTATAAACTGCAAAAACTATTATACACTGCAATTCTTGCTTAAGTTCCGAAAGCAACCCGAAAAAAATCAATGAATTATACCCCAAATTGTCAAAAAAAAAAAATATATGTACACAGACATTATGTAGCCTTTCATGCTCATTTGTTGCTTCTGACTCATTTGTTTTCTTTCATAATTCAGAATTTGTTGCTTCTGTTCAAATTGTTGCATTTCTATTTCTTAGATCTACAATTTAGAGAATCGTGTGTATAGTAACACATCGCTCTACCAATTGAGCTAATAGACTTACAAAGATAGTCAAGACAATTGTGACTAATTGCACAGTGAATTTGGCACTCAATCAAACCAAACAATGAACATACATCAAAGAAATTGTAACTAGAAGCCAGCATCAGGGCAAGACAACTCAGAGACCAATGTTTATTTCCCAAATTGGGGGTTATTATATGGTTTCTTTCCGATAGTTTCAACAATTTGTTATCAACACCAGGAAGGACGTGATTTTTTAAGCATGGAACCCAACCGAAGACGACCACAAGCCTTGAAACAATAGTTGCAATTAAGTATTCTCCGAACTATGCAGCTAACCAACTTTCGGAAAAATTTCTGAAAGTGTCTAGGAGAACCATTATACCCCTTAGAGTGATATAATTGAGGGATTTTTCTATAATTTGCGGGTTCACAAAACCCTACAAAAACAGTGTAATAGATAAGTTGTAATTGAAACGAAATTTCATACCAAACAAGTTTGGGAAGGCCGAAAACTCCCACAATTCGTGTAGAAGTAGAGATGGTTGAACTGAAGATTTTTCTTTGCCACTGCCACAGACACACAACACGCCACAAACAATAATCTCTTCCGAACATACCACCCCATACTTGAAAGTAGGTCGATAAATCTTCAAAACCAAGGATTCTTCTTTATCCAGCCTCCCTTATTCGAAAGCCAAAATATGCTCTGATCGAACGAGATGAGATCAGAGGTGACTCGCAGATGATGAGTGTGGAAGAGGACCGACCAAATCAGCAAGGTAGCCCATGGAGACGATGATTTCTCCGGACAACACCACAACCAAGGCATGCAAACAGTCTCATTCGGCCTTATTAATCTTGATGAAACAAAAACTACAAAGAGGATTTGAGGGAGGAGATTGAAGGTTAGGGTTCGAAAGACGAGATATGGAGGGGAAATCTCATATCTGAGCGTGGAGGAGCTTTTTTAAATTGGTTTTCCTTTTATTTTTAGTCATTAAATAAGTGGAAAAATAATAGCCATTGATTAAGGAGTGAAGGATCCAGATTAAAAGTTTCCATAGCAAAAGAAGTTTCTATGGGAAGGGTGATTTCCACTTGAAACTCCCCCATAGTATATATACCCGTATAAACTTGATTAAATATTTTTTTTTTGAAATCAAGTGCTGTATATATATCATATGAGATCAATTTCCGCAAGATCAATGAGACCCTGTGCAAACTGATCTAACCAAATACAAGTAGTGTCAGCGGTAGGCAATAGCCTTGCCGTAAAATGAGCGACAATATTAGCCGATCGACGTACATGAAGAAAAGATATAGTAGGAAGTGATGGAAGTTGCTCGAGGATGTCCTCACAAACAAGATCTATATAAGAGACGCTATGCCCTAGGCTGCGGAGCCGTTGAATGAGATTGGAATCATCAGATTTGAGCTGCAACTGATCGCAAGCGAGACCAGCCATGGATTGGACGCCAAAGAGAAGGGCCCAAGCTTCTGCCAACGCCACTGAAACTGTCCCCCTGAAGCGCTTAGAAGCGGCCATGAGAATTGCGCCGGAATGGTCCCGAAGAACTACTCCCAGATAGACCGAATCATGGAATATTGCCGCATTGGTGTTGAGTTTGAGTGATCCCGAAGCCGGCTTCTCCCAGGTTGAGGGACTCGGACGAGAAGGGACACATTGTGAAGGGCCGGTGTGGCTGTTTCGGTAGTCGAGAACCATCCTCCTGAACCCATCTCGTAAGACCGCAGCATTGCAAGCGCCGTCTGAGAATATAGCATTGTTTCGGAGAGCCCAGGCAATCCAAGCGTTGGTGAACAAATCACATACCCCTGACTCTCATTGCACTGCACGCACATGGTCAAGGACACTCAAAGGTGTCTGGTCGGTCATGGAGGCTACGTGAGCTGCCGAGGAGGAGCGCACCTAGGCCACCACCGAGAAGGGGCATGTGAACAGAGCATGCCATATAGTCTCATCACCGGAGCCACAACGAGAGCAGACGGGAGACAGCACAACCCGCTTGGAGTATAGGTTAGCTGCGACACTCAATAAATTGGAACACATCCTCCAGGCAAAATTAAGGACCTTGGGCGGGAGTTGAAGGTGCCAAAAGTAACGCCAATCTCCTCTTGAAGGCACTGATCTCGATCCCATATAGCCAAGCCAATATGCCGACTTCACCGAGAAGATACCGGACTTGTGCGTGAACCAGATTCGCACATCCGGTGGAGAACGCTGGCTGAGGGGAATTGTGACAATGTGACATACATCCGATTGCAAGAAAGCCGTAGCGAGAGCAGGGACATCCCACAAATGAGTTGATGGGATGATGAACTCCGAGACCGTCACATCAGGGTGCATTCCGGGCAAAAGTGTTGGGCTTCCCATCCCTGCTCCAACAAGCACCCATCGATCCTCAGAGGCCGAGATGGAGCAACCATTCCCAATCCTCCATCCAAGTCCTTTACGGAGAAGGGACTTCGCTCCCCAAATGCTACTCCAAGAATAGCTAGGCCGGTGACCCCGATAAGATTGCAAAAAGGAGGAGTGGCGAAAGTACTTAGCTTTATAGATGGCGTGAAGAGGCGAGGAAGGGCACTGAAGGAGACGCCAACCTTGCCGAGCCAACAACGCCTGATTGAATACCCGTAGGCCACAAAACCCCATCCCGCCGTGGCTCTTGGGGGAGCAAAGATCCCGCCAATAGCGCCAATTGATCTTCCTACTAGTCTTCGAGGATCCCCACCAGAATCGAGCCAATATGCTATGTATGTCCTCAATTAGGCCATCCGGAAGGCGATACACACTCATGACATAGGTGGGAATGCTTTGAAGTATAGATTTGATCAAAATTTCCTTCTCGGCTGACGAGAGGAGTTTCTCCTTCCCGCCACTAACCTTTTTCCAGATGCGGTCCCTAATGAATGAGAAAACCGACTTCTTCAAACACCCAATAATAGACGGCAACCCCAAGTACTTGGCATGTTTGTCCACCAGTTTAACTCCCAACGACGAAGCTAAGTGCTCCCGGGATGCGACAGGCAGGTTGGCACTAAAGGCTACTTCCGACTTCTGCAAATTAATTTTCTGACCCGAAGCTTTCTCATACTGACTGAGAATCTCAGTTATCATAGAGCAATCCTCCGAAGTAGCTTTGGCGAATAATAGGATGTCGTCTGCAAAGAAGAGATGGGATATGGCCGGCGAACCCCTACAAACCGGCACCCCATGGAGGCCAGCAGAACGAACCGCCGCACTGATCATGGATGAGAACCCCTCAGCCCCTGTTATAAAGAGAATGGGGGATATTTGGGAGCAGTTCTTCTTTGTGGATTAATTGGTATTTCCTCCGTTTTTATAATAAAAGTCATTTGACTTTTCGACACGTATTTTAAAGATGTAAAAACTCTGTAAAATATTTTTTTAAATAAATTTATTTTTATAAGTTTATAATTATGACTAACAAGTATGAAATTATTAATAAAAAATAATTAAAAAAAATATTTTATAGTGTTTTTATCTCCTTAAAAAGCGCGCGTAAAAGACAAACAACATTTCATTTGAAACAGATGGAATATATACTAGCAGAACCCCTTCGGGAGTTTGAGTACACCCTTGACGATGCGCCCCCGATCCTCCCAGAAACCATCTTCTTCAACCCTGTGGTTTGGAAATCTATCCTCCCAATTCAATTCAATCTGGTCGATTTTGTTGTCGACCCCATTCTCCGCCCTTCTCCTGGAAAAAATCCCCCCTCCCTCTAGGCCACCGGCATCTTCTACTTCGGTCACCGTCTGGTTCTGCCCCATTGGCCATTGGCATGCAAGATGCCTTTGGCTAGCCGGCCTTGCACGCCAAGTCGGAAAGTAAAAAAAAAAATCCCCGAAGGGGTTTATATTTATATAATAACCTCGAAAGGGCCAACTGGCCTAAATCCCACAAGGGCTAAACGGAAACCGAAAGATATTGAATAAACTAATTTGGTGAAATGAATATTGGTTTGAGCAAATTGTTCAAAAGGTTTCGAGTAAAATCCCGAAAGGTTAAAACAGATTCCCAAAAGGGTCTTAACAATGCTCATTTCAAGTCCTTAACCTCGTTAAGGTTGAGTAAACAATATTAGATGATGTGTCCCATCCTTCGTCAAATCCGTTTCCGACATTTCTTTTATAGACTATTTATTACCTAGACTTATTATTATTTTTAGTATTATTTATTAATAATGATGCGGACTTGCCATAGTAAGTTCGATCAGCTCGTTAGTTAATTAGACTCATTAGTAATTAGGGTTTATTAGTATTTTCCTATAAATTAATACTCTATTCAGGTTAATTGTCATCTTTACGTCAAAATTAGAGGATTGCAGAGCGCTGATTTTGAGATTGTCCTTTCCTCCCTGACGTCCAACCCTATCCTTTTCTTTGCTACTTGATTGCTACTAAGTTGTTTGTTGCTGCTGAATTCAATTGGAATCTCCAGTCAACGGTTCTGAAATTGACTAGGATCACACCCTTGTTTGTAAGAGATTCATTGTATTTCCATTGCTATCATCACCACCGTTTCATGTTCGCCATCACTACCGCAGCCCCACCACCCCGTCGGCGTCGTCACCACCACATCACCGTCATTGGATATATCACTCGGGCCTTCCTCTACTACTGTCAGCCTCCCCCTCACGCGAGTTCGTTTTTCGCATAACCATGCCCGTGTTCTGGAGCCGCGCCCACGTTAGAGAGTCACGCCCGCATCTTGGTGCCACACTCTGGCCCTTGTTCGACTGTTGCCGAATCTCGCCTCGTGGCCTCCGATGTCCTGTGTCCACGCCATTCCACACATCATTCCATCCGAGGGTTCTCGCATTTGGAGATTGAAGTTTACTTACCTTGAGAATGGGATGATTGGGATGATTGGGAGGATTGGGTGATTGGTGTGGTCTGCTCAGGCTTTGTACGACTGTGCTTGGATGTGTCTTGGCGTTTTGCATCCTCGGTGGGGTTCTGGCAGCCGGAGTCGGGATAAGCTAAGATCGTGGCGGTGTGTATGGGACAACTCCATGTACGGATAGTTTTCTTGGAGGTTCGTCTTCACTGCACACATGGAGTCCTAATGTATCGCTGATTCGTTGGCCTACAGTACGATATTGCGATGGTGCTTGACTTCGTCTGTAGTCTACGTCTCCTCCTTACTGCTTGTGGGTTACTGGGTTTGCTTGGATTCGTCTGCGTTAGTGGCATCCTGTCTGTATGCTTTGCACTCTTTTTTTCTCTGTGATATGCTGTATTTTGACGGTCTTCCATCTGTCGATTTGTCGGCATCTTGAGTATCATGCATGGCTGATCTCGAATCTTTTCCTTATAAAAAAATTTGGGTATATACTATATAGTATATACCCATCAAAATCTCTAATTTGATTATATACCCATTAAAATATTTATGTTTGTTTAATTATTCCTAATATATTTAATTTATACTAGTAAAAGTAAAAATTATTAAATTTTAAGTATAAAACTTAATTAACTTTCGAATAATTATAAAAACGAGTTATTGATTTGAAATTCGCTCAAATTAAGTATATTTTTAATATGATGTGATTTTACACAAACAAAATATATATTTTCCTCCTTTACTAAGATTTATGGTCATTTTAATAATTATTTGAATTTATACATGAAACTTGATATTCAAAATAAAACCATTGATAAAAAAATATACATAATTATGTTGAAGTTTAAATTTTATATTAAAAATTTAATTATGTTTTGTATCCATAAATGTAAAGTGGTAACTTTTATAATTATTTGAAAATTAATTAAGTTGAGTATATAATTAAATTATTCATCTATGATATCTAATTAGGTAAACGTTCATTTATTTTTTTCCAATTAAACAAATGTCCATAATATTTTTATAAACCCCAAACTACCCTTGTTTTTATTTGACAGGAGATATAGAGAAGAAGGCGAGAACGCCATAAACCTCGTCCACGCCTACTAGGAGAAATGTTACTCCTGGAACAAAGGATTCATGTGTAAAGGTACATGTGTGGAACATTCATTCGAAGAGAGAAAGCTTTTGGATTCGATGGATCCATCACGGTTCACAAGTACTTGGAGGTCAAGGAAGTACGTTGACGATTTGATTATTTCTATGCATGATGACCTTGATGATATCTTTGCCTCATGGTGTTGCGACAACAAGTTTAAGATTTCGAAAGCTTAGGAGGCCATTAGAGACAGGGGTGAAAGGGTGCGCTGGTGGAAGGAGGTTTGGGCGGTCAAAAACACCCCAAAACACTGCTTTTTTCCTTTAGTTTTGTCTTATGTTGGGAATTTAAAGTTTTTTAATTTGATTTGTTTGCAATATATACCCATGTGCACATGGGTCACGGAACATGGCCCCTAAATTTGTGGGGGTTCAATATTTTTTAAGAGTTGTTATATAATTATTTTGTTTTAATTTTGTTTCAAATATTCCCTTATAGCTTGTTGGAAAAATAGGATAGAGTAACCCAATTTCTCTCATTTAGTCTGTACGTGTTTGATTCCCACTAAAGTTAAAATTTTCTCTTTTTTTTTTATCCAAGATATCTTCCCTTTATTTTTTAAAATTATCTTCCTTTGATAATATTCATTGTTTTGTTTTTTTTTTCTTTTATCATGAACTAATTAAATTATATTTAAGATTTTCAAAGAATCATTTAAAATATTTTTTTGCTAAAAATGTGTATAAAATGTTAAATTGTCACTTTATTTTTAAATATTTTTATTAAATTAATTTAAACAGGCTTGAGTTTTTTCAATATAGTAGTTATTTAATGTCTTTTATATATATATTTAAGGATAAATGGAATCATTGTTGGGTTTTTTTATAACAAAAAACATAATTCAAGTGATTTTAGATTTGTTAAATAGTTCATTTAGCGCAACTTTCATAAAATAAAAATAGTCGACAATATAAATAGGGTTTTATTTATAATCTTGGCATTGGGCCCTTAACATTAACACATTCCTGCATAGGGCCGGCCAATATGGTGTGCAAGTGGGGCAATTGCACCGGGCCTTCGATTTTTTTTCGGTATTAGGGGCCGGCCTCGAAATATAAATATTTTATATTATATAAATATGTCTCTTGAAAGTATTAGATAAGCTTAATAGCTTACTGGAAGGTAGACACGGACCCGCCGGGTCGACAATCCGGGGTGGTCGACCCTAACCCTGACCCGGGGTTGGGACAGGTCGGCGGGTTGATTGACCCGGCGGGTCGACAGGTCGACGGGTCGGCCACGTGGCTGGGGAGGCTCGAAATGGGTCGGACCCGGCGGGTCAGGCCGGGTTGGGTTTTTTTTTTTAAAAATTTTCGGATGTATCATGTATATTTGTGAATTGTATGTGTGAATTGTGGGTATTTGGGCTATTGGCCATTGGGGAATAAAAAAAAAAGAGGGAAGAAGGGCTTGAATCGGTTTCCCAATTGCCTACGTATCCTCCCGGGGGAGAGGAATCAAAGCACACGTAGTTCTTTACCTGTTTGTCTGAACCCCGCTTACATATTCGGCTATTCGTCGGTGTCGGATTGACGCTGGCTATGGGGATCGACGACTCCACCGTCCACGGAGGACCCGACCGATTCCGAGTCCACTCCATCATCTTGCTCCGACCCGGTGTTAAGGAAGTTCTTCTGAATTCTCATCTCAGCCCTCTTCCAATCGGCGAGGCATACTTGTGCTTCGAGGTTCTCAGGGAGCAAGTTTGATCTCTTCTCGGTAAGAATCTGGATCATCTTGGACTTCGAGCGTGGGAAAGTAGTTTTCTAAAAACTTTTGAAGCCCAGTTAATTTGTATCTAGGGTCGAAACAACAAGCTACGAGGAAAATATCAGGAATAACTTTGTAATAAGACAACCATTTCTCCCGCATGGTGAAAACAGTGTCGGATATGCATTGCACTTGAAGCCCGTCCTGGAGGGCTATGGCAATGTTCATCGCGACAAAACAGAAAACACTAGAAGTAGGAATGTAAGCATGACTAAAAGTTTTGGTTGCATCGTTGAAAACCTTGAAAACCTCAATTATATCTCGAGCCACAACCCACACATCCCCAAAAACGTTTGAATCTGGGATGTTTTGGGTGGCAAAAGCGGAAAGAGCTTCTCTATATTGATAAGAATCATAAATCATTCTGTATGTCGAGTTCCACCGAGTGCTAACATCTCGGGGGAAGTTCTTCGGGCGAAGGTTGCTAGATCGACAAAACTGGTGCCATTGGTGGCGAAGCTGTTTGCTTCGCCAAAGTGCCCGTAAGACAAATCGAATAGGTTCGGTAATCTGTTGTAAATACGCTAAACCATCTTGAACACATAAGTTTAAAATATGAGGTGCGCAACGAATATGGAAAAATCTCCACCCTATCCCGGGCTGGCAATATTGTGTTAAATCTGGGATAGAGGCGGTGTTGGCGGATGCGTTGTCAAAACCGATTGAAAAAACTCTTTGAGTCAATCTATACTCTTGTAAAACTCTAAAAATAACCACAGCTATGTTACGGGCCGTGTGGGCCTAGTCAAAAACTCGAAAAGCCAAAACTCGTTTGTGTAAAATGAACCGTTCATCCACCCAATGACAAGTAACACCCATATATGAGTGGTGTTGCCAATGGTCGGTCCAAATATCACTACAAATTGAAACATGTAAATCGCTATGTTTTTCAAAATATTCAATTTATTCAGCTTTGCGGGTGTTATACCTTTTTATCATTTTCCTCTTAACCGTGTTTCGACTCATAGGTTGCCAAGCGGGCTGAACATTTTCCGTAATAAATTCGTTGAAACTTAAACGTTGTGCAAAACTATAAGCTAGGCCTTCGGCCGCTATCATTTCAGCAAAGTTATCAGTACAACTAGCATAATCATAACTCCATATACCAGGGGGTTGAGAGGAAGTAGTTGCGTACCCGGTAAGTTGTGTTTGGCCTTTCGCCAAGCCGAGTTTTTCCGGATGCTTCGATTCGATATGACGTCCGTAGTTGCCATATCCGTTCCCCTTCTTGTGTTTGTAGACCTGCGGGCAGAATCTGCACTTGACGGAGGAATAGTTTTCGCCCCATCCTTGTGCTGGCGGGCCCTTCGTGAACCAAAATTTCATTGTGGCGGCCTTAAAAGCGACTGGTGTGGCATCGGGATCGGATGTGGCGGCCGGATCCTCCTCGGCCTCCAAACCGGACTCTTGAGTCGGGATGGTTGATGGCATGGAAGGAGTTCCCAAAGGGGCAACTTCCTCCTCCTCAATTCCGACATGCTCATCGAGTAGTGCCTGATCCCGACGTCGTCGGGATCCTGGTCCGGAAACGGAGGCACTACGTTGAAGGCTAGCTGGCTAGGCTCCGGTTGGTGACCCGATCCCGAGCCGCCTCCACCCCTGCTTGAAGACGGGGCTCCGCTAACGCTCCTTCGACCTCGTGAAAACATTTTCAATAAAAGTGGATTAGATATTTGTTAAAATAATATAACGGAAATTTCGCCAGGTACCCCTAAAGTATTGCAATTTTCGCGAGGTATACAACTCTTTTGCATATTTCGCGTGGTGCCCCTGTGGTTTTCAATCATTTCGCCTCGTGCCCTCTCCGGTTAAAGTTAACAGATGTGGGGGAATGTTCCGTTAGTTTTCAATTAAAAAAAAAAGAAAAAAAAAACAAAGGAAGGACAGAAGCGAACGGAAAGAACAGAAACGAAGAGAGAAGATCAGATCTGGGAGATTTGGGATGAAGATGGTAATCGAGTTTGAGATCTGAGGATGAGTGTCTTACATCAAGGACGGTGGCGAGCCAAGGAGGTTGACGGCGGCGAATCCAAGGAGATTGAATCGGTGATGATAAGCCAAGGAGGTGACTAGTGTTGACCTAACGACGATGGCAAACCCAGGGAGGTCGATGACCACAACCTTCTGCAAATTTGCCCAAATCCGTCAACCTTCTACAATCTTCTTCCCATAACCCTCGACCTTGAATTGAACTCTATTTTCATTAGATAACAAGTGCATTAGTATGAATTGGGAAATCCTTTAAGTGTTTCCCTTAATTTCATACAAAAAATTATATAAAATTCCTTCAATTCATCCCTTAATACATACACCGTTTTTGAATCATCCTATTTGACAACAAAATCAGCATGTTTTTTGCTGAAATCAAATTCGAACCCTTGAGTAGATAACCATTCACAATTCGAATCATCACCCCTAACCCCTAAATCCTCCAAACTCTAGATTAAATTGAGAGATACTCACCTTCACCCGCTGCCCTTCTTCCTAGCCAGTCACCTCTGCGCTGAGTCGACCTTCTTCCTCTCGATCTTCAACCTTCGTCTTCCTCTTCGCATCAAGTAACACCCTGCTCCCCTCTTGCTTCTTTGATAGCTTGCTCAATGAGAGCACAAGCAGCAATGTGTGCACTAGCAGATTGTCCCATCAAATAAATTCTCCAAATAACACAGTGAGCAATGGATCCTTTCGGAACTCGAAATTGAAAAAATATTTATAATATCGTAAGCATTTGTGAGTGAGCTTCACAACAAAATCATGATTCCTACAAATGCAGTATCACATGGTTCAAGCAAGAAAAACAATTTTTGACTATAAAAGTAAAGTTAACCATCAGCTATTAGCAAGAAACTTAGTTTCACTTGGGTAATGTTTCAATAGGTGAACTTCATCACAAAATTGAAGTTGTGTTTTTTGTGAGCACTGAATACTGGAAGCAAGGGTGCATAGCATAGCAGCATAAAAACAGCGCAGCAAGAAAAATCTAACTAGGATTCGATGTCTTTATCCCTATTATTCTCTAGAGGCATCATATTTATTAACTAGAATCAACACAAATAAGTGAAAGGTGGAAGAGAGTTCTTATACCTGTTAGGATCACCACCATACTCAGCAATATGATTGCACATGCACAAATGAAATGCCTTCTGAAGCATCTTTAACCATATCACTTATTGTTCCCTGAGGGAAATTTCGGGAAGAAAACGTTGATGACAGTATTGTTACAAGTAGAAAAATGTACTAAATAAAAACCGACAAACACATTGCTGGCCCAAAGGTGAAGTCTTGCCCCAGAGTAATCAAAGAAAAATGCATCCAAGAGTGGAACAGATTGTTTCAAAGCATTGCACACCAAGAATTGTTAAAAGTGCAAATTTGACAAACTGGGAAACTGCAATTTCATCCCTAAACATACCCAATTGATCTCGAATTAACCCATCTAATGGCAGTTCTCCCCTTGCAGCTTAGATCCATCCATAACTTAGTTTCCTAAAACCTAACATTATCAGTGTGAGTAATTCCATGACCAATTGATGTCGAATTGATTACCAGGAAGCACCTGGATCCTGATATAATTAACATATAAAATTTACATAAAGGGACAAATTTTCTAAATTAGATTCAGATCAACAATCCGATGAAAAGCAAAGGCATTTATCAAGAGCAAAGAAGAAGAGAAATCACCCCAGATATCTCAAGAGCTTCAAGCTAAAGCCAGTCACCAAGTAAGTTTCAGAAGAGGCATGTCCGACATTCTCCCTAAACGACCAGGTCGCCGAAGAATCCCGGAGGTGATCGGCAGCGGAGAGCCGGAGCAGCGCGTCGTGGCTGGTGGTGCGCCTCCGCCGCTGCTTCTGCTGCAGGTTGCCGTCGGGGAGTGACGGTGACTCCATCAATTCGTGGCGATCAGCAACTTCTTCTCCTGTTCGAGCAGCGCGGGTCTTCTTCGAGTTGTCGCTCTCTCGTCTCATTCGTATGTTCTCCGGCCTTTCATTTTTTTTTTTTTTTAATTGCAAACTAACGGAGGAAACACAACGGCAGTTAAATTTAACCAGAGAGGGCGTGAGGCGAAATGATTGAAAACCACAGGGGTACCACGCGAAATATGCAAAAGAGTTGTATACCTCGCGAAAATTGTCATACCCCAGGGGTACCTGGCGAAATTTCTGATAATATAAATATGTAATTAAGACAAATGACGAAATAATGAAAATAAAGAAAGAGATGATAAAAGTAGGAATTGGTGATGCGAATTCTCGGAATTCTTGATTCGTGAACCACCGACTTCCGACTTCCTCGATTCTCGAGCGATTAGAGAGCGATTAGAGAGCGATTAGAGAGTGATTAGAGAGTAGGAGATGTGATGAGATGGTGTGATGAAAATGGGAGGGAATGGGTAGTATTTATAGGGGGAAATGGGGAGGGAAATCGGCCGGTCCAACGGTCGACCCGGCGGGTCGGTCAGTTTGTTTTCAAAAAAATGAGCCGTTGCTCAATATTTTTTTATTTTTTTTAAAGTTCCTGACCGTTGGGGACTTGGGAGGCAGTTTGGCCGGGTGGATTTTTGTAATTTTTTTTAGTTTTTCAATTATTTCTATTTGTGTAATTGTTTTTTTAAATTCTAAGGTTGTTATTATTTTTTTAAAATGTGTTAGTATTTTTTTAAATGATAAGGTTGTTATTTTGACATGTTGGATTAGTTAAAAAACAAAATAATACACACATAACACACAATCTTATTACAAACCGAACAACGATTACAAACTCGTACCGGATTCATAGTCCGGTCGATATCGGGCTCGGCGATTCATCACGTCATGCGTGAGATTACAAGTTTACCACCTACAACACGAACTTACTTCCTACTTTATTTACTTCTTAAGTTCTTCATACGTTCATATTTGAAGAACTTACTCCCGATGCTTGGAGTTGGACTTGGACTTACTTGTCGGGATGCTTCGTGGCAAGATGATTCCTCAAGTTGCCAATACAAAGGTTGTTATTGATCTTGTACTTCTTACCACAGTAGCAACACTCCGCTTCAGGCGCTCCTATCTCGCCCGGGGCTTTGACTAGTTTCTTGAAATGGTGCTCAAACAAGTCGGACGAGCTCGGCGTCGAGGATCCACTTTTGCTTCCTTTGCTCGACATTACGACGGGATTGGATAAAATATGAGTGATTTGATTGATTGATGTGTAGTAAAAATGAATTAGGAAGAACATCGAGCCTATTTATAGGCTCAAGCCTACTACACCTAGCCGAGCAACGGCTATTTTTTTTTAAAAAAAACGGTCAAAAAGTGGGCCCCTACCCAACGACCACTTTTTTTCAAATTTACCGACCCGGCGGGTCACGGGTTCAGATTTAGTCGACCCTAACCCTAACCCTTAACCATTCCCGACCCTCGGACCCGTGGACCCTGACCCGGCGGGTCACGGGTCGACCCGCCCGACCCGTGACCCGTGGCCTTGTCTACTGGAAGGTAGTGAGTGTTTGATTTTTGAGAAAATTTGCCCAACGGGCCCATTTTTGGGTCTCTATTTAGAGAGTGTCTTTCACCCTTATAAAATTAGGGTTTTGTCCACCTAAAATTTTCTGGACAAAATTACCCCCCAATTTCAGATCCTCCAAAGCCGTTTCAGCACCCCTTCGTCTCCAGTTCACATCTCTCTCGCCGTCTCCCTCAAGACCGGATTCCACCCCGGATCCAGACGGTCGCCAAGCCGCTGCCTCCGACCTTTCCTCCGACCTTGCTTTCTACTAGAAATTTGTCATTTAACATCGGCTATTAGCCGATGTCTTTCAAAAAAAATTCGATGTCTATGTGGGGGATGTAAAAAGTCAAAAGTTTTTCACATCGGCCAAAACCCGATGTCTTTGTATGTTATAACATCGTTTATATTTTTCAATCCGATGTCGTTGTTATACTATCACATCGATTATAAAATATAACCGATGTTATAATATACAAAGACATCGGCTATTACCTGATGTTAAAATGGTTTGACTTTTTACATCCCTCACATAGACATCGATATGTTTTTTTTTAAAGACATCGGCTATTAACCGATGTGAAATGACATATCTGCGGTTTTTTTTTATTATCGTAGCCTATGCGAGATTTGAACTCGCATCTTTGTGTTTGAACGCAATGCTCTACCAGTTGAGCTAATAGGCTTTAAATTAGATACAATGTTCTTACATAATAGCAAAAAGATCTTTTTGCTATTATGTTCTTTTGTTACAATAAACCGATGTCTTTTGCCCGTAAACCTGATGTGTTAGCTTATGAAACGAAGCAATTTGGTTCATATCTGACGTTTTAGCTTATGAACCAAATCAATTTGGTTCATAAACCCAATATCTTGTCTATATATACACATACACCAGATCAAAGTACCACAAGGAATGAAACATAAGAAAGACATTTATTAAACCTTCTGAGTTATCTTTCACCTGTGCAGATGCACCTGCATAAACCATTAGCAAATACCAATAATGAGAGATCCATTTGCGCATTTTAAATAAAACATATGAACATCAAGATGTATAAACCCGGACAGGGAAAAGAAACATGATACTTTTTAAAGAAGACCTCCTTATTGCTTAGTGAACTATCAGATTGTAGGTCCTATCCATCCAAATTCTTACAGGTGGGAAGATTCATTAAATGCAGCATCAAGTCATACAAATCCACACCACATGACAATTTCAATGCATCGAAAAACCTCCAAAATCACCATTCAACAATTAAAAATAATCCCAACATCAAACCTAAATTAGTATAAAAAGGTTTAAAATCTCATTAGAAAGTGGAAATCTCAATTGTTTAGAGTCGTACCTATTATCTCAAAACGACGAAGGTTCATTAGGCTTCTAATATTAAGTTCTTTAGATTCCCAATCGAGCTCGATAATTCCTCAAACTCAGAATAATCAAGATTGAGAATGCACAGACACTCGAGGTTAGACAACAATCCCTTCAGAAAAGCTTTACTTACATAACCCGTAGGGCTGTCACCCACAATGATGGCAAGGTTCTGGCAATCCTGAACCAAGGTAAAACACAAGAATGACAACACAAGAATTGAGCAGAATGGGAAAAAAACAGTCTTTCTTATTCTAGCATTTACCATGGCACACTCCACTCTTGGCTGCAGTTAGAAACAGGGTAAAAAACACAAGAATGACAACAAATAAATTGATGGAGATGTGAGAGAGACATCTGATGTCAAGGACGTAAGATTTTGTTATGCATGCATAAGTTAATGCAGATACAGACATTCATATTCACATATACAATAACCTAAATCTGGTACTTTTAGAGAGAAAATGCATCGTCTGGTTGGAAAATGAGAATGACCAGTGACCACCTTATGATGAAAATGCATCGTACTGCTGATAAGCTACTAGTTCTACCATATGTAAAGTTGAACTAGATAAATTCAATTACCCCAAAGTTACCTGAGCGCCAATCAAAAGGAAAACATAGGCTACTAGTGCTATCTCCAAAGAAAGTTGTCGGCTTGCCAGAATTTCCTAACCCTTATGCTTTATATAACAATGAGATATAAAGAGTACATAGTTTACCTCTTATTATTTTATTTTATTTTTAAAAGAAGGGAAATTCTACATATAATTCTACATATAACCCAACTGTACAAGTTCTAAAGTTGACTTGAGGGGAAACAGAAGTTGTAAAAGCATATATGTGTAGTAGCACCATGGGCCATGGTCATCAACTTTCAATGGTCAATTACCACTTCTTTTCCTCAATGTTTATAGTCAGAAATTTAGTCATTTAACTATATATATATATATATATATATATATATATATATATATATATATATATATATATATATATATATATATAAGTTAAGACGATCAAAACTCACTTGTTTTTTTGGGCATCATGAATACATCCAAAGCCACATCATGAATTACCACGTACTTCTTCCTCTTCCATTTTATGAAAGAACTTGGAAGCCTAACAAAGAAAAAAAGAAGCAATGATCATATATAAGTATTTTCTAATTTGGATAAAGGTAGAATTACGCATCAATATACAAGTAATCACATGTAGATAATTACTAAAACAACACAAGACTTTAGAATAATCGATTGCAAGAGTAGTAAAGACGCTCTTCTGTTTCAGCTTCTCCTCGAAAGCAGCTCTCACGCTTACCATCTTCACACTCTCTGAAGTGATTGACTCCTCCTGCCATATATTTCATATGTCATGTCCACCCTATAGGCTGAATTTACCACAAAGAGCTCTTGAAGAGGAAAATGAGAAAATTAGGAGGAGAGAGTATTTACATGACGCTTGTGCTTCTTTTCCTGTCCCTTAACATTTTGAACTGCTGTTTTTAGTGTATCTACTTTTCTTGACTGTAAAACAAACAGAAATCAATAATTTATGTTCGCAAGTACTTGTACCAAAATAGAAAACATTAAGTATGAAACTGCAGCCACAAGAACAAAAAGATAAAATGAAGACACATAGTGGCTCAGAAAGAATGCAGCATGAATTACCTTTGAAGCAGTCTGTTCCACGACCACTGGCAATATGGTACCACATGAGTATTGTCATTTTATATCAATACATGTATGATTTGTAGGGGGGATGATTCACTCACATTTGATCTGTTAGAGCCTCTTTGGACGGTGCTCTAGGCTTATCGGTCTTATTCCCAAGTACAAGGAGAGGGATGCCTATCAGTGAGGGTTTGCTAACCAGATCATGAAGCTCGCTCCTTGAGATGCTTATGTTATCATGATCAGCATCATCAACAACATAAATGTGAATCAAAAAATCAAGTAGGCAGATTAACAGAACCAACAAGAGGCTATCATCAAAACATGAGGAAAGATATGCATTAAGTGATTGTGCCTTCATACAACTCAACATCGAAGATAAATGATTCTTACAATATTAAGAACTGACTATATGTAATAAAGTTCAAAATGGATCATAAAGAATTATTCAAGAAAGGCAAAAACAATACTCACACAGGGCATATCTTCCATTAGACATTAATGCTGGTTTCTAACATTCATTAACAGCTTCAGGTTAAGGAAGAAACAAAGAAAATCCATTCAAATAAGCACCCTCAACTTCTTCCTAGCAAACAAGAAATTCGTCCAAATAAAACTGTTAATAAACTTCAAGTGTAGCATTTATACACAATGAGACAAAATCCACAAAACCAACCAGTCAACCACTAAAGAAAAAAATCATATAATTAGGCTAGAACTGCTATAAACACCATGTCAAAGTAGAAACTTCTCCGGGTAAACCATAAACACCAATCACAGCTATAAAAGACACTTTCCAAAATCATGTACAACAAACTTTAGCAGAATTAGTTTTCCATATGTACTCAATCTACTTAAACCATCATTCATAGCATAGAAAAGTTCGCAACAGATACAATTAAGTCACTAAAAAAATAAAGAATCCAAAGAATATAATTATCTTTCTTGTCCAAACCTACAAAGATCAACATTCAAAGTAGTGGCACCGCATCACAAAACAACACTGCATTCGCCAAAACTTTCCAGATTTATACATGAAAATATGGGTGTGACAAACTGCTTCAAAACAATTCGTAAAAATGAAAGAAAGTGTGAATAAGAAATGACATTACCCTAGATCTGGAAACCCAAACAACTAGAAAACTGAAAAACTAAAACCTAGATCTAGCTCATTCTAGATATAGAAAATAAAATGAAGAGGGATGATAAAGATACCATATTGATCTAGAAAAAATTGAAGTAATGAAATTTGAAGAGTGAATAAAGAGGTAGAGACCACCACTGATAGAGCAAAGCTAGGTTCGACGGAAACCAGAGGCCACGCACCGGAGACACGATGACGAGAATGAAAGGGGTCTCGTCGCTGTTGAGAAAAGAACTGAGAGATGGGAACGAGAGACAAGAGGCGGGATTTCTCCAGAGAGCCTACATCACCACCGGAGCCACCCTTGAGTTCGAAAGTCGGCGCGATTGGAGGAGGAAGGGGTTGGGGGTGAACAGGGAGGAGCCTTTCGCTGTCGCGGAAGGCTGAGTCGGGGATGTTTTCGGGTTTGGCTCTTTTCTTGCGGTTGAGCTTCTGGTGGCCGAGGTCTGGATGGCCTGCTCGGTGGCGACGGGGTCGGCTGGGCTGCTGGTGGCCGGCATCAGGTCGGCTGAGTTGAGGGCGGCGGAGTTGGTGGTTAGGATTTGGGTTTTCCGCTTTCTCGCTCTGGAGATTTGGAAGAGGGAATGAAAAGGTAAGTAGTCGGGGTGTGTTTCTTTTTTCTTAAAAATTTTCGAAGTGTTGAATTATTTTGCGTGTATTTCATATGGGCGGGATTTGCCCTGCGCTTAATTTTTTTCCAAAAGCTTTTTTTAACATCGGTTAAAAAATAGTGTGATGTCTATTTTATTTTTAACATCACAAATTTATTAACCGATGTCAAAAAAATATTTTACATGGTAGGTTTTTCCGACCGATGTTAATGAACCGATGTTAAATAACAGAATTTTATATATATATATGTATATATATATATATATATATATATATATATATATATATATATAATTCTTCCTCCGTTACCTACGTCGGCGTCGTCGACGGCCATGGAAGCCCCTGCCTCCGACCTTGCCTCCACTTGTTGAGATCGTTCCAGATCTGGTTGGATCTTCAACAGCGCCTCGTTCCAGATCTGGTGACTAGCGGCGACCTCGACAGCGAGCTGCGGCCTGTTCCTCGACCTTTAGGGCGACCTGCGGCCTTGATTGTATCGGCGATTGAACGAAGGCGAGGATCCTTCTATAATCTCGATCGGGATTCCAACAGATTGAGATAAATCGACGACGTCTCCCTCTCGCTCTCGCTATCCCCTGGATCTTGCTGAAATCTCGATCGAAGGCGAGGATCCTGCTGAAATCAATCGACGCTGTTCAAACTGTGAGTGAGATCGAGGTTCCAGCAGATCAGATTTCAGTCGGTGATGGCGAGGAGCGATCGAGATTCCAGCGGATCAAAATCAATTGACGGCGCCTCCCTCTCGCTCTCGCTATCCCCTGGATCCTGCTGAAATCTCGATCGAAGGCGAGGATTCTGCCGAGATTGTCCTTGGCGAAGGATCCGCACTTCTGATGGTTGTTGCTGCTGGTAAGTGCTATTGCAGTTGAAACCGATGCCATATGTTTCAAGGTGAGATTGTCCATGGCAAAGGCGAGGATCCTACGGGTTTCTTCCTCCCAACTCCATCAGTCTTGAATTAATTTCAATAACCAAATGAACGCGAGGATCCTGCTGGTAAGTGCTTTCAGTCCCTGATTCTGATTGTGTTGAATCTGTCAATTGTGTTGTGTTGGTCAATTCTGCTGGTTAGTGCTTTCTACTGAGCTAGTTGAAATTGAGTTGTTGTCATAATAATTCTTACTGCTGAGTACTTTGCTTTGCTATCGTTGTCCAAATTTTAGTACTGTCATAGATGTGCTATCATGGTGTACTTCTCAGCTTGTAATTGAACTGGGAGATTCCATTGAAGATCATAAACTTTAGCATATTGAGTTGCTGATGTTTTCTGCTTTTGCTAAATTCTTAATGTCAAATCACAAATGTATTTGTGTTGCTTTGTTCTTTTTTTCATATGCATTCTTGATTTAGAGATTTATAAGCTTCTTTCTCCGACCATCAAACTATATAGTTGCTGATATGACTCGTTCCATTTGAATCAATAGGAAATACTAGACTTGATCCCTTTTTGGTGCTGCAGTAAATGGTAGGTACTTTTGTGAATGTGTGTTTGTTAGTTTTGTGATTATATAGTTGCTGAAATGACTCATATGTATGGTTTATCTCTGGCTCTCTTCTTGTAGTATATTGTAAGTACCTTGCCTGGATTTTAGTGGTAGTTGTATACCATCTTCCTAATTTCAGCAATTGCTGAAATGCGGATTGTAGTTTTAGCAATCGCTGAAATGCGGGGTTTCAGAATCAACAACGTTGCTAAAACCGGGGATTCAGTATCAACAACAGTGCTGAAATCGGGATTTCGGCATAAACAACAGTGCTGAAATCGGGGTTTCAGCAACTCCGGTTTTGGCAACGTGAAAAAAAAATAACGCGAAAAAAAAAACAGTAACGCGGAAAAAAAAAACTGCTGAAACAGAGGGTGGCACAGAGGTTTCAGCAACTCTGGAAACGCGGAAAAAAAAGCGAAAAAAAAATTGTTTCAACAACTCTGGAAAGGCGAAAAAAAGCGAAAAAAAACTGCTAAAACAGAGGGTGGCATAGGGGTTTTAGCAACTCTAGAAATGCGAAAAGAAAAAAAAACGAAAAAAAAACTGCTGAAACAGAGGTTAACACATGAGTTTCAACAACTTTATTTTAGGGGTGGACATTTTGCTAATACGGAGAGGGTGGTGGACATTTTCCTATAAAGCCCAAAATTATGGACATCGAGGTAATCACCCCTTGATTTTTCAACTTTTAAATCCCACCCAAGTTCGAATCTCATCTACTAGGCTTCTTTCTATGTTTTTTTCCAATTTTTTTTTTTACAGTATGCAAACAGTTGGAGTTTGTCACGAAATTCATAACAAACAACCAGGATCATCCCTTAGGATGATGGAGTATAACTCCTTAGTAAGAGAAGATGTAGATCTAATACAATCGATACCTTTTCTAGCTACGAAGTCGGCTACATAGTTGGCTTCTCTATAACAGTGTTTAAATTGTATAAAGTCGAACTCTTGAGCCATAATGATGATCTTTTCAACTTGATGGATGACTTCCCATGGAGTAATGATCTCTTTGCTTATTGCTTTGATGATAGTCTCGTTATCGCTTTCAATGATAGCCTTCCGGATCCCTTTACTTCTTGCATGTTGGATGCCTACAATGATAGCTTCTGCCTCTGTTTGTAAAATCGTACCTCTTGATGTATTTTGAAAGAATACATAATAAACCGCTCTCCGAGTCACGAATGACTCCTCCCACTTGGCAAGAGCCCGTGGGCTTAACCGAGCCATCTATATTAATTTTATAGATACTGCTCGGTGGTTTAGTCCACCTAATCTTATTCCTATTAGTATTTCGAGTGTTCGACTTGTTTTCCGCTTCTATTTGCGAGTTCCATAACTTTATGTTTGAGATAATCTCAAAGGCTAAATTGATTGTTGAGTTTGGATTTTTATCTTTAAATATGTAATTGTTTCTGGAGTCCCAAATTGCTTGCCATATAAATCCTAACTCTTTTATCGCTGATTTATTACTTTTTTTTTATATTGAAGGATATCCTTAGTATCTTCATTGTAATCTTCTCTAAGAATTAGTTTTTTCCCACTTGCATTTTCATAGTTTTGAATGAGTTGTCTAGTAAAATTGCAGTTGATGAATAAATGGGTTGCACTCTCATCTGCACTATTACAGAGTGAGCATTGTGCTGGTACTCTGTTGTAATGTTTGTTTAATCTCTGGGTGGTTGGTAATCCATCTATCATTATCTTCCATATAAGGTTTTTTATCCTTGGTGGTATATCAAGCTTCCATATCCATTTGCAATCCTCCATATTTCTATTATTACTATTTTGATTGAGTAGGGGAGTTGATTTGGTTGAAAATCTACCATCCTTTTCAAGTTTCCAAACTAATTTTTCAGTGGTATCCCAAGTGGGTATTTGAATTTGTATAATCTGATCAATAATATGACTTGGGAACAACTGTTGTAGGATTGTTAGATTCCATTGCTTCTGGTTGTTTATTAATTGGAAGACTTTGAGATTGGTATTTTCCAAACTTTGGTATTGACTTAGGTTGATTCCTTCCAGCCATGGGTCCCTCCAAACATTTATTTGATTTCCATTGCCGATTAGCCATTTGATTCCAAGTTTGAATTTTTCCCTTAAGGATAATAGTCTCCCAAATTGCCAAGATGTATTTTGGTTATCCCTATCATTTATATCCGTTGTATGTAAATATTTTTCTTTTATTATTTTTACCCACATACTAGAATTGTCTGTATGAATTTTCAAAAGAAGCTTCATCTGTAGACCTTCATTTAAAGATTCTGCTTTCTGATTCCTAGTCCTCCTTCATTTTTATTTTTACATATTGATTCCCAGCTTATTAATGGTGTATATCTTTCAGACTGTAATTTGTTCCAAAAGAAATTCTTGTTAATTTGATCTATTTGGTTAAGTATTCCTTTTGGTAGTAAAAAGTTCTGCATAAGATAGTTTGTCTTTGAGCTGGGGTTAGATTGGATTAATATGGTTCTACCCGCTTGAGATATGGAGGAGGATTTCCATTTAGATAGTTTTTTTTTAGGTTTTGCAATGCATCTTCGAAGACGCAGTTTTTAACCCTTCCATTGACTAGTGGTGGGTTAACATTTTTTGAGAATTGGATAGAACTTTTGTTGTAGTTTATGGTTAGTCCAGAGATATTGGCAAAATTATTTAGGGAATTTTGAATAGTATGCAAGCTCAAGTGAGATGCTTTGGAGAAAATTATGGTGTCATCTGCAAACGTTAGGAAGGGTATCAGTGTTCCTTGCTTAGTTAATTTGATGCCTATTAAGGCATCTTCTTTTATTGCCTCATGGTGTAATTCTCTTGCAAGGCTTTCCATTACTATTACAAATATGTAAGGGGCTAATGGATCACGTTGTCTAATTCCTCTGTTTGGTTTGAATTGGTTACCGGCCGTATTGTTGACCAGAACTGAAAAGGTAGTGGTAGTAATACATTTCATTGTCCAGTTGATCCATATTGGGTGGAAACCCATCTTTTTTAGGACTGCTTCTATATATGACCAGTTGATCTTATCATATGCTTTTTCCATATCTAGTTTTAATGACATCCATCCTTTCTTGCCTTTTTGTTTAGTAAAAGTATGGAATACTTCATGGATATGTTATCTTGTATTGATCTTCCTTCTACAAAGGCACCTTGGAAGGGGTTTATAAAATTTTCGGGAGAATTTTTTTAATACTATTTGCTAGAATTTTAGCTATAACTTTGTAAATTGTATTACAAAGGCTTATCGGTCTGTAATTATTGACATTTTGTGGATCATCAACTTTTGGAATTAAGGCGATAAAGGTTTGATTTATTTGTTTTAGGATACTACCAGAGTGGAAGAAGGATTTGATTGTTTTGCAGAAGGAATTACCCACAATATTCCAGTGATTTAGGTAAAATTCTGGCGGGAAACCATCAGGGTCCGGTGATTTATCCTCTGCCATACTAAGTAGTGTGTCTTTAATTTCTGAATTTGTTGGGTGTTTTATGAGTTGTTGGTTTTCCTCTACAGTGATTTGTGGTTGGATGTTTCTGATTGTTTCCATAGTAATTTTTCCTTGTTGCCTCCCGATGAATCTTTCAGCCATTTCCTCAGTAATTTGGTATGTGATCCTATGTTTTTTTCCATTTTTTTATGTTCAAAACCCCACCCAAGTTTGAAAATCACATGAAATCCCTAATATTGAGCCAAACTTTTATTTTATGTTTTTTTTTTCGTCTTTCCATTTTTTTAAGAAATTGGTCATTTCCATTTATTTAATTTCATTATAATCAAGTTTTGAACTCCTTTTTGAAAAAATAAAAACTTTTCAACTCCTTTTAACATAAATAGGAATAGGAATAGGAATATATATTTTATTTGAACCTCTCTTATAAAAATATTGTATTAATTTTAAATATTATTTTAATTTAATAAAATCTCATTTCAAATAAAAAAAAGTCTTATTTTTTCATATAATAAAATTAAATTACAGATATAACATATACATTTCAATGGAAGATATAATTATTAAATTACACAATTTGCAGTTTTACAATATGAGGAAAATGCTTTAAATACACTAATTTTAGCCTCTTAAAATTTAAAAATAACATTTTAAAGTATTCATTTTATTATCATCATAAAAACCATGGTTTGATTTTTATTTATAAATATTTAAAAGTTAATTATAAACTGTTATTTTTAGCATAGGGCCTCTAAATATGATGGGACGGCCTTGTCCCTGCATATTAGTTTATTGACATGTTGATGTCTGAAAATGATATATATAGTCACATTGCTAACATATGTTGGAATATAGTTGTCAGTTGCTAGGCTTAGTCTTACTTTTGATGATCAAAGTGTTGCTTACTTTCATGTGTGCTTCTAAGGTTTGTGCTCGAATTATGAATGCAGTAACAAACTAAAAATAGCTTTGAAATAATCTCTTTTGCCAATTGACCGTGTTGCAAAACTCAGAAAAGCCAAGTTATACAAGGATGAATTGAGTAGGCAGTTCACTGCAGCGGGTCTTTTAGATGGAATAAATAGACAGGAAAGCATATATAGACGAGGGATACACTTTGTAGAAATGATCTCGAGAATGCATCTTTTTCCTGGAATGTGTGATAGATAGATGAATTTAGGAGTTGTGTAAATTAAGATTGTTGATTGATTCACTCAAGAAACACTCAGATTCAAGGAAGAGGAAGAAAACTAAGCTCTCAAACCATAGAATTTCATTACATCGAAAAACAGTTCACAGATGAGGTGAGCACCTCTATTTAAAACGGTTACAAGGAGGGAGGAGGTTATAACAGCCTACCCTCTTATTTTCCTAATTACAGAAAGTAGCCCATATTTCCCAACACCTTACAACACTCCTCCTCAAGTTGAGGTTGCAAACTGATTTGTAACTCCCAACTTGCTAAGTGTTCTGTCATATACCTCACTGCACACGGTTTTGGTAAAGATATCTGCAGGTTGCTCTTTTGTTGAGATGTAACCAAGAACAACCTCTTTCTTTAGAACCTTGTTCCTCACGAGGTGACAATCTCCTTCAATGTGCTTTGTCCTCTCGTGGAACACTGGGTTCTTGGCTATGTGTAAGGCTGATTGGTTGTCACAAAACATCTTGACATAGTCTATCAGTGCTCCCAGATCCTTTAGTAACTTCACTAACCAAGTGATTTCAAAACACGTCATAGCCATTGCCCTGTACTCTGCCTCTGCTGTAGACATGGCTACATATGACTGTTGTTTCGACCTCCAAGAGATTAGGGAAGGTCCCAACATTATACAAAAACCTGTAAGTGATTTCCTGGTCATGGGGCAACTTTGCCAGTCAGCATCACAAAAGGCTCTCAGCTCCAAGTCTTTACTCTTGGCCAACAGCAAGCCTTGTCCAGGTGCATTTTTCAAGTACCTCAGCACATGTTTTGGCGTTTTGCTGCTGTCCAGTGATCATTAGTTGGTGTATGCATGAACTGACTGAGCACTTGCACTGCATAACAAATATCAAGCCTAGTAATGGTTAGATATATCAATCTACCTACTAGTCTTCTGTAAGCTATGGGATTCACACTTGTTCTGCTCCCTTTCATATCCAATTTCACCTTTGGATCCAGAGGGGTAGCCACTGGTTTAGCATCTGACATACCAGTTTCCTTTAGAACTTCAAGGGCATACTTTCTCTGATTCAAATAGAACCCTTGCTCAGTTCTGTCCACTTTAATTCCTAGAAAGTACCTAAGCTCACCCAGTTCCTTCATCTGAAAATTCTTGTTTAGATGCTCCTTTAATTTTTGAATTTCAGTCTTGCTATCTCCATCTATGATCATATCATCCACATAGACTAGAAGTGTAGTGTTTGTCTCTTCTGTTTTCTTTGTGAATAGAGAATGATCAGCTTCTGATTGCAAATATCCTGCTTCTCTTACAACTTGAGAAAACTTGGCAAACCATTGTCTTGGTGCCTGTTTTAATCCATATAAGGATTTCTTTAGTTTGCAGACTTTACCTGCTCTTGCATTCCTCACAGTGTTACTCTCATCATTACTCTCCTCTTGTGAGCAATGCTGGAATTTCTTTAGATGATCATAGGCAGAAGGAAGTTCCATGAAGACCTCCTCCTCAAGCTCATCGTGTAGAAAAGCATTTGTCACATCCATTTGAGTGACATGCCAGTCCTTGGCAACTGTTAATATAAGCAAAGTTCTCACTGAAATCATCCTAGCCACTGGAGCAAATGTCTCACTGTAGTCAATCCCTTCAACCTGAGAGAAGCCTCTTGCAATAAGTCGAGCCTTATATCTGTCCAGAGTTCCATCAGCCTTGTACTTCAGTTTGAACAACCACTTGCAAGTGACCACTGACTGATTAGTAGGCCTTGGAACAATGTCCCATGTTCCAGTCATTTCAAGGGCATTTAACTCAGTTAGCATAGCTTTACACCATTCCGGTTTGTGTAATGCCTCAGCTACTGATGTTGGCTCAGATAAAGGTGCCACATTGGAGATAAAGGCTTTGTATGATGGAGAACACAAAGAATAAGAAATACAGGAATATATAGGGTAAGGAGAAGTGAACCTGCCAGTAGAGAGTGCAGCCTTGGTGTCAACATTGGAGGTACTGCATACAAAGTCTTTGAGCCAATATGGGGTAGAGTGAGTCCTTGTGGATTTTTGAAGAGGAGGTATTGGTGGTTCAGGTGAGATTTCAGTAGGAATCTCTTCAAACATGGGAGGGACAGGTGAAGGTGAGTAATCAGCTAAGGACTTAGAAGGGGAGGAAGGGTTGAGAGATGGAGACAGTGGTGAAATATGAGGTTCAATAGGCTGAAATAGAGGGGCATAAGGTGAGAGATAATCATCAGAAAATGTGTGAGAATTAGGAGATGGTGTGACAGGCATAGAAGGATTGGCAAGTAGAGGGTGATTAGAGGTAAATGGAAATTGGTTTTCAATAAAAGTAACATCTCTGCTGACAAAACATTTTTGAGATTTTAAATTGTACACCTTGTATCCCTTGAACCCAAAGGGGCACCCCAAGAACACACATGGATCAGCACAGGCATCAAATTTCTTTCTGTTGCTCCCAAGAGTGGAGATATAGCACAGACAACCAAAAACTTTAAGTATAGAGTAGTCAGGAGGTTGGTGAAATAGAGTTTCATAGGGAGATATGTGATTAAGAAGAGGTGTAGGTGGTCTGTTTATGAGATATGTAGTTGTGAGTATACAATCCCCCCGAAATCTGAGAGGTAGAGAGGCATGAAATCGAAGGGCCCGTGCAGTTTCAAGTATATATCTATGCTTTCTTTCAACTCTCCCATTTTGTTGGGGTGTAGCTGTGCAGGAACTCTCATGTATAATACCCTTTGTGTTTAGAAAAGATGAAACATCTGAATTGAAGAATTCAGTGCCTTGATCAGACCGAATTCTTTTGACTTTGGTGTTGAATTGAGTTTCAATTCTGGTGATAAAGCTTTGAAGGGAAGATGGTGTCTTAGTTTTGGACTTGAGAAGGATAGCCCACACACTCCTACTTTTATCATCTACAATGGTTAAGAAGTACTTATGGCCATTATATGTTGGGGTTTCATAGGGTCCCCACAGATCACAATGTAAAAGCTCAAAATTATGTGCAACAAGAGATGTACTAGAATTGAAACTTTTCCTTGTTTGTTTTGCCAAAGGATAAACAATACAAGTAATGTCAGACATATTATTGATGTCTTTTTGAATATAAGGAATAGAAAGAAGTTTGTTTGGTGGGGCATGGCCCAATCTAAGGTGCTAGAGAGCACCCAGATCAGATTTACAACTTGAATGCTCAAGAAACAAAGGTAAATGAGGAGCTGTGTTTGCAGAAAAAGTAGTGGCAAATAGTTTCTTCTTTTCTGGCTCATTGACAAGGTAGTACAGTCCCCCAATGTCTTTACCAACAGCTATCACTCTCGTCCTTGCATGGTCCTGGATAATACACAGGTTATCCCTAAAGTTAATATCAAATTTGTACTCAAGGACGAGGGAGCTAGCTCACAGACAGCAGATTTAATTTGAAGCTAGGTATGTATAGAACATTGGATAAGGTCATTTGGGGTAAGGTGACTGTACCTTTATGAGTGATGGGGTTGGTACTGCCATCTGGAAAATGGATAGTGGATGGATGTGTAATAGGTGTTATTTGTGACAGAATAGATTGTTTATGTGTCATATGGTGTGTGGCACCACTATCTATAATCCAAGCATCAAACAAGCCAGAAACATTACAACAAAAGTGAAAGGTTGTACCTGCTATATGGACATCAATACTCTTCTCCTTAGGTTGGCTCATCAATTGCAGTAGAGAAGCCATCAATTTCTGATTATCATCAGACAGTCCTTGGAACAGCTTCAGGTGTCCATCACTTGAGCCTTCAGTGGTGGCATTTGCTCGAAACTGCCCTTTCTTTGGATCAACTGTGTATCTTGCACCTCCTTGTGGCTTGTACTTACTCTTTAAGTGCCAAGATGGATAGCCTATCACCTCCCAACACTTATCAGCTGGATGATTTCCATCACAGTGGTGACATTTCTTCCTTCTTGATTGCTCAGATCCATCCTTCTTTGAAGGCTCAGAATCTCTTTGCTACTCTCTTTTGGACATCAAAGCAGTGGTGTCAGTTTTCACCCCAAGATCTTTCATCTTAGAGCTTGATTCATCTTGTAAGAGCAGTGAGTGAGCCAAACTTGCAGACGGAGTAGGTGTTTGAAGCAGAAATTGTCTTCTAGCAGGAATATATTGAGGATTCAACCCCATGAGAAACTTCATGAGTTTCTCTTCTGACTCAACAGCTTCAATCTTCCTATTTAGATCACACTCACATTTTCCACATGTGCACCTGATTGGCGGGATCAGCCCCGACAATTGCTGCCAATATCCTTTCAGTTTTTTGAAATATTCAGTAATGCCAGTTGATTGCTGCTCACAATCTTGCAATTCTTTCTTCAATTGAAACAGCAAGGGGCCATTTCTTTGACAAAAGCTCTCAGTGAGGTCATCCCACATCTGTTTGGCAGTATCAAACTCATCTAGGGTTGCATAAATTTCCTTGGACACAGTGTTCAAGATCCAAGAACAGACCATGTTGTTACACCTAGTCCATAGCGCAGAGTTTTCAGCATTTTCAATCACAAATCCTTCTACAAAACCTAACTTGTTCTTCACTGATAAAGCCTTTGACATTGCTTTCTTCCACCGATGAAAATTCTCACCAGTCAATTGAATTGTGGTTAGAATCATACCAGAGTTGTCGGATGGGTGAATGAACAGTGGATTCTGCAGATCTGTGCCTGTGATCAGCTCGCTTCATCTTCGCTCTCGCTCATGAGATCTGTCTTCAGCCATGGCGCCTTCTCAGCACTTCAATTTGGATGATTGGAGTGAGCGAGATCTAAAGCGAACACCGATTGCGGAGACAGATCCCAGCTTGCAGCACAACACTTGATTCGGTTGCTCACTGAGAGATTGATCAATCGAATTAGCGCACGATCTCGTGTAGCTCTGATACCATATTGATTTATTCACTCAAGAAACACTCAGATTCAAGGAAGAGGAAGAAAACTAAGCTCTCAAACCATAGAATTTCATTGCATCGAAAAACAGTTCACAGATGAGGTGAGCACCTCTATTTAAAACGGTTACAAGGAGGGAGGAGGTTATAACAACCTACCCTCTTATTTTCCTAATTACAGAAAGTAGCCCATATTTCCCAACACCTTACAACAAAGATCGATGCATTACTTGGTGAGAAACATCTTCCTGTTTCGAGCTTGCTAAGGGCTGATGATATATATGCATGCCTTCTTCCATCAACATGGGTGTTTTTCTGTGAGTAGCTAAAAGATAACACAATTGAGAAATCTCTGTTGACCTAATCAATCAGAGAGGTATCGAATATATAGATAGGTAGATTACAAGATATGCCTTAGAGGGCAAGGATAGAATTACAACTAACCATATATAAAAATATATACAAATATATCTTCTATCTAATACCCCCCCACAAGCTCATGGAGGGGCACCTACATGCAGCTTGGACCGCAAAAATATGAAACGAGAGGAGCCAAGGGGCTTGGTGAAAACATCCGCGATCTGATCTTGAGACCGAACATGATGAACAAATAACTCCTTGGACTCAACCTTCTCACGAACAAAGTGGAAATCGATATGTATATGTTTGGAACGATTGTTGACAACTGGATTGCGAGTCATGAAGGTAGCACTGAGACTGTCAGATAGTACCACAGGAGGAGTGTCGAGCCGAATTCGGAGGTCACGGAGCAGCTGCTGAATCCAAGACAGCTCGGCTATTGTGGTTGCAATCGCCCTATACTCGGACTCGGTGCTGGACTGAGCAACAACCTTCTGTTTTCTCGAAGTCCAGCTGATGAGCAAGTTACCAAAGTAGACCGCAAAACCATACTGGGATCGCCGGTCATCAACGTCAGAAGCCCAGCCAGCATCTGTAAATGCAGTCAAGGTGTAGCGAGAGGCAGGTCGGAGACGGAGGAAAGAAGATATAGTACCTTTCAAATAGCGAAGAATGCGCTTGACCGCCATCCAGTGAGCCTCAGTGGGATGATGCATGAACTGACACACCCGATTCACAGCAAAGGAGATTTCAGGACGAGTAATGGTGACATATTGGAGAGCACCCACAATACTCCTGTATAGCGTCGGATCAGGCAGGATATCTCCAGAGAGCTGAAGCCGAGATTGAGAGTCAGCAGGAGTGGAAATCGGTTTGGCATCCTCCATCTTGGCACGAGACAGAAGCTCACGAATGTACTTTTGTTGGCACATATGGAGATGCCCATCCATCCTGGAAACCTCAATCCCTAAGAAGTAATGCAGAGGGCCAAGATCCTTTAGAGCAAATGCCGCATGTAGTTTGGCCGTGAACTGTAACAGAGCCTGAGGGGAGCTGCCTGTAATGATGATGTCGTCGACATAGACCAAAACATAGAGCACAATATCCCGAACGGAGAAGACAAACAGAGAGCAATCAGACTGACAAGCACGAAACCCAGAGTGAATAAGGAAGGACTTAAGCTTACTGAACCAGGCCCTAGGAGCCTGCTTGAGGCCATACAACGCCTTCTGAAGATAGCAGACATGACGGGGCCGAGCCTGATCAACAAATCCAGGAGGCTGCTCCATGAAGACACGCTCACTGAGATCACCATTCAGAAAAGCGTTATTGATATCAAGCTGTCGAATAGGCCAGGAGCGAGCAAGAGCAATTGTAAGAACAAGACGAATGGTGGTAGGACGGATGACAGGACTGAAAGTATCGAAATAATCCACGCCCTCTTCCTGATTGTAACCCTTTGCAACCAAGCGAGCCTTGTAGCGCTCAATAGATCCATCAGCACGACGCTTGACTCTGTAAACCCATTTGCAACCAACAACATTAGAGTCAGGTGGACGAGGAACTAAGGACCACGTACCATAAAAGATAACACAATTGAGAAATCTCTGTTGACCTAATCAATCAAAGAGGTATCGAATATATAGATAGGTAGATTACAAGATATGCCTTAGAGGGCAAGGATAGAATTACAACTAACCATATATAAAAATATATACAAATATATCTTCTATCTAATAGTAGCAATCGACTTGCTCCACTACTGGTTCCAATGGAGGGATCCCCCATATATAACTGATTGCAACAGAGAAATCGAAATATATATATATATATATATATTAATGAAGTACAAGTAAATGGAAGCTTGTTGTTCAAATCTCTCAACAGTCAACAGAGGTGTTTCCTATCCAAGCCTAGTCGATCATTACGGTTGTATAAAATGTTGCCTCCTTTTCTCAACCTTTTAGGCCATTAAAAATTGTATGCATGGCGCCTAGATCTTGGACTCAAATTCAATCAATGTGTTTGGTTTTGGTTATTTAATTTTTAGCAATAGAAATTGTATATTGTTACTGTTGTTTTGGATATATGCAGACTTAATTAGCAGAAGATGGCAGTTTGAGCCTTTGAGGGAGGAAGCATTAATTAGTTGAGTGACTTGGGTGTGATATATATAAAACAACCACCATTCAAGGTCGTCCAAAGCTATTAGGAGAAGTACCTTCATTAACTTCAGAATTCAAGCTGCAACAACCATCGTATACTCATAACTCCTCTAGCCTAGATTCTAGGTGGTGGCTTGAAGATTTCAAAGAAATATGAATACCTTTAGGAGGCTTCGTAGTTCGTCCCCACATTATCTCTCGTTATTAATCTGGCTTCTTTTCGTCCACCCAATATCCAACAAACTCCTCTCTCTCTCTCTCTCTCTCTCTCTCTCTCTCTCTCTCTCTCAATCTAGATCTGATCTTCAAGCTAGCTGGTTACGTTTCTGGTTAACTGCTTCTGTCTTGTTCGATCTCTGCCGGTGAACGTATATGATCCATTCACAAATCTAGCTAGCTAAGCTTTTACTGTGATCTTCAACTGAGTACACTCCGATCCACAATAATTAACCAAGGTACTTGCATATATACGCGTCGCACTTCTTATATACTCCCTCTTTAATTAATTTAATCCTGTATATACTATATTTGATTATACTTATTTGAGCTACCATATAGTATATTCATAACTCAGATTCCAATATTGCAAATTTCTGTGCACAATTTGCTACGTAATGCTGTGCGTACATATATCCGATCCAATATTATATATATAATTATAATAATCATGTTCAATTTCCTTTTTATAATTTAAGATATGTATATTGATTGAGTTTCATACTTGATTGTTTCCGGGAATTTGATCAGTTATGTATATATTATTATGTATCTAGCAAATGCATTTTTTTTTGTTAGATGGCTATGATACCTTTCTCTTCATCTTCATTCACTTTTCCCCAAATTACCGTACCTACAAATATTTTTAGAAAATTGAAAAAAAAAACATCAATTATTTATTTATTTTTTTTCTTAAATTATCATCTAGGTTTTTATTTCATTGAAAATTTGAAACACTTGTGCTCGAGCTCGGCTCGATAAAGTTCAACTCGAATTCGCTCACTTATTTAAACAAGCCGGGCTTTAACAAAATTTTAACCTCGGTAAAAGCTCGGCTCGTTCGAATAAGGCTCGAATAGCTCAAATTCTATGGAATTTCTAAAATTTCCTTTAAGTTGACATGTTATAACCAAGTAGAACTACTTAAAGCTAGAAAAAGCTTGGCTCAAGCTCGCTCATTTCCTAGACAAGCCAAGCTTGAACAAAATAAAATGCTCGTTTAAAAATTAGGCTCGGCTCGAGCTTATTTAACAAATGAACCAAACTTGAACATGTCAAGCTCGGCTCGTTCGGCTCGAATAACTCCCTAGCTTACACTTGTCTCCTTCCAAAAATAAATAAATAGAAAGTTATTTGTCTATTTATTTAACTAGTGTATGTCTTGTCTCGTAAATAGAAAATAGGTATATACAATATTATAAATAGTTCAGATAGATTCAAATAAATAAATAAATATAAATCATTCTTCCATAAAAAAATATTATAGATATTAAATAAATTAGTTTGATAGATTATATCTAATCTAAATATTTTTTATTTAGATTTTCTCAAAATATAAATAAAATTTGCATTTAATAAGGTAAAAGGTTTTTTTTATAATCTATTGTTAATTGTTAATTAAATCTCATGTAATTTAATAGATATAGCTGATTTTTAAAAATATTTTAATATTCTTTTTTATTAAATATTTAGTATATATTTATTACGTTAGTTTACTAAAATATATATGCACAGATGGATTGTGGATATATTATGGCTACGTAATATTTTAATAAAATAAAAATTATTAAATAATTAATTTTGATATAAAAAATTATTTCCACCAAAAAATAATATAGATATAAATAATGTAACACATATCAAATACTACATATTTATCTATAAATATTTTTGGTAAGTTACTAAGTACGACCATGAATTTATATATATTTTTGTCAGTTAACTTTCTATAAACTATGATAACATATGCATCGATTTTAGGATAGATAACAAGGAAAAGTTTGTCGGGTAGATTACTCATTCGAATTCTTTCCTAATAAAAAAAAAAGTCAAACAAGTTTGTCATCTATATAGTGACGGAACTTGAGCAGATTATTTAGTTTATTAAGAGAGTAAATAAAATATTTGGGATTTTTGGTTGTGTTTTTATATCAAATTTACAACAATTAAAAAAAATTGTTCTCAAGATGATGTTTAGATTGAAATACTACAAACCTAGAGAAATTAGTTATTTAATGTATACGCCATAACAGAATGGGTCATCCGAACGCTAAAACAGGGTCATTCTTGAAAAAGGTCTAGCCCTATTAGCTCATGCTCATCTACCACAAAAATTCTGAGAACAAACCTTTCATACGTCGATCTACTTGTCCAACCATGTGATCACCCCCAACTTGGCCTACCCATCCCGTTTTTCCAAACTCTATGGGAACACTCCGAACTACAGCCTTCTCAAATCGTAAGGGTGGTGCTGATATCACTCTTTTCTAAGGCCTTATAATCATTCCAAACTGGACTTCCGGTCTGTACCATGCATCTTCTTAGACTACAGTTCCAAACATAAAGGCTATCAGCTTGTTTATCATGTTCACACTAGTCAGTCCTTTGTCTCGCGGTTTGATGAGTCTCAATTCCCTTTTGATCGAGTCAGATCCCTCTCCTCTTTCGACTGAGTTTGTGCCTGTTGATAACTCCCTCCCTTGATGGAAAATGGTATAAATGTTTCAAGGGCTTTGACAGAGTGTTTGTGTCAAAGGCCTTGACGCATTAACAGTTGATGAAATACAAAACCTATATTATTTGTCCGAATATTATTTTATATTATTATATACTTCCGTTATATTATATATATGTGTTGAACTAACCTTTCAGGAAGTATAGTGGAGATTATATCCTTCCTTATACACGTTGAGGAGATCAGTTCAAAATAGATCATGGCGATTCAAAATGTCCATATATAGAAGATTGAAGATCAAACTGATTCAAAGGAGCCGTTGGAGATCTGGTGTTGAAGATTCTCACGCTCCATGCTCTCATATAAAGGAAAGGAAGGAGAAGACAGAAGAACACACAAGTGCTACACACGAGTTTCATTCATTCAAGCGATCTGTCTTCCAAGTGTCTCTCTGCTAAGCGCTCAAAGAGTTTGTTGTTTATTTCAAAGCCTTTGAGAGTCACTGTGAGCTTATAGGATATATTCATTTCAAGTGTTACTCGAGAGTTTATAACTCGGGAAGTTGCACTAGGCTATTGATTTGCGAGAGTTAGAGGATTGTACTAGATAGCTGAGAGAGGTGGGGCTCTTCTAAATTGGTCTAGGACTCCAAGGGAACGTGAGTTGACTAGATTGCAATTGTATAGGAGAGAGGCTTCTCGGTGAGCTATTAGGATCCTAAGCTAAGCAATCAATAAAGCCTTTGAATCTTAGGGTTGTGGAAGAACCCTAGGCGGGGACGTAGGCCAAGTTGTGCTGAACCTCGTAAACAATTACTCGTGTCCTTTACTTATTTGCTTTACCTTATTTCCGCACTTGGTTCGAATTGTTTAACTTTGTGATTCAGGTTTATCTCAAAGGTTTTGGTACAAGCTCCAAAAGTCTTGAGACTTTCTGCGAAAAACGGGCATACTCTATTCAACCCCCCCTTCTAGAGTATTTCTTACTACATTGTTTTTACATTATCGAACCTTCAATTGGTATCAGAGCTTTACTCACTGTTTTTGATCTAACAATCTTGTGAGTTTTCGATCATGTCTGGTGAAGCAAGCGGAGGATTTGCACAGGGAAGGTTCACAAGCAGACCGCCACTTTTTGTAGGAAACAACTTCGTCCACTGGAGATCTTTGATGAAGATGTTCATCATAGACCAAGATCTAGAGCTTTGGAACATTATAGAGAATGGTCCGAAGATCCCAGAAAAGGAAGGACCAAATGACACCAAAATTGCAAAGAAGGAGTCTGAATACAACCAAGCAGATCTTGAAACCATCTCCAAAAACTACAGGGCTATTAACTTACTTTATTGTGGTCTAAGCACTGATGAGTTTAACCGCATTTCTTCTTGTAGGTCAGCTAAAGAGATTTGGGACAAGTTGGTCGTCACCTATGAAGGAACGAGCCAAGTGAAAGACACCAAGATCAGCATCTTCCTTCGAAAGTATGAGCTCTTTAAGATGAAGTCAGATGAGTCAATCAAAGCCATGTTCACACGATTCACAGAAATCACCAACAACCTTGACTCTCTCGGCAAGAGCTTTACCAACGTTGAGAAAGTGAGGAAGATACTGAGGTTCCTTCCAAAGGAGAAATGGGGTCCTAAAGTAACAGCTATAGAGGAAGCCCAGGACCTCACCACTCTACCCCTTGATGACCTTCTTGGAAAGCTGATCACGCATGAGATGATCCTTAATGAAGACGATGGAGAACTTCCAGCTAGCACTAAGAACTTGGCACTCAAGTCTAAGAAGGATGAGCCCAAGGATGGATCTGATTCCGAAGATGAGGATGACGATGAGGATGATCCTTTTGCTCTTATCACAAAAGGCCTTGCTAGAATTCTCAAAATGAAGAAGCAATTCAACAACAAGGATGGATCAGAGTCTTTAAAATTTCGAGGTAAGCCTCAATACAACAAGTATGAAAAGAAGACTAAACCGTTGTCTTGTTTTGAATGTGGTGAAACAGATCATCTTGTGAAGGACTGCCCTCAAAAGACAAAGAGCCAGCCCAAGAAAGGTGACAAATGGAAGAAGAAAATCATGGTGGCTACTTGGAGTGATTCCGACTCTGACTCCGACGATGAGAAGGCCAACATTTGTCTTATGGCCTCAGAAGATGAATCCCACGATGAAAAGCTTGAAGCTACTGTAAGAGAACTTATGGAAAGTCCAAAAGAGGTATTATCGGAATTCCTTTCAAATATGATTGCCAATGAAGAGAAGCTTATTGCCCAAACTAACATTCTTATTAAGAGAACTGTGGACCAGGAAAGAACTATTGAGGATCTGTCTATGAGGGTCAAAGGTCTTGAAGCTTCTTATTCAGGTCTTGACATTAAAGTCAAGACGCTTGACTCGGAGAAATCTGAACTCAAGCAAGATCTCTCTTCTCTAAGAAATGAGCATCAGGACTTAGAGAACGAGAAGATCTCCCTGAATAATAAGATTCTAGACCAACAGACAGCCCTCATAAGTTTTACCAAATCCAAAGGCACTCTTGATAAGATGTTGGGTGAGCAACAAAGCTCTCTAAACAAAAGTGGTATTGGTTACAATCCAAAGTTTTTAAAGAAGCAACACATTACCACTTTTGTAAAGGCAAAAGGAAGCAGAACCTCTCCTATATGTCACCATTGTGCTAGAAAGGGACATGTAAAAGAGACCTGCCCCTATAGAAGAAAGGATCCTTATATTATTCGCAATACATTTCCTGTTCATTTGAGAAAAGAACGGATAACACAAGTTTGGGTCCCAAAAGGCACTATTTTACCAAATATGGTTTACCCCAACAATGGATCCAAATTTGCTTATTGGTCTAGCCACAAAGGTTGATATTTGTTTTGCAGAAGATCACCAAGGTGAAAGAACACAAATGGATTATTGATAGTGGATGCTCGAGGCATATGAGTGGGAAGAGTTCTCTCTTTCATGATCTAAAGGAGCAATCCACGGGAACAATCACTCTTGGTGACAAAGGAAAATGTGACATCGTTGGTATTGGTAGTGTTGGAAGTGATTCCAGCCATAGTATTAAAAATGTCTATCTTGTTAATGGTTTAAAGTATAATCTGCTTAGTGTCTCTCAATTATGTGATAGTGGTAACAATGTCAGATTTAACAAGAAAAGATGTATAGTGTGCAGAGAAGATACAGGTGAAGTTATTCTGACTGCATATCGTTACAACAATATATACGCTGTAAATGCTGATCAAGTGGCACAAGGAAGCTTAACTTGTCTAAAGGCTTTGACGGACGATCCAAAGCTTTGGCACAGGAGACTCGGTCATGTGAGTCCACATACGCTACAGAAGCTTGTGTCCAAAGGGCTTGTAAGAGGGCTACCTGAAATGGACTTCAAAGGTATTGACATGTGCAATGCATGCACACGAGGTAAACAAACACGTAGCTCCTTCAAACCCAAAAAGGTTGTAAGTTCTTCTAGACCCCTTGAACTTTTACATATGGATTTATGTGGTCCTATGCGAGTCAAATCTCCCAATGGTAAAAAGTACATGCTAGTTGTTGTCGATGATTTTTCAAGATATACTTGGGTTGCATTTTTGAAAGAAAAATCAGAGGCCTTATTTGAGTTTTCAAAACTTTGTAAGGAGTTGCAAACTTTAAGAAATGAGCCCATAGTGTCTATTCGGAGTGATCATGGTAGGGAGTTTGATCAACTTCAATTTGATTTGTTTTGTGCTAAATATGGCATCTCCCATAACTTTTCTGCTCCTAGGACACCTCAACAAAACGGGGTTGTGGAACGCAAAAACCGCACCTTAGAGGATATGGCCAGGACTATGCTTTTAGAAAATGCATTACCTAAAACCTATTGGGCTGAAGCTGTTAACACAGCTAACTATATTTTGAATCGTTGTCTTATTCGTTCTATCTTAAAGAAAACTCCTTATGAACTTTTCAAAGGCCACAAACCACTTATATCTTATTTTAAACCCTTTGGCTGTACTTGTTTTGTTCATAACAATGGAAAAGATAACCTTGGGAAATTTGATGCGCGTAGTGATGAAGGTATATTTCTTGGCTATTCCACGAGTAGCAAAGCTTATAGAATCTTCAATAAAAGGACCCAGGTTGTTGAAGAAAGTATACATGTTATCTTTGATGAATGCAATGATGGTGCTTTGAGTGAAAGTGTTGCAGATATAGATCTTAACATCCATGAAGAGAACGAGGAAGGTGATGTTGCTACTACCAAGAACACAGAGAAGAGGAACATGCAGGAACCGATTCTTAACACTGAAGAATTGGCCCAAGGTGTTGAAGATTCGTCCAAAGCCCTTGGTGTCCAATCGAACAGTGTTGAGACGTCAGAAACTGCTGTAACTGAACCTAACAGGACCACGGAGTCAGATGCACTACAAGTCAATCCTACAAGTGTGACGAATCAAGGAGCTGAGACTAGCAAAAGGAAATTCAAATACTCCTCATCACACTCATTAAAGGATATCATTTCTGACCCTACTTCTAGTGTTCAAACTCGTTCTAAACTTAAAGATCTTTGTGCTTTTCACGCGTTTGTTTCTCTTATTGAGCCAAAGAAGGTAGATGAGGCACTTCAGGAGCCAGACTGGATCATTGCTATGCAAAGTGAGCTTAACGAATTTGAAAGGAACAAAGTCTGGACCTTGAAGCCTAGGCCAAAGCATCAATCAGTCATTGGCACTCGATGGGTGTTTCGAAACAAGCTAGATGAGAATGGCAAGGTTGTGAGGAACAAGGCACGGCTTGTTGCTCAAGGCTACAATCAAGAGGAAGGTATTGACTACGAGGAGACCTTTGCTCCCGTAGCCAGGCTTGAAGCCATTCGCATTTTATTAGCATTTGCATCTTTTATGAGCATAAAGTTATATCAAATGGATGTCAAGTGTGCTTTTCTCAATGGTTTATTAGAAGAAGAAGTATATGTAGCTCAACCCCCAGGTTTTGAAAGCTCATAATTTCCCAATCATGTTTATAAACTTGACAAAGCGCTTTATGGTTTGAAACAAGCCCCAAGAGCTTGGTACGAGCGCTTGTCAAAATACCTTTTAGAAAATGATTTTAAAAGGGGGTTGATCGACAAGACTCTTTTTATCAAGACCAAAGGAAAGGACATTTTGGTTATTCAAATTTATGTTGATGATATATTATTTGGTGCTACTAACACATCTTTGTGCAAGGAATTTTCTGACATCATGTGCAGTGAATTTGAGATGAGCTTGATGGGTGAACTCAACTTCTTTTTGCGATTACAAGTTCATCAATCTAAGAAAGGGATCTTTGTCAACCAAAGCAAGTACACTAAGGATCTCTTGAAGAAATTCAAGATGGATCAATCCAAAGCAGCAAAGACTCCCATGAGCTCAACATTGTCTCTAGATCAAGACAAGACTGGAACAAGTGTCAATCAAAAGGAGTATCGAGGAATGATTGGATCTCTATTATATCTCACGGCTAGTAGACCTGACATCATGTTTAGTGTTTGCATGTGTGCTAGGTTTCAAGCTGATCCTAAAGAATCTCAACTCGTGGCTGTGAAGAGGATCTTTCGATATCTCAATGGCACTAAGGAGCTTGGACTATGGTACCCAAAGCAAAAGGATTTCACTTTAATTGGATATTCTGATGCAGATTTTGCAGGCTATAAGGTGGATAGGAAAAGCACATCAGGATGTTGCCAATTCTTAGGAGCATCTTTGATCAGTTGGCACTCAAAGAAGCAAAACTCAGTTGCTCTATCCACTGCAGAAGCCGAATACATTGCAGCTGGAGCCTGTTGCTCCCAAATCCTTTGGATAGCTCAACAAATGCGAGATCTTGGCATTAACCTCAAAGGTATCCCAATTAAGTGTGACAATACAAGTGCCATATCCATCACTAAGAATCCTGTTCAGCATTCAAGGACCAAGCATATTGATGTAAGGCATCATTTCATTAGAGATCATGTTGAAAAAGGTGATGTGTCCATATCTTTTATTTCTACTGATTATCAATGGGCTGACATTTTTACTAAGCCTTTGGCAGAGGACAGGTTCACCTTCATAAGACGAGAGATTGGGATGCTTAACAAGGATGCACTTTCGTAGGGGGAGCTTTCCCTTTACGAAAGATAAATTCTACTTAGTGTCAAGACTCTTGAAAACTATGTCAAGGTGTGAGAACTAAATGGTGGAGTACATATATCGGATCATATATATTTTTGGTTAATATCTTTTTAGATATTTAATCAATTATATTTGTTTTTAATCGGATTTCAAAAATTGCCTTAAACCGCTAAAGATATTTTATTTTTGGAAATAGATTTTTTAGTTACCTTGTCCAATTTTAATGGTTATTTGAATTTGAATTTGAATTTGAAAACCTTTCAAATCTTAGCAATGTAATGATTTCTTTCCTTGGAACCCTAAACCCATCCCATCAATCCGTCTCCCTCTCTCTCTACTTAAACCAAATCCTGTACCCGATTTCATCACACCTCAGAAATTACCCAAACCCCTTTCACTTCTTCATCTTCAACCTCTCAATCGCCTCTCAAGAAACCCTTACCGATTTTCTCCATGGCACCCAAAACCAAGAAAACCGTCACACCCAAAAGACTTGGCGCCACCCCCAAGGGACGTCAGGCCACTGCTACCTCTCCCACACCTGAACCCGCTCCTCAAGCTATTATCCCAACCGTTGTCCAGAGCACCATTGCTGAGAGCTCGGCCATTGTTCCCAAAGGCTCTCAAAAGCGCTCTGCGAAGAAGCCGATCAGTGCTAAACAGAAAGGGAAGAGGAAGATCTTGGCTGAGGAACCAGACGAGGAAGAGGAGGAAGACGACCTTGATGCCGCCCTGGAAAGAGACGCTGCCAGGGAAGCCGAGGAGGAGGCCCTAAGGAAGAAAAAGGCCGATGAAGAGGCCGAGCTTGCTAAGAAACTGGCCGAGGAAGAAGCTGAGAGAATCCGGAAGGAAGCTGAAGCAGAGGAGGCTCAGTCCGAGGAGGAGCCTGAGGAAGAGCAAGAGGGATCTGGAGAGGACGAGGAACCTGAAGGAGATGAAGCGGGGTCCGGTGAGGACTCGGGGTCTGAGGAAGAGGAGGAAGAATCTCCCTCTCCTTCTCCTCCTCCTCCCCCGTCTCCGAAGAAGCGGAAAGCCTCTGCTCCAGTCAAGCCTCCATCCCCCAAGCGTACCAGGAAGGGCCCTGTCAAGAGTCTTGTAGCGCCTGTCAAGAGAGCTGCTCCAACAGTTGCGCGCAGAAAGAACGCAGACCCCCCGGCCTATATCCAGGTAAATCAATCCTTGCCCTCCTCTTGGTTTATAGATGCTGAGACTGCTGGTAAGTGGGTAGACGAGTTTAGAACTCGTAAGGTTAGCTGTTCAGATTTTTTAGATGTTGAGTTCTTTGAAGCTTTGAAGTTACCTTGCATTGAGCTCCTCAAAAAATACCCAGCCTGGACCCTTCTTAACCTTGAGACTGTTTACTACCCCAAGCTTACCCGACTCTTCTACATTAACCTAAAAGCCAAGAACGACACTGATGGTTGGTCTTTGGAGTCTGTCGTCAAAGGGGTTAGAATCTCTCTCAACTCCAATGATTTTGCAGATTCCCTAGGCTTACCTACACCAGTTCCACCCGCTGAAATCCACCCCTCAAAAGAAAATTGCATCATCCTAGCCCGAGCCAAATATCTCCTACCCGAAGCATCCAACAGCACCTCAAAGCAACTCACCCACTCATCCCTAACCCTTGAGGCAAAAATTATCTTTAACATCATTGTTAGATGCCTCTTACCCCGTCTTAACTCTGGCTCACTCCTAACCGACAATGCCATGGTCCTGCTCTACCGCATTCTAAATGGCCTTGATCCTGATCTGGCCAACACTATCCTTGGAACCATGGCTCATGCCAGAAAAGCCAGAAAAGGCTCTCCCCTCCCCTTTGCTACCCTTTTGACCCCTATCTTCAAAGCTTCTGGAATTGATGTAAAAAATGAAGAGCAGCTGCGTCATACGGGTATGTTCGACTCTAAAGGCCTTGAAAAGATTGGCATCACTCGGTCTCCTCAAGGGATTTTGAGTCTTGCCACTCCTTCAAAAGCCTTTCTCACTGCTCCAGCTTTCGATGAACGCATGGATAACCTAGAGCTGGGCTTGGAGGAGGTTCGCCTGGATATTAAGGAGCTGCAGAAGGAAGTGATGACGACGATGAGCGGGATTTCAACGATGCTGGATATTAAATGTTTCAAGGGCTTTGACAGAGTGTTTGTGTCAAAGGCCTTGACGCATTAACAGTTGATGAAATACAAAACCTATATTATTTGTCCGAATATTATTTTATATTATTATATACTTCCGTTATATTATATATATGTGTTGAACTAACCTTTCAGGAAGTATAGTGGAGATTATATCCTTCCTTATACACGTTGAGGAGATCAGTTCAAAATAGATCATGGCAATTCAAAATGTCCATATATAGAAGATTGAAGATCAAACTGATTCAAAGGAGCCGTTGGAGATCTGGTGCTGAAGATTCTCACGCTCCATGCTCTCATATAAAGGAAAGGAAGGAGAAGACAGAAGAACACACAAGTGCTACACACGAGTTTCATTCATTCAAGCGATCTGTCTTCCAAGTGTCTCTCTGCTAAGCGCTCAAAGAGTTTGTTGTTTATTTCAAAGCCTTTGAGAGTCACTGTGAGCTTATAGGATATATTCATTTCAAGTGTTACTCGAGAGTTTATAACTCGGGAAGTTGCACTAGGCTATTGATTTGCGAGAGTTAGAGGATTGTACTAGATAGCTGAGAGAGGTGGGGCTCTTCTAGATTGGTCTAGGACTCCAAGGGAACGTGAGTTGACTAGATTGCAATTGTATAGGAGAGAGGCTTCTCGGTGAGCTATTAGGATCCTAAGCTAAGCAATCAATAAAGCCTTTGAATCCTAGGGTTGTGGAAGAACCCTAGGCGGGGACGTAGGCCAAGTTGTGCTGAACCTCGTAAACAATTACTCGTGTCCTTTACTTATTTGCTTTACCTTATTTCCGCACTTGGTTCGAATTGTTTAACTTTGTGATTCAGGTTTATCTCAAAGGTTTTGGTACAAGCTCCAAAAGTCTTGAGACTTTCTGCGAAAAACGGGCATACTCTATTCAACCCCCCCTTCTAGAGTATTTCTTACTACATTGTTTTTACATTATCGAACCTTCACCTGTGTACCTATGTCTCCTCCTTTTGAGCTCCTCCAGCAGGCCGCCACCATACCCTCTCCTTCAACTAAGTCCGTGTCTCAGTCTCCACCACTGGTCTCCCCCACCAACATCACTCCTCCAACATCTCATGTCACTGGTTTGCCGCTGTCGCGACCTGCACTTGAGTCTCCTCTCTCCTCAGATTCCTCGTATACACCTTGCTCTACTGCTTCACCACCTCCGCCTATCATACATTCTCCCCCGTCAACCCTTGTACTGTGGATGTGCACCCACCACCGCTTGCTCCTTCATGGTTTCGTCCCTCTGACAATTCCACTCTTCCTATGGCCACATGTGCATCCACTAGTCAATAACATCAAACCTAAGACCTTCTACTCTACCAAACATCCCCTTTCCATTGCCCTTACCACGATTTTTGAACCTAAATACTTTCACCAAGCCACAAAATGTCCTCAATGGAAGCATGCTATGCAGTTAGAATTTGATGCCCTTATGAGGAATGGGACTTGGGACCTAGTCCCTCGACCCCCTAATGCTAATATAGTTGGTTGTAAGTGGATTTACAAGTTCAAGCACAAGTCAGATGGCTCCATTGATCACTACAAGGCTCGTTCAGTAGCAAAAGGTTTCAGTTAGGAAGCTAAGGTTGATTTCTTTGACACGTTCAGTCCGGTGGTCAAGCCAACTACGATTCGCCTTGCTCTTAGTCTTGCTCTGTCTACGTCCCAGCCCCTCCATCAGGTCGATATCAACAATGCGTTCTTGAATGGTGATCTAGCTGAGACAGTCTATATGTCTGAACCACAGGGCTTCGTCGCATTCGATCACCCTACTCATGTTTGTCGATTACATAAGACTCTATATAGCCTCAAGCAGGCACCTCGAACGTCTCATTCATCATGGCTTTAAAGGTTGTATCTCCGACTCCTTACTATTCATCAAGCAGCATGGGACTGATGTTATTTATGTGCTCATCTATGTTGACGACCTTATCATCACGGGGTCTCATACGTCTTTCATTAAAAAGTTTATTACTAGTCTTTCAGTTGCTTCTGTAATTTTCTGTAAGTTGTACATGATGGTTGATCCATCTACCGGCTTGTCCAGTCTCTCGGTTTCTCTATGCTTGTCTAGTGAACCGAATTCTTATCATGCTTAAAAAAAAAATGGTAAATTTTGGCAATTCGTGTAAAGTCGTTTATGAATTTGTGCAAGTTCCTCGGTAATATATCTTACATTATATCTAACGCACACACTCTCTCTCTCTCTCTCTGTTAGATGGCTATGATACCTTCCTCTTCAACAAATGGCAACCGCTTAAATTCCAAGCTACAAGACCTGATAGAGATTATGGAACAACTAAAGAGTAAGGCAAATGATATTCAGAGTGAAGTACGAAATGAAGAGCTTCAAGCCAGAAAGAAAAGAAAGAGTGAAGTCGCTTTATGGATTGAACAAGTGATCAGTTTTGAAGAAGAAGTTCAGAGTATTGAAACAGAAGTTGCACAGGCCGGCTTCTTTGGTCAGCGACAGTTGTCAGTTAAGCTTGATGGAATAATGGAACGCGGTGCACAACTGTTACAACAGAGTGAGTTTCCTAGAGGGCTTTTGCTTGATGATGTCAAACCTGAAGGCCTTGAATTAGTGACAGAGAAAATGGAAGGTTCCACTCCTTCAAGGGTTCAAGATGAAGTCTGGGGTTGTTTTGAAATAGGTGAAAGGAGGGTTGGTATCTTTGGTATTGGCGGAGTGGGTAAAACAAGCTTGGCCATGCACATCAACAACAAGATTTTGAAGATGCTGACACATCTTTTCAATTGTGTTTATTATGTCACTGTATCTCGAGAGACCAGTGTTCTTAAGTTGCAGAGTGATATTGCAAAAGCACTTGGACATCTTCTGGAATATGAAGATGAGCCGAAGAGAGCAGCCGAGTTGCGGATGACTCTAGCAAAGAGAGAGAAATCTCTACTAATCCTTGATGATGTATGGGAGGATATCGCAATGGAGAAGGTTGGAGTTTCGATGGACGGTGATGGCTGCAAGTTACTCATCACCACCCGGAAGAGAGATGTATGTCGCAAAATGAACTGCTTTCCAATTAAGATGAACCCTCTTTTACATGAAGAATCTTGGGATCTGTTTAAGAAGCAACTTGGGAATTTTGAAGAATTTTCCCTTGAAATAGAGAAAACTGCTAGATTAGTAGCCAAAGAATGTGATGGCTTACCACTTGGAATTGTTACAATGGCTCGATCCATGAGGGGAGAGACTTGTGCACATGTGTGGAGGGATGCACTGAAAAGATTGCAAAATCCTTGTGGCGGTCAACATGATATGAAAGAGAAGGTATTCAGAATATTGAGGTTTAGCTATGATCAATTACATGATGACAAGCATCAAAAGTGTTTCTTGTATTGTGCTTTGTACCCTGAAGATTGGCGGATTGACAGGAATGAGTTGATTGGCGAGTTCATTGCAGCAGGGCTGTTAGATGGAGCTAATAGACAGGAAAAAATAGATGAGGGGCACACGTTGTTGAATGTTCTTGAGAATGCATCTTTGCTAGAGTGTGTGACAGAATGGCACAGGAGACTTGTAAAGATGCATGATTTAGTGAGAGACATGGCTATCGAAATAATTGGGTCAACAGGCATGGTGAAGGGCGGAAAAGGTTTGAAGGTGGTACCTGGAAGGCAAGAATGGAGTAACAAGGATTTGCAGTGGGTGTCTTTGATGCACAATTTGATGGATTGCATTGTAGGTGTGATTCCTGATTGTCCGAACATTTCAGTGTTGTTGCTTCAAAAGAATCCTCTAAAGAGTGTATCAGATTGTTTTTTTGTGCACATGATAGGCCTCAAATTTCTTAATTTGTCTCGGACAAGAGTCGAGGTACTACCAGATTCGGTTTCTAACCTGTGCAATCTCAACACATTGTTGCTTTGTTACTGCTGCTATTTGCACCGCCTTCCTTCATTATCAAAGCTTACAAGACTAACAGAGTTGAATCTAAATAGTTGTTCGGAGATGAGGACATTGCCAGAGGGTATGCAAGAGTTAGCAAGCCTAGAGCACCTAAATATTCAAGGCACTAATATTGAAAGAATGCATAAGGGGCTTTTTTCAAATCTCTTGAATCTTAAGAATTTTTTTGGCAACTCTAAAATAGTAGTTTCAGCAAAGGAATTGTTGAATCTGAGGCAGCTGGAGAAGTTAATTGGGGTTCATTTGGATGGTGTTAGTTGGTTTAATCAATTTGTTGATTTTTGTTGTTTAGACCAAATGAAACCTTGTTCTGTTACTGTTCGATCCATTTTGAATGACCACAACTTATTAGATGGTGATATTAATAGAAGAACAGTTTTTGATGGATGTAGGTTAAGAATAGGAGCTGAAATGCGCTTGGTTCCACATAATGTTGTTAGCGTTGAGTTCAGCGAGTGCATCTTCGGTGTCAAGAGCTTGCTGGATGCTTGGCCTTCACTGGGTGATGCAACTGAATTAGAGTGTTGCAAATTAAGGAATTGTGAGGGAATTCAGTACATTATTCCTGACGGGTGGATAAAGCCCCTTCAAGGCATTCGGCGAATAGAGCTGAAAAACGTAGATGAGTTTTGTGGCCTAGTTGGAGAGGAACTGAGGGTTCATACGATCGACATCTCTTTTTCCAGTCTTAGAGTTCTAGAAATTAAAGATTGCCCAAAGTTGAAGAAGTTGTGGATGCTGAACCTTGACCTACCAAATTTGAAGGAGATTGAGATTGCAGATTGTGAGAAAATGGAAGAAATATTTGCAACGGAAAATGGGGAAACAGTTAAACTGCCAAGGCTGTGCTCTTTGAAGCTGAGGTCTTTGCCAAAACTGATGAGCATATGGGGTAATTGCGATGTCTTCTTTCCTCATCTTACGTCTTTGGTTGTAAGTCACTTCCCAACGATGAAGAAGATAGGGATGGTAAGCTACAACCCGCTCTCTTTGGAAACAATTCATATTCATGGGTGCAAACAACTGGAAGAAATATTTTCAAGTGACAAGGAAGAACAGGTCACATTGCCAAAGTTGGGTTCTTTGAATGTAAGTGGGTGCGATGCGGTGATGAATATAGGGATGGTAAGTTACAAACTGCTCTCTTTGGAAACAATTCATATTAAGGGGTGCAAACAACTAGTAGAAATATTTGCATTGGAAAAGGGAGAAACAGGCAAATTGCCAAGGTTGCGTTCTTTGGATTTGCAATATTTGCCGAAACTAAGGAGTATATGGGGTACATATGATGTCTTCCTTCCTGATCTTGTTTCTTTAGAGGTAGGGAATTGTCCAATGTTGAAGAACGTAGATGAGTTTTGTGGCGTAGTTGCAGAGGAAGTGAGGGTGCATATGGACATTTCTTTTTCCGGTCTTAGAGTTCTGGAAATTAAAGATTGCCGAAAGTTGAAGAAGTTGTGGATGCTGAACCTTGACCTACCTAATTTGGAGGAGATTGAGATTGCAGACTGTGGGCAAATGGAAGAAATATTTGCAACTGAAAAGGGAGAAACAATTAAACTGCCAAGGTTGTGTTCTTTGAAGATGAGGTCTTTGCCAGAACTGAGGAGCATATGGGGTAATTGCGATGTCTTCTTTCCTCATCTTAGCTCTTTGGTTGTACGTTACTTCCCAATGATGAAGAGGATAGGGATGGTAAGCTACAGCCTGCTCTCTTTGGAAACAATTCATATTCAGTGGTGCAACCAATTAGAAGAAATATTTTCAAGTGACAAGGAAGAACAGGTCAAATTGCCAAAGTTGGGTTCTTTGAATGTAAGTGGGTGCGATGCGGTGAAGAAGATAGGGATGCTAAGCTACAACCTGCTCTCTTTGGAAACAATTCATATTGAGCAGTGCAAACAACTGGAAGAAATATTTTCAAGTGACAAGGAGGAACCAGTCAAATTGCCAAAGTTGCGTTCTTTGGAGGTAAATTGGTGCGATACGGTGAAGAAGATAGGGATGGTAAGCTCCAGCCTGCTCTTTTTGGAAACAATTCATATTGAGCGATGCAAACAACTGGAACAAATATTGTCACTGGAAAAGGGAGAAACGGTCGAATTGCCAAGGTTGCGTTCTTTGGATTTGTATAATATGCCGGAACTGAGGAGTATATGGGGTAATTGTGATGCCTGCCTTCCTGATCTTGTTTCTTTGAAGGTATGGAAGTGTCCAATGTTGAAGAGGATAGGGTTGGTATCTTGCAGCCTCCCCTCTTTGGAAATATTTCTTATTCATAATTGCAACCAAATGGAAGAAATATTTGCAGTTGAATCCGAAGCAGGAGTTGACGAAATCCAGTTGCCAAAATTGAACATACTGGATTTGTCTGAATTGCCAGAACTGAGGAGTATATGGGGTAATTGTGATGCCGTCCTTCCTGATCTTGTTTCTTTGGGTGTACGGGATTGTACAATGTTGAAGAGGATAGGGTTGATATCTCGCAGCCTCCCCTCTTTGGAAACAATTTCTATTCAGTATTGCAACCAAATGGAAGAAATATTTGTAGTGGAAGCCGAAGCTGAAGTAGGAGTGGACGAAATCCAGTTGCCAAAATTGAAGAAATTGATGTTGAGGAAATTGCCGGAACTAAGGAGGGTAAGTAGAGAGACCATTGTCTGCAACTCCCTGCAATCCGTATCAATAGGTGGTGAAGGGGTCTCAAAGTTGGAGAACTGCCCACTTTCGGTCATCTACGACAATGGTCCTCTTCCCGTTTTGACAGCTTATGATGTGCCTGAAGGCTGGTGGGACGCCCTCCACTGGAATGACCCTGCCACCCTATCCCTCTTCCGTCAACTTGGCTGTTTTCATTACTCTAGTTTCAACACGGGCATTTCGTTTCTGAAATCCTTCTTTTCTTCTTCCAAATTTGGGGTAGATGACAAACAATATGAATTGCAAAACTAGAAAATCTTGCATGCTCTTGTTGCTCTCATAGTGTAATTAAAGTGAATCAACGATATTAGCCTCAGATTTAGCTAATTGTGTGTGGCTATGACCCTGTTTTCTAGCAGTGTTTGTGTATTTGCTCTACAAATTGTGATATTAATGACAGACCAGTAACTGGAAGCTTCGTAGTTGACAGTTCAAGTCACTCACCAAAGGCGTTGTCTCCTTTTCACAACTTTTCAGATCATTAGATGTACGTACATGATGATAACCACAGACATAAGAAAGGTGCATTTAAACTCTCATTCTTCAATGAATCTGCACATCTGTTGATGGAATGTTCTGCAAGGAACCACAATTGCATTCATCTTTGGGTATAAATATAATACAAGAATTCTAAGAAAGGAACATCGAAATCCAAAGCTACTAGTCAAGCAATCAGATTACACCGACCAGGCTGCTTATCTATTTACATTCATGACATCTCTATACACCATTTTTTTTCCCCATTTGTTCCTCTTCTTCACATCTTTCTTGCTACGATACTCCACAAGTCCTAGATAAGTTGGCCCAAATCCCTGGGTAAAAAGGTTTCGATCTGCTATAGATCGTTCTATTGTTTGTGTATGTGCTCTACATTGGAATGAGGTTCTAGCGGCAATCATCTACACACCAAAAGGTCTCGTGGGGTCAGAATGTGAGCTGCGAACAAGGCATCCTCACTGGTGAAAAGACAACGGTTAGCCTGGCATGGTCCGAGAGGGAGTAGTGCTCTGGCCACATTCCTTTCTCTACTTCAGTGGGAAAAAGAACTGCATTCTTCACGCTGAAGCCGATGGATTGGATTGTGTCTTGCACGTCATCTTCACTGCGGTTTTTGTCAACTGGATAATCTTCTGACCATATGGGGTTCCAAACCCAGAGCTGCAGTAGCCACAGATTTATTAAAATGTTTATGCATAAGAAGGGCCAAGAGAAAATGCACAATGTGCATCATATATTGTATGGTCCTCACTATCATCTTCCAGGAAGGCAAATGAATCACTTGCTCAGCGAAGCTTTTCGGAGTTGATAATGAAAGGGTAAATAAGAAAGAACTTTTGTTATTTTTAGTTAGATAATGGAGCTCAGTTAAGAGCTATCATTGATCTTCCTTGCATCAAAATATAAAGTTTTTATGTAAGTTACATATTGTTTATGTTTGTGTCAAGGAAAATAATCACCTTGAATATGCCAAATACTACTTCATATATCCCAACTTGTTTTTAGCAGCTTTCGGTATTTAGGATTGAGAAGCCATATGAAATCTACACTACATATGTTTCCCCGGTGATTCTGGTGGCTCACCCACTGTAGAAGAAAGCCTTTCAGTATCTATTGGAATTGAGCATCAGTGTCATCGATGAGCAGTATCATAGGATATATGATACAAATCCCTGGCACCTTAAGAGCTTTTATACATGCCCAATTTTACAACCGTTCCAGTCACTCCATTATAGTCACGACTCACAATCAGAATAAATAAATAAAAACATGGAATCTCATTTGCATTTCAAAATTTTGTCATTGATCAGTAGAGTGACATGGACCGGGTATAGTTTGTGGTCTTTCAATTATAAGTTGAGAAGAACAGGCATACAAGAGTTGGTATCCACTAGAAAATAAGAATTCAGAAAAAGAAGGCCCAAGTATATATATACCAATCAGCATCTCCTAACACTGGCAACAACTTACCTGATGTAGGCGGAGTTTAAAACATATGGCACCACCTAATAGTACTCTGATTCCACACTGGTGACTGTTTTTAAGTAAATGATTGATTGCTTCCTTCTCGCTTAAACCATCATCTTGTGAAGTGACTAAATGATCTGTCCTGATTGCCTAAACATTGCAGTGTTGTTAATTGCTTCAAAATAATCCTTATATAGATTGCATCAGATTGTTGCTTTGTGCACATGATAAGTTCTTAATTTGCCACATACACATGGCAAATTGGCAAGGTACTGTCTAATTCTGTTTCTAAACTGCTCAATCTCACTGGTCGATCATTTGCTTTCTTCCTGCAAAAGGTTGCACAAAGAGGGTTGGATCTAACAAGTGCAAGCAGGTGAGGAAATTGCCTGAAGTTATGGAGGAGCGCCTAGATCTTGGACTTGGAGGAATCGATTGGGGCTCACTTTGATTACACTCACTAGGCTGCTTATCTATTTGCATTTGATTTGTATTTTAACCCCATTTGTTCCTCCACTTCACATCTTTCTTGCTACATTACTGAATGCTAGAAATGCATCCTTTGAGGAATCAAGAGGTACGTGGAGATTCCGTAGCGCCAATCGAAAGCTGTCGGGTGAACGAACCTACTGCTTTATCCATTTGAAACCCACATTTCCACAAATCCGGGGCTGCCACAAGTTTACAATATGAAAATTACGTATGTATTAAAACAAAATTTATTATCACGACGTAATTTTTTCCCAAAGAAGTTAATTATGATTAATATATTATGAAATTTATTTAGATTTAGCTTTTTTATTTATTTTAGAATTATAGACCTGAATTATTAGAATTTAGAAGGCATATTAATATAAAATTTATTTAAATTCTTAAAAAAATAAACGAATATATATATACACTATATTATAAAACTTTCATTTAAATGAATAAAAAAACATTCAAATATAATTAATATAATAAATGATAATTTATTCATCAAATGCCGTGCGGTAACTATTAGTAGTTGCTGCGCCATCAAGCACACCAAAACAAAGCTTCGCATCTATTTCCAGATCCACAGATCTCACTGTCTGAATTCTGAAACATGCAATCAAGCACAACCCTATTTCAATATACTGGCACAACTCAACTTCCTCGCGCACTCCCTGGTCAGTGGTCACCTTCATCTTCTTCAGCGGCTCCAGTCGGAGTCAATCGTACTTGTTGCTGCCCGGGTTCAGATTACATGGCAGCTGGATGGGTGGATCAGCTCCTGTAGATTCAACCTGCACACAATTCCAATTAGGAGTTCTGTCTATCCGTCGTCCCTCTTCCCCACCTTCCGACCATCAACAGCACTTCTCCGACCGTGCTTTTCCCCGCTTCTCCCCCAGCCACTGCTCCCTCGTCCTCGATAGCGACAATCTGTCAGTGAGCATTCTTCCTCTGTCGCTTGCTTCCACCATCAGTATCCCTGCTTCTGAGAAGACCATTGGTTATTTCTCTTTCTCTCTCTATTTTGCTATTGCAATTTCTCAAATTCTAGGGTTTGATTGGATCCTGAAATCTTGTTCCCACTTGATGCTTTGATTCTTTAGTTAGGTCATATTCCAGTTGCTGCTGTCGAGGTTGTGGATTTCTATTTTGCTGATGCTCAGAGATTCGTGAACTGGGTCATCTTCCAGTGCGCATTGAGAAATTGCAAAGTGCTTGCGAGCCAGTCGTGAATCGGTTGCTACTGTCAAGTTCTTGATTTGCCGGGCCAGTACTTGCGCGCTTATTGCAGCCAAGGTTTGTAATACCGATTCGCACACTCTAGTTTTCGATTTCAGCTATTACTACTTGTAGTGTGGATTATGGGATTAGATTTCAAGAAATTAAAATGCCGAATTTGTAGCTTGCTCTGTAGTTTTCATGGCATCTTTTATTTTTTCTTCGGATAGTTTTGTTGAAAATCATTCTTGTGGATATCCTTCATGCTGTTTTTCTACTTGACCTTTTCTGTGCACCTTTCCCTTTCCGTTGTGCCATTCTACAGCTGTCAAGTTCTAGTGGCAAACATTTCATTAGACTCTGTTGGTATGTTGGCATAATCCTGGTTGATTTCAACGTATTTTATGCCTATTAACTTTTTCACATCTTAATCTTAGTGTCTGATTCTAATGAGAATTTCCTAGAAATCTATCTGACATCCCAACACGAACCTTAATTCTGTTGCCTGAGTTTCATACTTGATTGTTTCTTGGAATTTGACCAGTTGTGTGTGTGTATATATATAAATATATTATCTATCCAGTTGTTAAATGTCAGATGGGATACTCTAATACTGTTATGTATCTAACACACTTTCTTTTTGTTAGATGGCTATGATACCTTTCTCTTCAGCTAACAACAATATCTTACGTGACAGGCTAGAATACCTCAGAGAGAGAAGATGCAACAGTTAAAGAGCAAGGCAAATGATATTCAGAATGAACTACGAAATGAAGAGCTTCAAGCCACAAAGAAAACAAAGAGTGATGTCACTGTATGGCTCCAGCAAGTGAGCAGTTTTGAAAAGCAAGTTCAGAATATTGGAACAGAAGTTGCAGAAGTCAGCATCTTTGGTCGTCGGCAGTTGTCGGGTAAGCTTGATGGGAGAATAGAACGCGTTGAACAACCTTTAAAGCAGAGTGAGTTTTCCCGAGGACTTGTGCTTGATGATTTCAACCCTGAAGGCCTTGAATTATTGACAGAGAAAATGGAAGGTTCAACTCCCTCAAGTGACAGAGAATAGAACGCGTTGAACAACTTTCAACTCCCTCAATGGAAGGTTCAACTCCCTCAAGGGTTCAGGACATGTGTGGAGGGATGCACTGAAAAGACTGCAAAATCCTTGTAGTGGTCAACATGACATGAAAGAGAAGGTATTCAGGATATTGAGGTTTAGCTACGATCAATTACATGATGACAAGCATCGAAAGTGTTTCTTGTACTGTGCTTTGTACCCTGAAGATTAAGAAGTGTATGCAAGTGAGGAAATTGCCTCAAGTTACGGAGGAGTGCATAGATCATGCATGGACTTGGAGATGATCGATGTTAGTTGATTCAACTTCAATCATTGTTTTGGTTTTGGTTATTTTTACCATTGGAAATTTTATATTGTTACTGTTGTTTTGGATGCAGACTGATGGCTGTTTGAGCCCTTGAGGGAGGAAGCATTGAGTGATATTTCCATGAGATATATTTCTTTCTTGGTTCGGTCTTATTTTTTGAGATATATCTCATGGAAATAACCAAAACCAACACATAAATTAAACAACAACCGTTCAATTCAAGATCGTCCAAGGCTACTAGGAGAAGTATCTTCATTAACTCAGAGGTCAAGCAACAACCATTCAAGGTCGTCCAAGGCAAGGACATTCCTTTATCTCTCGTGACTAATTTGGCTTCTTTCCGTCCACCCAATCCAACAACTCAACTCCTCTCTCTCTCTTGATCTAGATCTCGATCTTCAAGCTAGCTGGTTACGTTTCTGGTTAACTGCTTCTCTCTTGCTCGATCAGCTGGTGTACGTATGTGATCCATTCACACATCTAGCTAGCTGGGGTACGTTACATATTTGCATACGCATCGTCTTATATATATATACTATATGTGATTATATATAGTTATTTTAGCTACCGTCGTATACTCATAACTCAGATTCCATTGCCAATTTATGTACAAAATTTGGTACAGCTGTACGTACATATATACTTATTTTAGCTACCGTCGTATACTCATAACTCTATATATTATTATTTATCTAAACCATTTTCTTTTCGTTAGATGGCTATGATACCTTTCTCTTCAACTAACAACGTCAGCTTACATGGCAAGCTAGAAGACCTGATAGAGATGATGCAACAATTAAAGAGTAAGGCAGATGATATTCAGAATGAAGTCCGTAATGAAGAGCTTCAATCCAAAAAGAAAAGAAAGAGTGAAGTCACCTTATGGCTCCAACAAGTTAGCAGTTTTGAAGAGCAAGTTCAAAGTGTTGGAATAGAAGTTGCACAAGTCAGCTTCTTAGGTCGTCGGCAGTTGTCGAGTAAGCTTGATGGGGTAATAGAATGCGGTGAACAACTGTTAAAGCAGAGTGAGTTTTCCCGAGGACTTTTGCTTGATGATGTCAAACCTCAAGGCCTTGAATTAGTGACAGAGAAAATGGAAGGTTCAACTCCCTCAAGGGTTCATGATGAAGTCTGGGGTTGTTTTGAAAGAGGTGAAAGGAGGGTTGGTATCTTTGGTATCGGCGGAGTGGGCAAAACAAGTTTGGCCATGCACATCAACAATCAAATTTTGAATCAGACACATCTTTTTCATTGTGTTTATTTTGTCACTGTATCTCGGGAGACTAGTGTTCTTAAGTTGCAGAGTGATATTGCAAAAGCACTTGGACATCGTCTGGTATATGAAGACGAGCCGAAAAGAGCAGCCGAGTTGAGGATGGCTCTAGCAAAGAGAGAGAAATCTCTACTAATCCTTGATGATGTATGGGAGGATATCGCAATGGAGAAGGTTGGAGTTTCGGTGGAAGGTGATGGATGCAAGTTGCTCATCACCACTCGGAAGAGAGATGTATGTCGCAAAATGAACTGCTTTCCCGTTAAGATGGACCCTCTTTTATATGAAGAATCTTGGGATTTGTTTAAGAAGCAACTTGGGAATTTTGAAGCACTTTCCGTTGAAGTAAAGAACACTGCTAGATTAGTCGCTAAAGAATGTGATGGGTTACCACTTGGAATTGTTACAATGGCTCGATCCATGAGGGGAGAGACTTGTGCACATGTGTGGAGGGATGCACTGAACACATTGCAAAATCCTCGTAGCGGTCAACATTATATGAAAGAGAAGGTATTCAGGATATTGAGGTTTAGCTACGAGCAATTACATGATGACAAGCATCGAAAATGTTTCTTGTACTGTGCTTTGTACCCTGAAGATTACCATATAGACATGGATGAGTTGATTAGCGAGTTCATTGCAGCAGGGCTATTTGATGGAGCTAACATACAGGAAAAAACAGATAAGGGACACGCGTTGTTGAATGTTCTTGAGAATGCATCCTTGCTGGAATTTGTGACATTATTATTTAGTTATAGGAGAGTTGTACAGATGCATGATTTAGTGAGAGACATGGCAATCGAAATAATTGGTACCAATGGCATGGTTATGGGAGGAAAAAGTTTGAAGGTGATACCTGGAAGGGAAGAATGGATTAACAAGGATTTGGAGTGGGTGTCTTTGATGGACAATTTGATGGATCACATTGAAGGTGTGATTCCTGATTGTCCGAACATTTCAGTGTTGTTGCTTCAAAACAATCCTCTAAGGAGTGTATCAGATTGTTTTTTTGTGAACATGATAGGCCTCAGATTTCTTAATTTGTCCCAGACAGGAGTCGAGGTACTGCCAGATTCGGTTTCTAACTTGTGCAATCTCAACACTTTGTTGCTTTGTTTCTGCTACAATTTGCACCACCTTCCTTCATTAGCAAAGCTTACAAAACTAACAGAGTTGAATCTAGAAGAGTGTTGGAGGATGAGGACATTGCCAGAGGGTATGCAAGAGTTGGCAAGCCTGGAGCACCTAAGTATTCAAGGCACTAAAATAGAAGGAATGCATAGGGGGCTTTTTTCAAATCTCTTGAATCTTAAGAATTTTTTTGGCAACTCTAAAATAATAGTACCAGCAAAGGAATTGTTGAGGCTGAGGCATCTGGAGAAGTTAATTGGGGTTCATTTGGATGGTGTTAGTTGGTTCAACCAATCTGTTGATTTTGGTTGTTTTGACCAAATGAAATCTTATTATGTTACTGTTGGATCCACTTTGAATGAACACATAGTAGTAGATGGTGATACTGGTAGAAGAATAGTTATTAATGGATGTAGATTAAGAATAGATGCAGAGATGTGCTTGTTGGTTCCACAGAATGTTGGTAAAGTTGAATTCAGGGAGTGCAGCTTCAGTGTCAAGAGCTTGCTGGATGCTTCCCCTTCGCTGGGTGATGCAACTGAATTAGGGTGTTGTGAACTAAGGAATTGTAAGGGAATTCAGTACATAATTCCCAAGGGGTGGATAAAGCCCCTTCAAGGCATCCGACGATTAGGGCTGAAAGAAGTAGATGAGTTTTGTGGCCTAGTTGGAGAGGAAGTGAGGGTGCATATGGCCATCTCTTTTTCCGGTCTTAAAGTTCTGGAAATTAAAGATTGCCCAAAGTTGAAGAAGTTGTGGATGCTAAACCTTGACCTACCTAATTTGGAGGAGATTGAGATTGCAGACTGTGGGCAAATGGAAGAAATATTTGCAACGGAAAAGGGGGAAACAGTCAAACTGCCAAGGTTGTGTTCTTTGAAGTTGAGGTATTTGCCTGAATTGAGGAGCATATGGGGTAATTGTGATGACTTCCTAACGATGACAAGTCACATCCTGCCCTCTTTGGAAACAATTCAAATTTGGTATTGCGAACAACTAGAAGAAATATTTTCAAGTGACAAGGAAGAACCAGTCAAATTGCCAAAGTTGTGTTCTTTGGAGGTCATTGGGTGCGATGCGGTGAAGAAGATAGGAATGGTAAGCTACAGTCGACTCTGTTTGGAAACCATTCAGATTCGTAGTTGCAACCAACTGGAAGAAATATTTGCACTAGAAAAGGGAGAATCAGTCAAATTGCCAAAGTTGCGTTCTTTGGAGGTCATTGGGTGTGATGCAGTGAAGAAGATAGGGATGGTAATCTACAGCCTCCTCTCTTTAGAAAAAATTCATATTCGGAGGTGCAGACAACTGGAAGAAATATTTGCACTGGAAAAGGGAGAAACAGTCAAATTACCAAGGTTGTGTTATTTGGATTTACATTATTTGCTGGAACTGAAGAGTATATGGGGTAATTGTGTTGCCTTCCTTCCTGATCTTGTTTCTTTGAAGGTATGGAAGTGTCCAATGTTGAATAGGATAGGGTTGGTATCTTGCAGCCTCCCCTCTTTGGGAAAAATTCATATTCAAAATTGCAAACAATTGGAAGAAATATTTGCAGTGGAAGCCGAAGCAGGAGTTGACGAAATCCAGTTGCCAAAATTGTACGTACTGGAGTTGTCTGACTTGCCGGAACTCAAGAGGATAAGTAGGAAGACCATTGTGTGCAACTCCATGCTATCCGTATCAGTAGGCGGTAACGATGTCCTCAAGTTGGAGAACTGCCCACTTTCAGTCATCTGTAACAATGACAAACGTCCTCTTCCCGTTTTGACGGCTTATGGTATGCCTAATGGCTGGTGGGACTCTCTCCACTGGAATGACCCTGCCACCCAATCCCTCTTCCGTCGACATTATCGTTTTCATTACTTTTGTGCCCGCATGGACATTTGAAGCCTCTACTGATTGCACCAAGGAAGTCCACAAGCTCGATGACAATTGACAATGCTTCAATAACTTAAATCTTGAGAACCTTTTCTGGACACTGCACAGCAGGTGTGGTGTGATTTGGTGCTTTTTTTTTCTGTACTCATCTTTCTTTTTGTTATAGTATATATACCTTACCACAAACTAATACTATCTTCAATCTATAGATGTTGGAGTCGCCTATGCAGCCATGCTTGACATTGGCAACCTTTTATTGATCCACTCTGGCTAAGTTTTGATGGGTCATTGTATAAGAGTTTGCCTACACAAATCATGAACCATGGCACTGCACAGCTCGATTATAGGACACCAATTACTGGTGTGGAAGATTGAATCCCACCTTGTTTCCACTGCATCCGGACTGACCACTTGTCTGTGGACCATTTTTTCCCCCATTCCTTGTTCTTCTTCTTCTTTTTCACATCTTTCGTGCTACAATACTTGATGCCAAACACATTCTTTGAGCCATCAAGAGTTGTAGCTAAATTCAGGAGCACAAATCAACTGTTGTCAGATCAGCTAGAACCTAGTTTCAGCCATTTCATAGTCGTTCTATTGTTTGTGTATGTGTTCTGCATTGGAATTTATGGGGTTCTAGTGGCAATCATCTAAACACGAAACTGTCTTGGGGATTCAAAATGTGAGCTGTTAGTAAGTTGGTTTTCCTTCATTGGAAAAGCTCAATACATTAGGAGAGTTGGTTCTACAGGACCGACCGAAATAATGTAAAAACATATTCATAGTGGCCAACCATTTTGAGGAATAATACAAGAGTGTTTGTTAATATATAGCTATTGGCGACAAGTGTGCGCTTTGGTTCCATGAATTTTCAACGACTAAAGTTCAGCAATTGCATCCTTGGGTTAGGACCTTGTTGAATGCTATGCCCTCCGTTATAGTGATGCCGCTGAAAAATGATTATTTGTATTTGCCAGGATGAAGGAGTATGTGTTTAGCGTTGAAGTCTGATCTAGGGATTGCTTTAATTTCATGTATTTCTCTCCAAATTATGCACTAAAGGTGCGACCTTTTTTTGTTTTCAGTTTTGGAATCGACTGTAGCTTGATATGTGAATGCTCACCAACTGTTTGACGTATTGCCTTCAACTCTCTCTTCAGAAGCACAAATAGTATGTGTGAATGATTTTCTGCAACTTCTTTTTGGTCTTTGTTTAATGTTTGGACCATTAGTGTTGATGGAGTAAATAAAAAGTGGGATTTGTAATTGTTAAGAGGAAAGTGATATGCAGATTCATAAAGATGTGGTCATCATTGTAATTTGTAAAAAGTAACCAAACTTGTCGGCCAATATTCGAATGTACGTTTGACTGTAGGCTTAATTAGTTGGCTTTGAGTTGTGTCCTGCTGAAATTAAAGACATATATCTCCCACACACCCTATTTCAATTTTCAAGTATCTCTCAAGGTTTCTGAAATTCTGATCGCCGGCCTATTTCTTTCTTTGCTTACTCAGGCTGTCGGTGATCACTTTGATGCATTGATCGATCAACTCATACTGTCATACATGCCAGTAGATTCAGCCTCCGGACTAAACAAGGTATACTTATTCTTAGCTCCCTACCTTGTCATCAATGGTTATATTCAACTTAACTTTCCATTAACTACGCACCTGAACTTTAGACTTATCGTGTACAAAAATGAATATACACTAGTATATTCATTTGATCAATATATAAGACGGTATTATGTCCTCTACCTTTTTTTTGGGGGGTGGGGGGAGTAATCAATAATCATCAGAATTACAGTATATATGTTGAAGTTTATTAAATGCCTGATCTATATTCGTGCCAAATGTTCTGACATTTTGGTGCTCAAATATACGCACTTGGTAAAAGAAACACAAACACAACCGATCTTATATTCCAATATATATAGAAGCTGCATCAAAACATCAAGTCCAAACAGAAGTTTTCAAGTGATTACTGATTATATCGATATCAACAAGTGCTTCTTTTAAATTATGAGTTTATGGCTACTACATAGCTTTGTTGAGAAGTCAAAATCTAGCATATAATTGAAGTTGATGAACTCCTCTCACTATTTCCAATATATTGATTTTAGAATGGAACCTCTCCGGACAGATTTAATTGCTGAACTTCGAGAGCATGTGCGCCTATACACACATCACTTAATGTATATATTATATTTGGGAAATTAGTGTAACTGGCTAATTTATTTATGATTTTGTGCAATTTTCTACAGGATATCTAACGTCCACACTTCATGCCAAACAATCATTCTTTGAGGCATCAAGAGTTGCGACTAGATTGAGGAGCGCAATCCAACTGTTATCAGATCAGCTAGAACCAAGTATTACATGAATTGCTCAAACAACCCCTAGTTTCAGGCATTTCATGCCCACAGATCCAGATAAGGTGGTCCAAATGTGAGAAATCATTGCATTCATCTTTCAGTTTATATATAAGAAAATATCATCGAAATACAAAGCTACTAGTCAAGCAGTCAGATTATACCGACAAGGCTGCTTATCTATTTACATTTGATTTTTTTTTACCTCATTTGTTCTCTGCTTCAAATCTTTCTTGCTACATTACTCGATTCCAGAAATGCATCCTTAGAGGAATCAAGAGTTGGAGATTCGGTAGCGCCAATCAAAAGCTTTCAGATCAGCTTGAGCCTACTACTTGAGCTTCATCGAAATATAAACCTACTACTCAAGTCAGGACACTAAGTTCGGGAAGCTACGGCGAGTATTTATTTGGTAAATTTAGGCAATTCGTGTAAACTCGTTTATGAATTTGTGCACGTTCCTGGGTAATATATCTTACAGGACGTCTAACCCACTTTCTCTCTATTAGATGGCTATGATACCTTTCTCTACAACAAACAGCAACCGCTTAACTTCCAAGCTAGGAGGCCTCATAGAGATGATGCAACAAGTAAAGAGTAAGGCAAATGATATACAGAATGAAGTACGAAATGAAGAGCTTCAAGCTAGAAAGAAAAGAAAGAGTGAAGTCTCTTTATGGATTGAACAAGTGATCAGTTTTGAGGAAGAAGTTCAGAGTATTGAAACAGAAGTTGCACAGGTCGGCTTCTTCGGTCATCGACATTTGTCAGTTAAGCTTGATGGGATAATGGAACGCGGTGCACAGCTGTTACAGCAGAGTGAGTTTCCTAGAGGACTTTTGCTTGATGATATCAAACCTGAAGGCCTTGAATTAGTGACAGACAAAATGGAAGGCTCCACTCCCTCAAGGGTTCATGATGAAGTCTGGGGTTGTTTTGAAAGAGGTGAAAGGAGGGTTGGTATCTTTGGTATCGGCGGAGTGGGCAAAACAAGCTTGGCCATGCACATCAACAACAAGATTTTGAAGCTGCGGACAAATCTTTTCAAATGTGTTTATTATGTCACTGTATCTCGAGAGACCAGTGTTCTTAAGCTGCAGAGTGATATTGCAAACGCATTAGAACGTGATCTGACCCATAAAGATGAGCCAAAGAGAGCAGCTGAATTGAGGATGACTCTAGCAAAGAGAGAGAAATCTCTACTAATCCTTGATGATTTATGGGAGGATATCGCAATGGAGAAGGTTGGAGTTTTGGTGGAAGGTGATGAATGCAAGTTGCTCATCACCACTCGGAAGAGAGATGTATGTCGCAAAATGAACTGCTATCCAGTTAAGATGGACCCTCTTTTACATGAAGAATCTTGGGAACTGTTTAAGAAGCAACTTGGGAATTTTGAAGCACTTTCCCTTGAAGTAAAGAACACTGCTAGATTAGTCGCTGAAGAATGTGATGGGTTACCTCTTGGAATTGTTACAATGGCTCGATCCATGAGGGGAGAGACTTGTGCACATGTGTGGAGGGATGCACTGAAAAGACTGCAAAATCCTTGTAGCGGCCAACATGATATGAAAGAGAAGGTATTCAGGATATTGAGGTTTAGCTACGAGCAATTACATGATGACAAGCATCGAAAGTGTTTCTTGTACTGTGCTTTGTACCCTGAAGATTACCGGATAGAGAGGAATAAGTTGATTAGCGAGTTCATTGCAGCAGGGTTGTTAGATGGAGCTGACAGACAGGAAAGAATAGACGAGGGACACACGTTGTTGAATGTTCTGGAGAATGCATCCTTGCTGGAATTTGATACAGTGATGAGTAACCGTATTAAGATGCATGATTTAGTGAGAGACATGGCTATTGAAATACTTGGGTCGACAGACATGGTGAAGGTAGGAAAACGTTTGAAGGTGATACCTGGAAAGGGAGAATGGATTAAAAAGGATTTGCAGTGGGTGTCTTTGATGTTCAATTCGATAGATCGCATTGATGGTGTGATTCCTGATTGTCCAAACATTTCAGTGTTGTTGCTTCAAAACAATCCTCTAAGGAGCATATCAGATTGTTTTTTTGTGCACGTGATAGGCCTCAAATTTCTTAATCTATCTTGGACACCAATTGAGGTACTACCAGATTCTGTTTCTAACCTGTGCAATCTCAACACTTTGTTGCTTTGTGTCTGCCGCAATTTGCACCGTCTTCCTTCATTAGCAAAGCTTACAAAACTAACAGAGTTGAATCTAGAAGAGTGTTGGGGGATGAGGACATTGCCAGAGGGCATGCAAGAGTTGGAAAGCCTAGAGCACCTAAGTGTTCAAGGCACTAAGATAGAAGGAATGCATAGGGTGCTTTTTTCAAATCTCTTGAATCTTAAGATTTTTTTTGGCAACTCTAAAATAGTAGTTCCAGCAAAGGAATTGTTGAGTCTGAGGCATCTGGAGAAGTTAACTGGGGTTCATTTGGATGGTGTTAGTTGGTTCAATCAATTGGTTGATTTTGGTTGTTTTGACCAAATGAAACCTTATTCTATTACGATTGGATCCATTTTGAATGAACACAAACTAGTAGATGGTGATACTGATAGAAGAATAGTTTTTAATGGATGTAGATTAACAGGAACAGTTGTGTGCTTGTTGGTTCCACGGAATGTTGGTAAAGTTGAATTCTGGGAGTGCAGCTTCGGTGTCAAGAGCTTGTTGGATGCTTCACCTTCGTTGGGTGATGCAACTGAATTAGAGTGTTGCCAATTAAGGTATTGTAAGGGAATTCAGTATATTATTCCTGAGGGGTGGATAAAGCCCCTTCAAGGCATCCGACGATTAGAGCTGACAGAAGTAGATGAATTTTGTGGCCTAGTTAGAGAGGAAGTGAGGGTGCATATGGAGATCTCTTTTTCCGGTCTTAGAGTTCTGGAAATTAAAGATTGCCGAAAGTTGAAGAAGTTGTGGATGCTGAACCTTGACCTACCTAATTTAGAGGAGCTTGAGATTGCAGATTGTGTGCAAATAGAAGAAATATTTGCAACGGAAAAGGGGGGAATAGTTAAACTGCCAAGGTTGTGTTCTTTGAAGTTGAGGTCTTTGCCAGAATTGAGGAGCGTATGGGGTGATTGCAATGTCTTCTTTCCTCATCTTGTTTCTTTGCAGGTAATTGCGTGCCCAGCGGTAAAGAAGATAGGGATGTTAAGCTACAACCTGCTATTTTTGAAAAGTATTCAAATTAAGGATTGCAAACAACTTGAAGAAATATTTGCACTGAAAACGGAAGAACCAGACAAATTGCCAAAGTTGTGTTCTTTGGAGGTAATTGAGTGCCCAACGATGAAGACGACAGGGATGACATGTTACAACCTGCCCTCTTTGGAAACCGTTCATATTCGGTATTGTGAACAACTGGAAGAAATATTTTCAAGTGACAAGGAAGAACCGGTCAAATTGCCAAAGTTGCGTTCTTTGGAGGTAAGTGGCTGTCATGCGGTGGAGAAGATAGGGATGGTAAGCTACAGCCTGCTCTCTTTGGAAACCATTCATATTCAGAATTGCAAACAACTGGAAGAAATATTTTCAAGTGACAAGGAAGAACCAATGAAATTGCCAAAGTTGCGTTCTTTGGAGGTAAATTGGTGCGATGCGGTGAAGAAGATAGGGATGGTAAGCTACAGTCTGCTCTCGTTGGAAACAATTCATATTCAAGGGTGCAAACAACTGGAAGAAATATTTGCACTGGAAACGGGAGAAACAGTCCAATTGCCAAGGTTGCGTTCTTTGGATTTGTATAATTTGCTGGAACTGAGGAGTATATGGGGTACTTGTGATGCCTTCCTTCCTGATCTTGTTTCTTTGGATGTATGGAATTGTCCAATTTTGAAGACGATAGGGTTGTTATGTTGCAACCTCCCTTCTTTGGAAAGAATTCATGTTCAGTATTGCAAACAAGTGGAGGAAATATTTGCAGTGGAAGCCGAAGCAGGTGTTGACGAAATCCAGTTGCCAAAATTGAAGATATTGGAGTTGTTAGAATTGCCGGAGCTGAGGAGGATAAGTAGAGAGACCATTGTGTGCAACTCCCTGCAATCCGTATCAATAGGTGGTGAAGAGGTCCCCAAGTTGGAGAACTGCCCGATTTCAGTCATTGATAACAATGGTCCTCTTCCCGTTTTGTGGGCTGCTGGTATTCCTAGAGGCTGGTGGGACTCGCTCCACTGGAATGACCCAGCCACTGAATCCCTCTTCCATCAACATGGTTGTTTTTGTTACTCTAGTTTCTACTGATGGCTACAAGGAAGCCCACAAGCTCGATGACAATTGGCAATGCTTCTATCTCTAGAACAGAACATCGATTAAAGCGGTGAAGCATGATATTCAGAGTTTGATTGAAGCACACGGGACATCAAATCATCAATCTTTTGCTCGCGGAAGGCAACGCCATTGATGGCTTTGTTTTATGGCTGAACGACTTCTTTTCTCCTTTCATCAGGATGGTTTTGACAAGGCTATGATGACAGACAATATGAACAGAACATCGATTAAAGCGGTGAAGCAAGCTAGTTGTGAAGAATGGATTAGATGGTTACCTACCCCTCTAGGATGAATGGATGATAAATAGTCTCTCTTGTTCCTGTTGTAGCGTAATTAAACTGAATTGACCATATTAGCCTCAGATTTAGCTAATATTTGTGTGTGGCTATGACACTGTTTTCTAGCAGTGTTTGTGTATTTGCTCTACAAATTGCGATATTAATGAGAGACAAGTAAATCGAAGCTAACAGTTCGTAGTCGACAATTCAAGTCACTCAACAAAGGCATCGTCTCCTTTTCACAACTTTTTAGATCATTAGATATACATGGCATCACCTAATACTTGGCAACAACTTACCTGATGTAGGCGGAGTTGAAAACATGGCATCACCTAATAGTACTCTGATTCCATACTGGTGACTGTTTTTAAGTAAATGATTGATTGCTCCCTTCTCACTTAAACCATCATCTTGAGAATTGACGGAATGATCTGTCCTGACTCCTGATTGCCCAAACATTGCGGTGTTGTTGCTTGAAAATAATCCTATAAAGATTGCATCAGAATCTTTCTTTGTGCACATGATAAGTTCTTAATTTGCCACAGAAACTGTTCAATCTCACTAGTCCATCAGTTGCTTTCTTCCTAGCTGCAGAAGGTTGGACTAAGTTCATTCACTAGAAAAGCTTACAAAACTAAGAGAGTTGGATCTAACAAGGGTATGCAGGTGAGGAAGTTGGCTGAAGTTATGGAGGATTGCCTAGATCTTGGACTAGGAGATGATCAATGTTAGTTGGTTCAACTTCAATCAATGTGTTGGTTTTGGTTATTTTTACCAATGGAAATTTTATATTGTTGCTGTTGTTTTGGACATCCAGAAGATGACATACTCGCAGAAGATGGCTGTTTGAGGGAGGGAAGCATTGAGTGGAACTTCAAACTTGGGTGTGATATTTCCATGAGATGTAGGATGTTCTTGTTCACAGGCTATTAGGAGAATTTTTTTTCGAAATAGCCAAATTTCGAAAAAAAATTAGGGAAGTAGCCAAATTTCGAAAATTATTAGGGAATTAGCCAAAACAGGGCAAAGTCGCTGTTTGAAACAGCGACTTGCCTAACGATTTTTAAAAAAATAATAAAATAGGTAAGTCGCTGTTTATAACAGCGACTTACCCATTTTTATTTTTTTAAAATGGCTTTTTACCTTTAAAAAGGTTAAAATAAAAAAAAAATTAACGGAATTTTCGCGTGGTGCCCCTGTGGTAACGCCTAATTTGCGAGGTATACAAAACTTTGGGATATTTCGCTAAATACCCCTGAGGTTTTGTAAATTTTCGCCACATGCCCTTCAGCTAAGTTGGTTTAAAAAAGGTTTATAACGCCGTTAATTTTTTAAAGGGGAAATAAGAAAGAAAGACGCTCACCGGGTACACAGTAACTGCGAGGCTCGGAGCTTCATCAATCCTGGGAGAGAGAGGACTCATGGAGTTTGGAGCCAAATCCATTGTCTGAGATTGCAAGACGCTAGTACAGAGGAGGCGGTCGACGCCAACAGTTGCTCTTGAGGTAAGTGTCTTCTCTCAGTTTCAACTTTACGATTTACAATTCGAGGATTTAGGTTTTTTTATTTGGAATATTTGGGGGATTATCAAGTGAGAATATTCAAAATTTCATAACCTCATTTTTTGATGTTACATGGTTGTCTTTTAGCCCAAAATTTTGTTGTTCTAAGCAAGTTGGCAGTCACATTTAGATACTAAAAAAACTGACAGCAAGTAACAAATTCATCATGTTATATTTCAGCATGCTAGCAGCCCCATTTCAACCCATTCCTAGTGGTTCTGAGCGCCTTAGCAGTTAAGGCGTATTTAGATACTAAAAAAACTGACAGCGACTAACAATTTTAGCATTTTATATTTCAGCATGATATATAACAGCCACATTCATCCCATTCCTTGCTGTTCTGAGCATGTTAACAGCCATATTTAGATACCAAAACAATTGACAGCAAATAACAAATTGTGCTCTTATATTTCAGCATGTTAGCAGTCACATTTCAGCCCAAATTTTGTTGTTCTAAGCATGTCTTTTACCTGGTGGAACACATTATTATGATCACATTGATTCTCCGTCCCTTGATTTTAGAGGTACTACACAATAAATAACAAAGGAAACACAAAATGACAGCAAAAAATCATAATTTCAAAAGATGTTCAAAAGCTGTCATTGATTCTCCTTCTCCACTGTGTTAGCAGTCAGATCCACGTATTGTTGTTATTGCTATTCTTATGAGCTTCAGATCCACACATGACAACAAACAATCAGCAAGCCAAGTAATGGCATGACACAAAAAACCATACAGCCATGCTAGCGAGCAACCAAATTCAAGAATGTAAAAAAAAATTGACAGCAACCAAAACTAAGAATGCAAAAAAATGACAACAAAAAAAAGCACTTTTGAATGACAACTTTCATTTACTTCAATTTAAACATCTTACAAGGGAAGGCAATATCTTCAATAACGGTTTACACATGAAACTTACTCTAAATCAGTCTCAACTAAGAAAAGAAAATTTTCAGTACAAATGCAAGTTCCAAAAAACCAAAGATAATCCTTCATATGTGAATGTCACCGCTCAATCCACTCTCTTTCTCATCTTGAAGCCTTCAGATCTCACTCATATATGCTCGCATGATATCCTCTTCCACATCTAATGCAGTCTTCACTTGAATTATCTCACCTCTTAACATCAGGATTAAATGCCTTGCTGGAGCACATAATGGAGGGTCGAACCATTGTAATACACAAAAAGTCAAATGAAATTTTGTCACTCGACTCCATCTGTCATAGTAGCAAAAAAATAAAGAATGGAACATTAAAAAAACAGATTACATACCTTGTAATTCTTACATCTCAGAAATCTCATCCTTCGATTTCATCCATCATGGAAGTGAAATATTGACACTCAACTCCACATTCACATATTCTTAGTCTAGAATCCTTTGTTGCAGCATTCCACTTTCTCATGAATAAACATGAATTTAGGCCCCCTTCCATCTTCACCTTTGACATATTAACCAAAAAACTAATGCTTAGAAAGATTTCCCCCAATTCCCATAATCGAAAACCTTAATTTCTAACAAACATACCATTCGATTGCCACTTCTGCTAGATTCTTGTAAATCAGCCATAGACGAACAACCATCACTCATATATGCTTTTCAATTGCAATTGCGGATGCCCTCGTCGATTTCGTCGAGTTCGCGAATCATCTTCATAGTCTAAGCTTTGTACAAAGAGAGAGCCTGGTAGGTGTAGAGCTGCCGAGCTGGCTTCCTCGCCTCTCTTCTTGCTCTCTCTCGATCCTTTCTTCGCTCTTCAATTCTCGCTTCTCTGTATCGCTCTTCGCTCTTCTCTGTATTTTTCTTTTATTTTTTAATGAAAATGTTAACCTACTAAACGGAGGGGCATATGGCGAAAATTTATGAAACCTCAGGGGTATTTGGCGAAATATCCCAAAGTTTCGTACACCTCGCGAATTAAGCGTTACCACAGGGTGCCACGCGAAAATTCCGAAAAATTAATTATAGGGTAGAGTCGCCGTTTGAAACAGCGACTCTCCCAATTTTGATTTTTTTTAATTAGGGTTGCAGGCTCCTCCTCCGTTCAATTTTCCGGGCGATGGCCCAAGATCCTCCCGCCTTCCTCCTTCTTCCTCCACTCTAACTTCAACCAGGACCCTCGGAAAATTAATTGTCGTCAACAAGCGGGATGAAGGCGACGAGGAAGAGTCCCAATTCAACGAGGGCGCAGTCGGTGATGGGGACGACCACCAATCGGAGAGATGAAGAAGCAGCGGGATGAAGGCGACGAGGGCGACGAGTGGTGGTGGACGAAGAAGAAGAGTCCCCTGGCGGCCCCGATGGCGAGGAAGAGGCCCAATTCGGAGAACGATTTGCTCCTGATGGCGGGATCCCAATTCGGTTTCCTCACCTCCTAATTAGGGTTCCTCGACTGCGAATCTGCGAATTCAACGATTCCGAGAACCATTTGCTCCTCCAGGGCTGTAGATCCGGCAGGGAGGTATCCTGCGGCGGCGGAGGATGACGCCGGGAGGTATGTGGCCGGAGAGGCGCACGGTTGTGGGAGAAGTCGAGGGTGAAGAGCAAGCCGTCGTGGATGGAGCCGAAGGTGCCGGAGGAAGTCCTCCCAGCCTCCTGGTTCATCTTCAACCTCTGCAACCCCATCCTCTATTAATCTGGAAAAAAAAATTAAAAATGGAGAGTCAGCGACTCTCCCCATATGTATTTTTTTTAAAAAAAAACATCAGATAAAATTAAATTTTTAATCTAAAATTAAAAAAAATACAAAATAAAGGTAAGTCGCTGTTACAAACAGCGACTTACCTATTTTATTATTTTTTTAAAAATCTTTAGGCAAAGTCGCTGTTTCAAACAGCGACTTTGCCCCGTTTTGACTAATACCCTAATAATTTTCGGAATTTGACTACTTCCCTAATTTTTTTTCGAAATTTGGCTATTTCCAAAAAAAATTCCTATTAGGAAGACTATTGTGTGCAGGGTAAAGGGATCCTCAAGTTGGAGAACTGCCCAATTTCAGTCTCAAGGCTATCAGTCATTAATAAATAATAACAATGGTCCTCTTTCCATCACGGAATGTGCCTAGAGGCTGGTGGGACTCGCTCCATTGGAACGAGACGTCGAGACCCTTCCATCCAAGCCTTCTTCTATCAACATGCCTGTTTTTGTGTTAGTAGTGACTTGCTCCGCTACTTGTTCCAATGGGACCAAACAAATTAAACTGTTACTTGGTCAGCCAACTGAGATGAGTTAGCTCAGCAAGCTTCAAAGCTGCAGTTACTGTTAATATTGGAGATTAAAACATTTTGGAGTGCAAACTGCACAGCAGGTATGGTGTGACTTGGTGATTATTTCTGTATTTATATTTCTTTTTGTTCTATACACCTTAACACAAACTAATTGTTACAGTTGGGAGGAAAGAGAACGGGAGAGAGAGAGAGAGAGTTTGTTATGGAGGGAAAAACAGAATCAATTGATTAATCTGTAGCTGAAGTACGACAAGGCCAATCACATCTTTCAACACTTTGCCCTGTAACTTTTTTTTGGTCGAAGAAACACAGAGGGCAAGCCCTCCAATTTTATTGAAACAGAAAGAGTACAGCAGCCATCAACCTGAGCTTAACAAGCGAGTCAACCGGACTCCTTGAGCATCAGATGACAGTAAGTCAGATAAAATAACCGGGAGTTCAAACAAAACAGAGACCCCTAGCGGGCAAGACAAAGCAAGGTTAGCCAGCCCGTCCGCCAGACGATTTCCTTCACGGAAAGTATGTCGGAGCTGGACAGACCAGCTCCTACTCAAGAAGCCTTGGCAACTGAGTACCAGGCTAGCGCAGGGGTGTGTAGGCCTAACCCCTTTCCTCAACAACCTAAGCGCAATCTCCGAATCCGATTCGCAGATCACTTTTCTGAATCCCTGAGACCAAGCCAAATCAAGGCCTTTGGCAATTCCCCAAAGCTCCGCCGCCACAACTGAGCACGAACCAATGTTGTGGATGAAACCGACCAACCACTCCCCTTTCTCATCCCAAAGTGCGCCTCCTGCCGAAGCCAGTCCAGATTTCTTGACAGTCCCGTCCGTGTTGAGTTTCACCCACCCTTCGCTAGGCGGATCCCAACCGGTCCTCGCAGGTGTCTTCTTCTCCGTTTTGTTCTTTCGCTGCAGATCGTTCTTCGCTCTCTCATGCTCAATCGCCAGTTCCTTACACAGTTGAGGTGTGGGGAGGCGATTCTGCCTGCCGCCGAAGATGGTTTCGTTCCTATGGGTCCACAGCCTCCAAAGCGCGATCGCGAACATAGCATTCCATCTCACTCCATCATCGTCCATCTCCTTGCGCAGGATGTTCGCCCTAAGCCAGGCCGCGAAGGGCAGAGTGAAAAACTCCAACCCCCACCTGGCCCCTTCAACCTGCAGCCATAGGGACTTAGCAGAATCGCATTCTCTGAACAGGTGGATAAGAGATTCGGCTGCTAAGCCGCAAATAGGACAGAGATCAGAATTACCTAGGTGTCTGCGCGCTCTCTCCTGGTTCGTGAGGATACCACCTTTACTCGCCAACCATATAAAGGACCTCACTTTCTCCGTCACCTCGAGCTTCCAAATCATCTTGTAGAACTCCATATCAGCCGAATGAGTGCAGTCAAAACCCTTCATGGCATTGTATCCCGAACTCACAGAGTAGTCACCATCCTTGCTTTTCGTCCAGCCAAGCAAGTCTTCCCGGTCCGAAGGAGCTGTAGCAGCAATGGTGAAGAGCGCAGACGTCGGTAGTTTGTTAGCAAAATTACCCCACAGCCAGCCACGCTCGGGATCCCACATATCCGCAACCTTACTAATATCAGTCCTAGTTTGGTCCGTGTTGAGCGCCTGAGAAACCAGTGTCTCCTGCCCCACCCAGATGTCATTCCAGAACAGGATGTTCTCGCCATTCTCCAAGCACCAGGTCGTGTTAGCTTTGATAACCTGCTCCACGGCCCTCCTAATCCCTTTCCAGATATGCGACGCGCTGGCAGACCTCCCAAGGGCTTTGTTAGCATACTTACTAGTAAGTACATCCGTCCAAATCCCCCCTTCATCCTGCAACAATCTCCAACCAAGTTTAGCAACAAGAGCCAGATTTAAACTAGCCATATCCTTGATACCCAAACCTCCCAATTGTCTAGGCTTAGTAATTTCAGTCCACGCGACTTTGTGCATCCGCCTCCTATCCGCAGAGGACCCCCATAAGAAATTCCTGCAGATTTTCTCAATCCTCTTACACACCTCGGCCGGGAAAATCAGTGTGGACATCGAATACACCGGAAGGGCCGAGAGAACAGCATGGGTGAGCGTAGTTCTCCCAGCAAAGTTCAGAACGTTCTTCTTCCAACCAGCGAGTTTAGTAGCAAATTTGTCGATCGTAGGCGCAAAGGTCTGGTTCGTGATTCTACTGTGAAGAATTAGGACCCCAAGGTAGATGCCCAGATTCGCAGTAGTCTCAATCCCCCCCTCCGTCTGAATTCTCTCCATAAGGTCCCTCTTCACATTCGCAGAGATGAACACCTTGGACTTCTGTATGCTAACCCGTTGGCCAGATCTCCCACAAAAAGTATCCAGGCACTTTCTGATGACCTTGACCTGCGCGGTGGAAGCTTCGGCGAACAGCAATATGTCGTCGGTAAAGAACAGGTGCGACAGTTTCGGGCCCCCCCGAGAGAGTCTGATCGGTTTCCACAGGCCTTCCTCAACATTTTCCGAGATCAAGTGGCTCAGTCTTTCCATACATAAGATGAAGATGTATGGGGAGATGGGGTCACCCTGGCGAATCCCCCGAGAAGGAGTAAACTGCTCAGAAGCCTCTCCGTTCCAAAGCACTTGCATCCTAGGCGAGCGGATACATTCCATGATCCAACGAATCCAGTTCCGAGGCAAGCCGGCACAAATCAAGGTTTCCTCTATAAAATCCCACCTCAATCTGTCATACGCCTTCTCAAGATCTAATTTAAGGCACATCTACCCCTTAGCCCCCTTCTCCTTCTCATAGAATGGACGACTTCTTGAGCAATAACGATGTTGTCAGATATAAATCTGCCCGGGACGAAACTGCTCTGATTAGGACCCACGAGCTTATCCATGAATGGTTGGAGGCGGCAAGCTAAAATTTTAGTGATAGCTTTATAAATCACATTGCAGAGGCTAATGGGGCGGAATTGTTCGATCTTCTCCGGCTTCCCAACTTTCGGCAAAAGGGTAATGAGGGTGTCGTTTACCCCCTCCGGGAGGTTGGAAAAGGCAAAGAAATTCTGAATAAACTCAACAACAGAGACCCTAATAGTGCTCCAACACTTCTGGAAGAAGACGGGCTGGAAGCCGTCTATCCCGGGAGATTTATAAGCACCCATGTTCTTGAAAGCTCCATGTATCTCAACTTCCGTCACTGCACAGCTGACCTTCTCCCAATCTTCGGCAGCTAACCGGGGAAAACCACTTGGCCACTCAGGGGACAGATTGCTAGTGCCCTCCTCTTCGTACAGTTTCTTGAAGAAGTCCAGCGCTAGCGTCTCCATCGCTTCCTTCTCAACAACCCAGGTGTCGTCCGCCGCTCTAAGCCCCTCAATCCTGTTGCGTTTCCTTCGGACGATGGTAGAGGCGTGAAAGTAGCTAGTATTCCTGTCTCCGAACATCAACCACTTCTCACGAAATTTCTGAAACCACAGAATTTCCTCTTGTTCCAGTGTCTTGTCAAGATCTTCACTAATTCTCGCTTCCCTGACGTAACCCTCCGGCGTAGGCGATTTGGCCAATTTGTGTTGAATAGCGTTAAGCTTATTCATCAAATCAGCCTTCCTATGCTGGATCCTCCCAAAGGTCTCTTTATTCCACTTAGACAGATCAACGCTGAGCTTCTCTAACGCTTCCGGGGCAGAGCAATGTCGATTCCACTTATCTTCCAGTAAGCCAGGAAACTGTTCATGCGACATCCAAGCAGCCTCGAATCTGAACGGCATGCGACCTTTATCAACCCTGATTTTCGGACAGATCTCCAAGAGGAGAGGGCAATGGTCCGAAGAATAGCGGGGGAGATGCCGAACCCTGGCGTTCGGGCGACAGAGGCGACCCTCAATATTCGTAACCACCCTATCCAGCCTTTTCGATATAGTCCTGTCACCCAAGCAGATCTTACTCCAGGTGAAGTCCTGCCCCGAATAACCCATATCAATAAGACCCCTCTGATTTATAATGCTCCTGAACACGTCCGCATCTCTATGGATCGCACCAGTACCTCCATGTGTCTCATTGGGGCTAAGGATACAATTAAAATCCCCTCCCATGAACAACGGACCCGATAACGTCTCCAGATAAGCATTAAGGCTATTCCAAAAAGGAGCTCTTCTGCACACCGTTGGCGGGGCGTACACAGCGATGATATGCAACCTAGTAGCGCCCGCCAGCCAAGAACCATGTATGTAATCCGCATCTTTCCTATGGATAGAGATGTCACACGTATCCGCATTCCAAAGGAGCCAAACTCCCCCCGCGAAACCATTAGCCTCAATCCGAGCATAGTTAGAGAACTTCAGTTTACTGCAAACTCTGTCAGCACTCTCCCCAGAGATCCGGGTCTCGAACAGAGCCAAGATATCAACATTACAGTGATTCCGAATGTATCTGATAGCTCTACCAAAACTTTTCTTACCTGCACCAAAACAGTTCCAAAACAAGATGTTAGTCTTAATATCCATACGAAGGAAACAAATAGAATAGAGCAATAGGGACAGAAGCACAGAGCCGAAGGGCTTAAACTCCCTTTCCCACGGTGTTCCCGTCCGATGATCTAGATATGTCCTCTCCATTTGGACTCTGCAGAATCGTTTGGTCCCAGAACTTCCCCAGTAGGGGTGCCGTGGGGGTCTCCTTCTGCTCACCGGACCACCCAATTCCGCTCCCTTCCGTCGCTGTCGGACCCTGAGATCCTTCTTCCTCGGAGAGGGGCTTCTCGCCGGTCCCCTTAATCAAATAGGGGTTGGAGGTGTTGCTGCGATTATCCCTATCTTTGATGATAACAGACTTCGACCTTTTGTTCCCAGCTTTTTTCTTAGAAATTTTATTCTCCCTGGGCTTTAACTTGGCATCAACCCGCGGCCCACCAAACTTGGGCGGGTTACTCACAGAGACAGGATCAAGGCCAGGCCCATTCTCGGCCAGCCCACCATCCTTATTATTTTCCACTGGCTTCTTCCCCTTCTTAACCTTAACCCTACTCTTGCCATCATTACTTTCATCCCCCGATGGGGTAACGGTAGCCTTCTTTCTCATCTCAACATTTATTCCTCCAGCCTTTTTATCTTTGGGATCTCCCGCTTGGCCTTTACTCTTACTACTTTCCCCATGCTCATAAATGCTCCCTTCCCTATTGTCTCTAGCAGGCCTTCTGGCTTGGGCCGTCGGCACCGGTGCCGGATTCGGGTAGGATTTACTTGCAACGCCGCCCCTCGCCGTGTAGCCCTGGGCCGGAGAGTTCATTCTCGTCTTTTGTGGGCGGTTCCTTCTCTTCACCACCATCCAGGGACCGTGATTATCCTCCCCGGTGACAACCGGTTTTCCGGCATTTAGCAGCGCCTGTTTTAATATCTCTGGTCCCCTTCCTTCACCCTCTCCCTGTTTCTCGTCCTTGTCCGGATTGAAAGGGCATTGGTTCCTGAGATGGCCCGCCCTGCCACAGTGGAAGCATATCCTCGGGACTCCCTCGTATTCCAGCAGATATCTCTCGCCATTCACCTTAATCGAGCCATTCAATGGTTCCTCAAGATTCAACTCAACACAAACTCTAGCAAAATTTCCCCGGTTCGTATAAACTGTCCGGTGATCTACTTTGATGGGCTTACCCAGCCCTTCTGCCATCTTCATGAGCACATCTTCTTGATAAAGTATCATTGGAAGGTCGACGATACGCACCCAGGCAGGAGCCGTTTTGATCTCCTCCAACGGCTTGAACTCCGGAGACCAAGCCTTGATAATTAAACATTTCCCAAAAACAGACCAGGGGCCTTCTATGAGTATTCTCAAGTAGCCCTCTTCCTTCTCCAATCTCACCAGGAAATTCCCATTGGGTAAGTCGATAATCTGCATCTTCCCGCAATCTTTCCAAATTTCTCTCAATTTCTTCTCCATAATATACAGAGGGATCCTTTGACTCAGCATTCTAACCACCAGCGAATTCTCCCACGCTCCAGCAAGGGTGTTCATCACAACAGGATCAATGGTGATAGAAGGATCACCTCTCGGTCCTTGCGGGAAGGAGACCACAATCTTATCCTTAATGAAATTCCCACAGACCAGAGTCTTTTGCTGCTTAAAACCTCCCGACACCAGTTTATCCTTCCACGACGCCTTTTCCGGCGGGGGCTGTGGCTCTTCCGATTCGGTTGACGTTCCCCCCGGTCCCGGATCACCTGGAGGTGGCGGGTCTGGAGGGTTATCTGTCTGCATCTCATCAGTAGCCCCCTTAGCAGTCTCCGGCGGCGTGATATCCTCTGGTGTTTTTACTTCGCTCTCCATCAGTATATATGTACATTCACTTTGCCCTGTAACTAACATTGTAACAAACACATTACACACATCTCACTATCTATACATCTATCATACTAATCACTAATACTATCTTCAGTCGATAGATATTGGAATCGCCGGCCTATATATGCAGCCATGATTGACATTGGCAACCTTATAGCTAGTAGATGCAAATATTGATCCAATCTGGCAAAGTTTTGATGGGTCAATGGATACGATTCTGCCTACACAAATCATGAGCCATAGCACTGCAATCAAAATTACTGTTTTGGAAGATTGAATCCCACCTGGTCTCCACGACTCCACTGCATCCGGACTGACCATTTGTCTGTAGACCATTTTCCCCCCAATTGTTGTTGTTCTTCTTCTTCACATCTTTCGTGCTGTTAATGTGCCTTGAACGGCTGTTGACCGGCTACGCATCGGGGGGTCCGAGGGGCGGAGCCCCCCGACTCACTGGCCGGTCAGCGAGTCGGGGGTCCAGGGGGCGACGCGCCCCTGGCGGGGGGCTAGGGGGGGCAGCGCCACCCCGCCTTTACGGTATGCGATGTTTATTGTAAACGGGCCTATCGTTTGTCTATTTTGGGCTTTCAGTCCATTGTCTGTTTAGGGTTCCATGAGTCTCTTCATATACTCATGGAACGCCGATCCCTTGTAACCTAATCTGTTTTCGCTTCCTCTAATAAGAAATCTGGTTCTCTGCCCGTGGACGTAGGCAACACACCGTTGTTGAACCACGTAAATCTCTGTGTTGTTCTTCGCTTTATCATTCTCGTTATAACAAACTGGTATCAGAGCTTTGGTTGTTGATTTCCGCCGAGAATGATGTCTGGTTCTGTGTTGAAGATCGACAAATTTACTGGAAGAAATTCTTTCAGTCTGTGGCAGATCAAGATGCGGGCTTTGCTGAAACAGCAAGGCTTATGGACACCGTTGGCCGCCGACAAGAAGGGGGCAGATACAACCACCGCTGAGTACGGCCTTCTGGAGGAGAAGGCTCATTCGACGATTATGTTGTGTCTCGCAGACGATGTCATAACAGAAGTTGCTGATCAGGAAACCGCAAGCAAGTTGTGGCTAAAGTTGGAGTCTTTGTACATGACAAAGTCTCTGATGAACAAGTTGCTTCTGAAACAACGGTTGTTCGGGCTGCGTATGCAGGAAGGTACACAACTCAGAGATCATCTTGATCAACTTAACACTTTATTACTTGAATTGCGTAATATTGATGTTAAGGTGGAGGACGAAGATGCTGCCCTAATTCTGCTGGTATCCCTACCCCACACATACGAGAACTTCGTTCAGTCGTTCGTCGTTGGGAAGGATACCATCACTTTGGAAGAGGTTAGATCATCGCTTCACAGCAGAGAGTTGCGTCTGAAGGCAACCGCGTCGGTTACAGACAATCAGGCTTCCGGGCTTGTGGCAAACGGAGGCAAATCTGATGGTAGAAAGGGCAATAAGAAGAAGCATTGACAAGATCGCAAATCAGGCCCTAAACCAAACGATGTTTGTAACTACTGCAAGGAGAAAGGTCATTGAAAGAATGACTGTCCGAAGAAAAAGAAGCAAGAGGAAGAGAAATCTGGGTCTGCAGCAGTAACTGATCGTGGCAATACTTCTGAGGAGGATATTGTTCTGTTCGCTGATGATCACACACACAGGGCTGATGTGTGGTATCTTGACTCTGGGGCGTCCTATCATATATGTCCTAAAAGAGAGTTGTTTGCATCATATAGCCGTGCTGATGGGGGCAATGTATCCATGGGGAATGATGCTCTCTGCAAGGTTGTTGGGACTGGCTCAATTAGGTTTCGGACAGATGATGGGAAATTTCGCACATTGGATGATGTCAAGCACGTGCCATCCATGATGAAGAATCTGATATCCCTAATAGTGTTAGACGACAAGGGGCTCAGGTACACAGGTTATGGGGGAAAGTTGCGTGTGTTCAGAGGCTCTGATGTGGTTCTGCAGGGAGTCAAGCGGGGAAAGGGAACTTTGTACACCCTACAAGGTTCCTCAGTTACAGGTGTTGCAGCGGCTGTTTCTGCTGGGGTTCAGGAAGCTGATCTGACCAGGCTTTGGCATATGAGGTTGGCTCATATGAGTGTAGTCTTTGATGAGAGTTCTTTGCTGAATTCTAGGAAGAAGACCAGTGATGCAGTTGAGAAAGAGGCTGTTGCTGAGGAGGTGGAGTTGGACTTCACTCCATCTGAGAGGCAGGTACAAGATTTGGTCACCAACCAATCAGGTACTATTGAGTCAGACACTGCTGAGACAGAGGCTATACCACTAGACACAGAAGCAGGTGGAGCGACACATCGCAATATTGCTCTAGATCGGCCAAGAAGGGCTGTCATCAGACCTCCTGCGAGATATAGGTCTGATGAGTTGGTGGGATATGCCTTGCAGGTGGCCGAGGAGGTGGTGGATGATGCTCCGTCCACCTACAATGCTGCTATTTCTGGAGATGAGTCAGCACAGTGGCTTGTAGCAATGGGAGAAGAGATGGAGTCTCTTCAGAAGATTCAGACTTGGGAGCTTGTCAAATTGCCTGCTGATAGGAAGGTGATTACTTGCAAATGGGTCTTCAGGAAGAAGGAAGGACTATCAGTTGCTAAGGGTATTAAGTACAAAGCACGAGTAGTTGCAAGAGGATTCAATTAGCAAGAGGGAGTAGACCACAATGAGATTTTCTCACCAGTGGTCAGACATACTTCTATCAGGGTGCTACTAGCAATGGTTGCACATCAGGATTTGGAGCTTGAGCAACTAGATGTGAAGACAGCTTTCCTACATGGAGAGTTGGAGGAGGAAATATACATGTCTCAGCCAGATGGTTTTCAGGTTCCTGGAAAAGAGAACCATGTTTGCAGACTGAAGAAGTCTTTGTATGGTCTGAAACAGTCACCAAGGCAGTGGTATAAGCGATTTGATAGCTATATGGTGCAGCTGGGATACAACAGGAGTTCATATGATTGTTGTGTTTACCACAACAGTCTGGATGATGGTTCGCGTATTTACTTAGTATTGTACGTGGATGATATGTTGATTGCTGCTCAGAACAAGTCAGATATCCAGAAGCTGAAGGATTGTCTCAGTGCAGAGTTTGATATGAAAGATCTGGGTGCTGCTCGAAAGATTCTGGGAGTAGAGATCTATTGAGCAGGTTTGGAATGTCTTCGGCTAAGTCTATAGATACTCCAATGGCGTCTAACAACAAGCTGGGAATGTACACACTTCAGACTGAGGAGGAGAAGGAGTACATGTCTAAGGTCCCTTATGCCAGCGCAGTGGGGAGTCTGATGTATGCTATGGTCTGCACTCGACCAGATCTAGCATTTGCTGTTAGTGTGGTAAGCCGCTTTATGGTTCAGCCTGGGAAGGAACACTGGCAAGCTATGAAGAGGATCTTCAGGTATCTCAGAGGCACTACTGATGTTGGTCTGCGCTATGGGAATGATACAGAGTGCTTGGTTGCTGGGTTTTCAGACTCTGATTATGCCGGCGATGTGGACAGTAGGAGATCGATGACTGGCTATGTTTTCACTCTTGGGAGTTCTGGTGGTGAGTTGGAAAGCAACTCTACAACCTACAGTCACTTTGTCTACCACAGAGGCAGAGTACATGGCGTTGACAGAAGCTGCTAAGGAGGGAATCTGGCTTAAAGGCTTGGTCAATGATCTAGGCCTACATCAGGATCAGGCTTTAGTGTATTGCGACCGCTTGAGTGCAATAGGCTTAACCAAGGATCAAGTCCATCATGAGAAGACAAAGCACATTGATGTCAGGTACCATTTTCTGAGGAATGAGAAGAGAATCAGGGTGAAGAAGGTGGGAACTGCTGATAATCCCGCTGATATGTTCACTAAGCCAGTTCCAGAGAGCAAGTTCCAACACTGTTTGGACTTGCTTAACATCACCAGCTGTTGAGATGCCCTGCGGGGCAGTCTGGGTCCTTCTTCAAGGACCAATCTGAGGCAGAGAACGTCTGAGCACTTGTCATAGGTGCATCTGTTTATGAGAGGATTCAAGTCAAGGTGGAGATTTGTTAATGTGCCTTGAACGATTGTTGACCGGCGACGCATCGGGGGTCCAGGGGGCGACGCGCCCCTGGCAGCGCCACCCCGCCTTTACGGTATGCGATGTTTATTGTAAACGGGCCCATCGTCTGTCTATTTTGGGCTTTCAGTCCATTGTCTGTTTAGGGTTCCATGAGTCTCTTCATATACTCATGGAACCCCGACCCCTTGTAACCTAATCTGTTTTCGCTTCCTCTAATAAGAAATCTGGTTCTCTGCCCGTGGACGTAGGCAACACACCATTCCTGAACCACGTAAATCTCTGTGTTGTTCTTCGCTTTATCATTCTCGTTATAACACGTGCTACAATACTTCATGACAGACACTCATTCTTTGAGCCATCAAGAGTTGCAGCTAGATTCAGGAGCGTAAACCAACTGTTATCAGATGAGCTAGAACCAAGTATTATGTGAATTGCTCAAACAATCCCAAGTTTCAGGCATTTCATGCCCACAAATCCCAGATAAGATCATCGAAATACAAAGCTACTAGGCAAGCAGTTAGATTACACCGACCAGGCCGCTTGTCTATTTACATATTATTATTTTTACCCCATTTGTTACTCTGCTTCACATCTTTCTTGATACGTTACTTGATGCCAGAAATGCATCGTTTGAGGAATCAAGAGGTGGAGATTCAGTAGCGCCAATCAAAAGCTGTTAGATCAGCTTGAACCTACTAATTGAGTTTCATCCATTTGAAGCCTACAAATCCGGGTCTGCAACAAGTTTATGCAATAGATAAATACACATAGCTCACAATACATACAGTAAATGATAAGTCTGAAATTTTCAGTATTCAACTTCATGTAACCATGCATCGATCTACTTTCTTCATCATACCTCTACACAATTGATTTAAGAAACAGACAAAGAAATGCAAAAGCTACAAGACATGCAAACAACCCTATTATATACTCAGTATTAATCATGCAGCTAAATGTATATGATTTCAGATATTCATTTACATTGCATGTTTAGACAGATCACCTTTGCTTTTATCCCTCCCTTTCCGACCAATAAGTAACAATAATGTGTTGTGGAGATGCTATAAATTGCATCAGGTGAGGGTTCTTCAGCTTCAGATGCTCTCGTCTCAGATGATATCTAGTCTGCCAACGACGATGCTCTTAGATATGATGTACGGTGAATTAATGATGGATTAAATTGCAATAATTGCGGGAGAATTTGCTGACCAGATTCCTAAAGTTTCGATGGGTAAGTAAGCGTGTAGCTAGTTGTTTCCTTGGTGGGTGTGAAGTTTAGAGGAGAAGATGATTTCTTTCTCATTGAGAATATGTATTTATACAAAATATGAGATCTTCTATACGTGATCTCAGAAGATATGATAAGTATGAAAGATATACAAATCTACAATTATAACTAACACGCCCCCGCAAGCTCATGGTCGAGGAAGAACATGCAGATTGGAACGCAACGTCCGAAACCTGGAGGTGCCGACAGCCTTTGTAAAGATATCGGCAGCCTGATCAAGGGACCTGACATGACGAACAACAAGATCCCGATCAGCAACTTGCTCTCGGACGAAGTGATAGTCGATCTTGATATGCTTTGATCGCTGATGGAACACTGGATTAGCAGAGAGGAAAGTCGCTGACAGGTTGTCACATAGGAGAATCGGAGCGCGAGGAATGGAGATCACCATCTCCTTGAGCAATTGTTGAAGCCAAATAAGCTCAGCAGCGGCAAAAGCAATGGCGCGGTACTCGGCTTCGGTGCTAGAACGGGCGACGACTCGTTGCTTTTGGGAGGACCAACTGATGAGATTTCCACCAAAGTATATAGCAAATCCATGCTGAGATCGACAATCATCCGGGTCGGATGTCCAGCCAGCATCGGAGAATGCAACGAGACGATGATCATGAAGTTTGTTGAGACTGAGACCAGCAGAGATAGTACCTTTGAGGTAGCGGAGAACACGTTTCACGGCGGACCAGTGAGCATCAGTTGGACGGTGCATAAACTGACACACTCGATTCACTGCATAGGAAATCTCAGGTCGAGTGATGGTGACATACTGTAGAGCACCGACGATACTACGATAAAGATGAGGGTCATGAAATGGATCTCCGTCCTGACGAAGACGAGAACCTGGTTCCGCTGGGGAAGCTATCGGCTTGGCTCCAGTCATGGCACATCGAGTGAGAATATCGGCAATGTACTTCTGCTGACTGAGGTGAAGAGCGGTAGGCGAGCGAGTTACCTGAACGCCAAGAAAATAATGTAGTGGGCCGAGATCCTTGAGGGAGAAATCTCGATGTAAGCTGGCAACAAACTCATTGATGAATGTAGATTGGGAGCTAGTAATAATGAGATCATCCACATAGACTAGGACATAAACTGCATGATTGCCCGCCCTCTTGATAAACAAAGAAGAATCAGACACACAACTGGTGAAGCCATGGTGAAATAGGGCTGATCGAAGCTTCTGAAACCAGGCACGCGGAGCTTGTTTGAGGCCATATAAGGCTTTGCGTAGCCGACAGACATGAGAAGGCCTATCAGATGCCTGAAAGCCCGGGGGTTGCTCCATATATACAGTTTCGGCCAAATCGCCATTGAGAAAGGCATTGTTGATGTCAACTTGCCGGAGAGGCCAATCATGAGTAACTGCAAGACTCAGAATGAGACGGATAGTCGTAGGCTTGATGACCGGACTGAAGGTGTCAAAATAATCAACGCTAGCTTCCTGATTAAAGCCCTTGGCAACAAGGCGAGCCTTGTAGGGATCAATGGAACCGTCTGCCTTGGTCTTGATCCTGTAAACCCATTTGCAACCAACAATGTTAGCATGACTAGGCCTGGGAACTAAGTCCCAGGTCCCATTGCTCATTAAAGCATCAAATTCTTGTTGCATCGCATGCTGCCATGGGGGAGATTTGGATGCTTGATGAAAGAACCGAGGTTCTGGGTTGGCTAAAAGGGCAAGAGGAAGGGGATATTTTGTGGTGGTGAGGGCTTTAGGGGTGAGTTTGTTGGTTTGGGCACGAGTTGCCATTGGGTGAGTTGATGTGGTGGATGGTCGATACCAAGATGGCACAGGAGGCAGTGGAGGCGGCACGGGAGGTGGTGTAGGGGAGGGTGGCGGTGAACCTGCAGAAGCGGGTAGAGAGGACCCGGATGCTGTGCTTGAGGAAGCCGAAGACTGGAGCTCAGACACGGAAGAACTAGACGATGAGGACTCATGGGAAGAAGAGACTGATTGAGGTGACTCGATAGAGATAGTCGGAGAGGCTACGGGGGACAAAGGAGGACTGTTGGGAGTCACAGGACTCACCTGAGGCCCAACGGGGGATGAGGGCGCAGTCAGAGGGAGCGGTGGAACAGCTCAGGAAGCAGCAGTCCCTGAGACAGAAGGAGCGCAGAGGGGAGTAGTGGCCTGCTGAAGCAGTGAAAGGGGAATCGTGGGTGAGGGAGGTTGTGAAGAGACCGAGGATGACAGTGTGGATGACGGAAAAGAGGACTCATCAAAGATCACATATCGAGACACATAGAGATGGTTAGTAGGGCTGTGATAACATATATATCCCTTGTGTTTGGTACTGTACCCCAAAAAGATGCAAGGAAGAGACCGAAACTCAAGCTTGGAGCGGGTGTATGGGCGCAAGAAGGGGTAACACAAACACCCAAATGACTTGAGAAAGCCGTAGTCAGGGAGTTTGTGGTAGAGCACCTCAAATGGTGACTTGAACTGGAGAGTCGGAGTGATGGTGCGGTTAGATAGATAAACCGACGTGTGGAAGGCATATTCCCAAAATGTGGATGGTAATTTGGCATGTGCTAGTAAGGCAAGACCCTTCTCAACAATTGAGCGATTACGACGCTCGGAAGTCCCATTTTGCTCTGGAGTGTACGGACAGGATACCCGGTGACGGATACCAAGGGTTTCAATGTAGGTGGAAACATTTCGATATTCCCCTCCCCAATCAGTTTGAAAGGATTTGATGAGCGTTGAGAATTGTGTTTGAACCATGCGGATAAACATTTGAAATGTGGGAAAAACCTGAGCTTTATTTGATAGAAAATAAATCCAAGTAAACTTGGTACAATCATCGATAAAACTAACATAGTATTTTTTTCCAGACATGGAAGACACTGGAGACGGACCCCATACGTCCGAATGAACAATATCAAACGGCTTGGCTGCAGTGGATGGCCGGCGAGGAAGGGGCAAATGGTGGCTCTTCCCTAGTTGACAAGACGGGCAGACTGAAGACAGTGTGTGAGAGGAGACCGGTAGACTATGACTCGAAAGAAGACGACTGAGGATAGACTCATTTGGATGAGCGAGGCGATGATGCCAACAATCGGCCGTGGCACGCTCCCCAAGATAGACTGACGGACGACGCAAGTGCTCAGGTTGACGGGAAAGACAATAGAGCCCATTATCAACGGTTCCTCTTAGAAGTGTCTGACCATGCAGGTTCTTAATAGCACACGAATTAGCACGAAACTCAATATATGCATTGTTGTCTCGGCAGAGTTTAGAGACACTTAATAAATTTTTAGAAATTTGTGGGACAATAAGGATGTTGGTGAGCTTTAAAGGTTGAGAAGCATGCGAAACAGAAAGAACCGAATGCCCTAAACGAGTGATGGGGAGAGCCATACCATTGCCGACAACTAAATTGTCGGTACTGGTGTAAGGGGAGTGTGACTGGAAGGCATTAGGGTCTGCAGTGGCGTGATGACTCGCACCGGAGTCAATGATCCAAGGTTCGGCAAGTTCAGATTGAGAAGCAGCCGAGAACACAGCTTTGTTGGAGGACTCAGACCGGGCAAGCGCCTCCTGAGCAAGGCGATGAGTCACAGGGAAATCGGAAAGATTGAGACGCTGAAAGCAGTTGAAGGCTTCGTGTCCCTGTTTGCTGCAAATCTGACAGGTAGGGCGAGGACGATCAGAACCCCCGCCTGTGGAGCCGTTGGACGCATCAGGAGCATCCATAGAGGAGCGCTCGAAGGGAGACTGGCGTCCCCTGCCACGCCCTCTACCACGTCCACGGCCACGACCTCGGGACGAAGCAACATTAGCAGCCGGAGGATCCGCATCCAGGACAGAGTTTGAATCTTCCTCCAAGCGTTGTTCCTCCTGAAGAAGATGACCGAGGAGTTCATCAGAGGAAATTGGATCCTTGGAAAGAGCAACAGCGGACCGAAAGGAGGAGTATTGCGACCCGAGACCATATAGAATGAAGGTCACGAGATCAGAATCCGAGATGATTCAAAGGCTCTCGGCAAGTTCATCAGCAATCGCACGCTTCTTCTGGACATAGTCGAGAACAGAGAGGTTTCCCTTCGTGAGGGTTTGAAGTTGATGCCGAAGATGCATCTGTCGAGCCTGTGTCTGGGCATGGAACATCCTGGCGAGGATCTCCCAGGCTTCAGCAGTGGTGGTGGCGCGAGCAACATACCCAAGCAAGGGTGTGGTGAGAGTCGATCGGATCCATAAGAGAACCAATCGGTCCTTGCGAATCCAGGCAAGGTAGTCCGGATTTGGAATCTGTGGAGGAGAAGTCGGTGGCTGAGAACCAGCCGAAAAGGCAGCCAAGGACGCGGTTGGGGTAAGAGTGGTGGAGGAGAGTATGTCCTCACCGATGGCAGGGATGGTGGCCGGAGGTGGGTCGGCGGCGCTCAGGAAGGAATCCAGATTGAACGCCTCAAGAGCGGAGCGAACTGTGTTTCGCCACAACGAGTAGTTGGAACGGTCGAGACGAATGGCGAAATTAGGTAAGTGAAAATTGGGGGAACTGCCATCGGCAGAAGAGGCCGAGAACAGGAGCTGGGTAGGGGAGGTAGGGTGGGTCGACATGATTGATCGGAAGGATCGATTGTTTAGGCTGATACCATGTGAAGTTTAGAGGAGAAGATGATTTCTTTCTCATTGAGAATATGTATTTATACAAAATATGAGATCTTCTATACGTGATCTCAGAAGATATGATAAGTATGAAAGATATACAAATCTACAATTATAACTAACAGTGGGCCACCAATTTGCTCAAACTTTTCCTACTTGGATTATTTTGTGATCTAAGTGGCTACAAATTAAAGTAGACAATGACTAAGGATATCCTCTCTCTTTTTCCTGGAATGACCGAGTCAATTGGACGAAGTTTATTTGCGCATTCAGATCTAGGCCTCAGTTTCATACTTGTTTACTGGAAGGAGATCAGTCTCTCTCTCTCTCTCTCTCTCTCGTTTTTTTTCTGCACTTATCTCGATCTGGCTTTAAATTAAAGTTGAGGATCGGAAATTCGGTTGATTATTTTCCCTCTAAGCTAAGATTGGATCAGCTTGCTTCATCCCATCAGATCCATTTTATATAGAATTCCATTGCGTGCAGTGCTTGGTTCGTTCAGATAATTCCACTCATGCCTGGATCGGATGACAGATCCACTCAATTAGATTCAATCTGCATATAGAATAAGGTCAGTTTGTGTCAGCCTCTCTATTTTTGTATATATGTATGTACTAGTTGTTTCTGCATATTAATTTGAGCTCCGTTGCATTCTCTTCCTAGGCTTTGCCGCCTTCATCTCAATCCACACGTACCACCGGTCCACCAGCCACCATATTAGTACTTAACTGCCTCTTCCTCGGTAGTTTGACGTCATTGTGAAATCTCATACCTTTCCCATCTCATTTGAATTCGAGTTTGACGAGGTAACAAATCTCTCCTTTTGCCTCTTTCCCCCCCTGTTACTTCTTTCTAGTTTTTAACCCCAATTTGGGATGACACGTATGACAATCAGACATATGAGCTCCAAAAAATATGTAAACCAACCAAGAAAATAAGTACTGTAGTAAGTTTCATTTGTGATCCGAATCTACTCAATTGAATAAGGCCCGTTTGGAATCTATATCTATACTAGTGTAAGTCTCGTCTGCTCTACTGGGAGTAAGGCCCGCTTGGAATTGTGTTGGAAACCAACTGCTCTACTGTTTGCGATTTGCTGCAGCAGAAAGGAGGCGTTGTTTATGCCTTTCAGCCTGAAAAGATAAATATAGAGATAAGGTGATAAACACCATAGTTACAAAAGTATGAGCCCAAACAAAGGGACTCATATAAAAGGGCATCGTATACCCAAAAGGCCCTTTATACCCTCCAAAAACAGCTAACGACTCAAAAGACACTACCTCCAATAACACGAGCTGCTTAATAACTCGTGAACTATCTACCCACCAAGTGTTGCTTCCACGTATAATCCGTAAGTGACTTGCACTTCCACTTCACGGAGATACGGGTCTTACAACTATCTATAATAAGACTAACATATACATGCGGGACAAACCTTTCATCACCAAAAATTACTTTGTTCCTAGCCATCCAAGTAAAATAAACTAAAGCTTCTAGAACTAACAACTTGGCTTGAAACACCAGAGATTTCTGCTTCGTGATAGGCTCCTCAACGAACCAATGCAGCCACTCAACGAGAGTATTGAACCTGCAACCAACTCCAACCCAACTCATCACCCGCTCGAGGACTTCCTGAACCGCTGGACAACTAAACCAAAGATGGGCAACACTTTCCTCCTCATTTTAGCAAAGAGCACAGAGAGCAGATTCGGCTCCTTTCCAATGCTTCACCCTATTTCCCGTTTGGAGTCGATTCTTTGCAGCCAGCCTCACAATGAAAGCCCATTTCTTGCATTGAATATTCTTCCATAGCAATCCACCCCACTCACTAGTGTCTCCCTTGTCCCTTAGCAGCTCATAGACTTTTGAACAAGAGACCCCTCCTTGCGTATTCAGCACTGGCTCAAGGGATACGGGGGACTGGCCATCATCAGAAATAGCATTTTTCAAGACGTTTCTGGTGTCCATGATACTCTTCCAAATCCAAGAATCATCCACTTTGGGGTCAACATCCCAAATTTCAGCACCCCTCAAGTGATTGTGCACACACCATTGTTGTCAGATGCTGGGCCTATGAAGCGCTAGATCTCCCATCAGCTTGGCTTGAACACTTCTCTTCCATGACAGAATCTCTCTAATGTCTAGACCCCCTTCTGCTAAGGGCTTTGTCACACAGCTCCAAGCTACAAGGTGCTTATGTCCTTCATCATTACCATTCCAAGGGAAGCGTCTACACATGCTTTCCACTTTATGAACAACACGTACCCTTTGGAAGGATGAGGACCTGACTCCAGAAAGTAAACACGCCAGTACACACAGATCTGATAAGCTGCAGACGCCCAGTATAAGATAATTTCTTTGCAGCCCATGCTCTAATTTGCTTCTCAATTTTCCCATAGAGATCCCCATATTCATGTATTGCCACTGTTTTTTAGTGCAAGGCAATGCCCAAGTACTTGATCGGCAAGGTACCCAAAACAAACCCCAACTGCTGTACTATCTCATCTGCAGTAATATCTGTCACCCCAAAAAGAACACCGTGCTCTTATCGTTGTTGGCTCGGAGCCCAGATGCTGCGAAAAAACTGTCTAAGCAATCTTTCAGAATCTTAACAGATCCTAAGGCAGCATGACAGAATAGAAGCAGGTCATCAGCAAAAGCTAGGTGAGTCAACTTCATCTGTTTGCATCGTGGGTGAAATTTAAATGTTGGGGCTGTTGTAGCTTCCTAAAGCATTCTGCTCAACACTTCCATACATAGCACAAACAAATATGGTGACAAAGGATCTCCCTGTCTGAGGCCTCTCTTCCCAGGGAAGAACCCTTCTGGCGAGCCATTGATCAGAATAGAGAAAGAAGAGGTAGTGACACATTCCATAATAAGTTCCACCAAATTACCTGGGAAGCCCAAATATTCCAAGGTGAATCGGATAAAGTCCCAACTGAGGAAGTCATACGCTTTCTGCAAATCAACTTTGATAGTACACCTCGGAGACACTCTTTTCGTACCATATTCGTTCACTACTTCCAAAGCAACAGCACAGTTGTGTGATATGGACCGACCTGGGATGAAGGCTCCTTGGGAATCCGAAACCAGCTCATCCAGCTTGCTTTTCAACCTTCCAACAATCAACTTGGAGACAGCCTTCATAACTGTATTACAGCAGGGGATGGGGCGAAGATCTTTGACCAGCGTAGGATTGGTGACCTTGGGAATGAGGGAGATGAACGTGGCATTAATCTGCTTGAGCACTCTTCCATTACGGAAGATTTCCCTAATAGCTTCACAAGTGTCCTTACCAACAATAGCCCATGCGTCCTTGAAGAATTGGCTCCCAAAACCATCAGGGCCCGACGATTTATTCCCACCAATATTCCACACACTCTTCCGAATTTCATCGTAGGTGGGTATACAAGTAAGCTGATCAGCCGCATGAACCGGATTAAGCTTCTGCCCAGGCTGCAACTGTGGGAAACTAGCAATGCCAACTGTGGACGACAAGAGATTTTTGAAGAAGTGCAGGACATGACGTCTGATCTCCTTCTCGTCCTCCAGTTTTCGGCCACTGTCATCCTTCATCATCACAATCGCATTCACAACTCTTCTTTCTTTGACACTTCTATAAAAAAGAGAGGAGGTTTCTTCTCCCATTGTAAGCCAATGAAGTTTGGCCTTTTGGGTTGTGATGCTAATAAGTCTAGCAACATTCCTCCTCAATTCCTGTTCAGCCGCTTTAACTTTGGACACCAATAGCTCACTGCCTTTGACACTTTGAAACTGAATTTGAAGTTCATGTAGCGTGCCTTGGTTCAGTTTAATATGGTTTTGCAGCTCTGGGAAACGGGCTTTGTCCCAAGGCTTAAGCACCTCTTTAACATTTTTCAGCTTGTGAACCAACTTGAACTGCTTGGAGCCTCTACTATCAACGAGCCAAGCGGCTTTAACAAGTGCTTGGAACTCCTCTTCCTTGCCCCGGAAATTCTTATATTTGAACGGGTATCTCTTATTAGAAGGCTTTTTACGCAAGATAACAACACCAGGAGAGTAGTCAGAAAACCTAGGAGTGTCAAAGAACCCCTTCGTATCCTCAAATGTCTCAAGCAAGCTATACTGTTCACAAGTATATGATCAATTTTCCTCTCGATTCTAGCCGCACCAGATTGATGGTTATTCCATGTGTGTATAGCCCCAGTATACGGTAGATCAGCTAAGTCACAATCCTCAAGAACCGATCTGAGTTCCTCCAATTCATAATCAAAAGCGTGCTGCACCGGCCACTTATCATCAGCACTTAAGATGCAGTTAAGGTCACCTAACAGAACCCAAGAAAGGTCCATGGTAGTGGTCAATCTTCTCACTTCTGTCCAAAGTGGAACCCTTTGAGGCTTGAAGCTCTGGGCATACACAAAAGTGACCACAAAACGAAAAGAGTTGTCCTTGATCACGGCAAGACAATGAATATACTGCTCATGGATTTCAAGAACATTGACATAAAAAACCGCAGGGTTCCATGCTACCCATATTCTACCTTTTACCTGCTCATTACCATTCATACTGCATTTACATCCATGCATCAATCTACTCTTAACATCATCCACATTTTTGTGAAGCATTTTCGTCTCAAGCAAACCTATCATAGCAATATCATTTTCAAAGCAATAAGTATTAATTAAACTATTTTTTACCGGATCTTTGAGACTCGCAATGTTCCAGGCTGCGATTTTCAACTTATCCATGGGCAATCTTAGGGTGAGTGCTACCCTCACAATCCATAATAAACATTGAGTCTATGTGAGCTCTAAGAGCAGCCCCTGACAGCAGCTGAGTAGTATCCTCAGACCCTAAGGCAGCAAATCTGGAAGGAGAGCAATTAAAGTTCTCTTTGTACAAAATCAGCTCTTTACTTGGGCTCGGCCTAGCCGCTTTCTTTTTAGCTACTGCACACCACGTCTCAGAATCAGGAGCACTGATCTTCTCCCTATGCTGCATAGCTCCTCCACTGACGGAAATATCCCCCTCTTTAGTACAAAGCTCGACTGATTTTTCCTGCACTCGAGAATCATTCTCAGGTATTCCATCACACACAGCACTTGACTGAACATGGGCAATAACACCCTCCCTACTGCACAAGGGATTATCTGATAATAAACTAGAACCAGCACTAGCAGCCCCAAACTGAACAGAAGCGGCAGGATACCTTTCAGCAGCTAGCCGGCAAATGCAGGAAGCTACTTGAAGACACTCCATGGGAGTACAAAATTCAGCAGATCAATCGGAAAGCGAACGGGGCAGCTGATACCTTAGCCAACTTGGGTGTGTGAGCTTAGAAGATTCTATGATCCACTTCCATACATTACCTGATTGTCTCATAGACCATCTGTATTTGCCCACCCATAGTGGGACTTGCAATTAGTTTCTCAGCAATAAAAGTATAGGGCTCTAGCCCTCTTTATCGACCAAAAAAAAACAGTGTAAGTCTCGTCTCATGTACGGAGAATATATTAATAAAATATTATAAATAATTTAGGTAGTTTTCAATAAATAAATAAACAATAATTTAAATAAAAACCATTTTTCCACCAAAAAATAATATAGATATAAATAAAATTAGTTCGACGGATTAAAAAAAATCTAAATATCTTTTTTTTAGATTCTCTCAAAATATAAATAAAATTCTCATTTATAAGGTATTTTTTTTCTAACATACCATTAATTGAATCTCATGTAATTTAATAGATAACTGTTTTTTTAAAAGATTTTAATATTGTTTTTTTATTAAATATATAGTATAGATTTATTACATTAGTTTACTAAATTATCTATCCACAGATTAATTTTTTCCACCAAAAAATAATCTTTTATTTATATTTTGGTAAGTATGACTATGAAGTATTTTTTATTTATATTTATTATGTCAATTAACTAAAATATAAATGTATATAGATAAATAGATAGATTGTGGCTTATATAACTTTCTATAAACTATGATAACATATTATTTTGGCAAATTTGCTAAAATGACCTTTATATCCGGAAGGTTTGCATGAGTAACCCAATCCGGAAAAAATTTGCACAAAAGCGGATATCCGGATTGAGGAGGGAAGCGGTAGCCGGTAATCGAGGATTCAGAAAGAGGGAAAAAAAGAAAAAAGGAAAGAGGGGAAAGGGGAAAGGGGAAACGGAGGCGGAAACCGCACCGCCATTCCCTGGCTCTTCCCTGGTTCGGGTGTCGGAGAAGGAAGGGGGTCGGAGGTGAGAGGTTGACCGGCCGGAGGACAAGGACGGAGGGAGCAGCCTTAAATGGTGGCGGAATCAGCGAGAGAGAGAGAAATAGAAGGAGGGAGAAGAAGTCGAGATGTCTGAAAGAGCGGAAGGTGGGAGAAGAAGTCGAGAGGCCTTCAATGGTAGCGTGTCCACGTCGCCGGCACCACTGTCCAACGCCTCTCACCGGCGAACCCTTCACCTATGACCGGCGCTCAACTTCTACTCTTCCCTTCCATCTCTCGCCTGCGACCGGCGAATCCACAACCCTATGCCCCGTGAACCCGCCGTCCTCCGCTTCCGAAGCTCCCCTGTAGTAGCTCCTGTGCCTCCACTTCCTGCCTCCCACACCAAGGCCACCGGCGCTTCACCAACTGCTACTCCTGGATGCGACTCAACTTCAGCGCAGGTAACTTTGATTCCCTTAACTAGCTGTAATTTGGGACATTCATGAGAAAATTTTAGGAATTGTACATCTAGTGGTAAGCTGATTACAGCATCATCAATTGTTCATGTCTATTTCATTGGCTTTCAATTGAATCACTGGTTTTTAGTAATTTCCCACCCTTCTTGAAAACTGTATTAGTTGAATTTCATTAAGAGAAGGCAATGAAATAGATAATTTAGCTTATTGGCAGCTAGGAACTGTATTAGTCGGACTGTTGTTCTCGCAGCTTTGGCGCCCTGCGGGTACAGCCGCCTCCTCCGATGATCCTGGTTGCGGTGCTTGGAAGGATAAGAAGGAGGAGATTCTTCAAGACATTGAGCCAATTACTCATCTCACCAAAGAGATTCTGCACTCCAAAAGGTCTCCCTTTCTTCGTCTTTCGTTTTCTCAATCGATCAATTGCTCGTCTATCTTTGATTATCTGATGATGTGAATTTGATTTGTTTTTTTGGTCGGCGTGTGAATTTGATTTGTTAACTATACTAGTTGAATCTGACGTGTCCAGTAGACAACCAAATGGTGTCCAGTTGGAAACCATATGGTGTCCATGGGGAATTTTCTGTCAGTATCTTTTTTTTTTCAACCCTTCTAGTTTGTTCTCTCATGTGGTGACTGTTTTTCAGACTTTCTTGGAGGCAGACAGAGTATCAAGATATTTAACAGAAGACCTGAAAAATGAAGTTGTACGAAGTGCTTCCTTGGAGATTACCAGGCGGCAATTCATCTCCCTCCCCCACCCCTCTCTCTCTGCACTGCACGCTCGGACTTCGATAAGCTCGTCGTTGTTTATAGGTAAAAAAAATTCTCGCTTTTGTTTTTTCTATGGATTCTTTTGCCTGCTACTTGTAACTCGCGGATGTTGAGCTGTTCATGTGCACTTGGTGATCTCTCCCCCTTTTTATTAATGCATGTTATTTTCTAGAGCTATTGAGCTTTTTCTGTTTGAGTAACCGTAGGTAAAACATTTATGGAAAACTTTGGTTACTTCATTATATGGAGTAATAGTGTGTGAATTGTGATACCGAAGTCTTAATTATGTGCCTTTTGCATTTTTGTTGTAGATGAACAACTTGCCTAGTGTGCGGCAGTATATGGAGACATTTGCTATTAATCTTTTTCTGAAATTTCCTCACCTGGTAAGTGGACATATTTTTTTGTGCACCCATGGATTTTAGTTTTTTTTTGTCCCCCCCAATATCACAAATTTTATAGATGGATTCTCCTGTTTACAGCATATCCCCTCAGATAGGATTTTAATTCTTCATACCATTCTTGCATATTCTGTTTTCAGTATTTGCTCACCTTGATTTTGTTTAGTCATACTTCTCTATATGGAAACTCTAAAGATAGCTTTTGAGAGAAAATATGTTTGTTTATGGATGTAAGCTATGGAATATATCTTTATGAAAGAAAATTCCTGTTAACAGAAGAGAATGGTATAAACCTTTAGACAGTAAGGTCCCCCCACAAAATGTGCAAGTAGGGACATGCACAGATGACTCGCAGCACAGCTGGAATGGATTGCATCAGCAGTTATCACCATCACGATCCAACCATCCATTCTAGGGATATATTCAAATAACCAGGATTGAACTTGGGGATTATAACCATAAATAAGTGGGATTCTACCAGTTTTTGTCTAGTCGTTTCTGATATCATATATTTCTTACGCGAGGTGAATGTGAATCATATAGATTTCAGAACCATGCCTTCTTATTTGTTGTGTTTTAAACTTTTGAGCACTATACTACTATCTTAGTTCATGTACACATGTTTTGATGAATCAATCAGTTCAGATCGTCTAATTTGTTTCATTGCAGGTTGGGCAGCAGTTAGTTCCTATATTGCGTGATTATGATACTAGGACTCAGGTTTGAATTGGCTACTCCCATTCTGTCTGCATTTTTATTACATCTGATTTATGGTAAAACAATTATAGAATCCCCTTTTAGTGGAATCTCATTGTATAATGTGTTCCATATTAACACCTTAATTTCTAATATAAGGGCGGAAGGGCCTATCAAAGAACAAGATGAAATTAGATCAGTTTAAAATCCATCTTTTGCCAAGTTGGCTCCGTCTATTTCTTGTCACCCTAACATCTATACTGCTGATTGTCCCAGTATACTCCGCTACCCACAAACAGTAAGCTTAGCCCCCCAGGCCAACTTCATAATGTAGTAAATGTCGAAGGACAAGCCATCTAAGGAAGTCATAAACAAAAATAAAAAATTCAGATTGCACCATATCTGCAGAGTTTCAGAGCTTAGTTTTCAGTTGGATTTGGCCCTGAAATCAATGCCCTAGTGAGCATCTCTTGGAGCTTTTATGATGGGCCAATTTAATATTTAAGTTTATATGCAACTTTGATTGTGTACTACTAATATTGCTTTCGTCCTTGCACCATTAGCAGCATGATCATCTTTCTGGGTTCTGTAGCTACTTTAGGTGAATGGGGCTTTTCAACATGCGATAGAAAATAACAAGTTGGAGCCTCATTTGCTGGTACTAGTCTAAGAGAATGGTAGAAAGGATCAGATTCTCATGCTTTTTATGAGATGGAATTATTTCAAAAAAGTGATGATCCCTTTTAGACTTCACTTATTAAAGCTCACTGCAAACTCCCAATTGGATCTCTAATCACCTCAAAGTTGATATCTTTGCTTTCAGGCGGCAATTCATTTCATGTTCGGGTTATAATGGGAATATTATTCAAGAGCGACAAAGACAAGATCGACAAAGACAAGCATGAAGCCGCAGCAGTCCCGGTGGAACCAACTACCTAAGCTACCTCTGCACCCGTATTTTTGAAGAGGTACGAGCTGATCAAGAGCAGTTTGTATAGTCTTTTGTCTAGCTGCTGAACAACTACCTCAGCTACCTCGGGTTTGAGAGTTCTTATTTCTGAATTTTGAGTGAACAGGCTGCTGAACAATTGTGATCCGTACGACAGGTTTATGTGATTTGTATGTGAAATTGTGAACAAGTTTCTGAATTTTGCTTGTCTAATTGTATATTTGTATATGAATTGAATTGTGTTTGCTTCCCTATATTCATCTCAAATGGGCTATCTAGGTTGATCCTTGGTCTTTGTCGATTTGAAACTTACAACCATCTTGACGGTAAAACAATTCAGTATGGTTAACGGGTAATTATATATGTCATGTGTCTAAGTAAAACAATTTATGTGTCAAGTAAAATACATTATGTGTCATGTAAATCCGGTATGGATGACATGTCAAATAAAACAATTCACGTGTCAAGTAAAACAATTCATGTGGGAAGTAAAATACATTATGTGTCATGTAAATCTAGTGACTGAATGAAAATCATTACGACAACTATGTAAAAACTAAATTGCTGAAACTTTGCCGTCTGTCATGTCTGACTAAACAAGTGACATGTTGATCTGTGTAGGTGTCATGTAGTAGGTGAAACTGTCATGTCTGCCGGAATTAACATTTAAGGGAGCATATGTGCCTGAATGCAAATGGATCTGCACTCATCGTATGATCATAGATCAGCTAAAGCCTCAAACTATTGTCAGTCATTTGTGAAAAGCTTGCCTTAATGAAAGAAAATAACATGACAGATAATGCTATTAACATGACAGGTTATACTCTTTAACATGATAGGTAATGCGAATAACATGACAGGTAATGCGAATCGATCCTCTTCTATTTAATGAAAGAAAATAACATGACAGGTAATGATATTAACATGACAGGATACACCCTTTAACATGACATGTGTGGGTTTATACTAAAACTGCAAAATATTCAACCAAAATCACAATACAATATGTGAAGCTTGGTATTTTATTGAATTTTAGAATTGTGAAGCTTGGTATTTTATTGAATTTAGAATTTGGCTCAAGTTTTTAGTAAAAGTAAATGATGCACTGCTTAGAATTAGCCATTTTGTACTAGGTGATGAATTCAGATTAAAGGATGATGCATGGGTTCTTAGCTTTAACTTTACCAACATGACAGATAATAGGTTTGACATGTCACCTACGTCACTTCACATGACAGTCAGAGTGAGCGGACTTACCCCAGAAGTCATCAAAGGCTGAATTTGAAACCAAGTTAATCTGGCTTCAGTAATACTGTCATCAAGTAACTTATACGATATCAAGTCACAAGCACACACTAATGTTTTGTACACTAACATGACAGATTATACCCTTTAACATGACAGGTTAAAACCTTTAACATGACAGAAAATGCGAATCGATCCTCTTCTCCTTAATGAAAGAAAATAACATGACAAATAATGTTATTAACATGACGGTTATACCCTTTAACATGACAGGTTATAACCTTTAACATGACAGGTAATGCGAATCGATCCTCTTCTCCTTAATGGAAGAAAAGAACATGACAGGTAATGCTATTAACATGACGGTTATACCCTTTAACATGACAGGTTATAACCTTTAACATGACAGGTAATGCGAATCGATCCTCTTCTCCTTAATGAAAGAAAATAACATGACAAGTAATGCTATTAACATGACAGGTTATACCCTTTAACATGACAGGTTATTTGCTGATCTGCAATCTATAAGCTTATTCGGTAAAAGAGAGACATTGTCCGAGTTAAAGTAGGCAATGACTAAGATGGAAAGCAAGTCTTGCTTATTCTATAAAAAAGAGACATTGTCCGAGTAATTCTGTCATAAAACTTGTTTGACCCAAAAGTAGTAACTATGTTAGTCGAATGGTTGAAATTTAAACAATTCTGAAAGGTGCTTCCGTTTCCATGGCACTATCAATTGTTGTCTATTTGAACATCTCAGTATTCATTCCTTGAACATGGTATCGACAAAGCTACTCTCAAATACATGACAGGCAGTTACGATTCTGACAGTAAAGGAACATTCATAAAGAAAGACAAATACAGAGAGCTCTGTGTTCAGTTTGTTCGTCTGAATGACATTCTTTTCACTCGCACTAGGTAATTGCTAACAAAAAAATCATGAGTGTACAATCGAATAGGCGTCATGAGTGTATCCATGCTTTCTTTTCCCTTTTTTATATAATTAGAAGAAAAAAATCATCCGGGGTTGCGATCACATTACAGTCGTCATGTACAATCAAATAGGCGTCATGTATATTCTACTGGATGACAAGTAAAACAATTCACATGTCATGTAAAACAATTCATGTGTCAAGTAAAACAATTCACGTGTCCAGGCGTTGAGAGAGAATCTTAGCTGATTTTTTTTTGTAGTTGCTATCTAAAAAATTCCAGGGTGTTTTTATTTGGTTTTGAACTTGTGCACTAGCCTTTTTAGGTCAATCTAAAGTTGTGGAATAATTTGATTTGGTAGAATATGTGGAATGATTTGGTAGAATATGGTTTGAGTCCCCAATTACTGTCATAGATTAGTACCCATGAGTAAAATCTTGTAAAAAAATATATCGATATGTAATGGAAGTGGGTAAATCTCATACATCTCATGTAAAACAATTCGCCCATACCGGATTTACATGACACGTTATGTATTTTGCTTGACACATTAATTTTTTTACTTGACACGTTATGTATTTACTTGCTGGCATTTTCCCCCTTTCTCCTTCAACTAACAAACTGAATGCATAAGCTCTACGTATGGTAAAAGATCTCAATCCATATTCACTGTCCATGTACATATGTCAAAGTTACAAGTTTGTTTCTATATCTGGGCTGCTGGGCTGCAACTATTTCGTTCCATGTATCATGAATCCCTGGCAGACACTAATGAAGGCAGTCTTGTATGCACTGTGATGCTTTCACTATAGTGAGATATATGCCCCTCGTCTCTCAGCGTTGACAGTGCCATTATATCTAGCAGCTTCACCCTCGTGCCCTTGACTGCGCCGGCAATCACAGGATCACTTGACTCGTCTTGTAACCTCACGGTGCTGTGAATGGTGAAGTTCTTTGCATTCCCCATCTTTGCATTTCCTGAATACAATGACCTCCTCTTGTCTACCACCCATCTACCCTTAGCATAATCACACATTGTAGGGACGCAAATGTACAAGATTTCATGATCATGTGTTAGCTCCTACAGCTGCTTTCTGATAAAAATATACACTAGCTTAATCATTTAACAGCACTTTTAGGCTAAGTTTGATCCTTTCTTAATACAGAACACCAAAAGGTTAACATTATATGGCTCATTCAACTTAAAAACTTTTCTGAACATGAAAACATAAAAAAAAAAAAAAACAAAAGGATATTGGCCCATTATCATGCAATATGTACATGTTAGATATTAGAAAAAAAAACAATAAATTTAGTAAGCAAGCAAAAAAAAAAGAAATCGAAACCCACCTGCAGCATAGTTGGTCAGCCCCACTTCAATGAGCAAAGAAGAAGCAGAGAAGAAGAAGAGTACCTGGAATTGGTATAATGAACTTGAATCAGACTAATGAATTGGTACAATAATGAACTTGAATCAGACTAACCCAAAATGAATTGGTATATAATCGAATCCTCCAATGAATTGGTATCAATGAGCTTGAAGAATGTTTTCAAATGAGCTTGAACAATGTTTTCCGATCAATGGAAGTTGCAATAAAAATGTTCAGCTAGGGAAATCCTAAAATGACTTGGTATAATGAATTAACTTGAAGCTGTGTTTGTGCACGAATAAAAGAAAGAGAGATGAGTGTACATGAAAAGCCTGCCTAGGACGAATAAAAGAAAGAGAGATGATATATTTCAACACTGCAAGGAATCTCAATCTTATTCATAGCTAATTTAATTTGAACACTGTTGGATGGAAGGCTAGTTTGTCTTTCCAACCAAAATTCTTTCAAAATTCATATGAGTATGAAGCTACTAATCAAACCAAAATTCAATCTAATTCAGGAGCCAGAAAGTTGTATGATAACAAACAGTTCACAACTCAAATTCAAGAACTAAAATACTAATTTCAACTCCTGGAAAAATTGGGAGACAAGATCAAATCTAAACAAAAACATGAATTGAAATTGAAGCAATCACTAACCTTTATCCTGCAAAACCGGAAGAGAGGAGTTAGGTACCTTTCTCACTGTTTAAAAGACCAGAATGTTATCCTCATCACACAGCTCGTTGAATTTTGCCTTCATCCTTTTCAAACCCTTGTCAGCATCAACCCCGTCCGGCCCCCCCATCCCCGCTAATATGGTCGTCACCACCATTACCACCCCAACCGTCCTCCAAATCCTCGCTCTTCCTCTTCCTCTCGCCCATCTTCCCACTCTTTTGCCTAACCTCAAATTCAGGAGCGACCAAATTCTTTCAATTTCAATCCTAACCCGAAACCCTAACCGCAATCTCAGATCCAGAGGAGAGGAAGAAGGAGAGGGTACCTCGAATCGAGTCGCGTGAAGAAGGTGAGGAGAGGAGTGATGGAATCGCGGCTTGAGCCTGATTTCACAACCTGCAAACGAACAGGGCCTGAGAGTGAGGGAGTGAGCGGGAGAGAGATGACTTTGACGACGGAGGAAGCGAGGAGGCGGTGGCGGTTGGGGGAGGAATCGGCGACGTTTGCCGATCAATCGAACGAGGCCTTATCTGGCGCCTCCGCCCCCGCCGCTCCCCTTGACTCCTCCGATCCGGCGCTTGTCACACGCCTCCGCCCTCCGCCCTCCGCCTCCGTCTCTCTAATTCCGCCTACGATCCCTCAATCTCTCTCTGATTTTTCTGCATCGATGGTCAGGAGAGAGGCAAAGAAAGAGACCGGCTACTCAAGGTAAACAATTACCGGCTGGGTGCAATTTTTTTAAGGGGGAGGGTTAACCCTTGTAAATTGAAACGGATAGTGGATTATAGGCGCAAAGTTTTCCGGGGCAAAGGTCATTAGTTTCAATTCCCTCTATTATTTTATTAATTTTTTTTCTAGAATCAACTACAATGTGCCACATAAGATTTTTGTCCCTAGAATCAAACACAACGCGCCACATAATAGCTTGATATCTTTGTTTGGCACTCCCTTTCTAAACTGTAAGATTTTTTACAGCACGTATTTTAAAGACCTAAAAACCACGTAAAATATTAATTGCTGTAAAATAACTTTAATATTTATTATTAATAAGTATTTAGTTTTAAAAAAATAATAAAATTTTATACACAATATATTTTTAGCTCCTTAAAATATGCGTTAAAAAGTCAAACTTCTTATACCCGGAGGGAGTATATTGCAGTATGCGGAGTATTAGATATTAAATTTGATATCTAATATTTATTTATTTTTGATAAGGTAAGAATTCGGTTGGTGTTTAGCCTAGCCGATAGCATTCTTGCGGATGAGATCAATGAGATCTTTGTTGGTTTCAATCGAAAACCCTCATGCAGAGTTGTTAAGATGTACAACCTTATCAACCATTTTATTTCCTTTACAGGGCATGTACGAGCATTTCGTTTCCTCAAAAGATTTAGTTAACATTAGTTCGTTCTATCTCCCATGGATATATGATATTTATTGTTAAGTATGAAATTTCTTAATATCCTATATATATAGAGAAGATAGATCATATGTACTCAGCCCTTAACGTGTATTATGTACACAAATCTGGGTCGTTGATTAGTTGAGATGGAGGCATGGAGATTAATTAGCCCATTTGTGGTAGATTGCCTGCATAGATAATTATTCGGTCGAGTATAAATGATTATGCACTAGTATATGAAGGATTATTCAGTCGTATGAGTCTATTTAGTAGGTTAGTCATTATTCGATCGTATTGATGGATTATACGATGGTAATTTTTAGGTAAAAGTTAGGGGCGTTTTCATGGTGCTAGCTATTAGAAAAATCTATCAATTACATCGCATAATTACTATCAAATTAGCGAATAATTACTACCAACCTAGCGAATAGTTGAAAAATTGACCAACCCTTTTGCTATTATCTAAATGATAACTCCTATTTACAGACGAATAATAACGATCAATTTAGCGAATAGTTGCAAAAATGACCAACCCTTTTGCTATTGTCTAAACGATAACTACTCTTTAGTCTTTACACGCGAATAATAACTATAAGTTGTCGAATAATTAATATTTCCTTATCGAATAGTTCAAACAGTGCACCACACAAAAAAACAACGTTGCCCTACAAAAAAACGTTACGCCACAAAGTGCAAGCAAAATCTAGAAGTTCAGAGTAATTATTCGTTGATAATTTGGAATTATTCGGTAATTTATTCGTCATTATTCATCGAATATACAGTGCAAGCAAAATCTCCTCCTCCCCACAAAAAAAAAAAGTTACCTCAAAAAAAACCAACACACGCACTTCCGCTTCAGCAATTTGACTATAAAAGTGGTGGGGCCTACTTTTTTTATTTAAATAAAAAAGGAAACTCAATTAATCTCACCCATTCATATCTAATCAATCAAAGACTCAGATCTGTTAACATTTAACACCGTAAGGGATAGGAACACATACCAATGACCTCTTACTCTAGCGATAAGGGTGAGGTATCCCAAAGGAGAGGCCATGTGTTCGAATCTCACTTGGTGCATTTAGGTCATATTAATTCCCACAAGCGCGTACGACCAAGCGGTGTATACTAATCCGTAGGGCCAAGCCGAAGTGGTGAAGTGGTCTGTGTGCAGGTAGGTGAGGTTGCGACCGCGGATCGCACTTTGCGAAAGTGGTACTGAGCCTCCTCAAAAAATCCCGCAAGGGGTTTCTGGGGTATGGGGCCGCGAAGCAGTGGGGCCAGTCACTATAAAAAGTTTACCCTACACACATCATCGGGTAGTACCCAAAGGTCCCTAGTTCGAACCCCGGATATGGCCGCTCTCTATTTACAAATTCAAGATAGGAACACATGATCCAACCCCTCTCTCTCTATATATATATATAGAGTATGAATCAAATCCAACCTCTCTCTCTCTCTCTCTATATATATATATAGAGTATGAATCAAATGTTAACAAGTCTTATTGTGTTTTGTGTTAACAAATCTGAGGCATTGATTAATGTGTTTTGTGTTAACAAATCTGAGGCATTGATTAATAAGAAATGAAAGGCTAAGATTTTTTCAATATTTTAATTAATTATAATTTAATGTTAAATAAACACACGACCACGCCCATAAGAAGAGCGTGTGAATACAAACCTTCTTCAAGTTATTAAGATAGAGGGCTTCCGATAGTCTTAGGGTTTCGGCAACCAGGCGGCGGCGAAGTGGGTGAGATTGGAGGAGGGAACGACGGCGACGAAGCGAGCGACAGATACGATGGAAGGTGTGTTCAGTCATTGTCGAATCGAGGGCAAGATCGAAGAGTTTCGAGCAGCGGCGAAGTGGTAGAGATTGGAGGAGGGAACGACGGCGGCGAAGTGTTCTCCTACTCTTCCTGATCACTGGCGCTCGCCTTCGTTTTTGTTAGTCGTTCTCCGTCTCCCTCGCAGCCCTCCGACCTCGCATTGAAGGTCTTCGCTCTTTCATCGTTTGATTTCAACTTCCTGATTACAATTATTCATGTACTGCCTTTCTCGATTTCGGCATGGAATGTTGCCTTGGCGTACTGCCTTTATCAAATTCCTGATTACAATTACAGTAGTATTTCTCTATTTCTATCCTACTCTAATTCATTTATTATCTTATTAAAGAGATCAAATTCAATCTCATGAAGTGATCGATTATTCGGCAAGTTCAGAGTAAATATTCGTTGATAAATAGAAATTATTCATATGTATAGGGGCAATTAGACATAGGTTTGTTGAAATTCAAACTCTGTCTAAAATTGTTTATGAATTTATCGACTAGTCGACAAGTTCAGAGTTACTATTCTTTGATAATAGCGAATTATTCATATGTATGTGGGTAATTAGATGTAGGTTTCTTGAAATTCAAACTCTGTTTAAAATTGTTCATGAATTTATCTAATATTCGGCAAATATAAAGTCAATATTCGTTGATAATATGGAATTATTCGGTAAGTTGTTCGTTACTATTCATCTAACATATAGTGCATTCACTGGTTTTTGTATTACTTTGTGTAAAATTGTTTATGAATTTATCGACTATTCGGCAACTTCAGAGTCACTATTCATTGATAATAAAGAATTATTCATTTGTATGTTGGTAAATATATGTGGGTTTTTTGAAATTCAAACTCTGTGTAAAATTGTTCATGAATTTATTGACTATTCGACAAGTTCATAGTCACTATTCGATGATAATAAGGAATTATTCATTTGTATTTGGGTAATTAGATGTGGGAAATCAAGAATTACATTTACATACTCTTTGAACCTAGCGAATAATTACTATCGACTTAACGAATAATTACTATAAACCTGGTAAATAGTTGCAAAATTGACCAACCCTTTTGTTATTATCTAAACGATAACTCCTCTTTACAAATGAATAATAACGATCAATTTAATGAATAATTACTGGCAAAAATTATCTAACAAGGTATTACAGTTAAAAAAAAGAAACAAAGAAAAAGAAACAAAAATTACAACGCACGCGCTTAAATATTGCAACGCACGGTTAAACACCAAATTAACAATGGGACCAACACTTTTTTAAATAAAATAAATAAGGAAAAATTGGATTAATCTCAACTCTCCATTTCATCACAATAAAGGGTCCAGATTTGTTAACACAAAACACATTAAGGGTTGTTAACACTAGACCTAACCTCTCTCTCTCTATATATATATATATATATATATATATATATATATATATATATAAGAGAGAGAGAGAGGTTGGTTCCGGTGTACTCAACCCTTAACGTGTATCATGTACTCAGAAATTATTCGTTTATTTGTTCATGATTATTCGTCTGTTTTCACATAATTATTCATCTGTAAAAAGAGTATAAAAGGATAACTACTACATAATTTGTGTGTGTGAAAAGGATAACTACTACGGAGTACATAATTTTTATTGATATCATATTTTCAAGTAAATTACAAAATCAAATAAAATTAAGGAAAACCAAAAGGCATTGAAGTGATTCGGTGGGAGAATTGTTAATGGGGAGGGTCGTTATGGTGGCTAGAAAAATATAAAAAAAATATGGGGGAGAGTCATTAAGGGCTTGTTTGGTATCCGTTCCTGGTAATCAAAACTGGGAATCGTAATAATCATATGTTAATTAATAGCAATACTTTATTATTTAATATATATTATACTATATTTTTATTTTAAATAATAATAATATATTTTATCAATAATAATATTTTTTATCAAAATTTATTATTTTATATATATTAGTTTTATATTATTATATTATATTATATTTATACTTATATTATTATTATCAATATTTTATTATTTAATATATATTATATTATATTTTTATTTTTTATAATAAAAATAATATATTAATATTAATATTATTACTTTTATCACTATTTTAATTTTATTATTATTATTATTATTATTATTTCAGGAATGGTTCATTCCGATAACATAGCAAACAACCAGCTCTAGTAATGAGTGATTATCATTTTCTGCTTCGATTCCGATTCCACCACTCATACTAAACGGGGCCTAAGAGGCATTGTGACCCAATTTTTAAAGATAGATAGATAGATATGGTTGTAAATGTTGTTGAAATGGCTAGAGATATTAGACGATGAGTGGGATTGAATCATTTCGGTTTTAGCACAATTCAAGTTTACTTGCATTAATTTAACATATGATTATTATTTGTGTCATACCAAATACATGTTAAGTTAAATGAATTTGACTTTTGAGCTCAATTATGTTTTAATTGATATAAATTTTGGTTAAAAAACAACTTTTTTTTTTTTTTTTTTTTACAGTAGGCAAACATTGGGAGTTGTTGCTAATACAGCAACCTAACTCCCGGTGGTTAAAAAAACAACTTAAATTTCAATGCTAACAAATAGAATAAGGAAAAAAATATTTATTTATTGTATTTTTTTTATATAATTTATGTAAAGCCTTCACGGCTTAAGAGCTAGTTATGTATCTAACACACTTTCTTTTTGTTAGATGGCTATGGTAACTTTCTCCTCTACTAACGACAGCTACAAGCTAAAATACCTAATAGAGATGAAGCAAAAATTAAAGAGTAAGGCAGATGATATTCAGACTGAAGTCAGTAATGAAGAGCTTCAACCCAGAAAGAAAAGAAAGAGTGAAGTCACTTTATGGCTCCAACACGTGAGCAGTTTTGAAGAGCAAGTTCAGAGTGTTAAAACAGAAGTTGCACAAGTCGGCGTCTTAGGTCGTCGGCAGTTGTCGAGTAAGCTTGATGGGTTAATAGAATACTGTGAACAACTGTTAAAGCAGAGTGAGTTTTCCCGAGGAATTTTGCTTGATGATGTCAAACCTGAAGGCCTTGAATTAGTGACAGAGAAAAGGAAGGTTCCACTCCCTCAAGGGTTCAAGATGAAGTTTGGGGTTGTTTTGAAAGAGGTGAAAGGAGGGTAGGTATCTTTGGTATCGGTGGAGTGGGCAAAACAAGTTTGGTCATGCACATCAACAATCAGATTTTGAATCAAAAACATCTTTTTGATTGTGTTTATTTTGTAACTGTATCTCGAGAGACCACTGTCTTTAAGTTGCAGAGTGATATTGCAAAAGCTCTTAGACATCATCTGGAATATGAAGACGAGCCGAAGAGGGCAGCCGAGTTGAGGATGGCTCTAGCAAAGAGAGAGAAATCTCTACTAATCCTTGATGATGTATGGGAGGATATCGCAATGGAGAAGGTTGGGGTTTCAGTGGAAGGTGATGGATGCAAGTTGCTCATCACCACTCGGAAGAGAGATGTATGTTGCAAAATGAATTGCTTCCCAGTTAAGATGGACCCTCTTTTACCTGAAGAATCTTGGGATTTGTTTATGAAGCAACTTGGGAATTTCGAAGCACTTTCCATTGAAGTAAAGAACACTGCTAGATTAGTAGCCAAAGAATGTGATGGGTTACCACTTGGAATTGTTACAATGGCTCGATGCATGAGGGAAGAGACTTGTGCACATGTGTGGAGGGATGCACTGAAAAGACTGCAAAATCCTTGTAGCGGTCAACAAGATATGAAAGAGAAGGTATTCAGGATTTTGAGGTTTAGCTACGATCAGTTACATGATGACAAGCATCGAAAGTGTTTCTTGTACTGTGCTTTGTACCCTGAAGATAGGCTGATTCACAGGAATGAGTTGATTAGCGAGTTCATTGCAGCAGGGCTATTAGATGGAGCTAACAGACCGGAAAAAATAGATGAGGGACACGCGTTGTTGAATGTTCTTGAGAATGCATCTTTGCTAGAGTGTATGACAGAATGGGGTGACCGCGACAAACTTATAAAGATGCATGATTTAGTGAGAGACATGGCTATTGAAATAATTGGGCCAACAGGCATGGTGAAGGCAGGAACAAGTTTGAAGATGGTACCTGGAAGGGAAGAATGGATTAACAAGGATTTGCAGTGGGTGTCTTTGATGCACAATTTGATGGATCGCATTGAAGGTGTGATTCCTGATTGTCCGAACATTTCAGTGTTGTTGCTTCAAAAGAATCCTCTAAGGAGTGTATCAGATTGTTTTTTTGTGCACATGATAGGCCTCAAATTTCTTAATTTGTCTCGGACAGGAGTCGAGGTACTGCCAGATTCGGTTTCTAACCTGTGCAATCTCAACACTTTGTTGCTTTGTTCCTGCTACTATTTGCACCGCCTTCCTTCATTATCAAAGCTTACAAGACTAACAGAGTTGAATCTAGAAAGGTGTTGGGAGATGAGGACATTGCCAGAGGGTATGCAAGAGTTAGCAAGCCTAGAGCACCTAAATATTCAAGGCACTGATATTGAAGTAATGCATAGCGGGCTTTTTTCAAATCTCTTGAATCTTAAGAATTTTTTTGGCAACTCTAAAATAGTAGTTTCAGTAAAGGAATTGTTGAGTCTGCATTCGGAGAAGGTAATTGGGGTTCATTTGGATGGTGTTAGTTGGTTCAATCAATTTGTTCATTTTAGTTGTGTTGACCATCTGAAACATTATTATATTACTGTTGGATCCATCGTGCATGAAAACATACAAGTAGTTCATGTAGATGGTTATACAATTGGAGCAGAAGTGTACTCGTTGGTTCCACGGGAAATAGAAGGTTATACTGGTAGAAGAATAGTTTTTAATAAATGTGGATTTAGAATAGGAGCAGAAGTGTGCTGGTTGGTTCCACGGGGTGTTGGTAGAGTTGAATTCAGGGAGTGCAGCTTCAATGTCAAGAGCTTGTTGGATGCTTCGCCTTTACTGGGTGATGCAACTGAATTAGAGTGTTGCATTTTAAGGAACTGTAAGGGAATTCAGTACATATTTCCCAGGGGGTGGATAAAGCCCCTTCAAGGCATCCGACGATTGGAGCTGATAAACGTAGATGAGTTTTGTGGCCTAGTTGGAGAGGATGTGAGGGTTCATATGGACATCTCTTTTTCCGGTCTTAGAGTTCTGGAAATTAAATATTGCCCAAAGTTGAAGAAGTTGTGGATGCTGAACCTTGACCTACCTAATTTGGAGGAGATTGATATTGCAGATTGTGAGAAAATGGAAGAAATATTTGCAACGGAAAAGGGGGAAACAGTTAAACTGCCAAGATTGTGTTCTTTGGAGTTGAGGTCTTTACCAGAACTGAGAAGCATATGGGGTAATTGCAATGTCTTCTGTCCTGATCTTGTTTCTTTGGATGTAACTGAGTGTCCAGTGGTGAAGAAGATAGGGATGACAAGTCACAACCTGCCCTCTTTGGAAACCATTCATATTAAGGATTGCAAACAAATGGAAGAAATATTTGCACTGGAAAAGGAAGAACCAGTCAAATTGCCAAAGTTGCATTCTTTGGTGGTAATAGAGTGCCCAAGGGTGAAGAAGATAGGGATGGTAAGCTGCGGCCTGCTCTATTTGGAAAACATTCAGTTTACGGGGTGCAAACAACTGGAAGAAATATTTGCACTGGAAAAGGGAGAAACAGTCAAATTGCCAAGGTTGCGTTCTTTGAATTTGCAAAATTTGCTGGAACTGAGGAGTATATGGGGTATTTGTGATGCCTTCCTTCCTTTTTTTTTTTTATACAGTGGGCAAAAATTGGGAGGATCCTACCGAGCCTTCCTTATCTTGTTTCTTTGTTTGTATGGAACTGTCCAATGTTATAGAGGATAGGGTTGGTATCTTGCAGCCTCCCCTCTTTGGAAAAAATTTATATTCAGTATTGCCGCCAAATGGAGGAAATATTTGCAGTGGAAGCCGAAGCAGTAGTTGACGAAATCCAGTTTCCAAAATTGAACGTACTGAAGTTGTTTGGCTTGCTGAAACTGAGGAGTATATGGGGTACTTGTGATGCCATCCTTCCTGATCTTGTTTTTTTGAAGGTAAGTAATTGTCCAATGTTGAAAGAGGATGGGAGGTCCATAAGCTCGATGACAATTGACAATGCCTTCAATCACTAGAACGGAATATCGATTGAAGCGGTAAAGCATGAGTTTCAGAGTTTGATTGAAGCACATGGGACATCAATCTTCTGCTCATGGAAGGCAACGCCATTGATGGATTTGTTTTGTTGCTGAATTCCTTCTTTTCTCCTTTCATCAATCAGGTTGGGTTTTGACAAGGCTACGTTGAATGATTTGATTATAGCACATTTATGGATTGCAAAACACTGTTTTCTAGCAGTGTTTAGCTAATTGTGTGTGGCTATGACGCTGTTTTCTAGCAGTTTTTGTGTATTTGCTCTACAAATTGCGATATTAATGACAGACAACTAAATGGAAGCTCCCAGTTCGTAGTTGACAGTTCAAGTCACTCGACAAAATTAGATATACATGATAACCACATAGACATAAGGTGCATTTAAACTCTCATTCTTCCATGAATCTGCAAATCTCTTGATGGAATGTTCTGCGAGGAACCACAATTGCATTCATCTTTGGGTATAAATATAATACAAGAATTCTAAGAAAGGAACATCGAAATCCAAAGCTACTAGTCAAGCAATCAGATTGCACCGACCAAGCTGCTTATCTATTTACATTCATGACATCTCTATACACCATTTTTTTCCCCATTTGTTCCTCTTCTTCACATCTTTCTTGCTACGATACTCCACAAATCCTAGATAAGTTGGCCCAAATCCCTGGGTAAAAAGGTTTCGATCTGCTATAGATCGTTCTATGTTTGTGTATGTGCTCTACATTGGAATGAGGTTCTAGTGGCAATCATCTACACATCAAAAGGTCTCGTGGGGTCAGAATGTGAGCTGCGAACAAGGCATCCTCACTGGTGAAAACACAACGGTTAGCCTGGCATGGTCTGAGAGGGAGTAGTGCTCTGGCCACATTCCTTTCTCTACTTCAGTGGGAAAAAGAACTGCATTCTTCACGCTAAAGCCGATGGATTGGATTGTGTCTTGCACGTCATCTTCGCTGCGGTTTTTGTCAACTGGATAATCTTCTGACCATATGGGGTTCCAAACCCAGAGCTGCAGTAGCCACAGATTTATTAAAAAGTTTATGCATAAGGGCCAAGAAAAAATGCACAATGTGTATGTATTGTATGGTTCTCACAATCAATAATAATTTTCAACGAGGTCATATTTTATCAATTAGAACAAAAACATACCTGGAATTCCTCAAAATTGAGAGCTCCTTTCCCATCAACATCTACTTGAACCCACAAGTCATGGATCTCTTCTTCGGAGAGTCCAAAACTATGGCCTGCCATATTTAGCTGTTGGGAAAGAAGAATTTTTAGTAAATGTTCGAGTACAACAACCGAGCCCTTGTGATATGAATTAGAGCTTTACCTTACCTCTGTAAGTGCTTCTCGGAACCCAGAATAAGTAATACATTCGCTGTCACTGTCATCTTTCAGGAAGGCAAATGCATCACTTGCTGTCAGGGAAGCTTTTCGGAGTAGATACTGAAAGGGTACATAAGAAAGAAATTTTGTTATTTTTAGATAATGGAGCTCAGTTAAGAGCTATCGTTATTCTTTGCTAACGTAGTTTATATTTGTAACAAGGAAAATAATCACCTTGAACATGCCAAATACTGCTTCATTCCAACTTGTTTTTAGCAGCTTTCGGTATCTATTAGGATTGAGAAGCCATATGAAATCTACTCCGCAGATATTTCCCCGGTGATTCCGGTGGCTCACCCACTGCACAAGAAAGAAGGTGCAGATGAGCAAAAGATGAACAAAAAACGTGTACAATAAGTGTAGAGAAGACAAGACCATTTCTATGATCACCTTTTGAGCATCAGTGTCAGTGTATCGATGAGCAGTATCATAGGATGATACAAACCCCTGGGACCTTAAGAACTTGTACACATGCCCGCGTTTGCTACCGTTCCAGTCACTGCGTTATAGTCATGATCAGAACAAATGAAAGTATAGAATCATAAAAGAATTTCAGAAATATGATATCGATCAGTTCTTACCCACAGAGTATGACAGGGATGGGATCCAGTTTGTGTTCTTTCTGATAAGATTCAACATTCTGCAGGATCTCATAGACCTAGTAAAGCAAATGCTCAATTATAAGTTCAGAAGAAGAGGCATACAAGAGTTGGTAACCCCTGGAAGACAAAGATTCGGAAAAAGAACACTGAAGTTGAACTTGGTAACTCACCTGATGCAGTCTCACCAGGCAGAGACTAGAATCATGGGGGAACAACAAGTGGGTATTCACAATCAATATCTCTTGCCTGACATTGCTGCTCCGACCATGTGAGAATGGCACCAGCAACTCTGCATGTACGAGCTGAGCAACTCGGTCTCCAATGTCATTCAGAAACAGATCGCGATGATCAATGACCCTAAAATAGTCTTTATGCAAAGCAGTCAGCAAACCTGCAAGATCCATCAGGAGAAAGAAAAGGCCATGGATTAAAGACAAGCACGCGAAATTACCAACAAAATAATTCCTTATTCATCTAGTACTGTGTACCAAGAACTTAATCTTGTAGCTGGCTTTTAACTTAAAATATAAACTAACATTCCTTTGAATCCCTACACCAACCATAACCGGTGAACCTACACCGATCTGAGCAATTAATTAATGGCATATTCCACACAGATGACAGTTGTTTCTACGCCATAATTGGTAACAATGACATATACTAATCTCACCAACAATGCAGGTGACGACGTTCCTGAACAACCACGCATTGTGGTGGGACATAATAGGTAGGTGCAAGAAGGAAACAACAATGAAAGATATGTAAAAGCTTAACTGACCAATGATCAGAAATCATAGAGTCAAAATTCGACAGCATCAATAAATTATTTGAGACTTAGAAAAGAATCTGCAATAGCAAAAGTGAAAACCATACCATCCCCGCGATTGTTGGTACGCGCCAACTGGAATGTATCGTAACCAGCATCACCTAGCCTCGTCTCGTACATATTGACAAGCTCCTCATTTCCAACCCAAAACTCCTATCAAACATAAATTGAGGTTATATGTCAGCATATCAAATTGTGATTCGAAAAACGAATGAAATGGCTGCGAGATTCGACCTGAAGGCAGATGATGGAGGATCTTTCACACAACAACCAATCCAGTATTCTTTGATTCCTGCCAAGCCAATTGGCTCTAAAACTGCTTTCCCTGCAGCTCTGATCCTGTAAGACAAACATAAAAGCACCCAATAAATAAATGGGAAGCAATAAAATGGCTTGAAACCAATCACCAGGTGGCCACGAATCTTTGTGTTGTGAATGGAGCAAACGACGAAAGAAACCAAATGGAAAGAACCTTCTCGTCGAGACGATTATAAATGGGGGCGAGAATGTTGAATGTGGTGCAAGTAACGCAGTGATCGGTGACAGACGAAGCGATTGCGTAGCTCCCAATTCGAGAAATCCCGGTCTTCAAAACGCCATTCCTCACCATCCCCTTCGCCCTTTTCCGGCCCTCTTCCGAACACATGTTTCAATCTCTCATCAACCGAAACTCAACCCAAACCCCAAACCCCCCCGAGAGAAATTCCAAACACACAGATGAAATTGACGAATGCGGTTGGAAACCCAGATTCGGAATCCCGGAATGGGGCGAGCGAAACCCCGGAAATCCAAAACGGCCGCAAAAGCTCGGAGCTTTTGGGGGCTGGGAGATGGGTTTCCGAATCTTCAAATTGAAGAGGGGTGAATAAAATCGATACAAATAGGGGGAAAGGGCTCGGTGGAGGATGAGTACCCGTTGGCTAATTCCGAAAACCCAAAAGGTTTTCAAAACAAATTGCCGGCAGAAATTTTGCCTATTTTTGCAGGCGATTGTTTAAAAATAGAGGGGTGGGGGTGACGATGACGAAGAAGAAGACACCGGAGAGAGAGAGGGTAGAGGGGAGGCCGGCCAGTGAGTTTAAATATACGAAGGGAGGGTTAGGGGGGTTGGATTTAACAGAATTACCGGTACCGACACTCCCTCCACTACGACTACGAGGGAGGGATTAAGCAAAGAGAAGAAATTGAAACGAGCAATCCAACTTTGCATACGTTTGGTTTTGTTCTCTTTTCATCTTCGTCTTCATTCACTTTTCAAAATTAAAAAAAAATAAAAAAGCATCCATTATTTATTTATTTTTCTTAAATTATCATCTAGGTTTTTATTGGGGTATTATATGTGCACCGCTAATTTTTACTATTTACACCGCAAATCCACCGCATCCCTATGCGGTGACTTAATCAAATTTTAGCCCGACATACCGCATGTACATGCGGTATGTCTGTTGACTGTATAAATTCACCGTTGTGCGGTGGGTTAGGTTAAAACGGAGTCCGTAATACGATAATCCGGTTGGGTCGAAGTTATCCGAAACCCACCGCATGGGTATGCGGTGGTTTTTAAAATATTGAAAATTTGGGTACGAACATACCGCATGGGTATGCGGTATGTTTTTGAAATTTGGGTAAAAAACATACCGCATGGAGATGCGGTATGATTTTTTACCGTTAGGGGCCCATTATAAATAGGCGTGGGGGGCCCAGTTCTCCGACACACCGAATCTTCTCCGATTCCTTTCTTTCCGAGCCCGACTCGAATCTTCTCCCATTCCTTTCTTTCCGAGCCCGACTTTTGGTTCCGTCCATTCCCCGTCCCTATATCTACCACCACTTTGTACCCGGGTTTTGAGATGGTGAAAGACAATCGTGGAAAAGCTGCAACTGATGATGTCGGTCCTTTTCGGAGACATCCGTTACAGGTAACATTTAATGTTTATAATAATCAATTTGCTTTATTTTTTAATTTGAAGGAAATAGTGTTAACATTTCATTGTTATATATAATGTAGCCGGAACCCACTATACAGAGGCGGAGGACGACAGATGTACCGCCACCGCTGGAGACACAGCCTCAGCCTACGGTATGTTAAAATTGTTACTAGGTGTAGGGAAATTGATATCGAATAAGTATATATTTCTGTTTTCTTAGGAATTGATAGTATTAGGTTGAAATCATTTATAAACCTTTGGAAAATCTTGCAACATTTAGTCAGTCATTGAAAACTGCTGGAGACACACCTAGTATTCTGACAAATACTAGGTGTAGGGAAATTGAAATCGAATAAGTATATATTTATGTTTTCTTATGAATTGTTAGTATTAAGATGATATCATTAATAAACCTTACGAAAATCTTGCCACATTTAGACAGTCATACGATATAGTATTGTAATTGAGCGATAGGATTCTGACAAATATATTTTAATTTACACAGTCTGTGTTATCGAGAAATTTGGGAGAGATGGTAGTTTTACAATCTGCTAGGAGAGCTGCCATTAGGGAGAGGCAGACGTTGGAGGGTGTATCAGTTCCGATGGAGACGGATAGCGACGCGGTAGATGATGATACCGAGGCTGCCGTCAGGGAGACCCAGACGTTGGAGGATGTAGTGGATCCTCCGGAGAGGGATACTGAGGCGGTAGGAGCTGATACTGGGCCATCTTCTCAGTCACGTGTTGACTAGAGTGACGGTTTGGGGCACACGTCCCAGTCGTCTATAGAGACATATCAGAGTCTGGTGCAGATTGAGCTGGCCTTGATGTCTGACCACACGGATGACCCAGTGGTGCAGTCGACCGGAGAGTTTGGTCAAGGCGACCAGGGTATTGAGATGGTGGAGGAGTACCTACGAGGGGACCGAGCACGTCAGACGGATGAGCATTTGCAGACTGGAGCTGAGAGAGTGGTAGAGCAGTTGCAGACTCATCATGACAGTTATCGGGACTACTTTGGGACTCAGTTTGCGAGCGAACAATTGAACTCGTATGATGACACGGCACCTCTGCTCGGAGATGTGGGTGTTGGGACGAGTCATGCTCGAGGTGGCGACCAGGAGCCATGGGCCGTTGGGCAGATAGATTTTGCGTCGTTCACCCCGGTAGGTTCTACGGGTGTAGGGAGGACGCCTGGGAGTCAGCATGCGGCGCCATCGTCGACGCCGAGGACCGCCGAGCCTGAGCCGATCATCGGGAGTCAGCAGGCGGCGCCATCAGCGACACCTAGGAACTTGGAGGGTGTGCCGATTGCCGAGGGGCATGAGAGGCATGCACGTGGACAGAGATGTTCTTCGGCCCCACCTATTGAGTCAGCTGGACTTTCGAGGCATGTGTCGCTGGATATGGGAGGAGACCAACATGATCCGATGTATGGGGCATCTGACGATGTTCGTCAGGATATGGGAGGAGACCAGGCAGCACAGCCCCCTGTCCGTGTAGTGCAAAGGAGGCGGAGACAGCGTGGAGAGAGCAGTAGGGCAGGTGGTGCTGGGCAGCATGGTGAGAGGAGTAGTGCAGGAGGTGATAGGCAGCATGGCGAGCCTAGCAGGACAGGGGTCATTCGGGCTGTTCTGCCCGAATGGCCAGGGGGGCCACATACCGTTTCCCTTCTGAGAGACTACGAGACCCACATTGCACAGGCTGTTTGGAGATGGGAGGACGAAGCATTGCATAGGGGTGTGCGTGTGCAGAGACGAGGGCAGTCGCTGGGCCGTGTAGAGGCGTTGTTGGAGGTTGATGGACGGGAGTCCTGGTTTCCCGCAGTGCGGGAGATTGGGTTCTGGGACCTGAGAGATTTCGAGTGGGATCATGTGGATCACACTATGATCGGGGCGTTTGTTGAGCACTGGCACCCCGAGACGAACAGTTTTCACTTCGCATGGGGAGAGATCACCATCACACTGCACGATGTGCTCTTCATACTTGGCCTTGGTTTGGACGGAGAGGAGTGTATTCACTTGGATGACGTGGGCGCCTGGAGGGAAATAGTTGGGGAGTATTACGGCTTGACTCAGAACGAGCGGACGAGCGCATGGGCCCATGGAGGCCCTACTGTTCAGCTCCTCCTTCAGAAGATAGCACCGATGCGACAGCGGGTTCGAGATGGCGCCCCACTTGAGCATGATATGGAGTGCATCTTGGGTGTTGTGCTGGGGATGATTGCGACTGCGACCTTGTTCATTGACAAGTCGGGCGGAAGATTGCGTCCGGAGGTGATTCGTAGGTTTATGGATGCAGCGCAGGTGTCGCATCTTTCTCTAGCTGCAGGGGTCTTGTCGTGCTTGTACCGGGGATTGGGCGAGGCGACCTGGGAGTTGGCCAAAGACATGGACGGTTGTACAAAACTATTGGAGGTAAGTCATTCGTTCTGTGATTATTTATTTTAGAAGTTTTGTAACTAGGTTATAATGACTATGTTGCTGATAGTATTGTTCCATTGTAGGTGTGGATATGGTTGCATTTTCCGGTGTTCAAGCCCGGCATGACGCTCGATCGGAGGCTAGCCCGGGATCCGCGACGCGGGGTGAGGTACGTTCTGGGGGCGACACCATTTTCCAGTACGGTCACCCGGGATGATAGGCCTCGCATCGAGCGACTGGATGTTCTGCGGTGGAGGCTGGATGAGATGACTGTCGACGAGGTACGAACACAATTTATATCCGCACTTACATTTGTCATACTATAAACTAGATTTTAGTCGTAATAACAATTTCTATTCCATTGCAGATCGAGTTCATGCCATTTGGTAGACACTTGGATTTTGATGGAGATCTGCGTCTTTCGAGATATAGGGGCACCATTCGGTGGTTGTTCGAGGAGGAGCCGTATATGCCGGACCGTGTGCTGCGACAGTTTGGTTGGGTTCAGCACATTCCCGCTGATCCAATCAGACCTACCGTAGTGCTCAGACCGAAGTCCGCCAAGTGCAAGAAGGAGGCGTCGTTCCACCCAGCTGACAACCACTGGGCGCACAGGTTCGATCATCTTTTCCCCATGGAGGAGTTGCCACGGACCTCTGAAGAGTGCCCATATGGCGTGGCCGATGACTATTTGGAGTGGTTTCACCGCCATAGTCATCCATACCTACTTCCTGACACTCCTCGACACCAGCCCATCATCCCACCGCCGCCACCCCCGCCGTCGCGACCCCCGCCGCCGCCAACCACGCCGCCGCCACCCCCGCCGTCGCCACCCCCGCCGACCATTATTGAGCAGCGCCATCATGCAGCTGGGTTGGAGATTCGGCGACTCAGGGACCTTGGAGTTGAGTTGACTCCGGCACACCTGGCTCGCATCTATGAGCAATTTTGGGGTCCTCCCCCACCGTGACGGTGCGATCTGGGATGATGTATGTGGTTGTTCTGTTTGTGGGTAGATGGCTTTTTGTGTAGTAGTTGGTAGTTTGGATTCTTTTTTGTGCAGTAGTTTGGATTGTTTTTTGTGCAGTAGTTGATGATTCGATTTCGGATTACGTATGTTGTGTGTTTGTGTGGATTTGATGGTTTGTTACCGTTGCAGATCGTTTTCAAATTTGAATAGTATGTCCGTACCCAACGTTCAATATCATGATTCGAAACGAACTTTATAAATTACAAGCAACGAAATACAAATGGCCCTAATATAGTCAAGTGTTACGCACAGTAGCTTCACCTAGCTTCATTACAAGAGCCTTTTTTTCCTCTTCCAGAACTGCAACTTGACTTTCCAGGATATCAATCCGCCAACGGGCTTGTTGGTTTTCGACCAGGAGCGACCGATTTTCATCACGTAGTCTCTTTATCATCGCCTCCACCGTCTTTGACCGTGGACTACCAGTGTAGAGAACCGCCTCAAACTCTTCCATCGTGCCTTGACGTATTATGTCGTTGCTTGAGCTTTCCCCGCTGTTGTCCGACATGTTGATGTGTGGTCACTTGGCCAGAGACTCCGGCGCCATATATATAGGTTTCAGACACCGCTTGTCCATACGGTATGCAATACCGCATGGACATGCGGTATTGCATACCGTATGGACAAGCGGTGTTTTACACCGCATTGACATACGGTATGTACATACCCCATGGACATGCGGTGAGTATGTACCTCATGGCCATGCGGTGTGAACTAGTCTATATAAGAGGACCAACCCGGCGCCGGAAACACACCCCCGACGACAATGTCGTCCGAACAAATACCAATTCCACGTGAAGACATGTTCACCAAACACTACAAGAAGGAGCCACTTGGAGGCATCGCTTTTACTGCAACGTGTCGTCACTGTGGCCATCGCTACACCGTGACCAACAACCTGCAGCACGGTCATCTTAAGAGGCACATCAACAACAAGCATGCCGACGAGATCTAGGATTCATGTGTTTATCCGGCTTATGTGTAGTCGTTCGTATGTGTCAGTCTGATGAACTTGTTCTTATTGTTGGTTGTGTAGTCGTTCGTTTGTGGTAGTGTGATGAAGTTGTTGTTATTGTTGGTTGTGAAGTAGTTTGTTTGTCGTCTAGTTGTAACAATGTTGTTTGAATAATAAGTCGGTTCGTACGCTATTTGTGTCATGTGTTTCCTATTTCAACGTACTTTCTATATTTCTTGCAACATTTGAAATAATATGTCATGGAAATCACCGATCGGGATTCGAGAGAGAATTTCATTAAACGGTTGAACTGCTTACAAATGAAAATACAACGCATGCACATCACACTACATACTTGGTAATGCATGTCTAATCACTATCTTCGTCCGATGACCTCTCATTAATGGAAATGACAATATTCATTTGGTTGAACGCGTAATACCTTTCACCTGCGTTGAACGCTCGAAGCTTGCGGATAACATGATCACATAGGCCCTCAGCCCCGATACTGTAAACGTCGTAACGACAATATCTTCTAATGTGATTCGCGATTCGCACCTCTGCATCTAAGTAATACGATTCGGGAAATCCTCTGTCGTCATAACAATGCGCACAAGAGAAGTTGATCGGATATGCTATGTCAGTGTCCGTCTCAATTTGACACTGAAATATAACGCACGAATTTCCTGGAAGGTATGCTGGATGCCTGCAGGTGCATTCCTCCGGCCACCGGGACTCCGAGCAACGAATTAATGTGACATTGTACTCCAGATAACCTGCCGTCCGCCGGTATGAGTCTAAGGTGTTCACCATTTTGTGATTCGCTGGACACCCGTAGTGGTGGTTCCTGTGGCGGATGGATGGTCGTCATGATTTATAGGCCATACACCGCAAGGGGAGGCGGTGTCTGACTACCGCATGGAAATGCGGTACATCGTAACCGGTCCGGTCCGGTCCGGTCCCGGTCCCTCTTGTCCCATTTTGGAACATGGAGCAGAGACACCGCATAAACATGCGGTGGTTATTACCGCATAAACATGCGGTGGTTATTACCGCATGTACATGCGGTGGTTATTACCGCATATACATGCGGTGGTCCCATTTTGGCTATAAAAAGCGGTGGTTATTACCGCATATGCACCGCATATGGTTGTCCCATTTTGGCCATAAAAAGCGATAACCACCTCATACGAATCAAAACAATCAAATCATGGTTAGAATAGCTGAGTTTGAAGGTGAGACAGAGATGGATGTGTCATACAAAATTATACGCGATAAGTTCTCGAGGCCATACGAGGATTATTTGTGCAATTGTCAGCACAAGCGGTGGTGCCAATCATTTCCCTGTTGTCTTGCTCACGTTGTATGCTACAAAGGCGTTGAAGGCGACAGATACGCTTTCTCGGAGCCGGTTGAAGTGGCGTGTCTGAGAGGTCACCAATTACACGTTGAGGACCCTGAGTCATACTACCGCGAGGCGGTTGAGGCAATCAAATGCGCAATCAGCGACCTATTCAGCGATGTCAGGCTACACTGCGCACTTGAAATTGCAAGGTTCACTGTCGACAACGCCGTCCGTCCAGCGAACGACAAAGTGAAGAAGTACGCATTCAACCGCATTGAGATCCACATTAGCCCGCGTATTCTCGAGGAGTCAGTAGGTAGTTGTACACCAGATCCTGTATTGTGGTGGGACCCTTTGCAAGGTATACCATATTCACAAGTAGAGTGGAGGCTGTAGGTAGTTGTTCCGTGTTCCGTAGATCCTCGATCTACTGTGGTGAGACCCTTTGCAAGGATATCCATCAGTAGAGTAGGAACCAAGTTTGTGTAAAATCATTATGTAGAATCCGTTTAATAGCCAATGTATCACCGCATGTGTAATGCAAATGATTTATCAGCGAAATATAATTAATGGTTTAACTCGTGGCCAGATAAATTCACCATAAATGATACACAACAATTACCAACCGACAACATTTTACCTATGGTACATAACAACTACCAACCGACTCCTCTACATTGCTCGGCAAAATGTGAATCTGTATTCGGTGAAATGCGTACTTTCGAAGCTTGGTGTTTGCACGCCGCACGACTTTTTCCACGGTGTATCTTGCCACCTGCGTTGCATTGGCCAATCCCAAGTTGGAGAAGAAGTCGCTAACAAGCTCCGTAATTGCCTCCGTCGCGTGAATATAATAAGCTGCAGGGTTATCCCTATACGAGTACGGCCTTGTCATGCGGACATCCTCGTAAGTCACTCCTTGAACGCACTCTAGGTCAACCGAATCGGAAACTCTTGCTGTATCACGTTCTTTGCATACAACTTGGCAAAGGCAGCACGGCCATCCTGTCGAGCTTCTGTGCTGACAGTTGCACAATATATCGTCAGGTGGCGTACGAAAAGTTTCGACTGTAAGTCTAAACCTGCTGCCCGATCTTGTCTCCGCTTGATACACTTTGGTAGTTGCCATAGTGGTTATGGTGTACTGAAAGTCTCAACTAACAGCTTTTATAGTTTTCTTTTAACACCACCGCATGGTCATGCGGTATATGTATACCGCTTGGTCATGCGGTATATGTATACCGCATGGTCACGGTTACACCGTTACATGACGACAGCGTCCCAGCACGTGGATTAGGGAGTCTAAACGAAGACATGAAGCAACGTACCAGCACGGCGGGATCGTTTCATGGTATGAATTTTGATAATTTCAGGGAATAACACGTTACATGAAAACGGATAGAGTGCCTCATTTTTCATATTAATTAAAGATATAAGATTACAGCAAAAGTAACTCAGTTACTTTGTTTTGCCGCGTCGTCGTCATGTCACACATCAAAGGAAATCATTGTTGTTCTCTTCCTCTGATGGTGAAACATTCTCCGGCGGCACTACGACTACCCGAAACCGAGAGTTGCCTAAGTAGCTAAACATCAACCCCGCCCCTACGCGCACGCCACGGGATATCGCGAAATTATTCCATCCTTGTGCGAGCCAGAGCGCCCCGGATCTGTTGCGCTCAACCCGGATGCTGGTGCCTCTCCTCCCTACCCCATTAGTCAGCGTTATTCTTTCGACGCCGGCCAGCCCGTATTCTTCTTCGAAGTTGGAAGGCAGAGGCTGCAATTTTTAAGATGTACTTAGTGAGTTCGGAACATTGTGAATTATATGTCAGACGACAGAATGGGGCTTACCAATATTTGTGTCAGCGAGACGTCTTCTACCCACCAGAAAAAATCCCTCGGGCCGCTCCCTGAGACTGAGAAAAAAGGTCTTGGTGTATTACCAGCCGCCATGTTGTAATAATCACGACATCGCACGGCGGTAATTTATCGCGGAAATCATGTCGCGTTATATGCGAGAATTATACCCCATATCTATGCGGTATACAAGATATGCGGTATACGAGACCGCATGTGTAAGCGGTGGGTCACCGCATACCTATGTGGTATGCGTCACCGCATAGATATGCGGTATTCAAAAAAACCCGGAAACATACCGGCACGGGGACATCGTGATCTTCTTCCGCCATCGGAGTTGGTCGTCCAAATTCCATCGGTCGAAGGAGAGCGAGCCTCTTATAAAAGTGCGAAGATGAGAGATTCCGTCGTGAGTTCCGACGAAAGTTCCCAGCTTCGTCCTCTTGTAAGAGGTTCATTCTCCCTTGACAGATGTAATTTAGACGCCCACTACGATGACGGACGAAGATGACGGTGTACCCGTACCGGTACGTTTCCGAAGCATTTACAGTTTTGTTTGGATGAGCAATAGTCATCCGCAGGATAACGTAAAAGATGTTATGGACGTACATGTGTACTATCACAACGTCTTTCACGTTATCCTGCCGATAACTATTGCATTTTATTAGATCGAAGCTACATAACCCCATATCGAAGCGATATAACCCGAGCAACATGCCAGCGGCCAGCGATTTCAATCAAAAGACACAAATCGCCGGCCGTGGCATGTTGCCTAGGCTATCATCGCTATTGAGCCAAGAAAAAAGCATACATACGGATTTTATTTAATTTATGAGACGAAGCGATATAACCCGTGCAAACTAGTCAAGGGTCAAAAATGTCAATTTGAAGACACAAATCTTTGGCCATGACTAGTTCGCACAGATTATCATCGCTTTTCCGCCACGGCAAATGTCACGAACCGGCCGTGGGGGTATATATAGATACATACCGCATGGGCATGCGGTATACGGTGGTTCACCGTGTACCTATACGGTTGTTCACCGTATACCTATGCGGTGAGAAACCGCAGACCTATACGGTGTCCATAATACCGTGTACCTATGCGGTGGGCCCGCAAATTCAAATAATTCAACACCAACGGTCATCTGGAACCACCGCATAGGCATGTGGTGTTACTGTATAAGAAGTCATCCGCTCTCCGGTGAATGCATCCAATCCCCTCACACCTCATCTACGGTCGTTTTCTAATATGGTTAACGACGACACCAATCGACGACCTTCAAGCCCAGGGGAGGAAGCACCTACAACTACGCCAATGGCCGATAACTCACCACCCCCTCGTCTTCCGGTATGTGATTAATGTTTATCATTTGGAATGTCGTTGTAGGTAGAATATAGGTAGTGGAATAACCAGAATATAGGTAGTGGAATCATATGGAATGGAAACCAAGATATAGGTACCGGTTTTTAAATGTAGGGGAATAAATTAGGTTCTGAAGTAGAGCAGATGGAAACCATGAATGGGTCACGTAATATATATGCACTGTTTGCATGCTGGCAGTTGCCACTGGAGGAGCAGGCTGATCCGATGCCGGAAGACGGTCAGGATGATCAGGCCCGTAACCAGGAGTACTGCGATTACACTCCCGAATTTGCTACATCCCAGACGTGGACCAATCGCGACGATCTCCTACAACACTGTCGTGGCACAGCATTAAAGCTTAATATGGTTTTGACAATCAAGCGTTCTTGGGGGAGCACTCCTACAAGGCGTGGGAGTCTATTGCTCGCATGTGAGAAGTACGGCCAGTACACTCCCCGTAAGAGACCGCGAGTAGCCGGAGATGATGCAAGCGGGAACACGCGCAGAGCTGTTTCGAAGATAGAGGGGTGTCCGTTTGCATTGTCTGGCGTGGAGTTCAAACGGGGCGAATGGGGCCTGGACGTTATTCATGGCAAGCACAACCATCTACTCCCCGGTGCATTGGACGGTCACCCGTACGTCGGACGGATGGATACAGATGAAAGAGACACTACGTTGGCCCTTACCGTCGCTGGTACCCCACCAAAACCGATTTTAGCTACATTGAAGATGACAGCTGACGCACGATAGAAGTTGAACTTCACATCGCGGCGCCAAGTGTACAATGCGAGAGCAAAGTTTAAAGCTGAAGCGAGAGGAGATCGAACAGTCTCCCAGAAAGCACTCCGCATTTTGCGGGATAAGGGTTACTACTACTGTACGAGGAGATCCCCTGACGATCCCAACAGGCTTCAAGATCTATTCATCACCCATACAGACACTCGCCATCTTCTAGCCATGTTTCCATACGTCGTCCTCGTCGATAGTACATACCGGACGAATGCGTAAGTTTCTATATACACTTATTCTTTTACCCCTTCCCACTAGGGTATGCGAACTCAAATATTTCATTGTGCAGGTACGGGATCCCTTTGTATGAGTTCGTTGGATTTACTTGCACAAATAAGAACATCGTCATCGGGTTCTGCTTCATGTCGCACGAGAACACAGATACGTACATTTGGGCGTTGGGGCAGCTCGTTTACCTCATGCAAGGTAATCTTCCTAACGTTGGTTTCACTAATCGAGAGTTGGGGTTGATTGCGGCGCTACGAGAAGTTCTTCCCAATGTCAGGCATATGTTGTGCACAGTGCACGTCCTCCGACGATGCGAAGAAGCTGCTTTCCAGAAGCCAAAGAATCTTGATGTTGCTAGGCGTTTCAAGAACGCATGTGTTGGCCTGTTCCAATCCAGATCGGTTGAAACTTTTGCCGCTAGAAGGAGGGGTATGCATGCAGAGTGGGGGCATATCGAAGGGCTTATGCCGTATTTGGAGGCGACGTGGTTACGAGATTACTCGGAGCAGATGCGCCTACGTTTTCATTATAAAATTCAGCATTTTGGTACGACCACGACGAACAGGTGCGCCTACGTTTTCATTATAAAATTCATTATACACGTAATTTGTTTACATATAACGATCTTCACCTGCGAGTCTCACTTATCTTTTAGGGTTGAGGCTGCTCATTCTGTGTTGAAAAAGACCTTAAACTCTGCAGTCGGTGATTTCACTCACGTGATAAACACAATCGATCTGATGATGGCGGATCAAATATGGGAGGTGAAGAATACATTGGGGAGAGCGAACAACACCTGGCCTACAGACTCCCACGACCTATGGATTTTCGATCGAATTCGGAATATTGTGTCGAAGGAATGTTTCAACCTGTTGTTCGAAATCTACACAAAGATGGAAGCCGAGCCACCTTCGCAACCATGCAGAGATGCATACTGGAGGGACGTTTACGGTCTTCCATGCACACATGACATGCAAGCTTGTCGAGACACGCAGATACCCATCAGACCATCCCAGATACACATTTTTTGGAAGCAATTGGATTTCAAGAGGCCTCATGTTGACAACGTCCAGGATAACACTCCCCTCAGCAGAGCTGATGTTGACATGTCGCGCATGATCAGTTTGTTCCAGAGCGGAGCTATGGACGAGGATACTCGTTGGAGAATCGCGTCGGCATTCAACGACGGGGATCGTCCCTCCCATACACCGTTGACCACCCCTGACCCGGAGGACCGTAGACCGCCCGGGAGACCGAGGACTCGCCACCCCTGTCAGACGAACCCTCTACCTTGGGAACGTGAGCGTGCTCGGGCTCAACGTCGGGCAGATAGACAGGCGACCACTGGATCCGCACGAGGGCGAGGCCGAGGTCGGGGTCAACCGGCATCAAACGAAACAGATGACGTGGAAGGTACTGAGGAGGCCACTGGGTCCAACGACATTGCCATCGACGACCCTCCTAGGGGCCGAGGAGTAGGCAGAGGACGAGGACGGGGTCGAGGAAGGGGACGTGGACGAGGTCGATCAGCGTTGGAGCCAGCTCCGGAGATTGTAGGTGACATTCCAACACCAGCACCTACGGCGCTTCCACCACAGAATCTACCTCGAGTAGAATTCAATTAGGGCACTGGCAACATCGACGAATTCATGATTACTTTCGTACAAGCCGTCACAAATGTTGCAGGTGATGGTCACTGTGGGTATAGGTCTTTAGCTTGTCTTCTGAACTTGGGACAAGACGCATGGCTTCAAGTTCGACGAGAGCTGGCCGTTGAGTTGCAGGTGCATTCAGATCGGTACCATTACTATCCGGCCTTAGATGAGCTCATCATGAGGGTCAACTATTTCGGCACGTGTCATGATGCTACGTATTGGATGGAGATTCCGATCATGGGCGAGGTGTTTGCCACTCTTCACCAGCGTCCTTTGGTGATTTTGTCACAGATGATGCCTATGTTGTGCCTACCTCTGTACGCCACCGGTGGCCCGTCAGTACCGGCCTATGAGGAGCTAGATGGAATAGCTTTAGTCGGCAACAGCAACCATTTCGTTCCGGTACGTTTCGTATTTCATATTCATTAATTTGTTACTGTTTTGTTTCTCTTTTCTGACATCAATATTAACCTTGTATTCACAGATTTCGTTGTTGTCTGGTTCACCTCTTCCTCCAGTCTACGTCACATGGACACAGCATCACGATCGCACTGTCGACGGTTGGGAAGAGCAGTTTGCAGCGAGGATTGCACGATATAGAGCTTACCGCCGTCGTGATGGTGGTCGTCCCCTACCGTATTAGCATTTTCCACTTTCTGATGTCATTTTTCGAACTTCATATGTTCAATTGGGTTGTATCTTTGTCTATTCCATTTCACAACCGAACTCCATATTTTCGTCATCGATTATATTTATCGCACTTTCGTTTTAATCATCTTTCTTTTCAATTCAACATATGAGTTTTTTCAGATCACGGCTTTTATTACAAGTTAATTCCACTGTAGTAGGATATACCATTGCAGATGTCCATGGATTATACAATAAAGTCGTAGTGTCGGCGAATACCGCATACCCAAGCGGTGTGTATCGGTTCCTATCGGTCCCTTCGGCTCCTCCAAATAGTTACGCGCAAATCCGGTTATCCGATACCCACCGCATGGGTCTGCGGTGAGGTTGAAACGGAACGGGGGTGCTCACCGCATGAAGATGCGGTGGGTATCTATACGGTAGGTAGCACCGCATATACATGTGGTGGGTCACCGCATGTATATGCGGTGGGTTCCTTGACCGTCATTAACTCACCGCATATCTATGCGGTAATTAGCGGTGGAAATAGTAAAAATTAGCGGTGGAGATATCGTTTCCGGTTTTTATTTCATTGAAGCACTTCTCTCCTTCCAAAAATAAATAAATAAATAGAAATTTATTTGTCTATCTATCTAACTAGTGTATGTCTTGTCAGAATACATTAATACAATATTGTAAATAATTCATATATATTCAAATAAATATAAATCATTGTTCCACAAAAAATATTATAGATATTAAAAAAAATAGTTTGATAGATTATATCTAATCTAAATACTTTTTATTTAGATTTTCTCAAAATATAAATAACATTCGCATTTAATATGGTAAAAGATTTTTTTTAATCTATCGTTAATTAAATCTCATATTTTAGGGATTATTTTATTTATTTTAAAAAAATAATAATAAATATAGCCTATAATTATTATCTTAAGTTATGGTTGAAAATGTTTATAAAATTTTAAAATATTATGGAAATTACTCTTATTTATTTATATTTTAAATAAGAGTAATTTACATAATGTTTTAACAATTTATAAACATTTTCAAACATAAATTAAGATAATAATTCTAGGCTTTATTGATTATTATTTTTAAAAATAAATACAATGATCCCTAAAATATAATTGGGCCCTTAAATTCAAATTTTGAATATATTTACAATGAAATTTGAGTTTAAAAATATTAAAATATAATATATTTAATGATAAAGTAACGAAAATAGTTGAATGGGTGGTGATTTGTAAACAAATATCATTTAAAGGGTGGTTTTCTGTAATTTTTCCTTCTCTATTTCGATTTTTTGTTTTAAAAAAAATAATACTAATAATTAGTGGTGTTTACGATAAAAGAGAGTCAATTATCACCTTGAAAACATGGTTCATCTCCTACTCATAAGCGACTCTATGTTAGTCCAGTTTGATCGGTCAAGTCGTTCTACATCTGAATCGATCCATTTAAGGAGATAATCCTCTTACTCACAAACGACTCCATGTTTTCAAGGTGATTCGAACTTCGAATATCTTGACATGGGTATAGCCCCACAACCACTACACCAACTTGTGGATTGGTGGGTGTGCAATGCTACACTAATTTGAACTTTTAAACATGATTTGAAATATAAAAAGAATTATTTCAGATTATTTATCAAACGAGGTCTATATTATTCTAGCTCTCTGCTCCAAAATATAGATTGTTTTATTTTCGACACGTTGTTTGAAAAGCTAAAAAGTTGGTATTTTATAGAGTTTTTAGCATTTTAAAAAGCATATCGAAAAGTTAAGGGGTTTATAGTTTAATACAGACACATAGAGGGAGTACAAATACAAAGATATGATCGAGCAATTTTACATACCCTACCAAAAATGTCTTATATATTAAATATTCATGTGACATTTTCCACAAGTATGTATGTGTAATGTCTATTCTAATCGATAGCACATAGATCTAGGAACATTGGATGGTCTTAGATTTAGGTTAATTGGTAGACTTAGACAAATACACTTGTAAATATAATATATACTTATTATATGCTAAAACATATGTTAGAAGTGTAAGTTTTACACTTATGCTCACATATGTACAAAGTGTATATGAGTGTATGTTATATATCTAAAGACTATGCATGCTTTTATGTTATTGGGCTTTCCAAGCCTAACAACCCGGCCCTGCTTTCCACTTACCTGGACCGAGCTCACCAGTTGACCCAGAAAGCCTCTAGCGAGTGGACGCCCACAACGCAGCGTTTCACCTTGGCTTGTCTATATATTGGAAAGTGGATCTAGGGTTACCTCACTTCTTTGACTTCAGCTTCTCAGGTAATCCAACCCTAGAGAGAGAGAGAGAAGAGGCGACGGAGAGAGAAAAGCTAGGGTTTCCCAAACCCAGCTCCGGCGAAGCTCTTTGCGGTCCGATCTAGAGCGAATCTCACTCCGAGACTCTAGATCTGTGTTCGAGGAAGAAGAAGAAGCTCCTTTGCCCTCTGTTCAGGCGAAGCGTCGCTTCTCTGGTTGAATCCGACGAAGATCTGGCTCTGTTCTCCAGATCCAGGGTGTCATCTTCCTTTACTTGCTTCGTTCTTGCTTTTCTCTTGCATACTTGTCTTGGATTGTGTATTTCCGTCTTTAGTTTGCCTTAGTCTAGATCTAGGGCAACCTGTTCTGTAATCTTGCTTCTTGATTAGTGGATTGAGATCTCAAGCCGATCCGGCTGAGACTCCGTGGACGTAGGCTCCGGCCGAACCACGTAAAACCGCTTGTTGGTCGCTTGTTTACTTTTTCTGTTGCGTCTTTCGCTTCGTAACCCCGTTCTTAGCCTTCGATCTGAAAGGTTGAGAACGACTAGGAATTTCAAAGTGGTATCAGAGCGAGGAGTCCCTTTCCTTACCTACCTGTGCCATTATTGGACTTCAGGGAGCGGGATTTGAGGCAGGACATTGGGTAGTCCTTCAAAAAGCTCAGGCTTGGGCTATTCCTCTCCTGTCTGACGTACCACTGGTCTAGATCCGTTCGAAGACCTGTGATTCTAGGGTTTTATAAAAGTGTCTTGTAAACTGCTGCACTTTACTTTGCTTCCGCTACTTAAACTTTGATACTTACCTGTTTCTTGGATACTGCAGATACCTAACATCATGGATAGTGCTTTGAAGATCAAGCCATTTGATGGTGTTATCGACTTCGCCATGTGGCAAGTCAAGATGAGAGCTGTTCTCATCAAGGAGGGTTGTTGGAAGGCGGTCTTGAAACCTGCAACCACAACCTCTGAGATGACCTCCCTTCTCAAGGGAGTTGACATCAATGATGAGGATCCACCTAAGACCGATAAAAAACTGAAGAAAGTCGAAGGAGGATCCTCTACCACACAGTCCACTGCTGAAGAGCTCGAGATGGACATGAAAGCCCACTCAGAGATAATGCTTCGTCTTACAGATGGCATTGCTCGACAAGTGGTAAAACACTCTTCCGCCTACTCCCTCTGGCATGCCCTGGAGGAGCTCTTTCTATCTAAATCCTTGCCCTCCAGGATTTCTCTGCTATGTCGTCTGTTCACTTATAAGATGAATACTGCTCTTACTCTTGATGATAATCTTCATAAGTTTTTAAAGATGACTCAAGAACTGGAAAGATGCAAAGATGACATAAAAGATTCTCACCAGGCTATCTTACTTCTTAATTCACTGCCTACTCAGTTTGATAACTTCAAAGATGTCATTCAATTTAGTCGTGATGAACTGACTAAGGATAAGTTGATTGAATCTATCATTGAAAAGAATGAAATGATGAAGGTGTTCAAGATTAAAGGTCTAAAAAATAATAAAGTCGGCAAACCTGAGGTTCTGTTCACTAAAGGCAATGACAAGAAGGGCAATAAGCAAAACAAGAATAAGAAGAATAAGAAAGATAAGCCTAAACATGAGAAATCTGAGAAATCAGACCCTAATTCTAAATGTAACTACTGTGGTAACATTGGTCACTGGGTCAAGGAGTGTAGGAAAAAGAAAAGAGTTGAGGAATTGGCTAAAAAGAACAACACTGAATTGTCTGCTTCTGTGCTTGAGAACATGGGTGATTATTCTGCTGAATTGTTTATGTGTTCTGCATTGACATCTCTTGATACATATGATGCATGGATACTTGATTCAGGTTGCACAATGCATGCCACACCTAATAAGCATTTCTTTAAAAACTTAAATGAATCTGTGTGTGGTGATGTTATGCTAGGTGATCACACTTCTCTGAAAATAAAAGGAGTAGGAGATGTACCTTTACTTATGCATGATGGCATTGTTAGAATTTTCACTAATGTTAAGTGGGTCCCAAGTTTAAGGAGAAGAGATGGCATTAGAACAATTTCTAGAAATGGTAAAGTCATTATTAAAGCTGTTAGAAAGAAGAGATTGTATCATGTTCTTTCCTCTATGCCTGAGCTCAATGTTTCTGCTTGTACTGATTCTATGACTATCTCTGAAACTAAAAATTGGCACAACAGGCTTGGTCAAATAGGCAACAAAGGATTAAACAAATTGCATAAATTTGGATTATTGCCTAAGAAACCTGTTGACATTAAATTCTGTGAGCATTGTGTGTTGGGCAAATCTGTCAAGCTTAAGTTTCCTGTTTCTACTTATGTTGCTACTAATCCCTTGGAATATGTACATTCTGACCTATGGGGACCTTCACAAGTCCCCACTGCAGGAGGTATGAGGTATTTTATTAGCTTCATAGACCATTTCTCAAGGAAAGTTTGGGTAAGTCTTCTAAAATCAAAGGATCAAGCCTTTGATGCCTTTAAAAGGTGGAAGGTAATGGTAGAGAGTCAGACTAACCACAAACTTAAATGCTTCAAAACTGATAATGGCTTAGAGTTTTGTAACACTGAATTTAATGAATATTGTCAATCACTTGGGATAAAAAGACACTTAACAGTTCCTGGCACTCCACAACAAAATGGTACAGCTGAAAGGATGAATAGAACTTTATTGGAAAAAGTTAGATGCATGTTGATTAGTTCTGGGCTTAAGAATTCTTTATGGGGTGAAGCTGTTTTAACTACTGCATATCTTATAAATAGATCACCTTCCAGTGTTATCAACTTTGATACTCCCCAGTTCAAATGGACAGGAAAACAGCCTAGCCTAGCTTATTTGAAACCATTTGGTTGTGCAGCTTATCCTCATGTAAGTGAGGGTAAGCTCCAACCAAGGGCTTTGAAAGGCTTGTTGCTTGGCTATCCTGATGGAGTAAAGGGCTACAAGGTGCTACTCCTGCAACCTGGCCCATACAAAGTGATCACCACTAGAAGTGTGAAATTTAATGAACAGATCTTCCCTCTCAAATTTGAACTAACAACATATACTGAGCTGACAGGTACCATTGAGCAGACAAAAGAGTTGATTCCAGATGATGAAGATTCCTCTGAGGATGAGGATTCAGAGCACGACATTGGAAGGATACCAAAATCTGCTAAGAAAGCAACAAATTCCACATTACACGGGGGAAACAAAGGAAAAGAAGCTAACAAAGAAGAAGAAACTTCTACAGAAGCACCTGCACCTCCAGACTCAGACTCTGAAGAAGAACAAAACAAGGGTGTTTCTCCTCCCTCTTCACCTTTTACTTCTCCTCCTCCCTCTCCTATTTCTGGTGATGTAAATGGCCGTTCTAAAGACTCCCAAAAGGAGTCCTCTGTTTTCTCCTCATCCCTTTCTGATATGCATGCTTTACCTGCTTTGCCTACTTTGCATGACTATCAATTGACTAGGGATAGAGAGCCTAGAACTGTCATACCAAATAGGAAATACACCTCTTATATTGTGGAATATGCTTTCTTGACTGCTGATTATGTTAGGCATCCTACCACTCCTAGCTCTTATGAATCCGCTATCAAAAACAGTTATGCCAAAGATTGGCTAACTGCTATGAAAGAAGAGATGGAATCAATGTACACAAATAAAACGTGGACATTGGTTCCAAGACCCTCTAAAACCCGGCTTATTGACTCTAAATGGGTCTTTAAGCTAAAAGAAGGTCTAAGCCCTAGTGAACCCCCTAGGTTTAAAGCCCGACTTGTAGCAAAAGGGTTTTCCCAAAGAGAAGGCATAGACTATAACGACATTTTCTCTCCTGTAGTTAAGTACAAAACTATGAGATTAATGCTTGCTATGTGTGCTGTTTTCGATTGGGAACTTGAGCAAATGGATGTAAAAACTGCATTCTTGCACGGGTCTCTGGATGAAACCATCTATATGAGACAACCTAAGGGGTTTGTAAACCCCAAGTTTCCTGATCATGTTTGCCATCTTAAACGTTCCATCTATGGACTCAAGCAGTCCCCTAGGCAATGGAACCTGAAATTTGATGCTGTGATTAAGAAATTAGGTTTCACAAGAAGTAGTTATGATTCATGTCTTTACTTTAAGCATATTTCTAAACAGTCTTTGATATATGTGCTTCTGTATGTAGATGATATCTTGCTTGTCTGCAATTCTATGATTCCGATTAGCACAGTCAAAAAGGACTTAAAGAAATACTTTGACATGAAAGATCTAGGGAAAGCCAAGAAGATTCTTGGTGTAACTATCATTAGAGACCGACCTAATAAGAAAATATGGTTATCTCAAGATGACTATATTCTTAAGGTTCTTGATAGGTTTCATGTGACCTCCTCTAAATCTACATCCATACCCCTAGGAGGGCACCTAGAGCTTACCAAAAAGAGTTGTCCCTCTAAACCCGAAGATGTAAAAGAAATGGCTAGGGTCCCCTACGATGCAGCTGTAGGATCGGTGATGTATGCTATGTTATGCACCCGCCCAGACCTTGCATTTGCCATATCTGTGCTTAGTCGTTTCATGTCCAATCCTGGTTCTGACCATTGGACAGCTATGAAATACTTGCTTCGTTATATTGCTGGTACTAAAGATCTTTGTTTACATTATGGCCTGCATGAATCTGTTGATCATTTATATGGCTATGTTGACTCTGATTACGCTAGCAATAAAGATACTCGCAAGTCCACTACTGCCTACTACCAATGTTCCAAAAAACGCTTGGCGGATGCTCGGCGGCTAGATAGGGTCAAGGGTGTAGGCGGATTGGGCGCGGTCTAGGCGGATTTACTATTTTGAGATGTATTTTTAATCATAGGCCATATTCAATACATATATAAAATAACAAAGTTTAATTCATAACATATATAAACAAATAAGCTTTAATTAGTAGTCTAGGCGTTAACAACGGGAGTTAGGTCGTGAGTTAGATGACTATATGAGTGAGGGATCAAGAGTAAAAGAGAGTATAGAGGTTGAGAACTAAGAGAGAGGTCGACATGTGGGGGTTTTAAGAGCTAAAACCTCAAAATGGTTTTTTTCACTAACCTGCCAAACCCGCAAGGCCGCCAAGACCTTGCGGGTGACCTTCAAGGGCCTAGGCGGCTAAACTCAAAGGTGGGGGAACTTCGAGGGTTTAGGCGGGGTCTAGGCGGAGGTCCAGGCCTTTTTTTAGAACAGTGCCTACTACTTTACATGGGCAGGCAACTGTGTGTCATGGAAATCTCAGCAACAATCAGTTGTTGCCCTGTCATCAACTGAACCTGAGTATATGGCAGCCACTGAGGCTGCTAAAGAGGCTATATATTTGGCTCAAAGGAATTCTAAAAGAAATCCTAAAGAAGCCATTCAAACCCGTAATTCATACGGATAGCCAAAGCGCACTTTACTTGTGCAAAGATCCCATGTACCACGAGCGGACTAAGCATATCGATGTTCGTTTTCATTTTATTCGAAACATGGTTGTTGCTAAAGAGCTAGATGTAAAGAAAATAAAATGCGACATCAACCCAGCTGACTTCGGGACAAAGGTAGTCCCTGCTAACAAATTTGAGTTTTGCAGGGATTTTCTCCACCTTGGAGAACCTCCTTAGCTCACAGGTAACTTGAGTCGATGATGATACTGGATCTCTTGAGTTTTTTAATCCACTATGATAGAGTAAGGTTTTAATAGGCTTAATGCTTCGATTAGGAGGGCAAATTGTAATGTCTATTCTAATCGATAGCACATAGATCTAGGAACATTGGATGGTCTTAGATTTAGGTTAATTGGTAGACTTAGACAAATACACTTGTAAATATAATATATACTTATTATATGCTAAAACATATGTTAGAAGTGTAAGTTTTACACTTATGCTCACATATGTACAAAGTGTATATGAGTGTATGTTATATATCTAAAGACTATGTATGCTTTTATGTTATTGGGCTTTCCAAGCCCAACAACCCGGCCCTGCTTTCCACTTACCTGGACCGAGCTCACCAGTTGACCCAGAAAGCCTCTAGCGAGTGGGCGCCCGCAATGCAGCGTTTCACCTTGGCTCGTCTATATATTGGAAAGTGGATCTAGGGTTGCCTCACTTCTTTGACTTCAGCTTCTCAGGTAATCCAACCCTAGAGAGAGAGAGAGAAGAGGCGACGGAGAGAGAAAAGCTAGGGTTTCCCAAACCCAGCTCCGGCGAAGCTCTTTGCGGTCCGATCTAGAGCGAATCTCACTCCGAGACTCTAGATCTGTGTTCGAGGAAGAAGAAGCTCCTTTGCCCTCTGTTCAGGCGAAGCGTCGCTTCTCTGGTTGAATCCGACGAAGATCTGGCTCTGTTCTCCAGATCCAGGGTGTCCTCTTCCTTTACTTGCTTCGTTCTTGCTTTTCTCTTGCATACTTGTCTTGTATTGTGTATTTCCGTCTTTAGTTTGCCTTAGTCTAGATCTAGGGCAGCCTGTTCTGTAATCTTGCTTCTTGATTAGTGGATTGAGATCTCAAGCCGATCCGGCTGAGACTCCGTGGACGTAGGCTCCGGCCGAACTACGTAAAACCGCTTGTTGGTCGCTTGTTTACTTTTCTGTTGCGTCTTTCGCTTCGTAACCCCGTTCTTAGCCTTCGATCTAAAAGGTTGAGAACGACTAGGAATTTCAGTATGTATCCATTCTCAAAGCTTTGAAGTTGGATTCCCTTTGGTTGTAAGAAGAAATTAAAGAAAAACATCAAACCACAAGGGTAATCATAAGGTAGAATTTCTCTTGATCAAGCTAACTTATAAAATTGTTAGTCGTGTATAATCAATAATTCATCTAGTGTTAAATTCCCTAAGCAACATCCGGAATCAAAATCGAGATGTCGGATCAAATTGGGATAGAAGCATGTGGGCCCGATATCTAACCAAATTAAATGTTGGGCCGGGTCAGATTTTAATTGTTAAAATTAGGTTCATTTTCACTTTAAATACCATTTTCATTTTAACCACACACAAATATTACCATAGACGGATATAGACGGGGGCAAGAGGGATCATACGCCCCCCCTTTCATCCAACGAATTACCTATATTTGTTCTACGCGTCGATAGCTTCGTTTTGATATATTATAAGCATGAATCCGATAAACGAGTAAAAAGTTATGATCGTTTGAAAGTTAAACACAGATTAATTATTTTAAATGTCTTTTAATAAAGCACGATTCTTTTATATTTTACTTAATTTGATATTTTGGCAATATAATTCAACCAAAGAACTTGGAAACAAGAGGTTATATTATTAAATTCGATAATTATATAAGAAATTATATAAGTTTAAAGTTTGTATATCTTATTACACGTTATTGCAGGCTAACAAAACAACAAGTTGCAAATTGACTTTGTAGGTTTCAAACGATATATTTTTAAATAATTTTTTTTTGTTATTGATTAAAATGACATTATTTTTTCGTTTAAAGAGAAAAAAAATATATAACAACTACTAACACAATTTTAAATTAAACACCGTCGTTTTGAACAAAAAAACATTGTGTTTTAAACTAAAAAAACTTTGTTTAATTAAATTTCATCGTTTAATCTAAAACATTATAGTTTTGGTTCGCTAAACGTACTATAAAAAAATTGTCGAAGAGTGAATCAACAACTTGTATAAAACTTCGCCCCCTCTTCGATAAATTTCTGGCTCCGTCCCTGAATATTAAGTATTAGTGATATATCGAATCTATGACAAAAAAAATGTTTTATATTTTTGAAAGTTATACATGAAATGATACGTAGTAATATATAGAATGAATAGCCTTTTAAAAGTTAGCAAAACAAAGGAGATTCATGAAATAATCGTACATTATTAAACTAATTGTCAAGATAAGTATAAATAATACTCCTACTAACATTAGTGCAATAGCACTATTATGTTGTCGGATACTACATTGCATTTGGAAAAAGCTAAAGGCAGTTTTAGACATCATAATTACTGGACTTTTTTTTTTTGATCAAATAATGATTGGACTTTCAAGTTAAATATTACGGACTAATTCAATCAAGCAAATGGCATTATTATGTAGTCAATTACAGTAACTTTTTTTTATTTACATTTTAAATCTATTTTATGTTACTTTTTCTTTTTATTTTTTTTAGATGTAAGTAGGTACTCTAGATCATTGGAGAGAAAGAAAAATTATTATTTCATAGCTATATTTTTACGAGGTTATTTAAAAAAAGTTTAGTTATGAAAATAATTGAACCACATAGTATGGGGTTACAAATCTAAATCCATCATGCCCTAATCAAATCAAGCAAACAAAATCATTGGAGTTTCATTATAAAATCGATTGATTTTATAAATAGTCTATCAATTTATATATATAAAGACTTGAATTTCAATTATAATCAATGTGGGAATTTTTATTTATCATTTCACATCTTTCATAAATAGCTTATTTATTTTGTAAACTCGTACAAAATGAAGCTTAATTAATGTGAAGATACGAAATAACAATATTGATCTAGCTAGTAACTAATTATATCAACGAGTTTAGCTAAGCGACAAATTTGTTTATAAATTTTTTTAAAAAAAATTTTGATAAAGGAATTGATAGGATACATTAATTTGGCTATAAAACAGTCAACATAGATTATTTAATAATATTTTTTTTTAAAAAAAAAATATAGGACTAGGCCGGCCTAGCTCTGCCCACTAAGTGCATAATTTAGTAATTTACTCCTAAAAATATAGTCGTTACCATGCAAGTTTGTAGGCAATCATGGCAGTCCACACTCCACATAGTGTGTTCTATAATGGTTTGGTTATAATTAAAAAAAAATGAAGAATAATTTATATTGTATAAAATTTATAATATCATATAGGGAGTTCTTTCATAAAGTTCAATTATGTATTTCCTATAGAGTCTTTCTGGTCCATACTGAATGATTGTACCAAATAAATTTAATAAAGTGATAAAAAAATGATAATCTATATAAGTGGTGTACATAGATTTAAAACAAAATAGAAAAAATATATTGGGCCTGAATTAGATTACGGGAAAAAAAAATTGGATCATAAGGGTAAATATTGTGATGGGCGCATGTAGTGGCGGCTGCAAGATTTCTAGAGAGGTATGTAAAATATTTTTTTGGAAATTTTTTTCTCGGTATATATATTGAAGAATTTAAAAAAAAATATTGAAAAAATATATAAATTGTGCTATAAATGTGGTATTTTATTACAAAAATTTATACAATAAAATTTAATATTTTTTCATATATATATGTGAAGGATGATAAATACTTTTTTGAAAAATATTGAAAGAAATTAGAAATTTAAAAGAAATATGTCATTTTTAAATGGAAGAAAAATTGATAGGATTGAAAAGTATGGCAAAAAACTCATAAATTGTGGTTTAAATATGACATTGATAGTAAAAAAAATTAAAAAGGAATAAAAATTAGAAGAATTTTTTAAAATATATGTGTAATACAATGAATATTCTTATGAGAAATATTTTTGAAAAAAACTATAGAATTTGATTTATAATAGGAAAACTTTGGTAGAAGCAAAAAATAAACAATGAGATTTGTACCCATTACCTCTTGGTCGGGTTACTTATGCGTACTCTTCTTTCTTTATCAACTAAATTATATAATTAGACAATATTCGTGTTCTTTTTCATATTTTTTTATTTTTTTACCTTAATTTTTTTATATATTAAATTTACGTTTTTTCTACCGTCGGAGGGAGAAGCGGTCACCGCTGCGCCCTCCCTGTGGCCGCCACGGGCATGTACATTGATATATTCGTGAAATGGAGAGGGGATTCTCGGATGTGGAGAACCATTATACATGGGGCGGAGGTCCTGATCTCGGGCATTCGTTGTCTCTCCATTTCCTATATTGGATGAGTGTCGCTTAGGAGTGCTTGAATTGGCGGAACTAGGGGGTACTCCCTATATGCAGTGGCGGACCCACGGGAGGCTCGGTGTAGCTTTAGCCCCTCCATAGATCCGGGAAGAAAAGCGTTTATATATATATATATATATATATATATATATATATATATATATATATATATATATATATATATATATATATATATGGGTCTTAATATGTAATAAATAAAATAAGAGTGAACGTGAATTATTAGTTCAAGTTAGCCTAGTGGCAAGAGTGGAAGTGGGACGTGAAAAATAATCAGGAGGTTGTGACTTCGAGTCTCTAGTTTTTCCATTCCCCAACTACTAGCTTTTCCTCTTTTGTTTTTTTTGTTCACCCGCCCGCCCTTTTCTTTTTCAATTCATTTTTTTGTTTATTTGCCCACTTTTTTTCAATTCAACTTTTTTAATTTTTAACACAAGTTCGTTGCACTTAGCTTGTTTATTTGCCCACCCGCCCTTTAATTCTTTTTTTTTACACACTAACTGAATTTTTTACACATTAGTTCCACTTAGCTCGTTTTCTATTTGCCCACTTTTTTTCAATTCAACTTTTTTAATTTTTAACACAAGTTCGTCGCACTTAGCTTGTTTATTTGCCCACCCGCCCTTTAATTCGATTTTTTTACACACTAACTGAATTTTTTACACATTAGTTCCACTTAGCTTGTTTTTTTTTCCTTTTGATAATCAATTTTGTGAATTGATTTTGAAATGTGTGGATTGTATTTTTATAGGAATATATAATATGAATTGAAAAGTTTAGTGTTTCATACTTACAATTTGTACTTTCTCAATCAATTAATACTCTAAGTAATCTTTTCCTACTGTTAGCTATATTCCTTTAATCAATCATATGCATCTTCCTAATCCATATCATAATGTCGAACCGGTTGGAATGGAGATAATGTTACTCGTATTCGTAGAAATAATGTAAGAGTGAGGAAAAAAAACTCGATTGGAGGAACAATGGGAGATTATTAATGATTCGGGACTACGAAAACTTATTCAGGAATATCATCGTTCTTTGTAATTTCCAGCCCCCCTCTGGCGAAAATTCTGGGTCCGCCACTGCCTATATGTGTGGGTGTGTATCAATTAATGTCATTTTATTTTATTTTCATGGACAGTTACAACATATGTCATTCACTTATTCTATATTATTAATATCTAGAGAGAAATAGAACATACATAATACGTAGTACTATATAACAAAGATTGTAACATAATAGTCAAATAGTGAACCCAAAACTCTATTGTTCTCCATATATTTTCCATAAGTAATAAATGCATAGTATTTATAATATGTAATAAATGCAGATATTTGTAAAATAGGAAAGTTGTTGGAGTTTGAGTATAAAAATTCTAGATATTTTGATATTTGCTTATTATAGAGAATCTTTAAAAGAGTTGTTGGAGAATACCCTTACACCTATAATAATATGCATGCACTAGACTACCCTTACACCTATAAAAAAAATGCCACTAGTTTTAATATGAATAATTTTCATATGAAAAAATATTTAATATATATGAATAATTGTCTTATATATTGTACTAATAATCTTATTATTGTGTGAATAATTTATCTACGGAGTATATATATTTTACACATAAAGTATAAAGTATGTTTACATTGAATTCTCAAATGATCTATTTATATTTATAATTTATACCGAAAATGTGTTGATATTGGATTCTCAAGATCTATTCATTAAAAGAGCATTTGCCAACCTTTAGGAGTAAATGTTGAGAAATGCCGAAATGGACATTAATTCTTGTCGATCTTGATGGCTAAGTAAGAGCGGTGGCCTTTCATCTTTTTATTCCGCCCTTTTCGCCCTTCTTTAATAAAGGTAACTTTAAATATGAATGTTTTTTGTGTGCGTGATTTTCTTGTTATGACTTGTGCGCCTCTTCAAAGGAGTATATATTAATCTACCATCAATTCTCTAAATACTCTCCTAAATATACTAATTTAATTTTCCTAAAATTATTTTCACATAATTTAAACATTTCTTATTGATTTTTTCTTTTAACATCTGGACTTTATAATCTCCCCAAATCGACAACACCGACCTTGGACATCACTAAGAAACAAGCCCCATGGGACCTCTCTCTTTAATTAATGAGAAACCCCACAAACTCTTTGTACATCCCCATCAGTCCACCGTTAAAGAATGTCGGTACACAAATAATACCAATTCAATGACTTGAGAGGCCATTGATTACCTTTGACAATAGTGCTTCCTCCATTTTTATAATGCGTTTGGATTTTCAAATGTATTAACTACAATATCATTATTTTATGTGAGTTTATTGGGTGTTAGGTTGAACTAAAAAAGTCTTAAAAATCAAATATTCCATCCGTTTAAAAATATAATTCTTTTTAGATTTCATTTTTTTGTTTGAAAATATAATTTTTTAAAGCTTTCTAGATATCGGAATATGAGAATTATTATTTTTTGACTTTTTAATAATTTATTACTTGATAAAAATTATAAATAATTAATTACTTTTGAAAATTTATTGGGCGTGGGCTGCCACACTTCTCCATTCAAATAGCAAAGCCCATTTTACCTTTTTGCAAGGCCTGCAAAATTTGGGCCAGTATTATTGCTCGATTTTGGTTCTTCGTAATTGATTTCCACCTATTCTCTCTTTGAAAATTTGCATTACTCTCTCACCGTTCTCCCTTTGTTTGAGATTTTCTCACCAATCCTTTGGTTGAATGACATATTGATCGACCTCAGTCACAGAGCGGTATCCGATTTCATCATAGTCAGGCCTCTGCTGAACTCCCGTCGAACGAGTAGGGTTGTTGGAAACCATAATCGTGTCAATCAAGCTTGAGTCTTTGAGTTCAATTGCAAGAAACTTCGGGAAGAAGAAGAAGAGGGAAGATTTTGCGAAGGGAAATGGAAAATATTTTTCATTCATCTACAGAATAAGTAACATCGAAATGGTGGAAATGGATCGGGTGCTGCCAAATATTTTTTGCCCGACCCATTACCTATCCATCTAATGTTTTACCCATCACTCGATCTATCGGGTGAAGCAAATTAAAAGAAAATGAATGATAAGACATACTTAGAAATCGATTATATTTGACAATTTCATAACCATGTCAATATAAAAATCTTACTAAATGAATAAAAGGTATTCATACATTATATCACAATCCTCACCTTACAAATTTAGCAGTAGAAGTTTAATATCAAATCAGATACGATGAATTTAACTCGGTTGCTAGACTCTTAGTTAAAATAGATTCAAATGTCATTTCCTTAATCCTTTGCGTAAAGAAAATTATTGTTGCCAATCTCTTAACAAACTTGGAAAATACGATTTGGCGTAATCATGTCATAAGTCATAACACACTAAATGCTAACAAAGTCACTCGAAAAAGTGAAATTGCTAACACTCTAATAGTGAATGCAACACAAATAAAAAGAAAATTTTAAAAAGATGTGATGCGGAGTTAAATAATACAAAATTTATGTTAGGCATTAGAAGAAGGGAGTAACTGGAATTAGAAAATTGAGAAATAGGTTCTACCAAAAAAAAAAAAAGAAAATTGAGAAATAGGTTAGTTATATTAGGCTATATTATTTATATATATTAGGTTTTTTTAAATAATCATGCATTATGTTATTTTAGCTTTAAAAAACTAAAACTTCGGAAGAATAATTGGGAATCTGACACATTTGAGTTTGATGGAGTGCCTAATGAATTTGCATCTCAAAAGCGTGTATGAAGTTGTGGCGAAGCTTTGTTGTCGAGGTGTGTATGCAAATCAACATTTTGACTCTTATTACTTAAGTTTGTCACTTTGTCATCAAATGCTTTGAAGTTTTAGATAGTGTTTAATAATCCGATCAGATTATTATGAAACTTTGATGTGATGGATGTCCTTTCCCTTGATATTTGTTTGGTATGTTGTCTTTGGTTATCTATGACTTATAAATTATAATGTTTATTTTACATGATGCAGTTTTACATGGAGACAATACAAGATCTGTTTGATCCTATCAACGACAACATATCAACGGGTTAGGATGCTTTTGACTTAGAATTCTTCCTTGATCAAGTTTCTGTGCTATAGGACTAAAATCCTTAGGGTACTTTTTAGTATTGTTTAGTGTCAATGGAAAATTGTTGAGTGTCAATGGGAAACTGCTGGTGGCTTCATTGCCTATAAGATGTGTTTAAATTTTAGAGAGAATGGGGCTTGTATTTCTACAGGAAAATAGACCCCTGTGTTATTTTTAGTGTAATCTAAACCCTCACAATTTGTAATGACTAAAACACGCCTAGTTAATTTATTCATCCTGGAAATATGGAAAAAAAAAAGAAAAAAAAAAGAAGAGAAAACAATCGATAACTACTACCCCCACTTTCCTATTTTGAGTTTTTGTTTTTAAAAAAAATCAGGAAATATAGAAGATATTGGAAGATATGGTATGTTAACTACCCAATTTCAAAGTGAGTTGGAATTGACACAAGGTAAGATTGCGGTCAACCATAATCGGCATCGAGTGGAATTTTTAAAAACAGTAAGATTCTCCCCAAACGTGAAGAGGGTGCGCAGAGGAAAGGTCGAACTCGACAAGCTATATTGAATTGGTTGGTTATTGAAAGGTAGAGTTGCCATGAATATGTAGTAAATGTATTATATATATGTTGTAGACCAGAGGGACGTTTAGGATGTATATATATAACAGCAACCAGGGGCGGATCTATGTATTGCCTTGGGGAGGGGACATCTTGAAGTGTAGGATTGGGAAGGTCGAGAGAGGGTATGTATGGAGAAGACAATGTATCTAGTGAACGTATGAAGAGGACGGTTGATCTAGTTGTGATATGTTGAACAAGTGAGGGTACGTGGAATGAAGTATAATACAAAAGATATTGTAATGCAGTGTTGCAACAAAATAAGCATCTTTATTGGGAAGTATATTGTAAGACAAGATTGAGTACAATAAGTGGGATAGTGTAAGCAATAATCCGAGTACAATAAAGAGGTTATTGTAATACAAAAAAGCTTAGTACAATTAAATATTATTATCCCTGATTAGATTACATTACGAGGTTATTGTAATGAAGTATTACGAGTACAATAACGATCTTTATTGTAAACACGGTATTATAATGGTAATATGGGGTATAATTAAAACAATAACTGTTTTTTTTTTAAAAAAAACAAATTAATAATTGTAAGGATAAATAGGTAATAACCTTTTTAAGAAGGTCTAATTACCTAAATAATTTATTGCGGGGTTCAAAAACCCACAAAATTATTGAAGGGGGTCTTAATTCCGCAATTTTCTCAAAATTTTAACCTTTTCCATTATATTTCGCTAAGAGCATCTGCATCCATTCGGATTTCTACGGTTTCTTAATTACATTTTATCACTTTCTTTCTCCTTAAAAAACCCAACTTATTTTTACACCCACATCCATATAACCTTTAAAAACCCTTCAACAATACATAAATGTAAAATAAAATAAAGAAAAAAGAATTAAACAACCCCCTTTTTTCTCTAAATTGGACCCCACATTACTCTCCCTCTCTCACACTCTCTCTACTCCCACCCCACCTTTTACGTTTTTTGGGTTTTTTGGAGAGTTTCTTGCTAAGAAACTGTCTCCATCATTTCTTAACTTTTCTCTCCCCCTCTCCTATTATTAAATTGTTTTCTCTCTTAAAAACCCTCTTAAAAACCCTCAATGCAGGTGCTCTAAGCTCTTCCATTGATGATTTTTAATTTTGGTGCATTCATATTTCTGTTATACTTGTTTATTACTAGTCTTTGCTAGACCATTTCATCCGACTTTGTTATTGGTAATTTAAAACCTGTTAGCTCAATTTAGTAGAGCGTTGTGCTCAAGCACAAAGATGCGGGTTTAAATCCCGCATAGGCTACCATAATAATAAAAAAATACGAGGGAATGAGCCCTAAAGTGCAGCGCTACAAATATATCATTTAAAATTGGGTAATAACCGATGTCATTCAAAAAATAATATCGATGTTTATGTAGGTGAGGTTAAAAGTAAAGCATGTTTAACATCGGCCAAAGCCTAATGTTATAACATACAAAGACATCGAATTTAAAAATATAAACGATGTTATAAACTTTATAGACATTGGGTTGTGGCTAATGTGAAAAACTTTTGACTTTTTACATCACCCACATAGACATCGATTTTTTTGAAAGAAATCGGTTATTACCGATGTTAAATGACATGTTTCTAGTAGTGCGCGAAGTCCATTTCACCATCTCCGCCACCAACATAATCCTGATCAAATCTGAAGTACTCTTTCGACTGATCATCGACGTTAATGTCGACTGTTGAGACAATTTTGAAGTCATCAACTGTTAGATTCTTGAACCAAAAGCTCTCGTCGATCTCCATAATTTACTGCTCTAATGAGGTCTCCATGCCACATTAGATGTATGTATATATACACACAAAAACACAAACACACACGTACACACATATATGTATGTGTGTATGTATGTATGTATGTGTGTGTGTGTGTATGTATCATGTACACACATCTAGGCCATTGATTTAATTGATCGGATGACTGTGAAAAATAGGGGATTTTCTGATTTTTTTTTATTTTAAAAAACGTGGGGCCACATTGTTATTTGTGTTAATTGCCAGAATGAAGCGCGTGTATCCACCATCCACCAGTTTGCCAGCGTTCAAATAGGAAAGAGAAGAGTCGTTTGAACTTCTATATTTTTGAGAAGAGGAAGTGAAGAATCGTTTCATCGCCATCGCTTCAAAGCTTTCACTTCAATGGATTCAGGTATAGTTCTATTGAATTTGTAATTAACTTTCGTTTTGTGGTTGATGAAGGGAATCGTCGTTTGTCTAGGGTTGAGGAAGAGAATCGTTGTTTGATCGTTGTATTCTGTAGGTGAAGAAGCAATTAGATAGTGCTTAATTTTAATCTATAATGAAGTTTCGCTACTTGAATAATGGATTCAGCCTGTCAACTCTTCCCCCCTCTCGTTTGTAAATAAGACTAGGGTTTTGTGAATTGTGTTTCTTACTTTCTCATTGATGTTTGAATGAATATATAGATACAAAATCGTAGGCTCCAAGGCACTAAAGGATATACATAACGGATATGGAAAGATTACATAATCACAAAGGATAGAAATATATCCTAACTAATAATATATCCTAATACCCCCCCCCCCCCCCCCCCCGGCGCAAGCTCATGGAGGATCACGAACATGGAGTTTGGAGCGTAGGGAGAGGAAACGAGCAGTGCCGACCGCTTTCGTGAATATGTCCGCAATTTGATCTTGACCTGGGACACGACGAACAACTAGTGAGCCATCCTCAACTTGCTCACGAACAAAGTATTAATCAATTTTGATGTGCTTAGACCGCTGATGGAAAACTGGATTGGCGGACATGTAAGTGGCACTCAAATTATCACATAAGATGATGGGAGGCCGAACAGTTGGAGGACGCAACTCAAAGAGCAATTGTTGTATCCAGATGAGTTCAATAGCGGCAAAGGCAATGGCCTTATACTCGGCTTCAGTGCTGGATTTAGCGACAACATTTTGCTTCTTAGACGCCCAACTAATGAGATTACCCCCATAGTAGATTGCAAATCCATGTTGAGATCGGCAGTCATCACCATCAGAGGCCCAACCGGCATCAGAGAAGGCCACAAGACGTGTGTCAGTCAGTGGGCGAATGACAAGGCCGGATGATAGAGTACCCTTCAGGTACCGAAGAATCCGTTTAACAGCGGACCAATGAACCTCAGTAGGGGAGTGCATGAATTGACATACCCGGTTGACAGCATAAGAAATTTCTGGCCGAGTAATAGTAGCGTACTGAAGGGCACCAACAATGCTTCTGTAGAGGTGAGGATCCGAGTGAGGATCCCCATTGTGAACAAGGCGGGAGGCCGGCTCGGCTGGAGATGAAATGGGGCGAGCATCGTGCAACAGGAGATCACGAATGTACTTCTGCTGGGATAAGACAATCTGAGTCGGCTGACGTACCAATTCGATTCCTAGAAAATAATGAAGATCACCCAAGTCGCGCAGAGAGAATGTCTGATTGAGAAGCGCAATAAAGGTATCAATCTCTGCAGGCACAGAACTAGTAATGATAAGATCATCAACATAGACCAGGATCAGAAGAGTCGATGAACCCTGACGACGAATAAATAGCGAAGTATCTGACTGACAGGAGCGGAAGCGATGCTGTAGGAGGAACTGGCAAAGCTTGGTGAACCAGGCGCGAGGTGCCTATTTCAGACCATACAGGGCTTTACGCAACAGACACACAGAATGAGACCGAGACTGATCGACAAAGCCTGGAGGCTGCGCCATGTACACCTGTTCTGAAAGGTCACCATTGAGAAAGGCATTGTTAATGTCAACCTGTCTGAGAGGCCAAGACTGATGAAGGGCCAGGGAGAGGACAATGCGAATGGTGGTGGGTTTGATTACCGGACTGAATGTGTCAAAGTAATCAACACCTTCTTCCTAATTGAAGCCCTTGGCGACAAGGCGAGCTTTATAGCTGATGGACGGTTTTTAGTCGCATAAACCGTATCAAAATAAAACTCAAACCTACAAACTAGTATAGCAAGCAAGTAAGAGGTCGATCCCACAGAGAATCAAGTATTTCTCAGCAATGTGTATTTACCAATTAGTAGAAAGGGGGGCTTTTGGTTGATTGAAATAAGAAAGAAAACAAAATAAACTATAAACAGATTGATGCAAAACAATTTAGAGAAGATCGCTCTACCTACAACTATCCACTTTATTTGGTTGAATTGATATTGTAACTTCCTCTTGTCCTTTTAGTCTTCCTATGAATGCCCTTGTCCCGACCTAATATAGTTACTAGTCCAATCAGTCCTAGAAACCCTTATCAATCGAACAGTCCCTAAAGAAGGATTTAACCCAATTGATAGCTTTAAGACCAGAGATTAACCAAGGTATTTGCAGTCCCTAAAGAGGGATTTAACAACACATCCAACTTCCTACCTATCCAATTAGTTCAATCAGCCCTAAAGGGATAAGTTTGCTACTTGGGTTAAGGTTCGCAATCAGGAATCTACAAAACCCTAGCAATTGAATTGATTCTACCAAGTTGATCAGTCGAGATAGAATAAAACAATCAAACATTCAAGCACAAAGAAGTCGAAACATTCAATATAGGAAATAAGGAATAAGATTCAGAAACTCACAATCAATCCAAACAAAACTTCAAATTGCAAGTAGAACGAAGAGAGTTTAGTCGCCCATGGCGAACATCGCTTTCTCTCCAATTGTATGATGAAAAGTAAAATAGAATAGAAGTTATGGAAAAATAACTAAAAGTGGCCTTAAGTATTATCCAAGGTCGGCCATAAATTAAAACAAAAAGCATCTAGGGTTTTTAAGTATTCAAAACGACGCGAATTAACGCTGACGACCAATGCTGCGCCCGCCGCACACTGTTTCCTCCAACATTTGCAAATTGATTGGCCGCGGGCGCCGCAAGGTTGCTGCGGCCGCAGCCAGGGGCTTTTCACGGAAAATCTGTTTTGAATCAGCTCTCGACGTCAACATGAAAGTTGTAGCTCTCTGAAAGAGCTTTCCAACGCATGGTCATAATAGTCGATCGGACAACCGAGGCCTCCAGAAAGTGCAAAACAAGTTCAGCATGTCTGGCGACAACTTCTGCAGACTTGTTCTTCGTTTATGTTCGCTTCTTCTTCTCAGGGCCTCTTGAGATCTTCATGTAAGCTTCTTCGATCAAATAGACATTCTCATCCAATGCGTTATCAACCCATTTATCCTTCTCGGATCCACAGTTACCTGAAATAATCAATAAAAACGTGTAGATTCCGACTCCACCAACATAGAAAGCAAATATGCAAATTCTACTTAAATCATGCATGATATGCATCTTAACTAAGCTAAATGCAACCTATTATGCCTACCTAAATGCATGCTATCAATAGCGCTCAATAGAGTCATCAGCACTTAGCATGCAGAGGACGCGGTACAAGTGTCCAAGTCCCATTACGAATAAGGGCATCAAATTCGACCTGCATAGCATTCTGCCACTCAGGCGATTTGGAGGCTTGAAGAAAGGTTTTGGGTTCATTGTATAAATCAGGAACAGAGGGAAGAGGGTGATTGGTGGTGATATGAGCTTTGGGTTTTAATTTGTTTGTTTGAGCTCGTGTTTGCATGGGATGGGTGCTATCAGCAGCAGGGCGAAAATAAGATGAAGCAACTGGTTGCTCCTCAGTGATAGGAGAAGGAGACTTACCATGATCCGGAGACGTCTGAGCTGCAAGCTCCTCCTCCAGGGATCGAGAGACCGAGCCGGGTGTGGTGGTGGTGGTAACAGTTGGAGAGTGATCATGTGTTGGCAGCTGCTGTAATGGATGGGGAGAGAGCTGTGACTGATCGGAGACAGCCGAGGGGAGGGTGTGTGACGAAGGGGATAATGGCGAGGGAGAGGGCGAGGGTAGCCAAGGTGAAGAGGCCTGCTGTAGGAGGGACAGGTTGGGAAGATCGCAATCGGTAGGCGGGGTGGGCGAGAGAGCGACTTGATGGGACGGGTAGGGGGAATGTGGCTTCATCAAACATGACATGGCGAGCAACATAGACTCGATTGGTGGGAACATGAAGACACAAGTACCCTTTGTGTTAGGAACTGTAGTCGATGAAAATGCAAGGGGATGACCAAAATTCCAACTTGTTGGAGGTGTAAGGGCGCAAGAATGGATAACAGAGACAACCAAAGGTCTTAAGAAATTTGTAATCGGGTGTTTTGCCATAAAGACTCTCAAAGGGAGACTTGTACTGTAAAACAGGAGTGAGGGTCCTGTTGTGAAGATAGACAGACATGTGAAAAGCATGCTCCCAAAAGCTTTGAGGTAGCCTTGCATGAGAGAGCATGGCAAGACCTTTTTCAACGATTGTCCTGTGACGACGTTCAGCTGCCCCATTTTGGGATTGGGTGTGAGGACATGAGACTCTGTGTATGATACCCTGTGACTGAAGAAAGGAGGAGACATTACGATATTCACCTCCCCAATCTGATTGAAATTGTTTGATTTTGGTAGAGAACTGGGTCTCAACCATCTTATGAAACAACTGAACATGAGAAAGGACCTGTGATTTTTGAGACAGAAAGTAAATCCAGACAAATTTGGTATGATCATTCACAAAGATTAAGAAATAGAAATTCCCATTAAATGATGCAACGGGGGCAGGGCCCCAAACATCAGAGTACACTAGATCAAAAGGAGACTGACTGGACTCATGGGGACTGTTGAGAGGGAGTCGATGACTCTTCCCAAGTTGACAGGACTCACAAACTGTTTTAAGATTATTCAAAGACACTGGTAACTGAAATCTAAAAACTAAACGACGAAAAACAGACTCATGCGGATGACCAAGACGCTCATGCCATGTTTGAAGACTGGTCCTTTCTCCGAGAAAAGCTCTATGGGTTGGCCGAAATGGGTCAGGTGGCTGAAGATGGTAAAGCCCGTTCTCAACGATTCCTTTGAGGAGGGTGCGACCCTGCATGTCCTTCACAAAGCAAGCAGAAGGGTAAAAAATCATGTAGACATTGTTGTCTTTTGTTAATTGCGAAACACTTAAAAGACTTTTTCTAGTTTTAGGAACAAATAGGATATTATGCAAACGAAGAGGTTTAGGGTTAGCAGGCAAGGATGAAGAGCCCAAATATGTAATAGGAAGGGACATATGTTGTAGGAGGAAATCGAGTTTAAAATATAATGAAATAGATCAAACCAGATTCGTGCCCACGCAAATAATTACAAGACCTCCTCCTGATGTAGCAGCGGGAAGTCAGGAGGAAGCACGTCAGCGGATCTCAGGTAGCGGAAAAATCTCAGCGAAGTCAACCAGAAGATTCCTCGATATCGAGTAAGGTACTCGATATCGACTAACCTGTCGAGTAAAAACAGAAAGCAAAACGAAACAGAAAATGAAAACCAACAGAAAGTACTCGATATCGATAAAAACTACTCGATGTCGAGGAGATACCTCGATGTCGACAAGAAGTTCCCGAAATCGACTAAAAAGCAGGAACTTAAATTTGCAACCTTTCGCATGCAGAACACGGATTTCAATGAAATAAATCAATAAACTAAAATATTTCCAAGGCCAGGGTATCAACACCACAACGATAACCATGTAAAATAACACATAAAGGCATAAAAGATCATGCTTTTCATCAAATAACTTTCGTTATTAACAAATAGGAAGATAGAGGCTTTCGCATAAACCCTAATTGTTACTAACCCTTTTCACATAATTAACTCAAGTTGTATTAAGATCACTTTCGCTTCAATAACACAAACAAGGATCACCTTCAACTCTCGCAAAAGAATCATGCTTTCAGGGATAGAAGACGAATTGCATAAAAAGATCAAACCTTTACCGCATCACCTTACATGGCTACCGTCGGGCTTGCCCCGACCCTAGAAGTGGGTGGACTAATCGCTCTTCATCATCAAGAAAGACATCAAAGATTTCAGGAAAATAAATTGCATTAAATAAACTAAAGAGAACTTACAACCAATCGAAGCCAAATCCGCTTTCGCCTTTCCGACTTCTCTCACCACAAGATCTCTCCTCTACTCTCTCTATGTAACTACTTGTCTCTAAAATTGAATTGTATCTAGAAAATCAGCCCCAAGGGCTTTATTTATAGGGCTTAATCCTTTCTAATCAAGGAAAGCAATCTATATCTACTTTCTAAAGATAAAATTAAATAAGATAAAGCATTTAAATCTAAAGGGAATATCTAAATAGCTAAAATATCTCTTTGATATAGGTGAATAATCTTCTCTCCTTGGATAAACCTTGATATAACTTGATAGACTTGATAGATTCAGCCCTCTTCGTGTCCAACAGTCTAGCTCTACTCGGATTAGCCCAACAGCGTCACGCGGCCCAGGAACATTTTTGGTCGACATCGAGGAATATTTTGTCGACTTCGGCTACCTTCGTCTTCTCGAGTAGCTTCTCCTCGGATCCTCGATCAGGTGTTGCTGCTAGGTTTAGTCGATATCGAGGAATTTCCTCGACATCGAGTAAAAGTGTTGCTCGAGTTGGGCTCTTCACTCAGCTTCTTGATCTGGCATCTCCTTGAGCAGGCTTGGCTTCGTATTTTTGTCGATATCGAGGAGTTTTCCTCGAAATCGAGTAACTCTTGCCTTTCATTTTCTCTTCTTGGTTTTGTCCCGAAATAGCTCCAAATTCTGTAATATTAAACCAAAACTTATGTAGACCTCTATTTCTTGCAAGTAAGCATATATTACATAAATTCAACATATTCCCAGCCCGAAATATGCAAAGTATATAGAATATGGAGCTAAAATGTGCATAAAAACATGGCTATTTTAGTGGACATCAAATCACCCCATACTTAAGCTTGCTTGTCCCCAAGCAATAACTTGGATGGTCACTCAGGGGAAACCTGCAAAGACTCTCAACATAATGGATTTATTGTAATATTACCCAACACTCAATTGCCATCCTTGAAAAGGTACTTGGTGCCTATAAATCTGTGCCTGTGAATGAAAAGCAATTTCTGCACACAAAAGGAGGTTTATACTAAAATAATTTTATGTGACAAAGCAACAATAATCAAGAGGATTTTATTTCAGCTCAAAAAGGAGTAGATAGGTAAAAGGCTAAAGGTGGGCAATTTTTGGCCATGTGGTGTTAAATCCGGGGAAATGCATTATTTACAAACTTTCTCAACCATATTTCTTCTTCATAAGATTCATCACCTTTCATAATGCTTTTTTCAATAATAATGCTTTTACCTCTCTAACCTCAGCACTACCTTCTCGCGAGTCGCAAACATGGGTGTCATGAATGGCCCCGGATACTTAGTGCTTTGGACTCTTCACCTAGTGTCCCATCTCGCCAAACTATTATCTCAGCGAGCAGGGTTGATCTTTAATCGGATTTTCTTTCACTCATTAAATTTTCCATATGACTGAATCTTTCTTGCCATACTCCAATAATGACATAACAACACAACAAACCATATAATGTCCCCATAAAATGATTTCCATTTTCAACATAATCCCCGGATAAGGTATAAGGTAAAAATGGGCAATATAAGGTATATGTGGAGCAATAATGATATCAAGGCAAATAAGGCTCATAATATGGCTTTTGTGACGCAATTGGGTATAGGTATGGCTAGAAGTATAACAATGAGCATATATGGAAATATAAAGTCCTCCATCCTCTTATTGTGCATAATGTCAAAAGCAACATCAATTTACCTCACTTTTGTGGTTTTACTAAAAAATCGCACGTCATTGAGACTTTCTTTTTCTAGGCAATCTTGTGCAATATCTCTAACAAATCCATCATTTGCTTCGTCGAGTGTTGCCTTGGCTTCCATGACACTATTTCTTTGAACAATTTACAAGCAAAAGTGTTGCTCGAGTTGGGCTCTACACCCAGCTTCTCGATCTGGCATCTCCTCGAGCAGGCTTGGCTTCGTATTTTTGTCGATATCGAGGAGTTTTCCTCGAAATCGAGTAACTCTTGCCTTCCGTTTTCTCTTCTTGGTTTTGCCCCGAAATGGCTACAAATTCTGTAATATTAAACCAAAACTTATGTAGACCTCTATTTCTTACAAGTAAGCATATATTACATAAATTCAACATATTCTCAGCCCGAAATATGCAAAGTTTATAGAATATGGAGCTAAAATGTGCATAAAAACATGGCTATTTTAGTGGACATCAACATACCATTGCCCACCTGCAGACCTTCATTGCCAGTGTAATCAGAGTGAACAGAAAGGTTACCGAAATCAGCTGTCACATGGTTGGTTGCTCCAGAATCAAAATAGCAGTTAGGATCAACCAGTGTGGATGGAGGAGCTCCAACGTTGTAGGCGTGGCGCTGCGGTGGTGTCAAAGAGTGTTGAAACTGTTGGAAGTGCTGCTGTTCGGGTTGCCGCGAAGTGCCACGGCTGCTGCCAGGGCAGCTGCCAGGTCTGCCATCAACTCGTCGACCACCTCCTCGACCTTCGCGACGACCGCTGGTGGTGTTTGTGGGAGGAAAGTCGCTAGTGTTGAGGCGCTGCCAGCAATTGATGGCTTCATGACCAGTCCTGGTGCAAATTTGACACTGGAGGCGCGACCGAGGGGGATCATTGAGAGGCTGCTCTGGACACCCGACGGATTGTGAGGAGCGGCCCCCACGATTGGAAACATTAGCCGAGAGAGCCGAGTCCGAAGGGGGCGCGAGAGAAGCTGCGATGTGCTCCTCTTCCCGAAGAAGAAGACCAAGTAGCTCATCAGATGAAATCAGATCCTTCTGCATGTTGTAAGATGTGAGGAAAGCCGAATAGGATGAGCCGAGACCATTGAGAATACATTCGATGAAATCAGCGTCGGAAACAATGTAGGAGCATTCTGCGAGAGAATAAAAAAAGGAACACTTTTTCTCGACATACTCAAGAATATTGAGCGAACCCTTCTGTAAGTTATGCATCTGTTGCTTGAGATGCATCTGACGGTCTCGAGTCTGAGCAAAGAACATACGCTCAAGAATTGCCCAGGCTTCGTGAGTGGATTGAGCACGAGCAACATGAGCAAGGAGCGGGGTGGTGAGGGTTGACCTGATCCAAAGAAGGACAAGGCGGTCCTTCTTTTTCCAGGCGGCAAAGGCCGGGTTGGGTGGCGGCGGATCTGTAGAGCCGGACGGGGCAGCAAGGGTGGCTGCAGGGGCTTCGGTTGTGAGCAGGAAAGATTCAAGATCAAATGCTTCTAGGGCAGATTTGATGGTATGTCAAGGGTGTAATTGGAGCGATCAAGGCGAACATTGAGATTGGGAAATTGGAGGGCCGGAAGAGGACCGGTTCCAGCAGCGGCAATAAGGATGTTGCCAGTGGATTTGGTACCGGAGTTGGGGTCGGCATTGGGGTCAACGGTGGTGGAAACGTTGGTGGAAGGGGTGCCGTCGGAAGACATGATTGGCGGCGGCGGTTGTATTAGGAGGATCGGGTTAAGGCTGATACCATGTAAATAAGACTAGGGTTTTGTGAATTGTGTTTCTTACTTTCTCATTGATGTTTGAATGAATATATAGATACAAAATCGTTGGCTCCAAGGCACTAGAGGATATACATAACGGATATGGAAAGATTACATAATCACAAAGGATAGAAATATATCCTAACTAATAATATATCCTAATATCGTTGTATATCTGTTGGAGTTGTATTCTGGTACTGTGCGATTATGTGAGTAGGTACCGTGAGATTGGGTGATTGGGTACCGTAAGATTGGGCGATTGAGTTGTATTCTGGTACAGTACTGATCGATGCTATGGAATTTTTGTTTGAGTAGGTACCGTGAGATTGGGTGATTAGGTAGATTGGTGTTTAATTATGGTACTGTGTGATTGTGCATATACCCGTTATTCAAGTAGCGAGATTGTGTGATTTTTCGATGACTTAGCATTGAGTATTCAGGGGTACAATCAGTTTTTTTTTTGTTCCCTATATGTATTGTCATTAGATTGTTGTGGGATAACACATATTCATCAATTATAAATATTTATGTTCGTTGATTTAGATTGTGACAATGGACGCGATTGGGATGTCGAAAATATTGACGGGAATGATGAGTTTGATGCTATGTAATTTTTGTTTGAGCATGCAACAACGAATGATTGGAAAGTCGGTTTCGATCAAGCACAGTCCCCTCGTAAAACGAAATATTGGGTTCCTACTTGTGCCGAATCAGTAAAACCATCGCTGGGAAAGAGGTTTACAACTGTTGAAGCAGGGATTGAGTTTTATCGGAATTATGGTGCTCTAGTTGGATTTGACGTGAAATTGGGTGGATCACGGGATGCGAATGACGGGACTGTATTGCATCGATACATGAGGTGTAATAGGCATGGTTTTGCTCGATCAACCAACCTATAAGGAAAGCGGAAAAGACTATCTAACCGGGTAGGATGCAGTGCTCACATCTATCTAAAGTTTAAAGGGCTTGATGGTTATGAAATAGCCGGCATGGAGGATCGTCATATCCACTCATTAATGCAGCAGGGATCTAATTAGTTTCTAAAGACACATCGAAAGTTAGATTTCGGCCATCAACGATTCATGGTTAATTGTGCTAGGGCAAATTTGGGTCCGGCTATGGCTCATCGCTTAATGAAGGAAGCAAGGCAAGGTGTCAGCCATGGAGGTCCAATGATTCAAGATTTGAAGAACTTTAAGCGTGATGTCATGGTGTATATCTCAGGAGCTGATGCCTAAATGGTTATTGATAGGTTTTTGTTGAAGAAACAAGCGTCATCTGCATTCTTCTTCGACCACGCTGTAAACGAGAAAAATCAGTTGGTTATGTTGTTCTGGTGTGATCATATTGTCAGGGCAAATTACGCTGCATTTGGTGATGTGGTGTCATTCGACTCGACGTATCGATCGAACAAGTATGATGATACACCCCCTGTAGAAAGTAGTTTAATTTCATAATTCAAATTTGTTGGTGATGTTTATTTACCAATCGTTATTGTGTACTATACAGGTACAGTATGTTTTGGATGGTGGATTATATTTTGCTAGTTTACTTTATTAAGTGGTATTAAAACACATTTTATATTCCTAGTTGTGGTAATTGCACTCGGATTATATTTTGCTAGTTTTCAGTACTATTTCTCCGAGTTGTACGAAGGGTATTCGATGGTATACTACGATTATTCGATGGTATACTACGATTATTCTATTGCATCTTAACATTATGCTATGGTATCATGCATTTTTTAATACCACTATTGATTATTGGATGACATCGGTTGCTCATTATTTGATTATATACATGGATTATTCGATTGGATCTACGGATTATTCATTGGTATCTAAGGATTATTCTCTTTGTGCATATGGATTATTCACCCCGATGAAGAGTCGGACGACGGTAGTCAGTGGCCGTGAAGAATGTTTTGGATGGTGGATTATATTTTGCTAGTTTACTTTATTAAGTGGTATTAAAACACATTTTATATTCCTAGTTGTGGTAATTGCACTTGTAAGATGCTTTGGAGGGTGGATTATATTTTGCTAGTTTTCATTACTTTTTCTCCCTTTTGAAAATTGACTTTGATTCTAGCTTACTTTATTAAGTGGTATTAAAACACATTTTATATTCCTAGTTGAGGTAAGTGCACTTACAGGTGAAATGAAGGGTATTCGATGGTATACTACGATTATTCAATTGCATCTTAACATTATGATATGGTATCATGCATTTTTTAATACCACTATTGATTATTGGATGACATCGGTTGCTCATTATTTGATTATATACATGGATTATTCGATTGGATATACGGATGATTCCTTGGTATCTAAGGATTATTCTCTTGTACATATGAATTATTCACCCCAATGAAGATTCCGACGACGGTAGTCAGTGACCGTGAAGAATGTTTTGGATGGTGGATTATATTTTGCTAGTTTACTTTATTAAATGGTATTAAAACGCATTTTATATTCCTAGTTGTGGTAATTGCACTTGTATGATGGTTTGGAGGGTGGATTATATTTTGCTAGTTTTCAGTACTATTTCTCCGAGTTGTATGAAGGGTATTCTATGGTATACTACGATTATTCAATTGCATCTAAAGATTATGCTATGGTATCATATGGATTATTCGATGGTATTAATTATCCGGAGTTGTATGAGTTACAACATTATACTCGGAGAACACACTCAACAACTTCATGAATTGCGCTTTCTCAAAATAATTTAATGCTTCATACTTACCCATCATTACAAACTAGCAAAATTTGGCAAACTACTATCGAGGGCCCCATAAACCTAATGATAACACACATAAATTATTCGTGGGAATGGTACCGTTGAAGTTCCCTACTGGATGTACTTGGTCTACATTACAAAATCCAACAGACCATAATAGATATAAAAACCAATAGGCAAATGTAGCTGACCAAAACGATAATAGATATAAAACCTAACCAGGCAATCTTAGAGAAGAACTATTGCCCGATTTATCACCCACAACGCTCTCGTAGTTGATGTACGTTGCCCCCTTCTGGAATGCATTCACGACTTTGTCTTTCTCGTTGTTCAAATGTGAAGCCAGCAAGCAATGCACATACTTCGATCGTAAAGAGTTTATGTTCTTCCGACTTCCACCTTTCAACCTGCATTTCCAGGACATGTCACCCTTGTAGGTCTCCATGTGCCTCATTGCATATAATCCAGAATCCTTTCCGCCCTTATTCAACATCCACTCCAACTTCAAAACCTTAGGGCAGTTAACTTTATTGGTTTTGTTGCATAGTGCGAGCTGTCCATCTTCACGGAGGAGGTAGACCAACAGTTTGCGCTACATCATAAATGTATTTGTGCATTAGAGTCTATGTTATACCATAAATAATCTTATAAATCTTCTAATATCATAATACTATCAAATAATCTCAAGTTACCATCGCATAATTTCACAATACTACTGAATAATCTCGAGATATCATCGAATAACTGACTCCACATACATACTTACCAGCCTCAAGAACACATGTAGGTAGCTTTTATCACAATCAGTTTCCCTTGTCTTCGAGCTTTCTAGTATCTCTGCAGTGCCTCTTTTGAGATGGAAGCATATCACATAGTATTCCCCTTTGTCATATATGGGGAACATTATCTGCGTATATATCGCTACTGATTACCAAATGTACGAATAAAATCCAACTATATATCAATTGTATATATATTTACGATTGAATGATGTTATATACACATACCATATCCAGGTCGCAAGCTTTCAATTTCCCGTTTGGAACTGCCTCGTAGAATCTCATAAAGAACTTCGTTTCCAAGTTTTCATCCACATCCTCACCTGGTGGTATGTCTATGACTGTACCATACTACAATATAAAAGTTATCCGATACATTAACATTTACTTTTATATGGATATAACATTTCAGAGGGAATGTGTATTAATTATTCGTTTGTTTACCGTTACACTTGGCGGAACGAAGTATATATAAAGGGAATTGGGACTTCGCCTTGACTCTTCATGATTCAACCTTAATGCCCACACATCGAGCACACAAATTGGTATGGTGTCCTCTAGCAGTGCCATCATATCTTTACTCGTCAACGTAAAGTTTATCCACACAGTGCCTTCTCCCTTAGAGTGCGCGAACAAGATTTTCCTTTGGAACATCCATTCAATATCATATAATATTCATATATACAACAACAACAACCCAGTATATCCCGCAATAAAGCGGGGTCTGGGGGGTCGGGATGTACGCACTCTTTCCCCGAGCTAGTCGAGAGAGTGTTTCCGGAAGACCCAAAACAATAGAGCAAAGGAAACACACCGTCCCATGGCACCTAGAAGAAGATAAGGTAATAAACAGCAGAAAGATAGAAAACAGATATGAAGATACCGACAGGAAGCAGAAAGAAAGGCAGAAAGGAAACACAAAGGAAAGACCCAGCACCCATCCTTGGGATTCTAAACATCTGAAGCCCGAATGCATCTCCTCCAGTGGTCCCTATCCGAAATCATATCCTCCGAGAGGTTCAGCGCAATGAGATCCTGTTGAATAACCTCCATCCAACTCTTCTTCGGTCTACCTCTCCCTCTGCACAAAGCTCCAAGTTCCAATCTCTCACACCTTCGAACAGGCGCTGATTCCTGCCTCCTACGAATGTGCCCAAACCACCGCAATCTGGACTCCCGTAGTTTATCAACGATATTCCCAACTCCAACCTTGCTTCTAATGTCCACATTTCTGATTCTGTCCAGTCTCGTGTGCCCACTCATCCATCTCAGCATTCTCATCTCAGCCACCGCCAACTTCTGTTCCTGAGCTTTAGTACTAGGCCAACACTCCGCGCCATACAACATGGTTGGTCTGACAACCACCTTATAGAATTTCCCTTTCAGCTTAGCCGGGACTTTCCTATCACAGAGAACCCCAGATGCTCTCCTCCACCTCATCCACCCCGCTTGGACTCTATGCTCAATATCCTTGTCAATACCCCCATTGCTTTGGACGTACGAGCCAAGGTACTTGAAATGCTCCTTCCTTGGGACAAGATCCTCCCCCAATCGAACTGAAGTCTCAGGGACTCTGGCCTCTCCAAAGCTGAACTGCACATACTCGGTCTTGGTCCTACTCATTTTGAAACCCTTAGACTCCAACACTTCTCTCCAATTGTAGGTACTCACTCATTATGTATTTCCTTTAGTATGTTTACCACCATATTCCGTTCTTTTGTGTTTTTCTGCTCGGGGTCAACATGTCTGCGCACGTATGGGCTGATCTCAGTGATTGACGGTTTAACCCCCCTCCGTGGCCTAGGTGTGGCGAAGTCCGTTACAGTTGTACATTGCAACGCCTTCCCCTATTCATTGATCATAAGAATGTTAGCCCATCTCCAAGCTGTGTAAGTGGAATCAATGTAATACTCATGTCTACTGACCTTATCAATTGATGTAAGTGGAATCAATCTAACAGGCCTGTCAGCTCTTCCCCCTTCCTTCTCCTACAGACAAAAAACGGCAATATAATTGAATAACCCTTTCTATTTGATCGAATAATGTACCTATTTTCATAGCATGAATATCTAAATTACCTTATTGGTTGGAGGGTTCATGCCTCGCCATGTTTTCGGTTGTGGCATTTCAGTTCCACTTGTATGTTGGACTTCTTTACCCTGACAAACACCCAACCACCAACCACAACATTATTTGATTTCAAATATTAAATACCAGTTTATCTATTATATAGCATGACTATATAAAGTACCTTATTGGTAGGAGGGTTTACACCTTTCCATGTTTTGGGGGGGTGACATTTCAGATTCATTTGTAATCGTGATTTCTTTACCCTTAACCTGCCAAACGATCAAGCATTACATGACTCTCTTCACTCTATATTCGCATCAACCAAACAAGACACCACATAATATTTGCATACCACCGAATAAGTTATCATATTGAATAGTAACAGTTACCTCTCCCTTATTAACTATCGTTGTTCTATCAATGCTTTCAATGTTTTCAGTCGCCTGCAATCAAGAGAGACATTTGTTTTATATTCCACTCAAGTATCTTGTACATGCTATTTTGTAACACCTATAATTTCAGGTTGGGGACTCATAACGAGAGACATTTGTTTTAATTTCATGTTGGAAACTCAGAACTGTTACCTCTTGTGCAGGAGTGGGTGGCTCATCAAGTCCTTCGACCACGGCCCCTGTCGATGCCATATGCTCCCTTCTTAGTTTTTCTAGTACATCGGACACCGGATCCTCGTGTTCGACGTCACATCTAGGAACACCCAAACTAAATGATGGTCGTTCATTCCTTTCCGCTACTAGTTCAGCCCTTGCTTGTAGTGCATCGTCAATCGGTTTCATAGTTTCTATGAACTTTGGATCATTGAGGAAAGACTGGGTCCCTTGGGACAACGACCTTGTTGCAGGGGGCGTTGAGATTCCATCTAACCCTGTCTCTTCTGGATAACCTCTACCTAGAATAGTTTTCCCCAATTCATAGCAAGCGTGGATCTGGGGATCTAACATCAGCTCATTTGGAATGTTCTTCAACATCTCCACAAACTGCTTCATCTTTATGCTCAATTCAACGGCTACATTGACCAACTGCTCGTAATGTACCTGTAGGTTAAACCAACTTCTATAATGGAGTAGATGTATATGAATAATTCTTCATTCTGTACCGAATAATAGACATGTCACATGAATTCCCCATAATGCACATCATATAATACCTATTACTAACCATGGAATAATGTAGTAATATATTGAACATTGTTTATAATGGATTCAGTTATTTGTACCTCATTTCTATCAAAAGAACCCTCACTTGGTTGCACTTCCATCGGTGGATCTATTCGGCCTTTTCCGAACCCACCACTTTCCATTTAGCTTTTTTCCCGTGTTGACAATAAGGTGTCAGTCCATCCTTTCAATACAGGTATGAGTCTAGGAACATGTCGTTCTCCTTAATTGACTACCCTGTCTGCGTACAATAGCTGCAATTTCACATATAATGAATTGGTTAGATTGACATAAATTATACTTCGCATAAGAGAACGAATTGATATAAACGGTCACATACCACTAAGAATATAACTGAACCTTCGAAGAACCCCTTTCTCTCTGATCCATATTTCAATTTTGCCTTTACCAAACTCGTCAGCACAAACCGGCACCAATTCAAACCCTTAACTGAATCAACATTGTCCATGCCCCTAACTAAACGTTGGGTGACTCCGCCACTCTGCTGGCTGCTAACTAACGTGCTATCAAACAACACCATGAAATTTTGTATGAACTGCAACCCCCCATCTCCCCCACTCACCATTGCATTACCTACTAATGCAGGTCTCAGATATGCATATTGTTGTTCGAATTGCGACCTCCATCCCTCAAGTACCTCTTTGTTCTCATTCTGGCCCTTCAACACAACTGGATTGCCTCCTATAGGAATCCCCAAGCACCTATGTACGTCGACATCAGTTAGTTCTATTCTTCTTCCATCATCAAACTCAATGTTGCACTTATTGGGATTGAAGTGGTCGACTACCCAGGAAGCCAAGGAAAGTGGTTGCTTCTTCACCTCTAAATTCAATAGTGAACTGAACCCAATGTGTCGCAATGTCTTTAATTGTCTCTCATTACCATCTTTTGTTTTCAACTGATGTATTGCATCGACAAACGTGCTCGGCGATGATCTTGTATCCAACGGCTGGTACATTGCCATTTCCCCCCTTGTATTCAACCTTTGTTTTTTAGTCACTTCGGGCTGCGTGGTTTCAGACTCTGGGGCTGTAGGTACTGGTGGTTCAGTGGGTATCTGATTATCGGTAAGTGTTATTGCAAGAGGAGCATCTGTGATCATGCACATTTAGGTAGTGTTAATATAAGCATTTAGATGTGTTTAGGTAGGGTAAAATGCATAAGTTTAGAGTAGTTTTCATGTTTTCATCATGTTTCGATTAGAGTCGGAATCTACAATTTTTGTGCGTGATTTCAGGTGATTACAAAGAGGTGAAGCTAAGCTCGAGCCAATGCTCAAAGATTTGACGAAAATAGAAAAGCACGAGAGTCAAGGAGAGGAGCTAAGCATGAAGAATTGATTGGAGCTGTCCAAACTGGCGACGCTGGACTAAAATGAGTTGTATGAAGGCTGTAGTTATCATCAGGGCGTACTTATACTTGTTAGAAAGAGGATTCGAAGACCTACAACTTTCGTGTTTACAACTTTTCCAAATTCAGCCTCGAAAACAGCAAAAACGTGACATCAACATGGTTGCTGAAAGGAACTCGGGTGGAGCAAGAGGAAACTCGGCCGAGTTATTTAGTTGGCATGCCCGAGTTTTTTAGCGAGTTTTAGAAACAATTGTTACTTTATTTTTAATCTTAATTTCAATTAGTGGGGAAGATGGAACGTGAGCCATCGAACGAACAGGTTTTGTACGAAGTAATTTGAGGATTGTACCTTTGTGATTTCTCAAGTATGAACCACTAAACCTCTTTGCTTGGGGAAATTAATCGAAGCTTCAGGTTTTCTATTTCATTGTGAGATTTCTGTTCTTAATACTCCTCTTTGAATATTATCAATTCTTTGCACTGATTGTTTAGGGTTTTCATGAATTTCCGTTAGTCTGATCAACTGATGCCTTTTCATGATAATATATAGCTAGATATAGGTAATTTCTGGTTGAATTATCTATATTTTTGAGTAGCAAAGTATAAATCTCTGAAACCTGTTGATTTAGGGATTTGTATAAAGAATTGGTTTGCAATTGATGCAATAACTGGTTGTGTGCGTCGATTGTCTTTGTTGAATTCCTTTAAGCTTAATCAATTATTGAATTGAATCTTGATAGTTTCAAGATTGTTTGATAATTAGGGTTTTCAGGGTCTGGTTGTCCTGTTAACTAGATTCGATAAGGAATTGGATTCAAAAGACCTAGTCTTTCCACAACAAAGTATTCAAGAGGAAGTTATCTATTCGATTTCGATGATCGATGAACAAACTTGATTGCTGAGATTGGTTGACCTAAGCTAATTTTATCATATTCATTCACTCAAGCTGTTTAGTTTGCTACATTTGTATATTTTTATGTTTTAATTAGTTAGTTTGCATCATCAAAATCCCCCCTCTTTATTTCTTGTTCTTGGTGACACACTTGACTTGCATACAAATCGTTGACTCTCTGTGGGATCGACCCGTATTTGCCAAACTACATTAGTTAGGTTAGTCGGATTTATTTGATAGGATTTAAGGCGACTGAAAATCCTTTGTCAAATTTGGCGCCGTTGCCGGGGAGTCAAGTTGTTATTTGCGTGCTTATTTTTGTGTGTTAATTTAGCTACTAACTTTTGTTGTGAACCTATCGTACGGTTCACAGTACATATGCTACTAACAGTTTGAGATGTTGAGATTATTGCAGTTCGAAGGTGAGAACTTTCACCTATATCTCACTAGGTTGCAGAGGTGTGTGGACATCCGCAATGAGCGGGGTTTCCACAATAGTTTGCGAGATATGGTTGTCTGCGTTACAGAGGGGATGACTGTTGAGACAAAGGCGCGTGCTATATACATGAGCGGCGGAAGTCTAGCAAGGTTAGGTTTGGTGGGAATTTGAGATCTTATCTGCTACATGGGTCACCAGGCCTTGCAGGAAGTGTCCTTTGCACCGGAACCTCAACCAATGGATTACTTCGACGCATCTTTGGAGGATCTATCCAAGGCCTCCTACGAGGAGAATGAACAATTGTGTCAGCAGATCATTGAACTAGATGAACGAGTGAACCGAATGGTCCAAGTGGAGAATGATATTTTAGCATGTGAAGCGAGTGAACTACCGTCTAAACCGGTAGTTAACCCGATAGAGAGCCTCACCACGAACACCCTACGGAGTGGCAAGGACTTGTTTGTCACACCCGAGGGAAGCTCAGGAAGTCATGAAGATAAAGGTGAGTGTGTGTTTTCTATTCCCCCCTTATTGAGTTCATCCGAGTCTACTCCGTTCCCTCTCCCACACTTAAGCTATGAGCATGACAATGTTTTGGCGGAGGAGGATATGTTCGCAGATAATGACAATTTCTTTAGTGATGAAGAGGATAGTACAGTGCTTCCTGACATGGAGTGTCATGAGTCGACGCACGAGATCCCATGTGATTTATTGTCTCCTTCATTCGATGAGATTGTCTCAAGCTCGCCTATCAAGGAACCAAGTCCGGAGCTGATTTCTGTGGCTCCTAAGCAAAGAATTGATATCCTCTGCAATGGTGAGAAGGTCGGTGATTATGTCGATCCTTGGGCTCATTATTTTGACATACCGCCAATGGAACTGAATTGGTGGTTCTACATACCCGTGGCGGAGAGTCACGCTCGGACATGTGCCTTGATTATTTGCATGGGGTAGAAAATGGCTATTTTGTGCAAATAAAAAAGGTAACCGGGAGAGGAAGTTGCAGGTGAAGGTGAGACCGGTCACTGTAGCTTCTTCATTTTGCTGAGAGAAATGAGGAGGGGAGGTGATGCATATGTCAGGGAATTGGGGTGTGGCTCCAATAAAGTAGGGGAAAAAGGGGGGGGGGAGCATTTATGAGGGGAAATGTAAATGATTGTAATTAAGGGTGTCAATCAACCCTTATAAAATCTTGATTGATGGGTGTCATTCCTTAGTAAATGCTCTGAAAAAACAGAGCCAACATAGGAAACGAGTGGCATGATGAGGGCAAAGCATCACCTTCATATCTGGGAACTATGTCCTACCAAAAGAAGACATTAGTCTTACCAAACGAAGACATTCGTCTTACCAATAGGCCAACTATGTCCTACCATAGTTGGAATTTTGGAGATAATATGGAGGGGAATGTCCGTAGTGGTTTGGGCGGGATGTCCGTGTAATTTTGGCGCCAAAAACAAGGTTCTTCATTGGGGGAAGACGGAATGGCATCTGTCTGACCAATATTGTATATTTATCTTACCAATATCATATATCTATCTTACCAATAGACTTACCATGTCCTACCATACCTGAAATTTTCGAGAAATTTGGAGTGGATTGTCAGTAGCTTATTTGGCGGGTTGTCAGTGTAATATTGGCGCCAAAACGGGGTTCTTCTTTGGGGGGAAGGGGGGAGCATTTATGAGGGGAAAATGCAATCATTGCATTGATGGGTGTTCCCCAAGCACATATATAAGCTTGAGAGGAGGATCTCAAACACCCCAACATGACCTGCAAAAACTGAGGCAGAGCAGGAGAGAGGTGGTAAGGACGGGGGAAACCCAACCGTGCATCCGAGGATACGATACAGTTGTCAGCCTACCAATAGTACAGTTCTGACCTGCCAACAGTGTTGTACTCTCTTACCATTCCAGGAAAAGTGCAACAAGTTTGTTGGTGGCAGTGGCAGCGATGGGTAAGTCATCTTGTACCTTTCCTTTGTAGGTGTTCCCCTTTACTATATCAGAACTATCCCCCAGGCTGATACTCTTTTCCCCTGATGTACCCCAGGTGATAGGGTATGCATCAATGTCGTGTTCGGCGATTGGTGGGCTCCCGTAGGTGGGAGCTTGGTCTTCAAGGGAGAGGCACGTACTGCAGCAATGGTGGTGCCACAGAATATTTCCTACGACCAACTGAAGGGGAAGATAGTCTCCAAATTCGACGTTGACATGGTGTTGTACGACATTGAGCTCACCTACCTCCCTCCTTCCATGGGTCGGGCAACTCCGATTCGGGTCCGGGACGACGATGACATTAAAGCCTACAAGTTCTACAACACTGAATCCGGCACACGAGCATGGCCAATAGCACTGCACGTAACCTTACGGATGAAAACGACAAGCTCTTCAACAGCCTCCGGTGAACATCAGTCGGAAGACTTGGAAGTTGGTCTTGATGGAGGCGGAGGGCCGGAGGAGAAGGTTCGAGGCTTCGTCGATGAGAAAGGGATGTTGGACGACCTTAGCAGTGACACTGGAGGGGCTTGTCGTTGTGCTGAGTGTCTAGCGGGGGAGGGAGAGTATTGTAGGCCTGCAAAGGACAGCGTAAGTGGGAAGCATGGGGGTCTTGCTGGGAGTGGTAAACAATCTGGTAATGGTAGGATGGAGGACAACGTAATGGTCGGCCAGTCTGACGAAGTTGGTAGGATGGACGACAACATAATGGTAGGACAGGGCGAGGAAGTGGAACAGCTTGACAAGGAGGAGGGTGGTGATGTGAGCAGGTCTGATGCCATCCGACGAGGAAAGCAAGTGGTGATCGTCGATAGCGACGACGATGTGGACGTCCTACCCCCCCACGGAATGGAGGACATCATAGACGTAGGAAGCTCCGACGATGACATGATCGTGGGTGGTTTCCCCGTGAAAGTGGAGGGTGGGAGTCCGAACGAGACATCTGAATCATGGGATGAGGAGGCTGAGACAGCGCTGAGAGAGATAGAGTGATCGTACCAAGGACACAAACAGTCTTTGCCGACATTGGAGCAAGTGGAAGCGGACGTGGATCGGTCCATTCCTCTAGTCGGAGACCCTCGGTCAATGGTGAGGGAGTTACGTGAGGGGGAGATGTTCGATACCAAGGCTGACATTCAGTCCCGGGTGAAGTGGGAAGCTTTGCGCGGGTGCTTCGAGATTCAAGTGAAGCGATCCACATCAGACAGGTACCTGGTTGTGTGCCCCGAACCGAACTGTTCATGGTGCTGTCGGGCGTCGACCTATCGGCAAACTAAGAGGTGGGTGGTTCGTAAATTCGTGGACACACACACTTACAAGCTGATGGGCCAGAGTTTGGTGTCCGAGTAAGTTCCTAAACCGGTGTAAATGTGTTGGTGGAAATGTTGTTGGTGTAACCCGTTGATCCCATCTTTGCAATTTTGCTGGGTTAGGGAAGGAGCTTCGTCCCCGTCAAATCAGGAAGATGATGAAGTCTCGGTTGGACGTGGACTGCAGCTACTGGAAGGCACGCAGGGCGCAGGGAGCCGCACGGGACGGCCTGTACGGGACCTACGAAGAAAGCTACGAGCAGATGGCCTCATACCTTTACATGCTGGAGCGAGCAAACCTCGGGACCATAACCACATTAGTCCGTGATGATAACCAGCAATTCAAGTATGCGTTCGTTAGCTTGGGTGTTTGGCGGGCAGCCATCCCACACCTGCGACAGGTACGCCAATAACACGTTATTAACATACCAACTGTTATTTTTCATCCTACCAATTCTAGACAATTGTCCTTCCAATACCTTTTTACCAATACTGCCAGTTCATCCCACCGTTTATAATCCTACCAACTGTGTACGTTTATCCTACCCAATGTGTTATATTCTCTTGCCATTGACATAATTCCATCCGACCTTATTAAGCTGATTGACATTGGCAGGTATTCTCGGTGGATGGAAGTTTCTTGAAGGGGAAGTATCGTGGTTGCTTGATGTTTGCGACTGCCCAAGACCCAAACCACAACCTATACCCCGTTTCATTTGCCATTGTCGACGGGGAGAATGATGCGTCCTGGAGTTTTTTCTTCCGTCAAATGAAACGCGTGGTCCCAGATGAGCCCCATGTGGTGTGGGTAAGCGACAGGCACATGAGCATCACGAAGGGAATCCGAGCAAATTACGACTTGGCAAAGCATGGCCGCTGCACTTACCATCTTTTTCAGAATGTGAAGGCATATCACAAGGCGGGTGGCCTTCAAAATCTGTTCTTCTTGATGGCAAACGCGTACACCGTTGCAGAGTTCAATGGCCACTTCGAAGCATTCAAAGACAAGTCGCCCACTGGTGCTGAATACATTAAGATGGCCGGCTTCTCCAATTGGGCCCGGGCTTTCTATCCCGCCAATCAGTTCAACGTGACCACCACAAACCATGCCGAGTCCTTGAACTCGGTATTCCTTGAGCCTCGTGACCTGCCCGTCACCTCCCTGATGGACAGCATAATCGACAAAGTGGCTGAGGGGTTCGCGACGCGCCGGGAGCTAAGTTCAAATCCCGAGAAGGTTGTGACGGACCATGTGGATACCGTTTTGAGGAAAAAGGCCATGCAGGCTATTTGTCTTGAGGTGAAGCCTTTGAGCGAACATGAGTATGACGTCCGTAAAGGGGTGTCTGCCTGGCTGGTCAACCTTTCTGCTCGGAGTTGCACATGTAAGCACTTTCAAATTGACCAGATTCCATGTGCACATGCCCTCGCCGTGGCCAAGGTACGTCAGATCGATCCATACTCCCTCGTCCATCCTCTGTACAGGGCTGAGGCTTGGCGCGCGTGCTACGTCAATGTGGTTTACCCAGTGGCACCTCGTGATACATGGGTTGTGCCTCCACAAATAGCTGCGACAAAATGCTTGCTGCCGGTGGTGAAGCGTGCGCCGGGAAGGCCGAAGACGAAGCGCTATCCGTCGAAGGGCGAATACAGGGGGCCAAAGCGCCGTCGATCGTAGTGTTGCTTGGTGGACGCTCTAGTCAGCTGACGGAGTTATTTTGGGCATCGACCGCCGTCGCCTTGAGTGTGGATTCTGCCAGTATATTTTTTGCACGTGTCTCGTATTGTCGTGTTCCTAGGGGGCTAATTGTGATGCAATCTTGGATTCTGCCAGTATGTTAATCGCATGTTTTGGGCACATTCACATGAACTATCGGATCTATTAAGTATTTCTCATTTCGTCCTACCACTATCATCGCTTTGTCTACCCAATAGTTTAACATTATCCGACATTACCTTTGTTTTATCTTACCATTTGCGTCTCAACTTCACTGCAATTGACGTCCTCAACAATGTTTAATTATCTCATGCCATAAGTGTCGTCTTATCTTGCCAATTGTTTCGTCTAATCTTACCACTTATAACATTCATGCAAATATAATACAACACACAAACAACCTTGGGTGTAAGCAGGAACTAATTAACATGAACCATAAATGCCAGTTTTAACCATTACAATCACAAAACATCCTACCAACCGTGAACAAAAGACACTACAAACAACAACATAAGTTTTGAAACTAACACAACTGTCCAAACCGCCAAAGTTTACTTAGAAGTTTCCAAACCATTAGAGAATGTCTTAACAAACAGGAGAGACTGTCTTAACAAACAGGAGAGACCTACAAATCGTGGCGCTGGATGGAGAGCCCAAGGTACTGGCGGTAGGGGGCAATATAATTGTTGTTGACGCTCTCGAATGTCTCTACGCCCTCTGCCACCAGCTGGATAGTCCTTATAACGTATGCCCCACAGTCACCGCTGCACGTGAAGGAATTAACAACCAGCATAAGTTATTTACGTCTTACCACTTCCTTGATTTTATCATACCAATGGATGTAATATATCCTACCAATAGTCCTATTATATCCTACCAATATTAGTAGACGTACATAACCCAATAGTTAAGAGAAACTTACGAGGATTCGTTCCTAGGGATCTTGGCGGTTCGGGTTATGGTGAATGGGTTGGGGACATCGACTGTGTGCCTGGCTCGGAGCTCGACAGAAAATTGCATCACCACCGGTATCAGCTTCGCAACAGGCTCGAGGTGGGCTTGAAGATCCTTCTCCTTTATCTGGTACCAGTCACAGTCGAGGACTTCTATGTTCCACTTCACGAGGTCGATGACGAGCCCAATCCAGTGTTTCGCCTTGTACAACAAAGGAGATAATATCTTCGCGTTCGCGACCGACCATGTCCTCCCGTGGTGGTCCGGAAGTGTCCCCGAGAAGTACCTCAGCAGCACCTTGGACACATTGCGCTGGTTAATGCGGTTCACATCGCCCGAAACAGTGTCCAACTGCTTCACCACGGCTTCCTTCCAGTATGGGTCGACCACCACGACACCCGACTTGTTCTCACCCTCCCGGGCGTCCAATGCCTTCCGAACCAGGAGTTGGGACTGTTGGATATGCTGCGTTAACAGGTACGTTCCAAATTCCCGTGAGGGGTTGTCCCATGACGTAAGTGAATAAGGAAACATGCGTTACAGGACAGAAGTTTACGTACCTCGGTGGAAAGACATACGCCGGGTGATATGAGGTTGTTGAAGAACTCCTTGTTCAATTGGGTCCCGTCTGGGCCCTTCACCTGCGCGGGGAACTTCAGGAGCCACGCCAAGAAGTCGTCTCTCTGTTTATCAGTTACCATCCCCTCCGCAGCTGCGTCGGTGGTTGGACACGATGCCTTTGCACCCTTCTTGGCCCGCTTAGCGGGTTGAGTCACCACGCAGTCCCCTAGCTTCGATGTGATCTTCCTATCACGCTTGCCTCTCCTCGGCTCCAGCTTCGTCTCCTAACAATCAAACACACCCGAGTTATGTTCAAACAGCTTTCATTATCCTAGCAAAACAGATTCAATATTATACCAAAAGGGTAAATATATCCTACCAACTGGGTTATTATATCATACCAAAACGCACCTTTTATCTTACCAACAGGGTCAGACTATCCTACCAATAAGTAAGGTTTACCTTTTCCTCCGCATCGTCTGCATCAGACTCACCCTTGGAACCCTCCCCTGCAGCTTCTTTTACATGCTCCTTGCCCTTCACGTCCCCACCCATGTCTCCCTTCTTAATCTGTTCCTCAGCCTGCACCACCTTCTCTCCATCGTCCTTGCCCTCGTCACCCTCCTTTGGGTCCTCCTCAACCTTTTCCTTAACGTCCTCACCAGTGCACATGCCCTGCCCCTTCAGATCAGAGTTCAGCTCTTCTTTCTCCGCCGTGTTATCCTCAACGTTCTGTCCATGCTTGCCTGACCCCTGGTCATTAGCATTCATCTCTTCCTTATCCTCCGCCTTTTCCTCAACCTTCTCAGCCTTCTCAACCACGTCGGCCACAACCTTGTCCAAATCTTTCTCAACATCATTCTCAACGACATCGTCATCCAATACATCAACAAGATCCTACCAATTGCACATGTATGTCATACCATATGGCTTAAAATGGTTTACCAACACACAAACATTATCTTACCAATTTCACATATGATGGACAATGAAGCACATACCTTTCCCTTGCCGGTCCTCTCTGATAACGCCTTCTTGCATTCTCTAGAAACTGCAGTCACCTTCTCGTCGAGCTCCCTGAACCTGGACCCCATCTCCACCATCATGCCCTTGAAGAGAGCCTCAACCTTTGCCACAATCCGGGCCTCCAAACCGACGCTTGACGCGTCTGACCCAGACTGGCTGGTTCCCTGACTGGGTCAAGCAGTGGCATCCTCCTGTCGTCGCTTCTCTCTACGGGCCCTCATGTGGTCGCCCACAATCTCATCAAAGAAGACGTCTGGAGAGTCTTTCTTGTACGACGAGTGGGGGTACGCATCTTTCTCCTTGTGGGTAGGGTGCAATATCGGCTATGGCTTCGCGAGCAGAACGTGTTCATCAATTGGGTCGTCGGCGGGGGCGTCCAGGTTGAGGAAGGACTTCACATTCTCGTATCGGATGTGGGAATTTGGCGTTTCCCATCTCAGACACCTCGGGATGATGGTGTCATCGATTTGGCGCCGAAAATGATTCCCAATCTCAGGGAAGGTCTCGTACACCCACAACTGCAAATACCATATGGTAAGATATTAGAACGCAGCTGCACACACATTTGGGTAAGCTAATATTACACATTTTGCATGACATCTTCATAGAATTGGTAAGATTGAAAGACACAGTTTGCAGGTAAACATCATATATTTGGTAAGATAGAAATAGACTGTTGGCATGATATAATTGCCTATTTGGCATCCCACAGTCACACATATTCTGAAATGGCAAAGGTTCTGACTCTTTTTCATAACTTGGCTAACCTGAAAGGCCATGGGGAACCCGTATAGCGCGTACGTTGGCCTATCTTTCAGGTGAGCTTTTGCGGCCACCAAGTCCTTCAACGTACCGGCCAGGCTCTCGTGTAGCCTCTCGTACACAAGTCGGCCCCAAGGGAAATCCAGAAACCGCGTCGTGTCCTCCAACAGCAGCTTAACCACCCACCCTCTAATTTTTGTCTTCTTCTCCAAGCCAAAAAAATGCCCTCCACAATGACTAGGAGGGCAAGCTTGTACTTTCTCATTAGGGAGCCCGAGTCCGTCTGTTTTTCGTGCTCCTAAGCGCTCTCGACATCCTTCAAAGTTACCTTTTCTTTCTTGAACAACTGGTATACGGCGTCCTTGTGATCCCCCTCCATCACATCCCTAGGGGGTGGTGCGCAGTTTAGCCCCGTTTTCAATGTGAACTCGTGAAGCGAGAATCGCACGTGATGCCCTTGGATGGAGTACCACGTCTCATGTTGCTTCCGGGTCTTCAGCTGCCAAAGGAGGCAATAGTGCACCAGCTGTGCGGCGAACTTGTTCCTCGACCCCATCTTCATTATGGGTATGTATGGGTGGAAATAAACAAGCTAAAAAGTGTGAAATTATTAGCTGTTAAAAAAATAAACAGGTTTAAACGGTGTATGGGAACAACAAATAAGCTTTAGTCAGTTAAAAAAAGGGGTTTATAAATAAGCTGCAGATTGAAGCTTATTTTGAGGTTTATATTCCATAATTACTATTTTACCCCTTATCTTTTATATTATTTGGTTTGAAAGTACCACAATACCCCTAATAAAAACCAAATAAACTCCACTTTTTACAAATAAACTGTTTTTCGTCCCATACGGAGTTTATATTTTTTCATATTTATGTATTATACTTTTACATGGTCCGCTTATTTTGAAAGTGGCTGAGAAGGACCACTTCCGCTGAAGTGGTCCTTCTCAGCCACAGCCAACACAGCCTGCAACAGATGTAACACTCTTAGGTCCCAAATTTTTTTCCCAACCAGTACTACCAAAACAAGGGAACTATCTCAGTTTCCTTACTCCCTGGCTGCTTGGTCCTGCCTTTTCTTTCCTCTTGCCGACCTTTGTCATTTTTATGGTTATTGCACAAAGGGTTCCTGCAACACAATCACCACACACATGCATTCAGACATTCAGATCACCTCATCAGTCATACCAACAGTGTAATTTTATCCTACCAATAGAATATGATTTTCTTACCAACTCGGCTATCTTTTTCTGTCCTACCATATTCGAATTTCATACAAGTTTGGTTCATTTTACCTCCTTCCCAACCCAAGAGATAGCCATCAGTATTTCACCAACACCAACACCAATTAACCAACAATTCATCATACATATAGGCATTTAACCAACAAGTAATTCACACATTAAGTTTCAAACATATAGCCAAACAACTACTTTGTCATACCAACATGTCTTACTTGTTTTCTTCATTTTACCTCTTTCACAACACATCATATAGACAATGAGATTAAACAAAACCAAATCACCATTTATTCATCATATTTTGAGCATTTCATCAAACACTTGGTGGGCACTTACGGTTTCAACATTAAAAAATCAATCTTCCAAAAAATTCCTTCACCCCACTCGGCTTACCAGATGTTCAATTTTATCCTTCCATATTCGTTACCCGGTCCTACGATATATGCTACCACAATTTCAGACACAACCTTCGATCATCAGTCCTACCACATGTGCACATATACCCTACCGATTACCCCCAATCTTGTGGATTCCCTACCCATCCGACCCCCTCCTTGCCCTTTTGTTCCCAATTTCTTACCCAACATCACCTAACCCTTACCCATCCTTTTCCCGACACCCACAAACCCTAATCGCACCCACCTCCGCAAAATCGACTCACAATGTCACCCCTAACCCCCTCCTACTTCATTCCTCCTCTACTGCTAGACATCTACCCCAAAATCGTCTCAAATCCTTCACAATAACCGCATGTAACCGCACCCTCAATACACCAATTTCGCAACTCAAACAAAATCTCCACAGTTGCTTACCTTTCTCTTCGTCTTCAACCTTCTCCTTCCTCACAGGCGATGACTGATGGCCTTCTTCTTCGACGAGTTCGTCCTCCCTCTCTCTCTGTGTATCGCTTCTCCTTTCTCTGATGGCCTTCCGTCTCTCTCTGTGTATCGCTTTCAAATGAAATTAAACCGTCTCTCTTCCTCCCTCGTTTTAATTTGATAACCCACTACAACCGGTTACAAACAGTTGGAAATAACTGGCTGTTTTATTTGCAAAAAATAGCCCGGCCATTTTGGCCCATTTTTTCACCCCTTGGCTATTTGTGCAAATAGGCCCATTTTTTGGGCTATTTAGTGCAATTTCCTCTAGGATAAAACCTTTAGTGAGAATGCTTTTTCAAATTGTATTATTTATTTTTCAGAGTTTATAATTTTGATATTACTTAGTTTTAAATAAAATAAATATAAAATTTTATTTTTATTAGTGTTTGGATTGGAACTTTTTAACAATTACTCATCCAATTTTTTTGGATCTTTTAATTTTTTATTCATCAATTTCCAGACAGCAGTTGCTCTAACAAAGAATTTGTCACTTTTTACACATTTTTTTGTATAAAAATGGTTATAGGTGATTATTTGAAACAGAAACAAGTTTATGGATGGTTTTTTTATATAAAAAAGAAATTTTAATGTAATTTTGTGAAAAGTTATTTAAGGGCAAACTTCTATAATTTACACCTTTTAACTGGAAAATATGGTGCTTTTAAGATTTATAGGTATAGGAAAAAACTCTAAGAGTCCAAATCTATATGTCTTTTTATTTTTTGACACTTTTTAGGAGATAAAAATTATATAAAATATTTTTTTTACCTTTTTAATAATTGCAAACTCATTAATAATAAGTTTGTAATTATTCAAAAAATTAATAAAAAAAAGTCAATATTTTATGTAGTTTTTAACCCCTAAAAAATTGTGTCAAAAAAGTTAAAGGACAATATTTTCGGAACGGAGGGAGTATATTTTTTTTAGATGATATATAAACTTTTGATGAGGTGTCATCTCTACCATAAAAGTAGGTTTTGAAGCTATCAAGTTATATTAGGTTTTAGTACGTCTTTTAACTAATCAAGTTACATCATTTTGATCAATCATATATCTTTATTCACATTTTAGCCTAAATCTTGATTTGGTAATCTATATACTTCTTTTATATGAGAAGACTATTGACAACGTATACCATTCCCACATTAAAAGTAGGTTTTTAACCAATCAAGTTATATTAGGTTTTCGTCATTCTTATAAGTTATAACCAATCAAGTTATTTATATTATTTTGAAAAATCATTTATTCACATCTTGGCCTAACTCTTAATTTAGTAATTTTAAAAAACAAAGACAAAAGGAAATTTTTTCAAAACATAATATAAAAATGGGATTGATTCAAACAGAATATTAAAAAATATCTGTTCAAACTTGAATTTTTATTCTAATAATATACTTTAATGATATTGCATATACTTTTCTTTTTTGGTGAAATTGGTAATATTAATGGTTTATAACCAAAAAGATTTGTTACTATTCTTTTTACAATTATAAAGTTGAGATCCACCAATTAACACAAAAGCTTAAGCTAGTAGGTAGAGTTTTCACACTTTCTTATAATCCATTATTTTAAGTGTTTTATAATCCATGTGAGAGGAACACCCATATCAAACCTAACATGTCCCTCTTAATTAAGTGCAACTCGCACATGACAACTAATCCATATCAGATCTAGTCAAAATCGACTCTGATACCATGTAAAATATCCAAGGGGCTGTTAATGGGGAAGCAAACACGTGTTAGGTTATATATATTTTTTACTATTTTTTTTACGGTTATAAGGTTGTGACTTGTGATCCACCAACTACGACAAAAGATTAAGCTAAGTTTAATGGCTAATGGCCATTTTTGTTCGATCGGACTTTTAATATATTATTTAGGCTTACCATATCAACATATCTATTACATATAATAAAGGAGAAGTCGTTTGTATCAAATGCCGTCTTCTCATCAATCGTAGTATTTTTAAACAATTGGTTTTCAAAAAGTATTTTTAAACAATTGAATTTTTTATATTCTTCAATAAAATATAACTATATATATATATACACACACACTGAAGATAATATTTTCCCCATTTTCATAGAAATCGATATATTTTCATAATATCAATATAACCACATATGTTTAAGATAGGATTTTACCAATTTTGTAGATATTAATTTTTTTAAAATGTTCTAATTACAATGCCCTTATAATTAAGGGAAAAGATAATTTTTTTTTACAATATTAAGTTATGTACACATGGTGTATTTATTTATCCAAATTCATAATCTATGAAGTTTATATTTATAAATTCTTAAACTAATAAAACATTCTTATCATTAATAAATATACATCTATATATATTTGCAAAAATATTATCATTGCATACATATTTTAGTTATTATTATTATTATTATTATTATTATTATTATTATTATTATTATTATTATTATTATTATTATTATTATTATTATTATTATTATTATTATTATTATTATTATTATTATTATTATTATTATTATTAGATGAAATAACACAAGGTAACAATATCCACACCCTACAAATCTATATACTCAGTAATACCTTAAATTAGAAGATTTTAAAGATGTGTTATCTTCTCCATGATTTTAGTTAATTCAACCAATCCATTATTTTCTACTTTTTTCACCTCTCCCACATTTAATTATTATTTCATTTAATTTTTATTTTTATTTTTACCTTTGTCTTTTTAAATCAATCACATTCTTTCTTTTATTTCTAACATATTTATTAACTATTGAGTCGGGCTTAATTCAAAACATCGAATTCAATTTAATATAGTTACTGCCTACTGGGGTTACTATTAATGTACATGTAAATATTTATATATTATAAATATCTAATATATATATACTATTTAATATATAAGCTTTTCTAATGATATGGCATAACCAATATCATTTTAGATATTGGTTATACCACACCACATTTAAACAAAGTTACAATGATATTATTATTTTTACTAAGTGATTTAAATATCCATATTTATGTATTATACTTTTACATGAGATTTTCTTAAAAATAATTTTTTGAGATATTTATAAGATAAATGATAAAGACTTTAATGAATTTTATTTTTATTATCAAGATTTTAGTTTAAAAAATCGCGCGATGACGCGGAAATTGTACTAGTTTATCAATTAAATAACCCCTAAAATCCTAAATTTAGTAAGAATTCTAAATGTAAAAACATTAGAGTTGTTAGAAAGCAATGTTAAAGATTAGTGAAATTAGGAGTACCAAACCAATGAAAGTATGAAACCATGACTTGCCATCACCGACTATTACGATTACATTTCAATAGCCGCTATAATTTGTAACTGTGTCAGGGCGTCTCATGGTAAGCCAAAAAATGGGTTTGATCAAATTTTGCTCCTACCTTAAGACAAAACTCATTTTAGTTTTTTTGTATTTAGCCTAATTTCAAAACAAAGGCCAAATTTAGTTTCCACTTTTGGAAAGCCAAATCCTATTTATTTATTTATTTATTTTTAAGTGTTTAATATTTAATTTATAAAAATACACTTATCAATCTATATATTATATAGTTAAGATTTTCAATTAAAAATAAAATTTGTATTATAGTTATGATATTCAAGAGTTCTTCGATATAACTATAATTTGTATTATCGGGGGACCTCCGCAAAATAATCATTAAATAGATTATTTGCAGCACCGGCCTTCTCGATCACGATAAATAGTAATGTGACTAAGAACTCCACCTCTTCGTCTTGATTGAACATCATCTTCTTCATTGTTGATATGTTCCGCGATGAGTAGATTGTTATTGGTATACATAACACATATCACATTTTGATCCTGTTCAAATGAATCAAAGATTGAATTAGAAATCTCAATAGTTTCATTTTGATATTTAAGAAGAATTCATTGTTGATTCAAATCGAAATGACAACGATAGAATCGAGTGACGGAAATGAGATGTGAAAGTTCTAAATTGTATGAGTATTTATAGAAAATTAGCCTGCCAAAATTGGCCTACGGTGGGAACAACCAAATTAAACCGCACAATAGGCCAAAAGAGAATATTTCATAAAATATTCTCTTTTGGTAGACTATTTTCCCTAACAATTATGGCCTACGGGGGAAGATGCTCTCACAATGGTTTATTTGATGAAGTCTACTTTTTTTTGTATGTAAAAAAGGGATCTTACGCCCCAGTCGGGGTGGCTCACTAGTGGAGAGCAAGGGGGATGTCAGGAGGTCTCGGGTTCGATCCCTACCTCCGCCCCTTTCCTTGGATTAAAAATCCAAGGCTTGCCTTGCTCCTTTCCAGTGGGTCGAGCCGGTCGACGCAAACCGGTTTACCTGGTACATGGCTCTTGCCGGTTGGGTCACGTCCCCGGGGTTTGCCACCAAAGGTGGATTCCTCGTCAAAAAAAAAAAGGATCTTATTACTTTCATCTATTAAATATATAATAAGTTTCTTAACATTATCAATGAATGTTATATTTTATCAGCTTACAACTACGTATTAAAATTTATGTTGTCATACATATATTATTAAAAATTATAAGATGGACTATCAAAGCTGGTAAGTGGCGGAGCTGGACCACTCCCTGGCTGGAAAAAAAAATAATTTTTTTTTATATTTTGTATATATTTAGTATTTTGAGGTAATATAATTTTTTTTAATGATATATATTTAGTATTTTGCATATATTTAGTATTTTGAGATAATGTAAAATCTTTTAATATTTTGAGGTAATATAACATCTTTACAGTAAAAGTGTTATCTAGCTTAAGTGGTAAAAGAAGAAAGGGAATCAATAAGTTTTGGGTTCAAATATCAACTCCTTCACTTTCTATTTGTTTTATTACTGTATATCATTATCCCTCACATTTATTTTAATCTTATCGTGTACGTAGAAATTATTCGTCTATTTGCTCATAATAATTAATCTATTTTCACATGATTATTCGTCTATAATTATGTAATATTCATATGTACAAATAGTGTAAAAATGTAAATTTTATTCTAAAGTATAACATCCCAATACCACCGAATAATTTCATCTAACGAATAATCTCTCAATACCAACGAATAATCATAAGTTACTTTTAATCCTATCCGTCGATCTTCTCAATTCAATAACCTAGATTTGTTAATATGATACACAAATAATACACAATAAAGGATGTGTACATATGTTATATATATCTTTTTTTTATAGGTAAGAATTCAGATTTTTTTTCTAAATATTCAAGTTTTCTAAAATAATTACCACAATTTAACCTTTCCAACTATTTTCAAAAAAAAAAAAAAACAAGCACACAATTCTTACAGATTTAAATTTAATTATAAAAAAAAGGGTGAATTACATTTTTGGTCCTTAATCTTTACCACTCGTTTCACTTTAGTCCCCAACCTTTGAAACGTTTCAAAATAGTCCTTAACCTTTCTATTTCGTTTCATTTTAGTCCCTAACGTTTAAAAGGTTGTAAAATAGTCCATAACCTTACATTTTTTATTCGTTTTAGTCCTTGATATTAAAACATTATTTGAAATAATTATAAAAAAATCACCCTAAAGTTTATTTTAATGTATATAAATGAGTAAATTACCCATATAAAGAATAATTATAAAACAAATATCCAGCTTTATGATTTTTTTAAAAAAGATCTCTTTTATTATTCAAATTTATTATTTTAATGGATTAATACACATATATTGGATCTATGTATTGGTAAATAAGGAAAAAAATATCCCACCATCTCTCATAATTAATCACAAGATCTATAAATTTTATGAGAGCTTTTGTGGAAAAAAAAATTATGGATAATTTTATATAATATGCTCTTATTATAAATACTAAAATAGTTCGAGTATTTTTCAAAATTAAAATTATAGAATTGGATGATTTTATATAATTTTTCTTTGTATGGATGATTTTATTTAAATTATGAAAACTTTAGGGTGGTTTTTTATATTTATTTCAAATAATATTTTAATATCAGGGACTAAAACGAATAAAAAAATGTAAGGTTAGGGACTATTTTACAACCCTTGAAAGGTTGTGGACTAAAATGAAACGAAATAGAAAGTTTAAGGACTATTTTGAAACGTTTCAAAGGTTGGGGACTAAAGTGAAACAAATGGTAAAGGTTAAGGACCAAAAATGTAATTCACCCTAAAAAAAAATAAAAAAAATTGATTTCCTCTCATCTGTTGCCACATACTAATCGGGGAGTAATCACAATTAAAGCCCAGTAGCCCACCAAAGAAGTGAAAAATAAATGGTAGCCGATCTACACAAATTAATATTACAGTATCATTCAATAGACCGAATCTTTAATTAGCCGTTAGGCCGGGTGATTAATTAGTAGCTAGCTTATATGTATCATGTATGTATGACAAGTTAATTCCAAGATTATTAATCGTTGGTTAACTGTATATAGATATATAATAGATATGCAATGTCACGGCAATGTGAAGGCCACATGATCTTTTAAATTTGGAAATCCAGCAATTTCAGGATGCGTTTTCAAGATTGTGCCTTACTCGATCTTTCCTATCAAAAATCCCTGTTTCCCGCCTTATTTCCCACCCCTTTAAACGTACCACACTTATAATTTGGTTTCATTTGCTCCATCTCCCCCCAATTACTCCATCCAAGTTGCTGCCCAGATCGACCATGAACTCGCTTCATCAAGCCTTTTGATCTCTCCTCCATCCTCGATCGGTGTTCTTGTTTGATAATTAATTAAGATAGTAACGATGGGGAGGATGAGTGATTGGTGGGGGAAATCGGAGGCGGTGGCGGCGATGCTGGTGGTGCAGTTGATATACGCGGGAATGCAGATTCTGTCGAGAGTCATCTTAACAGAAGGCACCTTCATCTTCGCTCTCATAGCGTACCGCCATTTGCTCGCTTCCCTCTGCATTGCCCCCTTTGCTTTCTTTCTCGAACGGTTCAATTAAGCTTCCATCTCTTCTTTATTTTGGTTTCTTGTTAAGTAATCTCTAGCTGTCTTCTTATCCGATTGATGAGGTTGAGTTTTGATTGCAGGGGCGATTGGAAGAAGATTAGTCTCCTTGTTGTTGTTTGGCTCTTCCTTGCCGCCTTAACCGGGTATGTATTCAATTTCATACAGAGAGCAATTCACAAATAAATTTAGCTATTGAATTTGAAGGCTTTAACATATTATTGTGCAGGACAACTATGGGAATGGGCTTGTTCTACTACGGAATGAAACAAACTAATGCTACTTTTGCAACCAACTTCCTCAATTTAATCCCCATTATCACATTCGCATTCTCCGCCATACTTAGGTATATATATAAACAATAGATCATATGTAAACAACTCTTATTGTTTATCATGTTAACAAATCTGGGTCACTGAACTAAAAAGATCAACGGTTGAGATTAAAAGTAATATATGTGTGTGTTTTCGAACAAAGTTTATGTATGAGCTTTGCAATATATTCGATCTGTAACGAACGTACATGGCAGAATGGAAAGTTTGAGGTTGCGGAGCTGGAGAGGCAAACTGAAGCTGGGAGGGGCAGTTGTGTGCGTTGGCGGAGCCCTTATCATCACCCTCTACAAGGGGAAACTACTGCTCGCGCCTCACCGCGCCCTTTCTCTTCATCACACAACTGCAATAGTGAATGTGATTAAACCAAACTTGACGGTTGGCACACTACTACTCGCCGGGAGTTGCTTGTCCTTTTCTGCTTGGTTCTTAGTGCAGGTACATAGTTACGCACCGTACATCATCAAGCTCGGCTTGTTTGAGAATTGATCGGTCTATATCTAATTGGTTCATTTCGATTTGTTTATGTTGCTGAATTTTCCTATCAATGATTTTCCATATATATTGCGAGCTTAAGGCCACATTAACGCCAGCTACTATATATTTTATGCCTTTTCATAGCTAAGGTAATATGGTGGTACATATTAGTAAAATGGGAAAAAATAGTTCGCTTTGTACTTACTCCATGGCGGTACATATTGCGCATGAGCTCTTAACCCTTCATCTTTCACACAATTGCTTGTTTTTCTACCCAGCTAGATTACATACCCTACATATATCCTAACAAGTTTAATAGTAGTATAGTACTTTGAGTTGTCTCTAAGCTTGTTGTACTTCTACAGCTGATAGTGATCGAATATTTGTTGAGAGATGTGAATGAGACTAAAAGAGTCCTATAACAAGCTTAGTATATAAACTAGTAGACTATATCTCTTATTGTCAATTGGTTTTAAGATGGAGCCAACCAGCTTATGTTCTAGCCGGGCTACTATGTATATATTTAGCTCTCCAACTAGCATTAATACTCAAATGAATATCTTGATATATATATGTTTAATTGACTTCAAATTTACAGGCAAAGATGCTCAAGGCATTCCCTTCCAAATACTGGGCAACAATGTTGCAATGTTTGATTGCATCAATCGAATCCGCAGCTGTCGGGCTGTGCATAGACAGAAGCAAGCATGCTTGGAAGTTGCAATGGAACTTGCAACTAATTACCATTATCTACTCAGTAAACTCAACCTAATTAAGCTGCTCACCTTTTGTTTTTCACCCTTTCAAATTTCAATGTCAAGATTTAATTTAGACATATATGTAATATATATGATCAAGTATGTATTGAATTTACGCGTGATATAATGGATCTTGCAAGGCATTAACAAATTCTAGTTCTATATATATGTGTGTGTAGGGAGTTCTGGGATCAGCCTTCACCTTTTATCTGATATCATGGACTATAGCGAATAAGGGGCCAACTTATGTCCCGATGTTCAGTCCTATTGGCCTGATATTTGTGGCTGCTGCAGAGATCATCGTTCTCGGGGGAGAGCTCAGACTCGGAAGGTATAAAACGAAGCGACAACTGCCTCTTACATTTAGTTTTTGAGAGTGTCTAATATATGAATTAACACAATCGATTTTCTTGGTTTATACTATACATAGTTTGTTAGGGATGGTTGTTATCATGGTTGGAATTTACGCATTCCTATGGGGAAGAAGCGTTGGATCAAGAAAGCGCCATATCCTCCCCGAAGACGTTGTAAATGTAGAAAAAATCTCGACAACGGTACATCAAGAAGTTGTGGTAGAATAAGTAGAGAACTCATGAGCCTTGAGTGAGAAAAAAGGGTCATAAACGTACAGTTTGATGCTTAACTGTAGGAAAATATTGTCGGCTTCTCCAACTATTAATTGGCGAGAGGGAGAAAATAGAATTATTTATAGCTTGTAACAATCCATACAGCATGATCTACATGTATTTCATTAGGAGTAGTCATCAACTTATATGAAGTCCAAAGATCAAGATTCAAGAGGTGTATATGAAATAAAGTCTAAAGATCAAGCCTTTATACATATATGGTTAGCTTGTAACAAATTAAGTATTTGTTGAGTATCAATGTGGGCCTGGGTTCACGTGTTCTAACGTACACAAGACCAACAGGATCCATTAAAAAGAGTAGTTATTATCAATGTGGGATTTATATCATTTCAATCTTCCATGTGGACCATGTCCATGAGATTTTGTTTTGATTTCGAGGGCAATGGTTATGTAAGTGATTGTTGATGAGCAATTGGAATAATATATATAATACTCCCTCCGATCGAAAATAAATAATATTTGACTTTTATACACTTGGTTTTAAGAACTAAAAATTATATAAAAACTTATTTTTTTTAATTATTTTTTTTTCCATAGTTTAATATATTAATAATAATTAATAAATTGTGAAAAAAAAATTAATTAAAATAAATAAACTTATATATAATTTTTAAATTCTAAAACTAGGTGCACAAAAGTCTGATTATTTTCAATAGGAGGGAGTATAAAATAACAACAAACACTCAATTATAACGTTTATTTCCTATAGGAGGGAGTATAAAGTATAAAACAACAACAAACACTGAATTATAAAGTAGTAGATCGGAGGATCGAGAGACCCCGAGAAGGGTCCTCTTTTACATCGTTTATTGAAGCAAAATTAAACACCAAAGAAATTAATTAAGCAGGCGGGTGAACCGCGCTAACTTAATTAATTAACCATTCATATTTATTAATTGACGGAATTAAGGCTCGCAATATAATTATAGCCCGCGCGGCTCCGATCCGATCCGATCCGGCAGCGGCGAAACTAGCTTAGCAATGCGTAGTGCAGAAGCAACGGCGGCGGAATCCGTTGCACTGGCCGCCGTGGAAGCCCTCGGTCTGGCAAACGGCCGCGCAGTTGGCCCGCCTGACGCAGAGGCCCTTGAACCTGCGACTCAGTGACTGGCACGTTCTTGCCTCCGCTCCTCTCGGCCCCATCCCCATCTCTATTTAATTTAATTTATAATTAATCATATCCCAGCAAGTTTTCAAATTAAATCAAACAAAAAGTAAATTAAGGGGGGATTTGGTTTGAATTACCTGAGGCGGACAGGAGGAGGACGACCAGAAGAAGAAACGAAAACAGACGCATGGAAAGCTTCATGTTAATTTGATTTAGTTTCTAATGGCTTCGATCAATTTCAACTGCTAATTAAGCTTCTGTGAATTGGATACTGATGAGTGCATTCCTGCGTCTTATATAAGCCCCCAAAGGCCCCAACCTCCACTTTATCATTACACACCAGGGAAATTTACAAAGAACCACCCCTTAAATAGGGATATTTTAACTTAACCACCCCTAAATTCAAAATTACATAAAATCATCCCTTAAGAAATGGGCCAGGCCTATATTTTATTTTGAAAAAATATTAAATATAATATATTTAACGCTAGATTAGCGAAAATAGATGAATGATTGTAATTTGTTAATTGAGACTACTTAAGAAATGATTTTCTATAATTTTAAATTTAAGAGATGATTAAGCGAAAAACACTATATTTGAGAGATGATTTTATGTAGATTTCCCTATATAAAAATTGAAATAATAAATATCACTAACTTTTAAACTATCTATCCATTGTGTTGTGAAGCTATTCGATATCACAATTTTTTGCGGTGAAATATATGATATAAAGTAAAGAATTATTATGTGGAAAATTAATATTTTCATGAAGGCTTTTGTTGTGCCGGAGAAGCAAAGGGACGTCAGACAAACTCCTTTCACACACAAGAATCGGGATGGACAAGAACTGTAAACCAGAGAGCCAAACTCAAGCAACCCAAACCAACAATCAGACACAAACAAAAGATAAATAACCAAGCACAAAGAACACCAGATTTACGTGGAAAACCCCGGGAGCCAGAAACTTCCACTATCAACAATAAAAAGTGGGTATAATCTTCCCTAGACAAGGCTAGAGGCATACAACATCATCAAGCATCAACAAGCTTGGCCAAATCTCCAAAATTCATCACCCAATTGGTGGAAATCAACAAAACCCAAGAGAGGACACTAGCAAAGGGGATATGAGATTGGAGGCTCAAAACGACGATCCAACCGTACAAAATGAAGCCTATGATGAGGTGAACAACATACCAGAAAATCGTTCCAATCGGAGGTCGTTTGGTCGTCGATCGGGGCACTTCAAAATGGGCTGAACAAGGGCATACGGGATTTCTCTCCAAGATCTCTCTTTTCTCCCTTTCTCACTCTTTTTTTCTCTCTCTTCCCTTCCCAAATGGAAAGAGATCCACTTTTATAAAGGAGGAGGGTAAAACTTCACTTGGTAAAAATCATATGGTAAATAGTCCATTGGACTCTTCCCCCATATAGGAGGGAAACACAACATAGCTCCCCCTCAATCCTATATGGGGGGGCTCGAGCAAGCCCGCCTTTGAGCGGCACTTGATGAGCTTCTCCTTTGACAAAGTCTTCGTCAGCATATCTGATCCGTTGTCATTTGTGTGGATCTTCATGAGCTCAAAATCTTCATCCTCTACCCTTTCTCGAAGCCAATGATACCTTCTTCGGATGTGCTTGGTTCGAGAATGGTAGGCGGCATTCTTGGCAAGGTGGATGGCACTCTGATTGTCACAATAGAGTGGGTAGCTAGCTTGCTCCACTCCCAACTCCTCTAGGAAGTCTCTCATCCATATCAACTCCTTACCAGCTTCAACTGCAGCCATATACTCTGCTTCTGTCGTTGACAAAGCAACACACTTCTGCAGTCTCGATTGCCATGAGACTGCTCCCCCTGCGAATGTAATCAGATATCCAGATGTGGATCGGCTCGTGTCAATATCACCTGACATGTCTGCATCTGTAAAACCATCAAGCATAGGTTTTTCAGGACCAAAGCACAAACACACTCTCGAAGTGCCTCTGAGATACTTGAGAATCCATTTCACAGCTGCCCAATGCTCCTTTCCAGGATTACTCATGAACCTGCTGATAACCCCAACTCCATAGGCGATGTCTGGCCTAGTGCAAACCATGGCATACATCAGACTACCAACGGCTGAAGCATAAGGCACCTTCTTCATCTCCTGTTTCTCTTTCTCACTTGTAGGACACTGATCAGAACTCAGCTTCATGTTCATTGCAAGTGGAGAACTCACGGGTTTAGCCTTGTCCATGTTGAATCTTTGCAGCACCTTCTCAATGTATCTTTCTTGTGATATCCACAACTTCTGATTCTTTCTGTCACGGGTAATCTGCATACCCAAAATCTGTCTTGCAGGGCCAAGGTCCTTCATAGCAAAGGACTTTTTCAATGCAGTCTTCAAACTAGCAATCTTGTTGGCATCCCGACCAACAATAAGCATATCATCCACATAAAGCAAGAGAATCAGAAAGTCACCTTCGGCGTAATTCTTCACAAACACGCAGTGGTCGGCATGTGTCTTGTGGAATTTGTGGTCGATCATAAAAGACTCGAACTTCTTGTACCATTGTCGAGGTGCTTGTTTCAAACCATACAAGCTCTTTCTGAGACGGCAAACCATCTTCTCTTTTCCCTTGACTTCAAAACCTTCAGGTTGCTCCATGTAGATTTCTTCTTCCAAATCACCATGAAGGAAGGCGGTTTTCACATCAAGCTGCTCGACCTCTAGGTCCATGCTAGCAGCCATGCCTAGAACAACCCGGATGGATGACATCTTCACAACTGGAGAGAAAATTTCATCGAAATCTATACCCTTTTTCTGGTCAAAACCCTTCACCACAACTCTGGCTTTGAACCTGGGAGGTGTACCATCTTCTCCAGACTTCAAACGAAAAACCCATTTGTTCTTGAGAGCTTTCTTGCCCTTAGGCAATTTCACCAAGTCATAGGTGTGGTTCTCATGCAAGGAACTCATCTCATCCTGCATGGCATTGTACCACTCCTTCTGATGCACATCTGACATAGCTTCCTCATAGCATTCAGGCTCTCCTGAATCAGTCAACAACACATAATCCCTGGTTGAGTATCGTGAGGAAGTCTGTCTCTCTCTGGTGGATCTTCTCAACTCAACTTCAGGTTGGATAGGGGGCTCCTCTTGTTGAGGTTGTGGAACTTCTGGTGGATCAACATCACCATCATCATGCTCACCTTCCTGCTGATTCTGAACTGAACTTCTCTGCACAACTTGAGGAAAAACGGGATCAAATGTGACTGGAGCAGGAGAGGAAGACGACGGTCGCTGGAGCTTACAGCCATCAATAGTCTTGTCTTCCATGAACACAACATCTCTGCTTCTGACCACTTTCTTGTCTGTAAGATCCCACAATCTGTACCCAAATTCATCCTCTGAGTACCCTAGGAAGATGCATGGCTTTGTCTTGCTATCAAGCTTGGATCTCTGATCTCTAGCAACATGAACATATGCTAGGCATCCAAAGACTCTCAAATGCTGGAAGGAAACATCTCTTCCGGTCCAAACCCTATGTGGAACATCACCATCAAGAGGAACTGAAGGCGAGCGGTTGATGAGATACACAACAGTCAACATTGCCTCCGCCCAATAGGACTTTGGCAGCTTCGCAGTCGACAACATACTTCTGACTCTTTCTGCTATGGTTCTGTTCATCCTCTCTGCAAGCCCATTCAGCTGTGGCGTCTTCGGAACTGTTTTCTCAAGCCTGATGCCCTGACTCTTGCAATACTGCTCAAACGGACCCCTGTACTCTCCACCATTATCTAATCTGACACACTTCAACTTGAAACCAGTCTCTCATTCAACTTTGGCTTGGAACTCCTTGAAAACTGTCAGAACCTGATCTTTGCTTTTCAACACAAAAGCCCACAATTTTCTAGAATAGTCATCAATAAAAGTGACAAAATATTGTGCACCACCATGTGACTTGCAATCCATAGAGCACACATCAGTATGAACAAGATCTAATGCATGCTTTCTTCTAGATGGAGGTCGAGTATGAAATGCTACTCGATGTTGCTTTCCAGCTAGGCAATCAACACAAGGTTTGAGAGAAATACCTTGCATATCCGGGAGAATGTCCTTCTTGGCAAGCATTTGCAAACCCCGCTCGCTCATGTGTCCAAGCCACTTGTGCCATAGCTCTCTGGCACCATCATCAATCACATTTGCTTCTTCTCTGCAAATCTTGGCTTGCATCACATACATGGTATTTTGCTTCTTTGCCCGGGCTACAATCAAGTTTCCCTTGGAGCACTTCCAAACACCGCCTTGTGCATTTTGAGCATACCCATCATCATCAAGTATCCCAGAAGATATCAAATTCAATCTGATATTAGGAACATGGCGAAAATTTCTCAAAATCAAACTGCAACCAGTGGATGTCAACAAACAAACTGTGCCCATGCCAACAACATTGGACACGCCATCATTTCCCATCCTCACACGGCCAAAATCTCCACAAGTGTAAGACGAGAAGTACTCCTTGTTTGGAGTAATGTGATATGAAGCAGCTGAATCAACAATCCAAGTGCACTCACCACTTGCAAGATTCAAGGAACCTTCATCAGCCGCCACAAACAACTCCACTATGCCATCACTGATTGTAAGAGCGGCAGTGTCTTTATCTTCTTGATTTCTCGAAGTCTCTGACTTCTCAGGTTCTTTGCCTTCGTCCCTCTTGAACTTTCGACAATACTTTTGATAGCAAATGTACTTGCTTCTAGACTTCGATCTCCCTTTGGACCTGTCTCTGTTCTGCTGTTGCCGTTGCTTACTCCTTCCTCTATTGTTACCAGAACCCTGCGTCACATTAGCTTCTGACTGTGAGGAGACACCCATCTCCTTCCTTCTAGTCTCTTCGTTCAAAACACTAGCTTTCACACATTCCATAGTCAGCTTGCCTTCCGGAGCGGAATTACTAAGTGACACGACAAGTGTGCCCCAACTATCCGGCAATGAGGAGAGAAGTAGTAGAGCCTGCAACTCATCATCTAACGACATTTTCGCAGAAGCTAACTGATTCACAAATCCCTGAAATGTGCTCAAATGCACAACAATGCTCTCACCATCTTTGTACTCCAATTTCACAAGCTTTCTCATCAATGACGCCTTGTTGAGAGCATTCTTCCTCTCATACATCCCCTCAAGCTTATACCATAACTCATAAGCATTCGTGTCATTGACAATATGCTGGAGCACACTCACATCAACAAATTGTCTGATCGTAGCTACCGCCTTTCGATTCAGAATCTTCCATTCAACATCAATGGCACCCGTTGGAATCTCTTTGTGCACAATAGGCTCATACAAATCTTTCACATACAAAAGATCTTCCATCTTTATATTCCAATCTGAGTAGTTGCCCGAATTCAACACAATCATTCCCTGAAAACTGTTCTTTTCCTCAATCCTAAACCAAATGCTCTGATACCAGTCTGTTGTGCCGGAGAAGCAAGGGGACGTCAGACAAACCCCTTTCACACACAAGAATCGGGATGGACAAGAACTGTAAACCAGAGAGCCAAACTCAAGCAACCCAAACCAACAATCAGACACAAACTGAAGATAAATAACCAAGCACAAAGAAAACCAGATTTACGTGGAAAACCCCAAAGCGGGGAAAAAACCACGGGAGCCAGAAATTTTCACTATCAACAATAAAAAGTGGGTACAATCTTCCCTAGACAAGGCTAGAGGCATACAACATCATCAAGCATCAACAAGCTTGGCCAAATCTCCAAAATTCATCACCCAATTGGTGGAAATCAACAAAACCCAAGAGAGGACACTAGCAAAGGGGATATGAGATTGGAGGCTCAAAACGACGATCCAACCGTACAAAATGAAGCCTATGATGAGGTGAACAACATTCCAGAAAAATCGCTCCAATCGGAGGTCGTTTGGTTGTCGATCGGGGCACTTCAAAATGGGCTGAACAAGGGCATACGGGATTTCTCTCCAAGATCTCTCTTTTCTCCCTTTCTCACTCTTTTCTTCTCTCTCTTCCCTTCCCAAATGGAAAGAGATCCCCTTTTATAAAGGAGGAGGGTAAAACTTCACATGGTAAAAACCATATGGTAAATAGTCCATTGGACTCTTCCCCCATATAGGAGGGAAACACAACAACATTGGAGTCATTTTAGTCGAAAATTTTGTAATAAAAAACTTCCATAACATAATTATATATGTTATGGAAGCTTTTGATAACAAAGGGTTGGCCTTTATATTATAAAGGGTTTTCCCATCATTTTATGGCAAATATTTAAACTAATATGTGAATGGCATCTTCTTTTCTTTTTTATGCATTTTTAAATAGTGGCGAAGTTAGAAAATATTTAAACATCGATTTAAAAAAAAAGGGATAAAAAAGTTTAAACTTAATTATGATCCAAAATTCCAAATACTAAATCTTTGCCAAATAAAGTAATTAAGTAGACTTTATAAATATTACTCGAGTCGATCGAGTCACCCTATGCTTTGGCTCCGCCCCTATTGTCAAATATCCTTTTATTTTTAGATGATATATAATATTTCTCATTAAAATATGTTTATTTTCAATCTAATTATAAATAGAAAAATTAAATATTTTATTAAAAATATGAAAAATGTTCATCCACACGTATATTTGTTGAGTGCTTACTCGCTCATCCGACTTAGTGTATCCCTGCTAACAAAGGTTTATAAGAAAATGTAAGACTTTTTAAGTTCTCCTTCATAAGGTTATTTTAGGATAGAGCTAGGTCATCGATTCAGTTGTTTCCTTGTAATTAAAAAAAAAAAGTATATTTGCCGACTCTTCTCGCGCCTTTGCTTTTAGGCCTTTTACCGAATTACACTGGTACTTGACACCAAATAATGAATGCAATAATCTTACGATTTGTATTTTGTAAAATTATTATCGCAAAGTAGCCTACTCTACTTTAATCATGATATGCTTTTTTGACAAGATGAAAAGCAAATTAATTAAAGGATACATCGATCATATAGACCGCGTTCTGTTATGTATGGGTACAAGTTGGCAGTAGTACAATCACACAATATTAGATCAATTTGTACGTACGAGGAATTTTTAGCCAAGGGCATGTTCATACACCTACTCCATATTTTTGAAGTTAGTAGACATTTTTTTTTATTATTGACATCGGTTACTAACACTAATTTTTCAAGTCGGTAACATCTTTTTTGAATCTAAAACACTAGCTTTGTTGACTAATTAATAGACCGATATTCACACATTGATGTTGGACTAAATATTTATTGGTTTGGACGTACTCTAATTACAATTTTTAAACAGTTTATAATAGCCCCATTTCATAAAGAAGAATCAAACATATATATTATGGCATTATAAATAGATCATTGTACAATCCTAACCTAACTCTACTAATTAAACAGGTAAAAAAAATCCAAGAAGTGTTAAGAAATTATGCATGTGCAATGTGTGATTGCTATATAAAGATAGTAACTCATAATTTAACTTTCTAATAATTTTAGAAAAATTATGCATAGTAAAACTCATAATTTAACTTTCTAATAATTTTAATAATTTCTCTAAAACGCAACTTAAAATGAGAAAATAAGTTTTATTTCCACCATTTTTAATAGAAAGTATGCAAACAAACAACTTTTTTTTTTATTTATTCTAAGTGCAATTCATTGGAAATCATTAATTTCCTAAGAATCATACCCCATATTAAGTCAAATTAACGAGCCATTTTGAAGAATAAAAATCGTTAGAAGGTTGCTGATAAATCATAACACTTACTTAAAAATTTCAATTTGGGAAATTTCTCTTAAATTTATTAGTTTAATAATTTAATTAAAAAAATTCTAAATTCCAAATTTTAATTTATGCCATGTGAATAAAAATTCGAAAAGAAAAACAAACAGTCTTAATTAACTTTTGGGAGATGTCCCAAAAGGATGTCGATTCGAAAAAGAAATAATCTTCAAATTAATGAATGGAATGAAATGAAATGATCCAGAAACGGATCCACTCATCTCTAAAATCACGAAACGTGAAAGGTTGAGATGGATCCAACTCACCATCATCTAAAGTTGCCCCTCCAAACGCGTCGTTTTCCTTCTTTTTGCGTTTTCTATTTTTCAAGATATGAATGCAAAAAACTGAAAAAGATTTGAAAGCAATATATGAAAGATAAAGTATATTGGCATGCATATGTTTTGTCGACCATCTTTCTACTTTATCCTTTGTCACTAATCATCCAAGTTGTAACTACTACTACCTCCGTTCAGAAATAGATGTCGTTTAACTTTTTAGTATATTTTTTAATGAGTTAAAAACTATACAAAATATTAATTTTTATTAATAAGTATTTATATTATATTAAAAAATTAATATGACACTTATTATTAATAAGTATTTATATTATATTAAAAAATTAATTAAAAATTAATATTTTATATAGTTTTTAGCTCCTTAAAAAATGTACCAAAAAGTCAAACGACATCTATTGCTGAAGGGAGGTAATATAAAAGAGATGGATCTATTAATGCATTTAATCCGCTTTAACTTTATTAATGCATTTAACTATAATATATTTTTATTTCCGTTTAGCGAAAACCAATCAACGAAACCTTACACTTACGAATTAATTACTCATATTCGATTATAGTGTTGATCCAGGTAGTTGTGAGCAGTCTCCTCAAAATCTTACAAGACAATGAGTTGAAACAATAGTGCACGACAAGCATTTCAATAGTGCACGACAAGCCTCGAGCAAATGCATGTGCTTATGCTCAGCAACTCCATTTGGCTGAGGAGTGTGAGCACAAGTCGTCTGATGAATGATACCTTTGGACTAGAAGAAAGCAATAGCAGCTCTGCTTGAACCCAGCTTAAGAGCATTGTCACTCCTGATGATTTTCACAGACTTATGAAACTGAGTTTCAATCAACTAAATGAAACCTTGTAAAATACTAAAAGCTGTACTTTTGGAATGCATAAGGTGAGTCCAAGAGACTCTAGTGAAATAGTTAACGATTGTGATGCGGGACCATCCAATACACCTTCGGACACACCTATACTTGAGGATGTACCTATGATTCGAGCTCGTGAGAATGATGTCATCCTCAAGAGAAAGAAGAAGGCTCCACCTTGGGTCGTCGTTTTGGGTTCGTTCATGAGTTGACAGCTTTTCAACATCTCAGTAAAATGAGTCGTACGGATTCAATATTAATCGGATTATATCGTGCCATACCTTGTCGGAACGAGGACGAAGAGATCTACAACTTTGCTGTTGAAGGTTTTTCCAGATTCAACCTAGAGCTTGGCCGAAAATCATATTCTTTGAAGCTGTCACTGTTTTGACGGGAATTTGTTAAGTGTTGGAACTTTCCTTATTGCTATTTTTAGAGACCTTATTTATTTAAGTTATTTTTAGTATTTTAGGGATTTAAGTTAATTTCTATTTTATTTATTATTTTTATCTTAAATCAGCCCCTAGGTTATAAGAAGGGCCGATTCCTCCATTGTAACTCAGACGTCTCTTTTATGAAAATTTCAGTTTGTGTGAAACACAATTGAGAGAAAGTCAATCGATTCGAAGCGTGGCTCATCGATTGCAAATTGGTTATAGATCTAACTTGGTTTGCTTTGAGTTCGTCAACCTCGCGAGAGCTTGGTGATCTAGGTAATCACAAGTCCCCTCCTTGTGCCTCCAAGTTGTCCGCTTGGTTGTGTAAGGTTGTAGAGGCGGGCTAGTCGTTGGTATTTGGTTCCTACCCTCTTAGGAGGTCTGGGGTCTTTGCCTCGTTCTATTTTAGTTCGAATCAGTCCTTATCGGTCGTGTCTTTGTTATCAATTTCGAGTCTTGCATATTGTTCATCGAGTCTTTGAGTCTTTGCTTCCGTTCTTGTCTTTGAGTCTTGATTGTCGAAGATCGGGCCATTCTACGGCTAACCCCGTATCAAATTGGCATCGGAACTTTGGTTTCCGACATCAAAGTTGTGTCTTTTGTTTCCCTAAACACAAAACCTACAAAAAAAAATAGTCTTTCTTGTTCTTGGTATTTTTACTTTTTGAATTTTTTTTAATTTGATTGCATTAACCTTTGTTTGTGATTGTTGTGGTTGCCTTTAGCCCTAAACATATTCCAAGCCGAAACCATAGCTTCCATTGAAAATTCTATTCGGCAACAGTAGTACGTGGTTGAATTCTTGCTTGAATTGATTGCCTTTTTTTTTTGCTCAGCCGACAACGTGGTTGAAAGAATTGAAATTCTTAGTTCGGCAGCCTTCAAGCCAAATACAAGGGTATTCCTAACCCTAATTGCTTTCTATCTTAGCCTATTTGTTTATCTATTTTATTGCCTTTTTAATTTTGATTTTTGGTAGATTAAATTACTTTTATCTATCATAAATTATAAAAGGCCTTAGATAGATCTACTTACCAAATTTAGCCAAACCATCACCTATATATATATTTCATTAGGACTATATAAATTTTATTTTTCTTTCACCATAGTTTAAATTTTCAAGAGTCCTTTTATTTCATAGATAGTTTCTTGCATTAGTAAAAAAAAAAAAAGAGTCCGAAAAAAAAATTCAAAAAAAAAAAAGAATACATTCAAAGCTTTGACCTAGGAGGATAAAATTCACTAGGGGCAAAAGTAAGCTTCAAAAAAAAAAAAAAAAAAAAAAAAAGAGAAGGATTGTATCTAGTGCAAGAAAGCTTAAACACCAATTTTGGTGAATTTGTTATAGCCCTAGTCGACAACCTTCAAACACATACCTCCCAAACCATAATTTTTTTTTAAGCCCTACCTTGCAACTACAACATCCATACTAAGGGTTTAAATCAAAAAGAGGTAAAAGTCCAAGTTTTTCTTTCATTTTCTTTTCCTCTTTTTGTGTGTCGTGTACTGCAGTGCCCATACCGACCCCCTCTAGCCTCGGTACAGACTCGGTACAGTGTCATGTCGAGTCAGTTTGGCCGATTCCGAGCTTCTGCCCAGCTTGTGTCGAGCACTTTCTTCGGTGTTTCTTTGTCCTTTCTCTTGATTACTCTCTTTTGATTGTTAAGTCCTTGCTTGAGTGTTGATTTGCCCAAAGCGGATTGCCCCAACAAGCTTGTCATAACCAATTAGAGAGAAGTGTGTGAGAGAGAAACACATTGCGAGATTGTTTTATTTTGCTAATCTTGACGTAGTTCCGTGTTTGTCTTTATTTGCAATGTCTAACAATCAGGTGAACAACGAGATGTTCAACAACACAATGGACATTCTTAACGCCACGTTAGCGGCGATGATGGATAAGCTGACGGCATTGGAGGCTAGACCAACAGGTTCTAATAACCTTGGTAGTCAAGGTAATCCAAGGCGTGACGATACGCCTAATGATAACAGGGAAGTCCGAAATCCTAGTCTTAATCCTAATCTTAATTTAAATAACCCTTTATTTAATGACAACAACTCTCCACGAGGTGGGAGAAATGATAGGAATAATGGGTTTGTTAATGTGCAGGGACAAGGACAAGGAAGGGGGAGAAGCCGAGACTTCCAAGAGGAGTTCTACTATTCGGAGCGTGATGACGACTTCCAAGAAGAGGAGTATTGGGAGCAACGCTCAAGGCGGAACAACAGAGGAGGTCGATATCACTATCGAGCACCTAGAGAGCCTGCGCAAGATGGCATAGGTAAGGTAAAGATAAAGATCCCTCAATTTTATGGTAACAACGATCCAGATGCATATATTGATTGGCAAACTAAAATGGATCGAATATGGAATTGTCATAACTTCTCTGAACATAAAAAGGTGCAATTAGCTTCTTTAGAATTTCAAGGGTTCGCTTTAATTTGGTGGGATAGTCTGAATAAAGAAAGAAGAAGAGCCCTTGATGCGCCTATCGCTTCTTGGAACCAATTAAAAGCACAAATGAGAAGTAGGTTTGTTCCCCAACACTACTCTAGAGAGCTTAGACAACGACTAGAAAACCTTAGGCAAGGTAATAAAAGTGTTGAGGAAACCTTTAACGCAATGCAAGAAACCATGGCTAGAGCTAATGTAGTTGAATCCTATGAAGATACAAATGCTAGGTTTCTTAGAATATTGCACCCCGCCTTATCTCATGAAATTGATTACTTTCCTTATTCTACGCCTACTGAACTTTTACATTTAGCAATGAAAGTGGAAAGGAATGCTAGATACAGGAGCCAAGGTGGTAGAATGTCGAGTGAGCAACCCCAAAGGTGGCACCAAGGTCATGTGCAGCAGCCCCAAAGGAGGTTTGATGGCGGCTTAAGGGAGAAAGCAAGCCAACCTCAAGGGAGGAGTGAAGGCCGAATGCCTCAGGAGCCCATCGACAAAGGCAAAACGCCTTGGAACGGATGTGATTCGTCTGGGGCATCTACTGGCCCTAAAGGGAGTAATCCTAACTCTTGTATATGTACATTCCTTGCTTTATATGTCAAGGTAGTGGACATGTTATGAATGATTGCCCTAATAAGAAAACTCTCATGATTAATCACCTAGGCGATAATGAATCTGAAAATTCTAGTGATAAACATGATGAGCATGTTAATAATGATCAAGATCTTAGTTTACTTGCCTCTAATAATGATTGCATTAAATATGAGCATGATGATTCTTTGATTGATTTAAGTGTTCAACATGTGTCTTGCATTGATAATCAAAGCGAAGAGTTGTGTCATACTAAATGCATAGAAAAAGGCAAAATTTATAATATGATCATTGACGATAAAAATTATTGTAATATTGCTAGCCTTGAATTAATTGAAATTTCAGCCTTGAAAAAGGATGAAAACTTGCTAGCATTGGATGGAAACTTAGAGATCAATGAACAAGCTACAATGCACATTAAGTTGGAACATCATGAAGATCACATGAAATATGAATTATGCACTAATCTAGTTTCTTTTCTTGGTTTTGTAGAAAGCTCTAAGGGTCTACAAGATGGCGAAGCCAAGATCAAATCCATCCAGAAGTGGTCAACCCCTGCAACAATCGGCCTCGAGAGGAGTTTCCATTGGCATGAGGTATTCGATCCAGGTGTGGATGCATTTGCGGAATCTTATGCAACCTTGGATTCGAGGTCGAATCCTTTTCAAGAAAGGGGGAATGATGCGGGACCATCCAATACACCTTCGGACACACCTATACTTGGGGATGTACCTATGATTCGAGCTCGTGAGAATGATGTCATCCTCAAGAGAAAGAAGAAGGCTCCACTTTGGGTCGTCGTTTTGGGTTCGTTCATGAGTTGACAGCTTTTCGACATCTCAGTAAAATGAGTCGTACGGATTCAATATTAATCGGATTATATTGTACCATACCTTGTCGGAACGAGGACGAAGAGATCTACAACTTTGCTGTTGAAGGTTTTTCCAGATTCAACCTAGAGCTTGGCCGAAAATCATATTCTTTGAAGCTGTCACTGTTTTGACGGGAATTTGTTAAGTGTTGGAACTTTCCTTATTGCTATTTTTAGAGACCTTATTTATTTAAGTTATTTTTAGTATTTTAGGGATTTAAGTTAATTTCTATTTTATTTATTATTTTTATCTTAAATCAGCCCCTAGGTTATAAGAAGGGCCGATTCCTCCATTGTAACTCAGACGTCTCTTTTATGAAAATTTCAGTTTGTGTGAAACACAATTGAGAGAAAGTCAATCGATTCGAAGCATGGCTCATCGATTGCAAATTGGTTATAGATCTAACTTGGTTTGCTTTGAGTTCGTCAACCTCGCGAGAGCTTGGTGATCCAGGTAATCACAAGTCCCCTCCTTGTGCCTCCAAGTTGTCCGCTTGGTTGTGTAAGGTTGTAGAGGCGGGCTTTATAGTCGTTGGTATTTGGTTCCTACCCTCTTAGGAGGCCTGGGGTCTTTGCCTCGTTCTATTTTAGTTCGAATCAGTCCTTATCGGTCGTGTCTTTGTTATCAATTTCGAGTCTTGCATATTGTTCATCGAGTCTTTAAGTCTTTGCTTCCGTTCTTTTCTTTGAGTCTTGATTGTCGAAGATCGGGCCATCCTACGGCTAACCCCGTATTAGATTGTGAGGAGGGACTTAAATCCATCATATGTGGAAGGGTGTTGTTAGATACACCGCAAATCCCCCATCAAAAGTGCACGTCGGAATTAACGTGCAGCCCTTTTGATGTGATCCTCAACGATGGTAGCTTGGTCGATGAACTTGGAGGAGAATATGACACCGTTGATGGATCTTGGAGGGATGAACATGTGATCCTAGCCTTGACAAGGCAGCCTCGGAAGCTCTTACCTTGGATGACATCATATTTCCGGAAAAAGAAGACATCAAAGTCTTATAACTTGATCAACCGACATCTGCTCGCTATTTTGGCTCTAACTGGAGTTGTGTTCGTCCGAAGAAGACACAAGAGAACTCGTTGGAAAGCTGATTTCGAGGGCTATGACACTGTTGAAGACGTCTCCCACCAATTCTACTCCGAAGATGGTCATAAAGCTCGTTCTTTGCAGCAGCTCTAAGCTGAACGAAATTTGAAACTTTTTCTTTATCCCACATCAATTACAAATACATGGAGATGACAATAAACTCCTATATGTGTGTAAACTCTTTTCATTTGAAGCCAAGTTGAGTCTAGTTAAAGTTTGAGCCACTAATAGCTTCCTAAGATTCCGGGTTAAGGATCGAGTTCTTGGTGAGAGGCTAAGAGCGAACCCTTTGGTGAGAGGCCGAGGGTGACACCCTAGCTAGTGAGAGGCGAATGTGTCAAAGGGTCGAGATCCTCGGAGTGAGATTCCGAGAGGATTGAGATCGAGTGTAGGAGATTCAAGAGTGAGAGGCCTGCGAATCTTGCTCCACATATCCCTATTTTTCAGTTTTCGAGCCTTGGTCGATCCTGGTCCCTGGGTCTCATCACCTTTCCAATTAATTAGCACGCTAAAAAAAATTAATTACCCCACTTCAACCCTGCACGTCAATTCCGACGTGCAGGATTTGGGGTGTATTTAGTTTACACGTATGTGGAAGTATGATACGGGCCCCAAGTATCAATGTGTAACAATTCAAAAGCAGCATCGCTAGAAATGGTACTCAAATGAAATGGTAAACGAGTCTGCTTGGATTGAGCACAGAGAGTACAAGAACTCAAATCAACAAAAAGAAGTTCTTTGATCTTACTACAAGGAAGATGGCCTAAACGAGAATGCCAAAGCAAAGTATCTTTATTAACTGAAACAGAAGAACATAGAGTGGAGAACTGAGTTGGGACCTTTGTTGCTGAAAGGCTAGCACTCAGGCAGACAAAATCATTAACATAAAATCCTTTCAAGAAATTACCAAGAGCACGGATTAAAAAAAAAATTACCAAGAGTCACTGGTCTCTTCGGAGAAAGGCACTGCAAGAAGCATGAATCCTTGGTGAAACAAACCATACAATTAAACTGAGTAATCAACTTCCGAACAGACAAATAAGTTGAAATGAAACTTGGGAATGAATAACACATCATGAAGTGTAAAATCAGTAGAGAACTTGACTTTACCTTTATACTAAACAAGAACTGAATCTCCAGTAGGAAACTTAACACGAAAAGGAGGATTCAGAGACATCATGAAACTGATTTATGTCATGGCCCATATGGTTCGTAGCGTCGAAACAAGGGAGAGCAGAAGTAGTTCCAGAAGAAAAGGAGGAAACATATCCAATAAAGGAAGGAGAAGAAATACCAGCGAAATTGTTATACGCAACGGTACCACTTGAAGATGCGCCATCAAATTTCTGCAAAAGAGCCAAGATCTAAGCATATTGATCAGGGAAAATCATCGGAGCTGTGACTGCACCATCATCAACAGTGTCACCAGAAGCTTGAGCAGCAAATCTTTAATTCCCCTTGGACTTACCATCTTTGGGACCATCCTTTGAACCATAACCATCCTTAGGAAAACCATGTAACTTGTAACAACGTTCAACCAGATATCCTTGTCTTTTGCAGTGTGAGCACACGTGATGTAGATTCTTGTATTTCTGCTGAGAATTGGAAGATGAATCTTGGGAAGAAGACAAATTCGACTCAATTTGACTGGGAAATAGACTTCTGAGAAGTAGCAGCAAGCGAAGAAGACTCAATGAACAACTGATTTTTATGATCGACGAACATCTCGTTGAATCTCCTCCTTAATCAACATCTGATAGACTCGATCAAGATTCAGAAGGGGAGACAATTGTTGGGGAAAAACCGGGTAGCTCACACTTGATCACGTGTGACTAGGATGGATTAGCCTCCACTTATAAATGAGAACTTGTATTATATATGTACACAAGTACACCTCTCACAAATACAAGACTCACATACACCACTCGACTCAAGAGACTAACCTCACTCTTTGGTGGACCACACACTCGTGTGATCGAGACGCCCTCATGCTCAATCGATCACATCTACTGACCAACCCACACACTCTAGTGTATGATCGAGACACCCTCATTCTCAATCAATCATACACTAGGACTCACACTCATTTGGAGGAGCACTCACCTTGCTCACTCACTTACAACATGTGCTCCTTATGCCTATTTATAGGCCATGCCATCCCTTACAAGGGGAGTTCTAGAACATCTCTAGAATACTCCAACACTAGAATCATCTCTATCCTTCTAGACTTCTCCATATATTTTCTAAGGTTCTCCAAGCTTCTGGAGAACTCTACACACATCTAGAGACACCTAGACTCTTCACTGTTCTGGAACCTTCCATAAGGTTCTACACACTTCCAGAGTCTTCCGCACTCTTCCATATGCTTCTAGAATATTCCACCACATTCCGGAGACTTCCGCCACATTCCACATTCTTCCGGAACGTTCCACAATTTAGCCAAAAACACATTTTCATGTATGTGAAATATGAATTATTGTCCAACAACAATGAAACATCATCAAAAATTTTCCTCTAATCACATAGTAAGGATCGTTGAGTCCCATGAGAAATTGAATTAACCTCTGTTGCTGATCAAACAAGCGAATAGAATAGGAGAGACCACAAATACAGGGAGGAAAATTCTGCAACGAATCACGCTCATCCCAAAGCAGTTTAATACGAGTAAAATAAGCGAAAATTGCATCAGGATCCTGAGAAATGCTAGCGAGAGCTTTCTCAACAGAGTACAATTGTGCAAGATTGGTTTGAGCAAACCGAGACAACAAACCAGACCAAATATCAGCCTCAGAGTTGTATAAGAGGAAACTATCAGCAAGTTCAGGTATCATAGCATTGATCAGCCAAGAAGTAACCATATCGTTACATCTTTTCCATTTCCACAAATCTGGAGAATCACTTGCAGGTTTCAGAACGGAGTGTTGTGATGTCTTGGGATTGTCCCACATCAAAAAACACGATAACCCGAGCCTTGCATATAAGTTAGCGGGCCACTCCTCCTATTGCCAATTGGTTTTAGGATGGAACCCCGCTGGTCTTGTGTGCTCGGCTTGGGTGCGCATGATGCGCTCGGACGTGTGAACCCCCACGTCGTATGACCCACCGGGATTTGTCATGGTATCAGAGCAGGTGCGGTTCGGGACCCTGGTCTATCTACTGGGCTGGCCGGCCTTAAGGCTCAAGACGTCAAATGCAACTGACATATATTGCGAGGCCAAACAGTTGCACTTGAGGGGGCGTGTTGTGATGTCTTGGGATTGTCCCACATCGAAAAACACGATAACCCGAGCCTTGCATATAAGTTAGTGGGCCACTCCTCCTATTGCCAATTGGTTTTATGATGGAACTCCGCTGGTCTTGTGTGCTCGGCTTGGGTGCGCATGATGCGCTCGGACGTGTGAACCCCCACGTCGTATGACCCACCGGGATTTGTCACGGAGCCATCCACAAATCCGATCTTGTTCTTAGCAGAAAGAGCTATGGAGATAGCTCGTTTCCACAAAAAAAACCAAATCCAGTAAAAACCTTGGAAACTAACAACATTCCAGGTGAATTAGATTTAGAGGTATGAATGTAAAAAGGATCAGAAGAACCTGGAAACCACGCGTTCTGTGGATTCGACATCGTCGGAAAACCAGAGGAACTTGACGAAGTAGAAGAGAAAATCGCGAAATCGAATTACAGATGTAAACGAAGAACTCGATCTCAAATGCCATAGATCAGCTCTGATATCATGTTTGATTCCATGGCACAAATGAGAAAAGAGAGAAATCTGTAACAAACTCAATATGTTTTCTTGATTGAAGAAGAAGATACATAGAGTTTGTTGAGGTATTTATATCGATCAACTGATCAATGGAAAGACGAAAATACCCTTCTCTATCATACAATACAATATTGCATTCTATCATGTGGGATGAGTTTCAGGGACTTCCTTATGTCAGTTATGTCTCTCCTTATGAGGACTTTTCACATTTGCATCCGAATAGTGATATAGCTGAGAAACGAGTCGTGGGTGTTCTTCATGAGCTGCTCAGTCTCTCTGTTAACCATGCAGCTGAGAGGAAGAGGCTCTTTTATCTTAAAAAGTATTTTGGATTAGCCCAAAAAATTTCACAAAGTGTATGAGAGACACCTGAATATCTTTTACTTGTCGTTGCAGAATAATACTTGCACTGCAATTTTAAAAGAAGGGTATAAGGGGACTACAATTGACAAACATCCATTGGCTAGAGTGAGGAAGAAGTGCATAAAAATGATGAATGAATCCAACCCGATCTTGAAGCGACGGAGGAAGAAAGGTAGTTCTATTGGTAATACCAGGGATTCAACTTGAACTTGGATCATGTAGATGAAGGCAATCCAAAATTGGAGGAATGCACCTTGTAATATTTGTAAAGATCACCATCATATTTTTGCGAAGCAAGCTGGTTGATATAGATTTCTATATGATAAGTGTAAGGAATGTATTCTCCTAAGTGGCCTATCTTTTTTCTTCCTAAATTACCATAGAGTACTTCTAGTCAAAGAAACAACCACTACAAATGAAACTGCTATGGAAGATCTTAGCGGAGCCACATAATGAAGGGGTGAAAATAATCAGAGAAAAATATTTGAAAGAATTCGAAATATGGGATTATAAAAGAAAAAAGAACACCTCATGACAATAGGTGAAATTGATGGAATTAAAAGACGAGTTTTGTGCAGGACTAACTTGGAAAATAGGATGGAAAATAGGAAACAAGAAAACAGTTAGATTCTGGAAAGGTAGATGGTTAAGCGATGACATATCTCTCACCGATAAAAGTCTACATGATCAAATAGATGAACAAGAAACAGTTGACTAATTTATTAAACTTAATAAAACCTGGTATGTGGAGAAATTAAACAATACACTTCCCAAGAAAGTTGTCGAAAAGATCCTTAATATCCACGTTCCAATGAATGATTTTGAGGATAGATTGTACTAGAAACCAAGCATAAATGGGTGGTTCTTAACCACCAAAAATATATAGAAACTTCTCATATGTATACACTAGTACAAAAAACACATATAGAGGTAGCAATCGAGTGGGTCGGGTCGGGTTGGGCTCGGTTAGTCGGGTTTCGGGTCATTCGGGTTTCGGGTAATGTCTAATAATTTGGTTAATCGGTTGGGTCCGGTTCGGGTTTCGGTTATTCGGGTTTCGATTGTCTCGGGTTTTCATTATTTCAATATTTATTTATAAAAATTTACTTGATTGTAGCTTAAAGTTCGGGTTATTCCGGGTTTCGATTATAACGGGTCCGGGTCTTAATGGGTTTCGGGTTAATCGGGTTCGGTTCATTCGGATTTCGGGTCCAAAATGGACGGGTTGTGTCGGTGTTCAGAATAATCGGTTTCGAGTCGAGCGGGTCGGGTTTTCAGGTTCGGGTCGGGTTTTGCCAGCTCTAAACACATAATATCACTGATATTTTAAACATAATATCACGGATATGGAGAAATATATGTCCGGACTTTAGCTCAGTGTGATAATATGTATGTGACCCTAATATCACGGATTTCATTTGGGACAAGCCCGAAATATTAGCTTAGGGCCCTTTCTCATGTTACAGGTCTAACAGCATTACCAAGATCTTCCCTAAAACAATCTCCAAAATAGAGAATGAGAAATCAAATATTCTGAATATTTTTTTGCCCCATTCCAACAGCTTCTCCATTATAGAATTCACCCCAAAAAATATAGAGTTTGCTCCAAATTTAGGGAATGACCTCTATATTTTGCCTCCATTCTCTATTTTGGAGAATATAATGGGGAAACTCTTGGAGCAAAAACCATCCCAACATTCTCCAAAAAATGAAGATGGGGAATCTCTTGGGGATGCTCTAATATCCCAGATGTTGAAATAAAAGCCCGGGATATTAGGCTCTTTTTATATTAAAAAAAAACTGACTTTATAGCCCGACTATATTTGACTCTGGGCTATAAACTTCATTTTAAAAAGGAAAAAAAAACGTGAATTTACAGCCCATTATACTTCGCCTGGACTATAAAGTTCTATTTTAAAAATTTATATAAAATCCCTCTCATTACTTGCTGGACAAGTGGGAAGGATTCATGGTGCAATCTTCACCTTGATTTCCCAACTAAGCTCTACTTCTCCTCTGCAATACAGAACATTCGTTTGATTGCCTCTCTCAATGTATAACTAAGTACATCTTTCATGCTCTTGACAGAGAAGGGCGCTCAACCTCCACTGGATCATCATCAGTAGGCTGCAAAAGGAGATCATCAATTGAGTAGTAGTTTATATGTTCCTTTTCTCCTTTTGCTGTAGAATCTGTTAGCTGCACAAGGAGATCATCACCAGGATCCATGGTTGATTCAATAAGAAACAGACCCAAAAAAAACGACCTCAAAAAGGCCCGTCCAGCCATCCAGAAAATAAGGTGTCCGTTCAGATCATTTCAAATTTAACTAGAATAATGATTCAAGTTCAGGATCAAGACTGTCAAGTCAGGTTTCACTAGCTCCAGCCAATAACCTTTCAAGACAATCTGCCCATGAACTGCCCAATGCCAAAACAGCAATACCATATGCCAGGAGGCCCAGGAACTATCATCAAACTGAAATAATAGCTCAGATAATCAACCATAAGGTATCAACACATAACAAGAAAGATCAAAACATACAAAGATATGGAAGTGTATCAAAAAGATTCCCATTTTAAGATGAATCATCATACACTCCTAAGAGTTCTGATCTCCCTGTCTGTTTATCATCATTTGCACCAACCAGTAACTGTTGAATACCATAGCAGAAAAGTTGACACTCAGCATATGTATTCAAATGGAAATTGAACCAAAGACCACACACAACTAGCAATTCTTAAGCAATATCCTAAAAAGATCGAACACAACTAGAAATTCTTATGCAATATCAGATTAAAGGAAAAAAGAAAGAAAAGAAAACATCAGGACTCGGCATACCTAATTTGAGCTTATACACCAATTCCTATTTCATCTTAAGACCAAACAACAGATTCATCTTTGCAGCTTCAACAAGACGTACCATTTCAGGCAATTTTGTTTGGTTACTCAACTGAAAACACACAAGTCAGAGTTCATACCCACCCCAAAATTCCTAAAACCTAATCGAAAAGGGCATAAAAAATACCCTAGAATCAACTAAGCTCCAGAAGAAACATTAACAATTCTTGAAATTAGGGTTTTACCGTTGATTAGACCCTTAAACGACTCAATTCATGTTCTCTTTGGACTCTTTTCATAATAATGGAGGCCAGTTAGGAAGAGGCGGCAAGAGAACTAAAATTCCAAAGTGAATAACAAATAGTCAAATACTGGAGAATTGAAATCTAGAAAGAATAAGTCAAAGACCTTCAAACTAAATGGAGAGATGCAGACCTGGTATTTCCGACAATTTGCGACTGGCTCGATGGAGCAAGGTGATTTGCTGCAACAACAACAAAAAAAAAAGCAACGAAGAAGACACATAAATTCAATTAAACTTGCAACAATACAGAAAGAAACTCTACGACAAATCTTTACTATTCTTGGAAGAGGTGAAGAACAGAGATTTGAAGGTAGGGAAGAAACATCGAGGGAGTAACAGAGGCTACAGAGCGGCGGAGGCCAACTAAAGGCAGTGAAAGGGAAAGAAAAGGCACCTTAAACGATCTTTTAAAGTACAGGGCACTTGCAATCATGATTGGAAAACAGAAGAACAAATGAAACAGAAAATTGAAGCCCAAATGAACATAATTATTACGTAGAAAAATGATTAGCCTCTTATCACGGGTCCTTGTAAGAAGTTTCTAGCAAGTAAACCTCATAGCCAGATATCTGAGCCACAGAAAAAAATGCTCTTAAAAGGAAACAACAAAAAGAAGCACTCCAGAGTGAAAGGAACATATAAAACATGAAAGCATCATCAATCATTTTTTTTAACTAAAAGAAAAAAGAATAACAATCTCCATGACAACCTTTATCTCATAGATATCAATACCAAAGGAATCTAGAAGATGACATAAGTAATACCAAAATTGGGTTATAGGTAGAGGAAATTCACAACCCAAGTAGAGCTGTAATGAGCTTAGCACAAAAATAGAAAAGCATGCTACAAAGAAGCCGTGTTTATTCAGTTGGCAATAAGCAATTAAGCACAACACTCAACCTAAAATAAACCTCTATATATCTTGTATATCTAAAAATGATAATTTGGCTACTCCCATTTGAATGTATCTGAACAATCACTCAAAATCAAACATACCATAATCAAATCACATCTTCTTAGCCAACCCCAACGGTTCCCAATTAAATGGTTTATTTCCCACAAATACCAAAGCTTGCTGTAAAATTTTGATCATATCAAAGGTGAAACCATATATTTATAGGCGAAAACCTTTATCTATCTAGGAGTGTTAAGCAAATATTTTTCCAGATTCTTCTCTGAAATCATTAATATAAAAAATAAAGCGAAAAATATTCTCGAGACTGGCGATCAATCTGATATACATAAATCTATATCTATATATAAAAAGGGAGTAGGAGCATCTTAAATCGTAAAATTACACTTTTACCCATAATCTTTATAAAATTTCCACAAAGTTCACTTACTATTTTGCTTGTGAAATTGCCATTGTGCGTCCCTCAATGGTTCAAACCCATTACGGATCTCCTATCAGTAGAGGTGTTATTCGAGCCAAATGAGCCGAGCTTGGCAAGTTTAAGCTTGGTTCGTTTGTTAAATGAGCTCGAGCCGAGCCAAATTTTGAAACGAGTTTTTTATTTTGTTCAAGCTTGGTTTGTTTAGGAAATGAACGAGCACGAACCGAGCTTTTTTCGAGCTTTAAGCAGTTCTACTTGGTTATAATATGTTAACTTAAAGGAAATTTTAGAAATTCCATAGAATTCGAGCTATTCGAGCTTTATTCGAACGAGCTGAGGTTTCAACCGAGCTTAAAATTTTGTTCAAACTCGGCTTGTTTAAACAAGTGAGCGAGCTCGAGTCGAGCTTTTTCAAGCCGAGCTCGAGCGAATCAATTCATATAACGGCCCTACCTATCAGGCTATCACTTTCCTTCCCCAAACCCTACCCTTCCACGCCTTTCCACTACCTTACCGGCGCCGATTCCAGGGATTTCAGGGCCTTCATCGACAACGGCGACTCCGGTGATGCCCAATTTCTTCTTCGGGCAATTTTTCTCTTCCCCTTAGATCTCTCTCTCCGCCATCTCTTCCTTACCTTATTACAGGAGGGGTGGCTTGGGAGGCACTTCATTGTCAGTACACCCAATTGATCCAGAAAATTTCCTGCCAGCCTGATAATCCTGCTTGTTATAATCATTGTGCTCAGCAGTATCAGCGATTTCAGGTGTTGTTGCAGAGGTTCATCGAAAATGAACCTTTTGAGCTAGGATCAAGACCGTAAATTTACGCTGGAATGAGAAGTTCATTGACCAATCTGCTACAGGTCACAAACGTGCAAGGTAGAATATACATGTGCAGGTTTATGTGATAATGGTGACAATTTTGATTTGCAAACCTGTCATTTTCTATTATTTGCTATTGTATTTCTTTCCATTAAAGCTTATTGGTTTCCGTTCAGGTTCATAGCAGCCTGCCTCTGAGGAAGATTCAGATTATGTGATTCTTGCTCCTGATTTACTATCTTTAATTCAGTGCTCGATCTTGAATTTTCATTTGTTCTTGAAGAGGGACAAGAAAAAATCTGGTGGTGTTCTCAATCTATTTGGAAACCAAAATCAAACTGGTACGCCTATTCACCAGGTTCTATCAACCGATGAAAAGGTGAGGCTCAATTTCTGTACTTCAATTTCATGAGTTGTGGTCGTTGTGAAAGGTGTTCTTGGTATCTGACATCACCTATCCGAAACATTGGGAGGAGCTGAAGTAGTCATTGAGGCTCAAAATTTGTCTAAATGTTTTGTTAAATGATACTTTGGTGGAAAAGATTTTTAATTTGAATACACAAGAGGATGGGGAATTAGCAAAATTTTATAAACTTATTCGAACTTCCGCAAACTTATATCTGCCTCCTTGGTAAAGAATATTGTTATAGATAGAATTAGAAATAAATTGGTTTTTTAGAAATTTGATACATAAGGAAACTGGAAAGGCGGAAACTACTGAGACGACTTAATCTTGTTGTCACCTGGTCTGTATGGCATTTCATCTGTGCATCGTGATTCCTGTTTTAGTGTATGATCTTCATGTCATACTTTGAGGAATTGCTTGAACTCTCATGAAGTTACAGCATTCATTATCTTCAGTGAAAACATTTGAGTTATGTTTGTGAGACAATATAACATTGCATCGAGTTATCAGACAGATTGTGTCATTTATATCTATGATGACCCACTAACAGGTACTCCTTGCCTACAAACTGAAATTCATTATCTTCTGTTGGATGTGTCTCAAATAAGTCTTGCTCTGAAGCCAGGAGTGATCAATCAATTTCAGTTGTATCTGGTTATATGCATCAACTCTACTTTGTTATTAATATGATAGAAAGTTTTTCTGTTACTTCTCTGCTTCTTTTTTGTTTATTTGTCATTTGTGGAAAATGCAGAAGCATATGCACATATATTTTGTAGATAGGCATGGAAATAAGATTTCAAAATAATAATTATAAATTTCAGCTTTATCTTTTTTTTCGTTTGTTTGTTAGTCTCTTGAGGAGTATTTGAGCTGTTACCTTTATTAGTAGCTGTTTTGAATAAAAAACATTGCCAGCTTGAGTAATTCAGCAGTCATATTCTTATAGGTTCAAATATTCATTTGGTTACTTTTCTATCTAAAACATTACCCGCTTGTGTTCGCTTAATACACTATATATTCTAATGGATCTTAAATTTTCAATTTGTTGAATTACTAGCGCTCCGTGGCAAAAATGATGACCAACTAACAAGCGCAAGTTTGCCTATGATGGCGAGAAGAGTTTATTGATAAGGTGAAAGATGGCACTGCTGTTTATGGCACTGCCGTTGATGCAAAGGGAATCGGAAGAAAAATCATTGATAAGGTGAAAGAGACCTATGATACTGAGCTAGAAGGCAAGGACTTTGCCTATGATAGTGAGAAGAGTTTATTCACTGTTGGGTCACTACCCACTAACAAGCATGAGTTTACTACTGTTGTGCTGGAAGATGTTATCTCGAGCAGGTAAAATGTGCTGTGTTTTTGTTGAATTGTTACTTTTTAGTACATAGTATAAATTAACATATCATATATGTGTGACATTTGTTCTTTCTGCAGGAACAATGGGAATGCCAATCCCGATCAAGAAAATCAAAATGATGCAGACATGAAGAGGGTGAGGAGACCCTATCAATCAAAAAGTTTTAAGGTTGAACTCAGGTTTGCGGCCAAGATTCCCATGCAGGCACATGCTAATGTTATCAAGGGCCAAGAGAATGAAAACACTCAAGAAGCATTGAGGGTTCTCGACATCATCCTAAGGCGGAATGCTGCCAAACAGTGAGTTTAATAAATTTGATTGTAAGAGCATGTCTTTTAATGCTTTGGGATTCTTCAGCTCGATTCTATTGGTTTTGACAGGGGATGTCTTCTTGTTCGCCAATAATTTTTCTTTTAACGACCCAAAGAACTTCTGTCATGTTGGTGGTGGAGTGCTAGGATGCAGGGGTTTTCACTCAAGTTTTTGAGGAATGCAAGCTGGTCTTTCTTTGAACATCGGTGAGTTACATGTCTTACTCTCTCAAACTTTTAGCATTTGTTTGAGTTGGCTACATGTCGATGTTGTTCCTATATTTAGCTTAAACTCCCAACTTTATCTTGTCTTAGATGTTTCGACAACTATGATAATTCAGCATGGACCACTGGTGGATTTTCTCATTGCTAACCAGAATGTCAGGGACCCATACACTATTGATTGGGCAAAGGTAAGACAACTCCGTGTCTGAGGTGGTAGGTGCCAACTTCTGTTAAATGTGTTCTAACATTCCTTTAAAAAAATTCAGGCAAAGCGAATGCTTAAAAACCTCAGAATCAAGACAAGAACATCAAACAAAGAGTTCAAGATAACTAGTTTGAGTAAACTACCTTGCAGTCAGCAGATGTATGCTTCTCCAATCTTTTAAATTTATCTTGTTTAATTTTACACTCATTTTTTCTGATAGCTGGATGTAATTGTGTTAATTTTGCTTCTGCTGTAGTTTCACACACTTGATAATGTCTATTTTTAGCTCACACACTAAAGATTGGTTGTATTTTTTCTTTCTTTGAGCAGCACTTAACAGAAAAGACCGGTGTGCACGCGGGGTAGCTGCTGGTATACAGCAAAAACAGAAACACTAAATTTAATTTTAATGTCATGTTTTCAAGGTTATCAGTTAGTCAATCACCTGCTTCTAAATTCCACTTTGACAGGAGTAGCATCCCTAAAAAAAATACTCATATAAGCTCATGCTCTCCTTGGCTCGGTTTGAACAGTCCCTCAAATTTCAAGGGTTTGGTGGAACAAAAATTAATCACAAAATACACAAATCAACTGATTAGGCAACTACTTAAACCCTAGAAATCAACAAAATCAACCAGTACAAAGTGGAAGTGGAACTTGAAATGCATAATAGACATAGAATAAGGAAGGAAGCTGGACCTGGCATTTTGAAGGTGGTTTTTCTGAGATCTTTGAAATCTGCTGGAGAATGGAGGAATGTTGTTTGAGGTGTGGCCTAGTCTAATGAAACTTGCTTGGAGATGCCAGAGATGACGTCGGAAACTCTGCTGCAGGTGGCCGGTCGATTGAAGAGGGGTTTTGCGTCCGGATTTCAGCAAATCTCTGACGGAGTTGAGGGATTTGAGGTTCAGATTTGGGGGCCATTCGGACAAAGAGGGAGTTGAGAGATGAGAAAGAGCGATTTGTGGGTGAATCTCTCAGATTTGAGCGAGAGATGGGAGAAACTGAGAAAGCTCGTGAATAGGATCCTCTCCTTAGATATTTAATCTTAACCATTGATTTGATCGAATGGTTGAGATCACTTGATTATCCTCATTCCATCATAAAGAGGGGAGTGAACTGGAGCTCACTTGCAACAGAACCTGTGACAGTGAGGGTGTGGCTAGGCTTAGGGAAGGCCCCAATAACACCAATTTGTGGCTCAAAGATGAAAGCTTCTTGAGTAGGAGGGTTCCCCATACCATCTTCAGAGCCAGGTTGACAATTAGCATTCACAATCAGACCCTTTCAAGGATCTAAAAGAGTTTGATTTAGCATTCATAAAAACCCTCCTCATCAAAGGACATTGATTGAGAGGTGCCAAAAGTTTGCCACAGTTTCCATTACGCTTTGAGTTTCTCTTATATTTGCAGCCTTACAGTAGATTTCAAACCAACTATCCACCAACGCAATCTATTGAGATACAAATAGTCACTCCTACTTTCAAAAGAACTCAGATAATAGCAGACAAATACTGAAAAAGTTTACTATACTGGATTTTTACAAAAGCCCCCCAATGATCCATGAACTAAACATACCATCTTATTATACTCTCTTCAATTTTCAGCGAAGAAGTTATCGACTCCGTGTTGAAGAAAGTTCATCTGGTTTCTCAGTGCTAGCTAGATCTTGATCTCGATGAGTATTCTGCAACAAGTTGGGCGAACGATGAGGATTTGTCTTCTAGCAACCTCGTCGGAGAATCACATTCTTCAACTAGACCTACACATCCGATGAGGGAAGTCAAAACACCCCCCAAAAAGAATTGCAGTTCAGTACTTCGAAAAGCATTTGACTTCATTCACTTTTCAGAAGAAAAATTTAGCATACCTTGGCTAAGAACTAGCACCATATCACTATCGAGAACAGATGTGATCCGGTGAGCTATGATCAACACTGTGGACTCCGAGAAGTGCTTTCTTAGTGTTTGCTGAATCAAATTATCAGTTGCTGTGTCAACAGAAGCTGTTGCTTCATCAAGAACGAGTATCTTGCTCTTCTTGAGGAGCACGCGGCCAAGACACACCAGCTGCCTCTGTCCCATGCTCCAGTTCTCCCCATTCTCCACAACTGTAAGCACACAACAGACATGAAATGAAGAACCAAGAAAGAAAAAAAATTGGAGGAATGAAATTAAACATGACAATTCGAATTGCATGACCGACCTAAAGAATCCAACTTCTCTTCCTTTTTCCGAACTTCGTCACCAAGCTGGCATTTGTCAAGGGCCTAAAAACAATTTCAGTGTGCATTAGTTGAATCATAACAGGTCCTCTCCATACTACAGCAAGTGAAAAGTAGTTTGAGGAACTTACATCCCATATCTGTTCATCCGTGTACTCTTCAAGAGGATCCAGGTTGTTTCTTATAGTCCCCTCAAACATGACAGGGTCCTGAGGTATGATACTTAGCCTGGATCGAAGGTCGTGCAAACCGATCATGGAGATGTCGACACCATCTATGACTATGCTACCTGATACAGGGTCCACAATTCGGAAGAGAGCCTGTATGAGGGTTGATTTACCACTTCCCGTTCTTCCCACGATTCCGGTCTTTTTCCCTCCTTGGAAGGTGCAAGTTATGCCTCGCAGTACAATTGGCAAGTGCGGTGCATAACGAACCTGTTGAGTTAAGCATCTCAAGCACCATTAGAAGTGCAATTTCACATCATACTCAATAACAACATCAGGAATAAGTACTAAAAATTCACCTGAAGATCCTGAATATTGACTTCACCATCTGATGGCCATGAAGGTGAAGGCGTGTTTGCTTCCACCAAGAGTGGGGGTTCACTGGGAATGTTGGTGTACTGCATAATTCTCTCAACTGAAATGATTTTGTTTTCTAGTTGACAGATGCGCCATATCGTAACCATTTGTAACATATTCAGACTAAGTCCGTATGTCACTGACAAACCAGCAATACCTATAAAGTGCAGGAAACTGATCAGTTGTGCGTTCGTGCTTACTCTAACAGTTTCTAACTACTTATGAAATCAATGAAATCATTAGTTTACCAGAGTCAATCACTCCAGCAGGAATGGATATCAAGAAGATCAATGAGCAAGCAAACATCAGAGATGACAAGAAGTCAAGGCGAAAACACAGCCATTCTTGTGCCCCAGATATATGAAACCTTGGTCGACTAAACGCATCTATAAGTTCCGTACATTTATCCTGGAACCTAGATTGTTGGTCGAACCCCCTAATAGTAGTTGCCCCTGCAATGGTCTCCGCAAAATGCTGTATCACAGGAGCCTTACGTACTCCAATCAACCGAGTCAGCTCGCGTGCTGCTGGCAAATAATATTGCTGAAAAGAGAAAGAGGATACCAAAGAGAACTCTTTAATATTATTGCAGAATATGTTCAACTGGAATAAGTCTAACAACAAGAGCAATAGATGAAGTGTCCTCTTCTTTCACAGTTCATGTACGATAATGATAAAAACATGTTCAACTTACCTGATAATAGAGACAAATACAGGCAATGGGGATAAAAATCCCAAAAACCTGCCAAGTGACTTGTGACATTACAGCAACAGTTGCTAGAAGTTGGATAATTGTAAAAGCAACGCCTCCCATTAGTCGTGGAATGTTCATATCCACATCACTTTGGTCTGTGGAAGCCTGTACCAAAGTTGTAGATTAACTGAATTACTAATGTAAGAAAGAGATATAATTGACATCAGGTAGAGAAAACACACAACTTACCCTATTCAGAATCCTTCCACTTGGAGTGGAGTCGAAGAATGCCATTGGAGCACGGAAAATGCATAGATGCATTTTATTGAAAAGTATGGTTGCTGTCTTGTATGCAACTGTTGAAACAAGACTGTCCCTGAAGAGGATGCAGAGTGCACTTCCGACCGAAAATGCAACAAAGACGACAATGAGAGTAGTTGTTTTAACCAAAGGTTTAACCTCCGCAGAGACGGGAGTTGCCCATGCCATCCAGTAGTTACTTCCAACTTGAAGAATTTGAAAAGAAATGTGTGCAAGCAGTATGAAGGGTACAAGAGCTCCTCCGAAAGCTGTTGTCATGTACTTCCAGTACACAGTAAAACCAACTTTTCCCTTCACTCTTTCTTCTTCTTGGACGAGTTGTGCCTTCTGTTCAACGATATCTTCAGACTGGCTAGTCCCGGAATCACTGTTTTCGGAACCCTGTGATGCTTCAACATCTCCATTCTCCTCAATGGCTGTTGAATTTGAAGGCCTTGTGGTCTGAACAGAATCAAGTGAAGCTAAGGCTTTCTCGTGTGCCCCAACAAGTTCCATGAAGTCCGATCCAGAAGCAAGAATATCATCGTACTTGCCTGTTTGTGATATTCGACCATCTTTCATGACCTTATAGATTTTGGTTCATTGGTTAAGGTAATGTCAGTCAGGTACTAAAATCATGAAGATGGAAAAAAAGAGAAATAGGAATCAAAATGGAATACCAAGATAAGATCTGCAGCAGGTAAGAACTCCACTTGGTGAGTGACAAAAACTACTGTCTTTGATTGCAGATGCCCAAGTAAGCATTCCTGTCATGTTGAAAAATCGCAATTGAGAAAAATGTTATGATTGGAATATCAAACAAACATGGAAAATCATAAATTGTATCATACCTTAAAGAGATGAGTCCCAGTGTGAGCATCAACCGCACTAAAGGGATCATCAAAGAGATAAATATCAGCATCTTGGTACAAAGCACGAGCGATCTGAATTCTTTGCTTCTGGCCACCACTCAAATTGATTCCCCTCTCACCTATAATGGTTTGGTCACCAAAGGAGAGAACTTCGAGATCTTTCTTCAACGAACATGCCTCAAGCACGCTTTCGTATCTTGCTTCATCCATTTCAGTTCCAAAAAGGATATTATCAACTATCTTTCCACTCTGTATCCATGCCGACTGCGCAACATATGCCTTTGATCCACTAACACTCAGAGTTCCCGATACCTTTGGCATCTCTCCCAATATACAGGAAAGCAAGCTTGATTTTCCTGATCCAACAGTACCACAAACCGCTACCGTCATACCATGAGAGATTTTGACATTAATATCTTTCAATGTTGGATTTGTAGCTGGGATATCCCAACTGAAGGTTCCTCCTATTATCTCAAGCGCAGCCTCAGAGGCGGCTCTAGGAAGTCTCTCTACCACATCAGGCTTCATATCCTCAAGGCGAAGAAATGACGCAATTCTATCAAGGGAAACTTTAGTCTGGATATACATAGAGATTGTGTCGGGCAAAGAGTAAATTGGTTCGGATAGTATCTTGAAAGTTGCAAGTGCAGAGAGAACTTTGCCGGCTTCAAGGGGAATCCCCATAAACAAGCAAGCAACAAAGGTGACGACAGACACAAAAGTAGGAGCACCCCAAAAGACAAATGAAGTCGCGGCATTTGTGTAGAGATATTTCTTCAACCACCCAGCTTCGGACTCTCTCAACAGTGAAATCTTAGACAGAAACTTCATTTCCCACGCCTGAAGCTTGAGAATTCTCATACTCTTTAATACTTCAGAAGTCGCCTTCATCCTCTTATCTTTGCAATCCATCAACTTTTCTTGAAACTTCTCAAGAATGTTTGATAATGGATAGTTTATCAACATCACAGCCACAGTTGCAACAAAGGAAGCAATAGAAGCCAGCCCCAGATTCTTGTACAAAATCAACAAGGCCAAGATAACTTGGATGAAGGCTAGCCAAGGATCATGTATGTACCAGCAAAAGGTACTAATCCGCTCAGCATCAACAGCCATAAAATTGATCATCTCACCACTGGTGTGACCTTGTTTAGAGTGGCCAGAAAGGGTCAATCCCTTGTTGTAGATGGTGGTAATAAGTGAAGACCGAAGCCTGATCCCAACTTGTCGCAGCCTGAAGAACCAGTGCCTCTGTGCAAAACACTCAACAAATTTCGCAACCACAAATGCTGAAACTAAGACATACCCTTCATGTTCATATCGCCTTCTTCCATTTAGGTATTGAACAAAGTTATCAATGAGGTAGGGGCCGACATAGGTTGCTAGAGTGTATACAAGTGCAAGGAAACCTGTAATTACTATTTCCACCCATGTTGTGCAGATTAGAGATTTTGCAAGCTGTAGAGTAGTAAGCTGATTGAGATTCTTCCCACAAACAGAATCAAGATTTCTTCTGAAAATTGGGAAAGAACCTTTCACTCTATCCCTGACATGTAGTTGAGGAACATCCTCAAGATCCAACACTTTCTTATAACCAGTAGAAATCAAAGGGCTTATCCAAGAAAATGTCAAGAGACTAAAAAAGCCAGCACTTGCATAGAGAGATGCACTTTCATCCCTCCCAGGCTTGTTTGAAAAGTCATCAATTTCACTTAAAAGGGGCTCTTCCAAAGAAATGGTTTCCTCCACAACCCTCCCGAACACACCCACATAGCAAAAGATAAACCCTGTGATCGTATAGACGAAACCCGATACAAGAAACTGAATTGGGCAGGCCTGATTTCGACTATAATCCACCAAGTCTAAGACAAGGCAGTAACAGGAGATGGTGAAGTAGAAACCCCACCAAACCCTCAACAAAAGTGGGAACCTTGGTAGCCCTGACTTAGGCAATTGGGTGTGCAAGTAAATAAACAAGGCCAACCAAACTAATGATCTAATCACCAAATCTAAAAGGGTCACCAAGTTTTGGTCAGACCAATCATCTTTATACCAAATGAAGTAGTCCAAGCAACTGAGACCTAGATTGTAAAGAGCAAGCAACACACAACACAGGCGGGTAGTTCTGTAGTATAAAATCCTAGAGTCCTTTGAACGTTGTATGATGACACCCTTATTGAATTTGTGGCGCAGCCATGAAACGATTACCCCCAAAAGCAAAATGAAGTGGAAAGAGGCAGAGACCAATCTCAATAAGATATGGTTTGAGAGAAAACTAAGAGAGGGGTGATTGAAAGAAGAGAGGAAGGGACTGAAACCTGGCAAGGCTGGCATGATCTGGGTTATGGAATTGAATATTAACCCTTTTGTCAGTTTTCAGAGAGCGCGGAAGCTTAAATGGAAGAATCTGTAGTGGTAGGAGAAATTATGCATTGGAGATTTGGAGGTGAGAAAAAGATGAAGATGGCGGGAAGTGGAAACCATTCCCAATTTACAGGGGAAATTTTGAAAAGATTGATTAGGTTACTCTTTCACTCCTACTAGTAGAGCTCGAACTTGCGTTGCCACGGTGGATTTCACTCATAATAATCACCAACCAAACACAATCAGAGCCGAAGAACAGCAAAGTCCAGCTACAAGACAAAAACAAAAGGCACAAAATTGATCAACTTAAACCCCGCACCTATCAATTCAAATTATTCAATCAATCAAGATCACTAAAATCAAACTCAATTCAACTGAATCCAAATGAAAAAAAAAAAAAAAAGAGGTCGGCAAACGGCAGAGAGATTCAAGGTCGAGGAAATCGCAACATACAAAACCTAGGTTTTAAACAATGAAAATTCGTACCAATTAAGATCCTGATGAACTTGAAATATCTGTGCGTAAACCTGGAGCGAGAGAGGGGGATGGATGAATGTTGGTATAGGATAGATGGAGATGGAGGTTCGATTTTTGGGAGTAAAGCGTGTGGGAGGAGTTTGGAAATGGAGGGAGACGTCCAAACGAGCCCTTAACGAATCCTACTCGTATCTTATGATTTGATGGGTCCCAACGGCAAAACGATCAACGCACGGAACTTGTGGAGTTGTGGGCCCATGGTGGGTCTATCGAGAAAATGGGAAAAGCACGTTATTTGGACTCAATTTTTTTTGAGAAAATTTGGACTCAATTATTTGAGTACACTTGAAAAATTATTCGAGTACTCCTTTCGTTTCTGTAAAATTTTTATAAAATATTATATTTAGTTAATTTTTTTTAATAATTTCATGTGCTTAGTAAAGTATGAATTTATAAAAAAACTTATTAAAAAATAAAATTTTATAAAAAATTTATCTCCTAACATACATATCGAAAAATATAGTGAGATTTATTACAATGAAACAGGGAGCATTATAAAAAAAAAATCTTCTTTAAGAATGAGATTATTAAACCTATATTGAATTATTTTGGATATAATTTTGTATTATAAAAAATTATAAAAATTATATGTATACATTTATAATTATATTAATTTATTTTTTTGGATATAACTTTTATTTGAAAAATTATACTTTAATCATTATAAATAATTAAAAGATTTATCATTTTAAAAAATATTTTTTCTAATTTTGTAAAACATAGATTTTTATAATAAAAGCATATGAATTATAAGTATATAAATTACATATATATATTTTTTTTTTTTTTTAATAAATTTTTATAATATAAAATTTTATCCAAAATAATTAAGCATTAGATATGTTATAACTTATAATATCTCACTCAACTCGAAACACTCATTATCTTCACTACTGGTCTCATTATTTTTTTCTCAGGAAAACAACAAAATGGCATTAAAGCATAAAGACGACGTATTTTCGTCGCAACTGCCTTTGAAAAACGGGAGCTCGTTCATCTTTTCAAAGAAAAATAAATGGTCATCACTCATCACTCATCACCATCACACGGAAAAGGCCAAAATGGCGAGCTCCTGCATTTTTTTTCTAAGAATTGAAATACGTAGTAGTCACCATTCACCAATCATCACACAGAAAATGGGGACTTTGCTATTAAAGTTGATAATAAGTCTTACGGTGTTTTAATGTTAACAAGTTTGGGCCCTTAATTGGGGAAAGATGGATAACTAAGATTATTCTAATTTTTAAATTTTGATAAAATTTGATACTATATATTTCATATAAACAATAATTTATATTACTCGTATTGACTTATATAGTTTCAATCTTATAATTTTAACTGTTTATTTCATTAGTAACTCACTAACTCTATATAACATAGAGTACTTGTTATATGAACCAAGTTTGAAAAACATATTTTATTTTATAATTTTAGTTTTTTCTTAGATACATAAATAAAATTATTTTATATTTTTATCCTTTGCTATCATATTTTCTCAAATAAATTAAATTAATCCACATTAATCCATTTGTCACATATCTAAATAATATTTACTCCAATTATTATATTTTATAAAATATAAATAATATTATTTTATTCTTTTGATTTTCTTCTTTTATTTACATTACTCAATTAATTATTCAAATAAGTTTCTTGAAATTTTATTTCTTGCTAGTTTTTTAATATGATTTACGTATCATTTTATTATTGTAATTTCCTTCTTTTGATTTATATTACTCAATTGATTATTCGGATAACTTACATAAAATCTCATTAAAAATTAATATTTTTAAATAATAAGAAATTGTATATCTTTGTAAATATAAATATTTTTTATGCTCATTAATTAGATTATTGTTAATCTCCTTTTATAATTTGTGATGAATTGATTGAAACTTTATGTATATACTACTAAAATATTTTTTTAGAAATAGTACATTAATATTTTCACATTTTCATTAATTAGATTTTTTATCTTCTAAATTTTTTTTATACTAAAACATTTTTAGAAACATTATTGATCTTTTGTTGTTTTTATTAATTAGACATTTTGTCTTCTAAATGTGCATTCATATTCCAAAAAAGCTAACTTTACCAAAGAGAAAGATTAGTTTATATATGAATTTAAGAGTGAGGCTACTGGCAAGACAACAGAACGATTATTGACATGATGAAATCGATGAAATTGCACAACAAGTCCTTTTCAATTTGAGAAGACAAAAGGTCGGTGAAGCAAGCCATGGCTTTCTTTAGTTCCATGGCTTTCTTCCGACTTGGTAGACGGAGAAGACAAAAGGTCGGTGAAGCGAGCCACCACCACCCGCCCTGCAACGGCTCCGTATTCAGCTTTGCTGTAATGTCCCCACCGCCCCGTCTTCGGCTCCGCTGCAATTGGCCCCGCCATTTTGGTGCGATTGAGAAAAGAGGTAATTTGGTCCCACTGTTGGGTGGGATTGAGAACAAAAGTCCGCTTCAATGGCCCTGCTGCAATGGTTCCGCTGCAATATATGGCGTCTTCAAGTCTTCCATGTCTTCAAGTCGAGTCTATTGAGAGGTAATTTGGTCGATTTATGGTAATTTGAATTGTTTCGATGGTTTTGTTGTTCCTTTCTCCCTTCTATTAGGACTGAGAACAAATAGTTAGAGATGAACTAATTAGGTGAGATTAGGACCAAATGGTTAGAGATGAATAATCGATTTTGTGTGTTTTCATGGGATTTAAGAGGTATAAATTCGGGCGAATAGCCGAATTATTCATATGTATGAACCGATTTTGTGTTTCATGAGATGGTTTTTGTTTGTATGTTGGCGGTCATAGGAATGAAAAATGCATCGATACCATCGAATAATCCAACGAAACCATCGAATAATTTTTAGTTATTTGTTAAAATGGCATAACTAACTGAATAATCACACTATACCATCGAATAATCACTCTAAACCATCGAATAATCAAGCAATACCATCAAATAATTTGTGGCTCATGGGATGGTTTTTTTTTCGGCGTATGAATGAAAAATACATCGATATCATCGAATAAGTATGTGATGCCATCGAATAATACAGTCATACCATCAAATAATTTTTAGTTATTTGTTAAAATGACATAACTAACCGAATGCAATTACTCCTTGTTAAAATCAGTTGTTAGGTTGTTAGAATGCAATTACTGTAATAAGATAGTGGGGCTTCACATACCTAAAGCTTGGTAGTTCTCTGTAAAAAACTCGGCTATATAAAGCCTTGTATACTCCTTTGTACAGGTGTGGTGTGGAATAACAAACTACAGAGTTTCTATCAACTGTAATCTCTTCCTCTTTCTCTACTTTCTTCCTCGATCTAGATTTGCCTGATTTGTGTTGAACATCTATGAATTGTTGATCACAATTCATGGATTCTGTTCCTTAATATGGTATCAGAGCTTGAATCCAGCAAGGAGCTGTGATTGAGTTTTGATTTTGTGTTCGGTTTGTGCGATTTCCGCTTTTTCATTTGATTGATTCGAGCTTGATGACTGTCCATGGTTGGACGAACATCGGCGCCTATTTTCCTCGTTATTTCTGCAAGTTATGGATTGTGCTTTCCTTTGTGATTTCGTATATGTTGATTGTGCGAGATATGTCTTAGATTGCTATTATGATTCCTTACGTCTTTTCTGATAGATTTTGACTTCAGTACTTGTGATTCAGTTGAATTGTTGATAGATCTGTGTTTTCAGCTGGTTACTGCGAAATCATGGATGAGCGTGTTGAATCTTCTGGTAATGGTGGATGAGGTATTCCGTTTGATCGCAATGACAGGGTGATGAGTCCGAGAGTTGATCCTGTAGATCCTCTCCATTTAACCAACTCTGACCACCCAGGGATGTGTTGGTTGTTGTCCAGTTTTCTGGAGTGAATTTTCATAGCTGGAGCAGGGGGATCAAAATGGCATTGGGAGCCAAAATGAAACTTGGATTCATTAATGGCGTCTGTGTGCGTCCTAAAGAAGGAACAGCGGAGCTGGAGCGCTGGATCCGATGTGATTACATGATCATGTGCTAGATATTGAATTCAATTAAAGCCGAGATCGCGGAAAATTATATGTACGTGACATCGGCAAAGGAATTATGGGAAGAGATCTTGGAGAGGTTTGCAGAATCCAATGCTCCACTGATTTATCAGTTGCAAAGGGAAATTAGCGACATTAAGCAGGAAAATCTTTCAGTGTCGGCTTACTTTGGTAAGCGGAAAAGGGCCTGGGATGAACTTCAAACCATGCAGGGAACTCCGACTTGCACCTGTGGGGTTATGAAGGCATGTACATGCATGATCTTGAAGAAGATGCTTGAGAGGGAAGCCACTGCGAAATTGATGCAGATTCTAATGGGTTTGTCTGATCAATTTGAGAACATACGCAACAACATTCTCGCCATGTATCCTCTCCCGTCCGTCAATAGGGCGTACCAAATGGTGACTCGGGTGGAGCGCCGGAAAGAGGTCACTTCCAAGATGAATGGGAATCATGAAATTCTGGCTGCTGGGAGGTTCAATAATTCTAAGTTCGACAAAGGTCAGTCATCAGGAAAGCCATCAGAGACCAAGAGGGATTTCAAAAAGATGAAGATGGATAGACAGTGTGCTTATTGCAAGGAGAAAGGACACGTGAAGGAGACATGCTTTAAACTGGTGGGAATTCCTGATTGGTATAAAGAACTAAAGGCACAGGGGACACCCAAATCCACTAGAGGGAATGGGAAGTTTGTTGCTAATGTGGAAGAAAAGCATGTTCACAGTGATCATCCCCTTGTCATGGATGCTGAATCCCACACTAGTGGTGGGGATAAGCCAACTCCAAATGAACACATGATCAATGCATTCATTGCTGAAGCAATGAGGAAGGTTTGAGGCAAGGCTGTGGATGATGGACATGTTAATGGTCCTCTTGGTGCTGTGAATTACGCAGGTAACCTGATTGCTTGTACTGATATTGCACAAGGATTTGATATTGAATGTAAGTGGATTGTGGATTCGGGTGCCACTGACCACATTACATTCAACAAGGATTTGTTTATTGAACTTTGAGTTTTGGATAATCCTATTCAAATTGGATTTCCTGATGGGGTCATTCAAACTGTCAAGCATGCAGGAACTGTGATGCTAAATGGTTCAATCACTCTTTCAGATGTTCTGTACATGCCTCATTTTCATCACCATCTATTGTCAGTCTCTAAGTTGCTTGATGATGGGGATATTGTCTTCTTATTTTACAAAACCCACTGTGATTTACAGACTATTTCAACTAAGCAGAATGTGTTGATTGGAGTCAGACATGCTAGTCTTTATCACTTCAATGGTTTCAGTTGTGATGTTCAAAGTTTGGATGTTCGAAGGGTTGCTGTTTCCTCCATCAATAAGTCCTTTCAGGAACTGAATAAGGGTGAGCAATTGTTATCTTCCTTTGTTGGTAATTCTAGGTTGGATTCCATACAGAATTTACATGCTCGTTTGGGTCACATGTCTATTTCGAAGATGACACATTTCGTTCAGTGTAAGGATTTGGTTATGGATAATTTTTTCTGTGAAATTTGTGCTCTCTCTAAGCATCATCGATTACCTTTTCCTACAAGCTCTTCTTGTTCTAATGCTATGTTTAGATTGGTTCATTTAGACCTATGGGGACCATACAGGGTTCCCTCTATATGTGGTAGCAAGTATTTTCTCACGGTCTTGGATGATCATACTAGAAGTACCTGGACCTTTCTGCTCAGAAGCAAGGAGCATGTCTTTCAAATTATGGTTTGGTTTTTTAAATTTGTGCACACTCAATTTGGGTTGCTGATTAAGATGGTTTGGACAGGTAATGGCTTTGAATTTATCAACTCCAAATTCAAGGAATTTTTGAGTTCCAAAGGAGTGGTCCATCAACGTTCAACACCCTATGTCCCAGAACAAAACGGGCGTGTTGAACGAAAGCATCGGCACTTAGTAGAAACTGCTCGTGCTTTGCGTATCAATGCTGGTCTTCCTATTAAATTTTGGGGAGAATGTGTGCTATCTGCTACTTTTCTAATCAATATCATGCCTTCACCCGTTCTTGGTTGGAAATCTCCTTATGAGATTATGTTTAAGAGGCCTACTGATTTCAGTTTTTTGAAGATCATTGGTTGTCTGTGCTTTGCTTTGATTCCCAAACATCAGAGAGCAAAATTTGAACCCACTTCAAGACATTGTGTCTTAATTGGGTATCCGCCAGGGCAAAAGGCCTACAAGGTATATGATCTCCTCTATCAATCCATATTCATCACTCGGCATGTGACCTTTCAAGAGCAAATTTTCCCCTTTAAAAGCTCCTCTGATGGCCATCCTATTAAGGAGAATACTCCTTCCCTGCCTATGGTTCATTTTGGTTCTGAACCTGGTGAGATTGTTCATTCCTTCACTTCTGATCCTCCATCGATACCTTTAATTGTTCTTGATTCTTTCAGTTCAACTCCAAGTCTAGATTTGGATAATGCTTTGCCATCTGGCCTGAATGTCTCTCCACCACCTTTGTCTATGTCAGTTTCAAACAGGTCTCCTATTGCTTCTGTTGAATCACCTACTGCAGCACCTGTCATTGATTTGCCTCGTGCTTCGAGACAGATCAAACGTCCTTCCAAGTTTGATGACTTTGTTGATGGACAGATGCCTTGTAGAACTCGGTGTATTACTCCCTCTGAGTCTCTTTCAGCAGCATTCTCTGTGATCAGTTTTGATGATCTCATTCATTACTCTCCCGGCTTTATTCACTCCTTGTGCAATGTTCTGGCTGTCCATGAGCCCTCCCATTACTCACAAGCACAACATGATCCGACTTGGGTAGAGGCAATGAATAAGGAGTTATTGGCACTTGAAGCCAATCACACATGGGATCTCACCCCTTTACCAACTGGGCACAAGCCAATAGGTTCTAAGTGGGTTTACAAAGTGAAATTCAGGCCAAATGGAGAGGTTGACAGGCTCAAGGCACGGTTGGCAGCGAAAGGTTACAATCAGATTAAAGATCGGGATTATAAACACACATTTTCTCCCGTTGCCAAGTTCTCAACAGTTCATTGTTTGATTGCTTTAGCAGCTTATAGGGACTGGCCTTTACATCAGCTTGATGTAAATAACGCTTTCTTACATGGGTTTTTTGATGAGGAAGTCTATATGACGCCTCCTTTGGGTTACTCTAAGGCTTGGCCTGGACTTGTTTGTCGATTGCGTAAGTCATTGTATGGATTGAAACATGTCAGTCGCTAGTGGAACATCGAGCTCACTAAGCATTTGGTTCATCATGGATTTACTCAGTCTAAATTCGATTACTCCTTGTTCACCAAGGTCACTGGTACTCTGATTGCAATTGCTTTGATTTATGTTGATGATGTACTGCTTTTTGGGAATGATGTTGCCTCGATTGATGCCTTGAAGAAATCATTGCATCATGCTTATACAATCAAGGATTTAGGACTTGCTCGCTATTTCCTTGGGATGGAAATTGGAAGGTCTACAGAAGGGATATTGTTGAATCAACGGAAGTATGTAGTAGACATGCTTCAGGATACAGGGTTCACGAATTGCAAACCTGTAGCTTTTCCTATGCAACGCAACCTCCATCTTAGCACTGAGGTTGGGGATTTATGCAATAATCCTGAAGAATACCGTTGCCTCGTGGGTCGTCTCTTGTTTTTAACAATGACTCGACCTGATATTTCGTACACCGTACAACAACTAACCCAGTTCATGGCTTCTCCACGAGTTCCTCATTTGAATGCTGCTCATTATCTCTTGCGTTATCTTAAGGGGACGATTAATTGTTCTCTTTTCTATCCAAAATCCTCTGCCTTAACCAATCGTGCTTACTAGGATGCTGATTGGGGAAGCTGTCCATTTTCATGTCGATCTCTGACGGGCTATGGTGTGTTTTTGGGTGATTCACTGATCTCCTGGAAAACGAAGAAACAAAAGACAGTTTCTAAGTCATCCACGGAGAGTGAATACCGAGCTATGTACACGACAAGCAGTGAATTGGTTTGGTTAGTTGGTTTACTGTCTGATTTACATGTTCATGTTTCCCTTCCAATACCCTTGTGTTGTGACAATAAATCTGCATAACATCTTGCTGCAAATCCCGTATTTCATGAGCACACCAAGCACTTACGAATCGATTGCCACTATGTTCGAGACTTGGTTCAAGATGGGTTCCTTTGCACCGTTCATGTGCCTTCCCGGCTTCAACTGGCTGATATTTTTACCAAAGCCTTGGGTGCTGACCAACATCTCTTCCTTGCTTGCAAGCTGGGACTCGTATTCCATCCCACTCGTCCACCTTAAGGGGGGGGGGGGGGGGGTAGAACTATATTAGCTATAAAAATCAGTTGTTAGGTTGTTAGAATGCAATTACTGTAATAAGATGGTGGGGTTTCACATACCTAAAGCTTGGTAGTTCTCTGTAACAAACTCGGCTATATAAAGCCTTGTATACTCCTTTGTACAGGTGTGGTGTGGAATAACAAACTACAGAGTTTCTACCAACTGTAATCTCTTCCTCTTTCTCTACTTTCTTCCTCGATCTAGAATTTGCCTGATTTGTGTGGAACATCTATGAATTGTTGATCACAATTCATGGATTCTGTTCCTTAATAAATATTCACGCAATACCAACGAATAATTTGTGCCTCATGAGTTGGTTTTTTTTATGTTGGTGGTCACATGAATGAAAAATGCATTCATTCCATCGACTAATCATGCTATACCATCAAATAATCAAGCAATACCATATAATAATTTTAAGTGATATCATCGGCAAATTTACAAGGAAAAATAATTGTGCCTCACAAGCAATACACGCGCATCTGATTCAATAAGTAGGCAAGAAAAGTGGCGGGTCACACTGATTTTTAATTAAAGAAAAAAGTCAAAATTGCCAAATAATCTTATCACCCATTTCATTCAATCAGTGGTCTATATTTGTTAACACTTAACACAATAAGATATAGTTACACTTATCCACCCTATATATATATATATATATATATATATAGGGTGAGGTTAAAGTGAAAAAGGGGCTTGAGATGAAAATAAGGCTTAAAGTGAAAATAGGATCAATAAGGATAAGCTGGCACGGGTTTGCCATTAAAAAACAGACCCGCGCGCTGAACCCAAAAAAAAAAAAACCGGGGTGAACCAAAGCCCCAGACCAAAGAATAACAACTCGCTCCCATGGCTCCATCGTTGTTCTCTCCCTTCTCCTTCTACCTTCCTTCTGCCCATGGCTCCATAGTTGTTCACGATCTGATGGAAGTGGATCTCGGTCGCGTCTTCAACTTGCTCACCGGAATAAAGAACCCTGGGATGAAAAACCCAAATTATAAAGCCTGTTCTTGGTTGTTCAGGTTTTGATTAGATTTGTACTTCCTGCATACTTTTCTTTAGATGCTGAATATTGAAGGTACTTACTTTGAGCTATGCTTGCTGAATATTGAAGGTACTTACATATACAAATATTCTTGTATTTTTTTATCATTGTTATGATTTGAGAGTTATGTTTCTTAATGGAAGTGAGGATTGTAGTTGTTGGGCCCTACTTTCTCATCACATAGTTTTTCTTTTTGAAAGTGATTCTAGATTGCAGTTGTTGATGCAAAGGCGGGTCTCTCCAATTGCAGCAGAACTTTAGATATGCTGATATTGGAGAGAACTTTGCCCTGTGATGCTTATGGATTTAGATATTCTATCGGCAGTACTCTAAATTCATTTAAGCCTCCTCATTCGAGTCCTGAACTGGCACGATGTTTTGTATTTCTACTGTTAGTCACTGCTATATGCTGGCTCTAGGAGTTAGCTCCTACTCCTAGCACTTCTGATGATGAATTCCCAATCGGTTTTGTTTTATTTGGATTATTTACTAGAATATTGAGCTTAATTAGCATGGTTTTCATGAAACTTATCCCTTGATACTTCACAAGTCTCTCCTTCAACTGATGATGCAGGAAATGGTTACTCAAGGCAAGCCATCAAGCTTTGTTAATGAAGTAGATCTTGATGAATTGATGGATGTGAGTACGACGGTGTTTCTTTGTTGAGTGAGAACAAAAATCCCTTATTTCTTCTTCCTGATTGAGCTCCGAATTTGTTGATCTGTTTGTTACTGTTTCTTTTTTCTGAAATTTTGTTCGTGCTTCGATACCTGTTTAGTCGGTTGTTGCTTTAGTTTTGTTGGTTGATTTCATCTTGGTTTGGCGCTGATCAAGCTCAATTCAGAGATAGCTACATTTGAGCTTTAGGGGCTGGTTTTGTTAGCATTAGTTTAGTCATTGATTTAGTATTTAAGGTGTAACATTTATGGGTTGTTTGGGAGCTTTAAGGGCTGATTTTGGAGCAATTGGGGACTGTTTTATTGGAGTAGCCGACATGGTGGTCTGCTCCTACATTTATAGTTGGATTTTAGTGGAATAACAAAGCTTTGAAATCAAGCTATTTTGAAGAATTAATAAGCTTGGAATTAATAAGGGCTGATTTTGGAGAGCAGCTGCAAAGTCTCCAACTGATCACTCCCTTTTATTTCTTGCACAGTTGCACATAATGGTACCACGGGTACTTGTACAGAATGATTCTTGATTTCTTTCCTTATCTGCACCTTGCTTTATAGAAAGTGTGCATACTATATTTCTATAGTTTCTATTAAACAGTCAGTGTCTTTTCAGGTCTTGGTTCAATCAAAGATTCTTTTGGTTGAGGGACAGAAAGAACATTTACATTGATCGAGCTTGTAGGCAGTAGAGTCAACAAGATAGCAGAGATTTGGGTATCAGTCACCGGAACAGGAGAGTGCATCTCATCAAAAGAAGAGCATGTGTTGTGTTCAAGAACAAAATCTGAAATTCGAATGAATGTAGTTCTTTATGTAAAGATCAGGCATCTTACTTTCTGGGAAAGACTTCGATACCCATACATATATAACAAAGTTCTTAAATTATTCCTCACAATTATTTCAAGAAATAATTTGATCAAACATCCATTCCCACATATCCCTTTTGTAACTGTCCAAAACAATTGTATTTTACTTTTGCACAATTATATTCTAAATCTGCACAGTTGTATCTTACTTTTACACACTTGTATTCTAAATGTGCACAATGGATTGAGATAAGATTTGCCAGATTCCTTCACTCTTTTTTAATAATTGTTGTATGCACATTTGTATTCTAAATCTGCACAATTGTATCATACTTTTGCACGTTTTAATATTAGTAATTGTTGTATGCACACTTTTATTCTAAAGTGCACAACTATATTCTAAATCTGCATAATTGTATATTATTTTTTCACGTTATAATATTAGTAATTAGTGTATGCACATGTGTATTCTAATGTGCACAATTGTATTTTAAATCTATACAAGTGTATTTTAAATGTGCACAATTGTTTTAATAATAGTAATTGTTGTACGCACACTTTTATTCTAAAGTGCACAACTATATTCTAAATCTGCATAATTGTATATTATTTTTGCACGTTATAATATTAGTAATTAGTGTATGCACACGTGTATTCTAATGTGCACAATTGTATTCTAAATCTGTACAATTGTATTTTAAATGTGCACAATTGTATTCTAAATCTGTACAATTGTATTATTATTTACACACCATCACCTTATCTACTTATTTATGCATTTTATCATTTTATTCTTGCACTTTATAATCTTAATTGTGCACTCCATAATCTTATTCACGCGCTTCATGATTTTATTCTTGCACTTTATCAATTTATTTATACACTTTATAATCTTAATCGTGCACTTCATAATCTTATTCATGAACTTCATATTATTATTTACACACTTCATCATTTTATTCTTGCACTTCATTATTTTATTTATGCACTTTATAATCTTAATTGTGCACTTCCTAATCTTATTCATAATCATATTCATTCACTTCATTATTTTTATTCTTGCACTTTATCATTTTATTTATGCATATTATAATCTTAATTGTGCACTTTATAATCTTATTCATGCACTTCATATTATTATTCATACACTTCATCATTTTATTCTTACACTTTATCATCTTATATATGCACTTTATCATCTTATTCTTGTATTTTATAATCTTATTCATGAACGAGACCAAAAGGAAGACAATCATAAATAGTCTATGCGGGATTTGAACCCGCATCTTTGTGCATAACACAACACTCTACCATTTTGAGCTAATAGGCTTTAAATCACATCTCACTTTTTTTATGATAAAAGTGCAATTCATAATTTTAATTGTGCACTTTATAATCTTATTTTGGCACTTTATCATTTTATTTATGCACTTTATAATCTTAATTGTGGACTTCATAATCTTATACATTCAGTTCATATTATTATTCATACATTTCATCATTATATTCTTGCACTTTATCATTTTATTTTTGCACTTTATAGCCTTAATTGTGCACTTAAGAATATTGAAACATTGACACAACACTATTCTCTTTATTTCCTCCATCCATTCTTGCCTGTTTGATCTCCTGAATGGACAAAAATTTATGTAGAAGTAACTGAATTTGAAACATGGACACAACACTATTGAAAGATTGTTTTAGATTGGTGCAGAAACAAGATTATAAAGTGCAAAAATAATATTATAAAGTACATGAATAAGTTTTTTTTAATTCTCTTTATTTCCTAGATCATTAAAAGAAGGCTCCTTTTGCTCGATGATCCTAGATACAATACTTGCGCATTCTAAGTATGAAAACTAACCAAATAACGCATAAACATTCACACTGAACACCAACAAGATAGATGCATACCAAATATGAAAACAACATACATAGCAAGTCTGAAATAAGAATACCGACTTGAACTCAAATTTTTCTCTAGAATTCTTATACTTAAAAAGACAAAAGAAAAACCTATATTATCACTTTGTTCTTTTATTCATGCACTTTTTGGTATTAAGTATGCACTAGTATCTCTTAACTGTGCACATTGGCTATCTAATACTGCACTTAAAATGTGCACTTAAATCTTTTCATCTCCCAATCTCACCCAAACAAAAGCAAGACAAGATGCTTGATCTCTAAACCACCAGACATAAAATTCATAAGATCTATAAAATCACAAGTGGAAGGTCACTACATTACTTGCCCAAGTTTTCAAAGGCTACTCTATTTGCTATAAAATCACAAGTGGAAGGTCTTATCATGAATTCAAGAACCCCTAAAATCATACTGCGAAGCTCAAATACATCCAAAAGGTCACTCCATTACTTGCCCAAGTTTTCAGGATCTTTTTGGACTTGAACATCTTCTGCAAAATTCCCCATATGTGTTGTCCAAGCTGCTCACTACTTTCGTATTTGGGTTGACAAATGCCTTGACTAAATTTTAGTATACCAAAAGAACCTGTGAAGCATATGCACAAGGGAATAATCGATAGTAAGGCGCACACACACAAGGAAGAATGGAATGGTGAGAATAGCCCAAACCGCAAAACAATTCCAGCAGATAATATCAGCTTAAGATGTTCAGCAGATATACTTGAACCTTTTTATTGAGATGTTCACGAGTAGTAACAAGGCAATTATTCTACCTCTGACTGCAACCAATCCTCTACAGATTCATGCTAATGATTTAAATAGTGTCTCTCTCTTTTTCTGGAGGGCAGTAAGAATTTTTTTTTCCCTTTATCTTTTCTCAGACTTGAAATAGCTCAATAAAGGGTGCTTCATTCACAAAGCTATGCATTTTTATTAGTTCTTAAAGGTTTTCAAGGTGCTCCATTCCCCGAGTTAGGAAGGGTCGGTCTCATCCAAGAATAATAACAGGTCCAAATAAATTCAAGCAGGAAAAAACTCTAATTTTTCATTCACTTGAAACACCCAATTCAGAACATGTAAACAATGAAATGCTTCCTTTTCAAGATGACTTCCTTCAACTACTAGTGATGGAGCTCATAATTTTACACCCAATTCAGAACATGTAAACGATGAAATGCTTCCTTTCAAGGATGATTCAGAACATGAAAGGCTCAAAACAGTGTGTAAAATGCAGAGATGAAGTGAGAAACAATAGGCTTACTACACTAGAAGCCAAACTGAAGCAAAACAGGCACTCCCAGTATCAAAAAATAAGGATTTAGTTTCACTACTGTCATTGATATTCTAGAATCTGATGAAACAAAAACATGAAGGAATATTACAATAGGCGAGCATGACTGGCAGAAAATTAGCATGTCACTAATGAAAAATGCATTCAACAATGAAGAAGCTTGTTCTTAATGTATGTTAGAAAGCCAACTACACTGAGCAATGACCTAAAAAAAACAAAAAAAAAAAAACAAAAGCTCAACACTTTATCTGAACACTTGAAAACACATTTATCAATATTCCAAAATCAAATTCTTAACATTTCAAAGAAAAAGAAAAAAAAAGAAGAAGAAAGGGAATAAAACAAATGAAAGCGTTTGGAAAAGTACCTGTTGGTAGAGGTCGTAGAGGAGCAAAGCAACATCATTCTTGAACTTATCTTAGTTGAGTCCTCCTGAGTTTCCCCCTTCTCAATCATCTTCTTCTCCTCTTCTTCTTCCTCTCTCGGCCTCTTCAAAGGCAAATCCACACAAGTGTGACTTTTCTCTCGTATGCAGATTTCCAGCAATCAATCGGTCATGGTCCGAACACTTAACTACCTCTCTTGAGAAAAATTGTGACTTTTGCATCTCGACACTATAAGCCTGCAAAACACAAAGCTACATAATGACATCATTACTCACAATGGAGACAGAGAGGGAAGAGCCAACACCTATAGAAGTTACCATTGAACACAAAACACCACCACATTCTTGATAGTAAGAAAAGCAGACTTCAGAAAATGAAAAAATAGGAGTTACAATCAAACCAACACAATATAGGCCCAGTGGGTAACTCTACTCTCAAGGTGAAAGGGATTCATATGTCAGTTTGTAGGGTCAATTAGTTCATTTTCACAATCTAAGATAGAACTTTTTCCAAATCATCCACAAAAGGCACTTGAAATTTGGATATAAATGAGATTGATAATTTGAAATGAGTAATTGAGCTTCGACTGTACCAAATTGGAACTCAATCCCTGATTTCTGGAACTCGAAATAGATCAAAGAGGCATTGATACCCCTACCCCTAACCAAACATACCCTAACAGAACCCAAATCTCCTAAAAATCACTTCTGATTATCTTGTGAGCTAGAATTAATCTAAAAGAGCCTGTATTCTGGATTGAATCATAGTTTCTAGTTTCTACTTTTGAACCTCAAATTATCCCGTCAGAATCAAAATCTCCAGCAAATTTGGAAGCACAGAAACAATATCAATTCGATATAAAACTGAAGAAACATACCACATGATCGTGAGGATCCAATCCCTTGCATTCATGAAACATAAATATCATCGGATTCATCGAAATTATCATCGGAACCCTAGGTCATCGGAAAAGGCACAAATTCGAAATAAGAAGCTTACCTGGTGGCGCCGAGTCACGGAATCAACTTCGGCGAACTCGTAACCGCCATCGGTAATATAATCAGGACCCTAGGTCATCATCTCGCACCAAATTGTCGTCGCCGCCGTCGAGAGAGAGAGAGAGAGAGAGAGAGAGAAAGAGAGAGAGAGAGGAGGGATGAGAGATTGAGAGACGGGCTACAATGAGAAGTTGAGTGGGATGAACGAAGAAGAGGAAGGAGCAACGACGGGCTCGATCTGCTTCGCCATGGAATCTATGGATTGAGAGGAGCAGGAGAGAAACGGAAGCAAAACACGTCGCTTTTGTTTTTTCCCGTACCAAGCTGCTAATTGGATCGGGCGAATTGGTTCTGTGCCAAACGGGTAACTAAACCCATTTTCATTTTAAGAGTTTTTTTCACTTTAAGCCCCATTTTCATTTGAACCTTTACCTATATATCTATATATATATATATATATATATATATATATATATAGGGGTACTTTCCGGTGAGGACAACTCTTACTATGAAACGTGAGGACAATTGTAGGCCTTTAGATGAGAAAAAATTGACGGTTGAGAAAAAAAACCTAAAAATATACTAATAAACAAAAAAACTGCCAAACTGCCTCCTTCACCCAAATTCATTTCTTTTGATCTGACCATCACCATTTTTTTAAAAATAATTTGCCGATATATGGCCCAAATTCCAGAATTGATGGTATTTCTTCAATTCCTATACAAATTTAATAACTACGTTTTTTTTTTAGTAGAGAACTACGTTATTATATTGTTATTTCTTTTTTAAGAAACTAGTGTTCAAGTTTAATTGGTTAAATATTCACATTTTGTGTTTTAAATATTCACTTCTAATAAACAAAATATTCATATGTTTCCATTCAATATCAATTGAGATTTTTTTTTGTTATTCCTTTTTAAAGAAACAAGTGTTCAATTTTAATAGGCTAAATATTCATATTTTGTTTTGTAAATATTCACTTCTAATAAAATAAATATTTATGTGTCATTCATTCAACATGAAACGAGATGCCCAGATAAACTTTAGATTACATCAAAATTCAATTGCCTAATCTATCTTTAGTGCAAATTTAACAAAGTCATAAATTCATCAAAACAAAATTTGTGTGGATCAACGTGGGTTAAAAAAAAACGGTTACCAAACTTGTTATCCTAATAACTATATTTGTTTCTCTTTTTTTTTCCAATAAAATAGTGACCCTTTGATTTAGAAGGATCTGATGGCTAATAATCCTCCCCTCGTTACATGGTAAGGGATATCCTCACTGGAAAGCTCTTCTATATATATATATATATATATATATATATATATATATATATATATATATATATATATATATATATATATATATATATATATATATATTTCTTTTAGATGTTAAGAAACCCCTCTAAAAAAACCCTCACCGTCAAAGCGCTATCCGTTCCACGGCCAGCCTCCCTTGCCGGTGGTCTGATGAGCTTCGTTCATCCCCTTCGGTTATACTTCTCTCTTCGGAGAGCCTAAATCTCTCCTCGGAGAGCCCAAATCTCTCTTCGGAGAGCCCAACTCCTCCCTTCGGAATGTCTCGGCTCCGTAGGTTGCTTCTCCTTGGCGTCGTCGGCTCGGGCGATGTCCCTCGATCCTTGGTTGGCCCACCTCCATCTCGCCTCCGTTCCACGGCCTTGTTGGTTGCGGTGGTGGTTGTGATTTCCCTCTCCGGTCTTCCTCGGTCTGGTCGGAATTCATTTAAAACCTAAATCGATTTGGGGCTTTTATGGTTTTATGGTTTTTGTCCCCAAATCCCTATTCTTCGTTGTCCCTTTGGTTCTCCAATCACTTCCCGATCCCGATCTTTTGTTTCTCTGTTGTGGTCGGCCCGAAATCAATCCGGCGTTTGCTGGCTTTCGTCGACCCCCGGTGGTCTCTACCCAACAGTGGCGGTTGTGCCTTGCCGTTGCCCCTTTGGCTTGACGCTGGCTCAATCGGCCTTTCCGCTCCTCCCTCGGTGATTCAGTTCCGGCGAACTAATGTCCTGTTATCCATCTTCGTGGTTGGGGTGGGCTCCCCGTCGCATCTGCAACCTCTTTGGGTCGGGCTTGCTTCGGGCTTGGCTTGGGCTCCAAGTTGTGCTTCGGGCTTGGCTTGGGCCCCAAGTTGTGTTTTTTGGCCCAATGCTTTGCTTTGGTATGCATTGGTAAAAAAGGAAAAAGGAAAAAAGGGGTTAAACTTGTACTCCGTGTGTGTGTGTGTGTGTGTGTGTGTGTGTGTGTGGCCCGGTTTAATATATATTGGGATATAATTAAACACAAAATTTGGTGTTTAATTTTTATCTATAAATGATAAAATTGTCAGTTTTTATCTATATTTAAGAAGGGTCGGATATATAAAATAACTTGTGAAATAAATTTCGGAATTTTCTTGCGCTCTTCGCTCTCTCGCGGTCGTGCTTCACTTTCTCGGGTTGTTTGGAGTTCTGTTTGTTGGATTAGTGGTTAGTTTCGGTTGAGGAGCAGTTCTGCGGCCCTGGTTGATCGAAGTGATCGTGTTGGTAGTGTTCGTGGTCTCCGAAGATCCTTCATCTCAGTGGAGGGAACGTCGTGTGATCCATACTTCCCCAGGTGTCGTCTTTGCCCTTCGAGGATTACTGCTTTCCGTCTTTCCGGCGGCGAGACATCGCGTCAGTTATGCTGTCCCATGCGCTCGCTATCCACTTCTCCTTGCCGGGTCTCCTTCTTCTCGCTGCTGTGTCCGCTTGTGTGCTTAGGGCCTGGTGTTTTCCGGGTTTTTTAGTTCTTTTGTTGTATTAGGTGTCTGTTTTAGGTTTTCATGTTGTATTTTCTTTTGCTTTGCTGTATGTTTAGACGGCTTGCCGTCTGCCGACTTTGTCGGCCTCTCGAGGTCCGGGCCTGTTCGGTCTCGAATTATTTCCTAATAAAAAAAAAAAAGAAGATGTTAAGAACCTGAGGGAGTACATTATAAAAACAATTTAAAATCTTCTTTAATAATGTGATTATTTAAACCTATATTTAATTATTTTGGATATAATGTTATATTATAAAAAATTGTAAAAAGTATATGTATACATTTATAATTATATTAATTTATTTATTTTGGATATAACTTTTATTTTAAAAAATTATAATTTAATAATTATAAATAAATAAAAGATTTATTATTGCATTTTTTAAAAATTTTGAAGAACATAGATTTTTACAATGAAACGTATAAATATGTTAATATAAATATATAAATTATATATATATATATATATATATATATAGATTTAATAAATTTTTATAATATAAAATTATATCCTAAATAATTAATCATAAGACATGTTATAACTTATAATATCTCACTCAACTCGAAACACTCATTATCTTCACTATTGATCTCATTTTTTTTTCTCATGAAAACAACAAAATAGCATTAACGCATAAAGACAAATGTATTTTCGTCGCAACTGCCTTTGAAAAACTGGAGCTCATGCATCTTTTCAAAGAAAAATAAATTATAGTCATCAGTCATCACACGGAAAAGGGCGAGCTCCTGCATTTTTTTTTTTTCAAAGAATTGAAATAGTCATCACTCATCACTCATCAATTTTATCATCATCCCACACAAATTGGCGACTTTGCTATCTAAAAGTTAATAATAATAATAATAATAATAATAATAATAATAATAATAATAATAATAATAATAATAATAATAATAATAATAATAAATAATACATATACACATTGATTAATTTTTTTAGATGTTAAGAACTAGATAAAATATCAATTTTTTAAATAATTTTTTTTTATATAATTTCATACTAAAGTTGATTCTATATGATTTTTTTTATCATTTTAAAAAACATTGATAACAAAAATAACATATTTTAATTAATAAAAGTAGTATTTCGTTGTTAGTCCATATTTAAGTTCAAATTCATCCATCCTCTAATTTTTCATACAAAATTTGCAATTGTTATATTTCTCCACATTTCATTCCCTAATTTTAAGAAGATTAATTATTTCTCCTATAATGCTCTAATCATTTCCCTCATTCCCTCATCTAGCCTCATAAAAAATAATAATTATATACATTTTATAAGTAAAATCTAATTCATTTCCTTTTCTTTCTCTCCTGTAGAAATAAACGCCACTGAATGTGTTATTCAGATTTTTCTCATCAAGTTGCTCACAACTTATTTTGACTAGTTTCGACAGAAAGTTCTAACTAGTTTTAACTTTTAACTAGATTTTCAATTATTCAACAATTTTGACCAGTTTCGAACCTGGATTTAAAATCTAGGGTAAATTACAGAAAAATACCCCTAAATATAACATATTGCACACAACCACCCCTTATATACAAAATTGTAGGAAACCACCCCTTACAGTCTTACACTGTCTTCGTTAGCGTTTATTCAGTTAAATGTTCCATCAAAAACAAGGGAAATTACAAATTTACCCCTAAATGTTTGCAATTTCAATTTACAATTTCTCCCTTTGTTACACTTTTCGTCATCTTCCAAGCTCGTTGTTCCTAGTCCTATCTGTTAGGATCAATATGTGTGTTTTGTATGATGATCATGATGAGAGAGTGAGTCCTCCTTGTGTTGCACACACGGGATCACGTCACCTCATGTCTCCCTTGTATAAAGAGACACTTTCTGTTTCACCAGAAATCAATCAAGAGAGCTAGTTACTCTCGGTCCTTTTTGCTTCCTCTCCAAGCTTCACATTCTCCTCTTCTTATTTCACCATGGATCCATGCTTCACAAGTTAACATGGTATCAAGCTAGTTTTCTTCTTAAATCTTTTCGTTTCTCAGCTTCCGCGTTCTGATTTGTGTGTGATTGTCTCTGTTATTCATCTGTGATTTGGTTTTCACCATGGATGGTTCACAAGTTGATGATTCCGCCATGGATGAACTCTTTCTTCATCATTCTGGTCGTCCGGATTTTGTTTTGTCCACTCGTTTGCTCACCGATGGAAATTACAGTCATTGGAAGCGATCTTGTGAAGTTTCTCTGTTTGCGAAGAACAAACTGGGGTTTGTTACTTGTTCTTTTCAGCGACCTACGTCTGGATCAGCCATGGAACAGTGGGATCGTTGCAATCACATGGTGATTGCTTGGTTATTTCACTCGATTGACAAGGATATTGCTGAATCAATGCTTTATTGTAGAACAGCGAAGCAATTTTGGGATGAACTGTAACACCCCCTTTTAAATCCCAAGGGAGCGCAGCGTTACAGCGCCAGTGAATCCGCAGACTTTAATGTCTTTGAATTCACCTGAGACTTATAGGGACATGCAACCATGCTCCCATAAACAAGACAATACTTCAAGCAGTTGAATAAAATAATGCGGAAGTAAATTAAATATCAAAGTTTGAAATATCCAATCACAACAATATAGCTAAAACCAACGTAGCGATGCGGAAACTTTACAGGTTAAAAAACTGCAGTTTAAAATCCATGGATGATAGTCCTCTCTTCAGCTCGCTCCTGCTCCGCTGCTCGTACTAAACCTGTGGAATATGGCCTGGTGTTTCGTGAGAACGAAGGACACCAGCCATCCAATAAATAGGATGGTTAGTACAATTTCAAATGATAGGGAAAATGTTCAGAATTCAAACTTACAGTGACCATAAAATGGTATGTCACAGGTTAAGGGAAAGACACGAATATTTAAAGTGGAAACTGGTAAAAAGGGAAAAATTCCAAAGATGACTCGGATGATCGTGAAGATCGATGATACGATAAGATAAGAAATTATACCTCGAATAAGAGTGAAGTATAATATAACTGAATTGATCACCTATTAATAATCTCGATAATAACTATAATGTATATAAGTAATTAACACCAGATAAAACATAGTGACACGGGTCGAGACTCAACTAGGACTGCGACCTGAGACTTTGAAGTCTAATCGTACCACGGGTCCAGACTCAACTAGGACTGCGACCTGAGACTTTGAAGTCTAATCGTATCACGGGTCCAGACTCAACAAGGACTGCGACATGAGACTGTTTGAAGTCTAGATATTCAATGGAACCTTTTAGATTGGGTTTTACACTATTCCCAACCTGTGAGATAGCCCTCGCAACTGACTTTAAAATGGTATGTCACAGGTTAAGGGAAAGACACGAATATTTAAAGTGAAAACTGGTAAAAAGGGAAAAATTCCAAAGATGACTCGGATGATCGTGAGGATCGATGATACGATAAGATAAGGAATTATACCTCGAATAAGAGTGAAGTATAATATAACTGAATTGATCACCTATTAATAATCTCGATAATAACTATAATGTATATAAGTAATTAACACCAGATAAAACATAGTGACACGGGTCCAGACTCAACTAGGACTGCGACCTAAGACTTTGAAGTCTAATCGTACCACGGGTCCAGACTCAACTAGGACTGGGACCTGAGACTTTGAAGTCTAATCGTATCACGGGTCCAGACTCAACAAGGACTGCGACATGAGACTGTTTGAAGTCTAGATATTCAATGGAACCTTTTAGATTGGGTTTTACACTATTCCCAACCTGTGAGATAGCCCTCGCAACTGACTTTAAGTCAATCCGCACCACGTGAGATGCAACTTTTTAAATTATAGCAACTTTAACGTTAAAATACCAGGTGATCATAATAACGACATTACACCGACAATGACGTACAAGCACAGATAATTCAAAGGATCTTAATATCGCATGCTATTAATTTGCATGAAAGAAACAAGCAGAATTTAATGTAATTGGGAAGAGGAAAATGGGCAATTTTCACTTATCTCGAGTTATAAACAAATAACACATTTAATACACATATCACTATAATTAAATTAATAATTGCCCATTAATTTATACTCATGCCAATTTATGAATAAGGAGATAAATTACATCAAGCAGACAGATATGCAATTTATCGAAACTGGCAAGGAAATTGGCCACAGGGCCGCATTCGACACAGAAGAATAAAAAGGCACGCCAAAAGAAAATCACGAAACATGCAAAACGCATTGAATGAAATCACTTGCCTTAACCTTCGATGGTCGGCTGACAACAACAAGACGAGATTTTAGCACCTATTGAATCCAACGGAAAATGAATATTTAATATTGATATTTTATACAATTAACTTTACTTAACTCAATTTGAAATTGAATTAATTCTATAAAGTTAATAATCTATACCAATATAAATTCCTTGGGGAGCGGGATCCGGCGTGGGTGCTTCGAGATTGCTTGGTGTCGCTGAAACAGGCAAGAATTGAATAGTTTAGAAATATTGGCCAACTAACTTAATAGATAATTAAGTTAGGGCAGAAACGAGAATAGTATAAAAACAAGGGGAGTTTTTGCAATTTATACCAAAAGAGATTAAAATCTCTGTTTTGTTCCAATCGGGTTTCTTGAATTGGTAAATAAAGAGCGGTCATTCCAATCGGGTTTCACGTACATAGAAGAAGCAGTGAGGGCAGCTCTTCCTCCGGCGGCAAGGGCCAGCAGTGACGGAAAGGACCTCAGCGGAAAACGGAGGCGGGTGCAGCGAGGATCGGAGCGACAATCGGGGCGGTGCTGTGCGGTAGCAATTAGAGACGAAGGCAGCGACTTGGCTCGTGGCGCATCTCCAGGTAAGAGCTGCAACTGCGACGGCCAATCGGCGGTAATCGAAAGCGAGGACGGTAATGGCTCCTACCTCCGGTGGAGAGGATGGGTAGCGATCGAAGGCTGCGCTTGGGCGGCGATGGGTGATGGCACAGAAACGGCAATCAGAGGCAAGGGCAACGACAATCGGAGACGACTCGGGGCGGCCTCGACCTTCTGTTCTCCGGCCAAGGCTGCTCTGTGGTGGGTCTCGGTGGCGAGGGCGGTGGTCAGGCGATGATTGGTTCGTGGCTCACATCGCCGACGATGGATGGCTTCGGCTGAATTGGCTCACGGCTTGGGAGAGTTGGGAAAGGAGGATGAAACGGTGAGGCGGGTGTGGTTGTGGCGGAAAACCCTAACATTTGACGTGTATCTATAATCAGTGGCGAAGCCAGAAAATATTTTGGGGTGGGCAAGTTAGGAGCCAACGTGAGAATAAACAAATTTGTCGGAGATATTTTATAAGAAATAAAATAATTTATATAAATATTGAGAAAAAAAACTCTTAAATTGTGGCAATTTTAATTTCATTCACTACTTTGCCTAATTTTTCTATTCTAATTTTAATCTAATGAAATTGTAAAAAATAATAATAAGGAAATGAGAAACAAAATATTAGATGTCAAAATGCGCTGATTGGGAGTCGTACACGAGACCTGATGAGTTAACCAAGCACCCGTTTACCACTAGACCAACCTAACATATACACTTATTTATACTTTCAATATATATACATGTATTTTTTTTTCCAGTTTGGGGTGGGCTTGGGCCCATACAAGCCCACCCCTGTATCCGCCACTGTCTATAATGTTGAATTAGGTTAGATAAAATATGGATTTTTGATTCATCGCGACTAAGAATCAATTAAAATAGAGATTAAGGGTATATGATATAATTTAAGAAAAAGAAATAAAAGAAACGAATAAAGATGGAGATAGAATATATGTTTCTCTCCTTTAGCGAGATAAATATTATTTAATTTAACTCTATAAATTAAATAATAATAAGGGTATTTAGAGGATTTATATAATTAAATCAAATCATATATTATTTCTCTTTAGAATAATATAATTATTCTAATTCATACCATATATCTTAGGTGAATTTATTAAATGACCAAATTCACAAGATATATACTATGGTTTAATCTGATATAGATTTATTTAATTAAATAAAAATAAGAAATAGCCCAAAAATAATTTGGGGTATTTCATGAACTCGAATCTCGCTTCTGCAAATCAAGTCGAACGAGATTGTTCCAGGTCTAGAAGGAATCTTCTTTCATTTCTCAAGAAAAACTCTCGATTACTGCCTATTTCACTAAGAGGAAGAAGCTTTGGGATGAATACAAGCTTCTTGTTGAACATCGAGTCTGCGATTGTGGTTCCAATTCCATAATTTTAAAGCTTCTTGAAGAATAGCAGGCGATGCAGTTCTTAATGGGATTAAACGAAGCTTATAGTATTGTTCATGGCAATATATTGACGATGGTTCCTCCTCCGTCCCTGGATGAGGTTTACAAATTTTTGCTTCAAGAAGAACAACAAAGTGTCTCAAATGGATCTTCTCAAGCTATTTCGAACAATTCCATGGCTTTTGCTTCTCAATCACAGTCCAAGGCTCCGACGCCTAAATCGCAGATACCTACTTTCAGTAATTCCAAGAAAGCTCAATCCTTCTGTGATCATTGTAAGGTTTCAGGTCACTCCATGGATCGCTGTTGGAAGATTCATGGATATCCTCTTGGATATCAGCCTCTTGCGAAGACAGTGTGTTATCACTACAAGTATACAAGTCACTCCATTGATAGATGCTGGAAGCTTATTGGATATCCACCTGGGAAAGGGCCTTCGTCTTCCTCTTCTACTCCACCTAGGGCTGTTCATCGGCCTAAAACCTAACCGAACCGGGCCGAACCGAACCGAACCGAAACCGAAAATCTCAAAATTTCAAACCGAAAGTCGAACCAAAGCATTAGGTTCGTTTCGGTTATTTACCGGTTCGGTTTGTGTTCGGTTCGGTTTTAACACAAATAAACCGAATTTCCATTAAATTTTTTTAACGTATATAAAAATATATATTATATTTGTATTTATGTGTATATATACACTTATTCCAATTTAAAGTATACAAATAATATAATATATATACATATATATGTATATTACATATATATATCACATGTAATTACAGTATGTTCAAACAGCGTGTATATATACATACACACTGATGATGTATATACATAGTAAGTACGTATGTATACATTGTATACGTATATATACATAGTAAGGATGTATGTATTAGTGTATATATAAAGTATACAAATATATATATACACTATATATATAGTGTATAAAAAAATTCGGTTTAACACAAACCGAACCGAAACCGAAAAATGAAAATTCTTGAACCGAAAGCCGAACCGAAAAACTTCGGTTAGGTTCGGTTCGGTTCGGTTTGTGTTGGTTCGGCCCAAAAATTCGGTTTGGGCCGAATCATGCACACCCCTAACTCCACCTACTGGTTCTTCTTCCAAGCCTGCGTCGGCTCCTGCTACTTCATTGACAATTTGACACAGGCTCAGTATGACAAGCTTATTTCTCTTCTCAGCAGGTCGTATCTTGATCAATCAAAGGTTAAGTTTGCAGGTACAAGTACTTGTCTCTTTTCCTTTAACCATAATTCGGTTTGGATCATTAACAGCCAATGTTCTAAAAGGCGCTAGGCGGCGAGTGGCCGCCTAGCGCCTAGGCGGTTAGGCGGGTGCCTAGACGGCGCCTAGGCGGACTTAGAACAAACTTGATTATTTCCTTATATTTTGATGAATAACACTTGTCAATAATTCATATAATGTAATAATAATCCATAATATCACTTATAAACCCGAATTTGTAGTAGTTAACTAACACTAAAGTAAATAAACGCAAAAGTACATGTCTGACTAACAACTCTAAACATCCTAAAATCCAAAACTATAAGTTCGACTGAAAAGCAAATGCATCCCGACATGGGGGATAAAAAAACCCTAAGTCAACTAATCATATGCTTAGAAGCTCAAATTGAATAATCGTTGGACTAGGCGGTGCCTAGGCGGGCCCAGGCGGCGCCTAGGCGGTTCTTACACGAATTTCCGCCTAGAGGTCCGCCTAGGCTTAAAAATTCCTAGGTCCAGTCCCGCCTAGCGCCCAGGCGGCGCCTAGGCGCGATTTTTAGAACACTGTTAACAGCGAGGCAACTGACCACATTACTCCCCATTTACATTCGTTCATGTTTCATAAATCCATTGAACGATCCTCTTTTATCACCATGCCTAATGGCAGACAATCTTCTATTTCTCATATTGGTAATGTTACTTTAACCCCACAGATTACTCACAGGAATGTACTTCATGTTCTTGGTTTCCATTTCAATTTGATTTCTGTGAAGAAACTTGCTACAAATCTCAATTCTCACATATTTTTCACACATGATAATTGCTTCATTCAAGCCCCTTTGATGAAACAACCATTTCTCCTTGGCAATGAGTGCAAAGAACTGTATGTTGCAACTACAGGCTCTCGAGATTTGCTGGTGACACCAAGACCTGAAGCTTCTACTGTTACAATTTCTTCTTCTACTTTCAATAAGGACAATTTCTTTCATTCAGCCAGTGTGGCTTGTAAATCAACATTGTTACATTGTAGGATGGGGCACATTCCATTTGATCAGTTGCATCATATAGATGCTTCTGTTACTCACAAACATGATTTCATTTGTCAGATTTGTCCTATGGCCAAACAACATAGGCCTTCTTTTTCAATTCATCATTCTAAATCTGCTAATCCTTTTGACTTGGTTCACAATTATACACGGGGACCCTATAAACACATTACTCTTGATGGTTTTTGATATTTCTGAACCATTGTTGATGATTACTCACGATGCACATGGACTTATCTCATGTCTCATAAACGCAATGCTCTCTCCATTCTTAATAACTTTGTTCTTCTAATCAAAACTCAGTTTCAGAAAACCATTAAAGCCTTTCGATTTGATAATGTAGCAGAATTTGGGGACTCTTCAACTGAACATTTCTTTAATTCAGAGAGGATTGCTCACCAAACTAGTTGTGTTGAATCTCCTCAACAAAATGGTGTTGTTGAGAGGAAACACAAGCATCTCCTTGAGGTTTCCCGTGCACTCAAGTTTCAATCCAATCTTCCTCTTAAATACCGTTAACTGCCACATATTTGATCAATCGTTCTCCATTACCTTCCTTAAACAATTCTTCTCCTTATGAATTGTTATTCAAGAAACCTCCCTCTTATACTCATCTAAATGTGTTTGGTTGCTTGTGTTATGTTAGCACATTGAAAAGAGACAAAGACAATTTTCAGCCTAGGGTTGTTCCTTGTGTTTTCTTGGGTTATTCGTTTGGTAAGAGCTCTTACAAGTTGTTAAATCTCATTACTCATGTTATATTCCATTCCAGAGATGTTGCTTTCCATGAGTACTTCTTTCCTTTTTTATTCTAACTCCTTTGGTCATGATTCTTCATATCCTTTGTATGTCATTTCTCATGAAACCTCACATTCTGATTTTCCTCAAAATATTATTCTTCTTTCAACAACTCAAGTTGCCCCTCTTGTTGAACCCGAGCATTCTATAGCACTACAAAGATCTTCAAGGTCTCATCACCAACTAGCTTATCTCAGGGACGACATTTGCACTACCTCATTGCTTGAACCTTTGCCTTCCTTTTCTGCTTCATTACCTCCCTCTTCTTTTGCCTTGCTTGCTCATATCCAATCTTATACTAAACCCGCTTCTTACAAAGAAGCTGCCAATGATCCTAATTGGGTTTGGGCTATGGAAAAAGAGATCAATGCTTTGTCTGCTAACAAAACCTGGGAATTGGTCCCATTACCCCAAGGAAAGAAAGTGATCGGCTGCAAGTGGGTATACAAAGTAAAGTTGAAGGTTGATGGCTCTTTGGAGAGACACAAGGAAAGGCTAGTTGCCAAAGGATACACATAAAGCGAGGGCATAGATTTTCATGATACATTTTCTCTAGTGGTCAAGATGACCACAATTCGAGCTGTGATTTCTCTTGCTGCTTCTAAGAAGTGGGAAATTCATCAATGTGACGTCAACAATGCATTTCTTTATGGGGATTTGTTTGAAGAAGTTTATATGAGAGTTCCAGAAGGCATGTCCAATCTTGGGAATTTAGTATGTCGATTGCTCAAGTCCCTTTATGGGTTTAAACAAGCTTCCCGATAGTGGTTTTACAAGCTCACGACGGCCCTCAAACTCATTGATTTTGTGCAATCTCAGAGTGATCATTCCCTTTTCATCAGAAGGAGTGGTAATCATCAAACTCTCATTGCAATTTATGTGGATGATTTACTCATTACAGGGTCTGACCCTTCAGAAATTTCTCAGTTGAAGAAATATTTGGATGATGTGTTTAGCATCAAGGACCTGGGTCTATTACATTATTTCCTTGGCCTAGAGGTCAACTATGTGTCGAAGGGCATAGTCAAGAGTTGCTTGATGATGCTTAGTAGTCTGATTGCTCTCCCACTTGCACTCCTATTCCATAAAACTTGAAGCTTGCTCTTGATGTGGGAGATCTCATTCCTGATCCCTTTGTATACAAAAAGCTAGTGGGTAAGCTCAAATTCCTCACAAACACAAGCCATGATCTGTGTTTTGTTGTTCAGTCCCTTAGTCAGTTTATGCAACATCCTAGGAGTTCTCATCTTAAGGCCTTGCTCCACACTATTAGATATGTTGCAGACACTCTAGACAAGGGAATCGTTTTCCAAGGTCATGATAAGCATGTGGTGAAGGCTTTTACAAATTAAGATTGGGCTTCATGACCTTTCACTTGATGAGAGAGTGAGTCCTTCTTGTGCTGCACACAGGGGATCACGTCACCTCATGTCTCCCTTGTATAAAGAGACACTTTCTATTTCACCAGAAATCAATCAAGAGAGTTAGTTACTCTCGTTCCTCTTTGCTTCATCTCCAAGCTCCACATTTTCCTCTTCTTGTTTCACCATGGATCCATGCTTCACAAGCTAACACTATCAACCACCCACTGTCATGTCCTCCTGAAAATGACCAATTGAAATAAAACTTCATTAATTAATTATAAATTCAATTACAAATGTCAAAATTTGAAAACTCCATATCTCAAGTTTTAATTGAAAGAAGTGGATGTGCAGACTAAACAAGGAAGAAGAAGACTAGGTGTTAAATGCAAGATACAACCACAACCCTAGATTGAACTGAAATCAAAATTGAAAACCAAAATCCCAACCACTATAAAATAAATGCTAAATCCAAGCCATGAAACCCTTAAGGTCGTGCACACGGCGAGCGGATCTTAAGAGAAGATGGCGGGCCTGCCGGTAGAGGACACCGACTCCCTAAAAAGCAAAGGTGGTAGCGAGGGCATCAACTCCTCAAAAAGAAAAGGTGGTGACCAAGGATGAGGCGGTAGCAAGCAGCCTGGTGGAGGTGGCCATGGGAGCAGCCTCGTGGAGGTAGTATAGCTGCCTGGTGGAGGTGAGGAATAATGAGCGGCCCGAATCGTCCAAAAAAAAAAAAAAACAGAACGTCCTAGGTCACCTGTTCAACACGTCATTTTTTCCCTTTTTTTAAATGCTCTTTTCAATTGATTTTTCCTCTCATTAATGATTTCAAAAGGGATGAATATATATATTTAGGGGTAACATTTGGACAGAACATTTATCGGAATAAGCATAGTGGGTGGCTCTTTGCTAAGGGAGATAATGTAAGGGGTGATTTGCTGCAATTTTGTATATAAAGGATGGTTGTGTGCAATATGCTATATTTAAGGGTGGTTTCCTACCGTTTACCCTAAAATCTAACTACAGAATCATAAGAGCTACTGACAAGATCTTCAAACGACTATTGACAAGATAATTTTAACTTAATTGCACACAAGTCCTAAAGACCTAAACACCATCACCATTCTTCAATCTCCGTCATTACTCAGACTCCATTGAGGCACATTTAACTTGAAGCTTTTATAGATGAAGCTCCTTCTCTTCCTCGTCGGTCCTCCTCTCCTTCGACATTGAAGCTATAAAAATGGTGAATCTCTCGCTCCCTTTCTACTTCTCTCTTCTTCCTTATCTCCTTATCGGTACTCCTCTCTTTCGACCTTTGTAAAAATGGCAAAATTGTTGCTGAAATCTGCACACTTTGTATTAATTCTAATCTGCACACTTTGTATTCACCCTTCGATTCGAGTTGGTGTTGAAATCTGAAGGCCAATTTGATGTCTTAATTGATATGCCATTGTTGCAATTGCTGCCTAGGTTTAGTCATTGGTTTTCTGGATGTGTCTTTTTTGAAAGCCAATTCGAGTTGATGCTGGCTATAGGTTTTTAGACATTCGGTTGCGTCGTTGCGGTGGTGCTGTGGTGGAGCCATGGTGGTTTTCTGGCGAAGAAGGGTAGAATGAAGTATTTAGGAATAAATAATAATTATGTTAAATTGCAGGATAAATATCCTTTGTATTTTGAACTGTAGTTCCTTTATTTTAGGAGACTATCTCCTTCTCCTCATGTATATATGCAGACTTCTCTATCAATAAGAGACACACAATCTTTTACAATTATCCTTTCTCTTTATGGTATCAGCCTAAAAGATCATGGCTATTCCATCTACAATTCCACCAGTTGACTATTCCACCACCATGGTCGCTAAATTTGCTACTCAGATTCCTAATCCTCATGAACCAAATCAACCATTCACTGTCGTAAGTCTTTCCAACATCCTCAAACTCGGCTCTACAAATTTCCTCACTTGGAAGGTTCAAATCCAAGCGACTCTTGAAGGATATGATCTCTTCAAGTTTCTTGATTGTTCACATGCCGTCCCTGCAGAAACCTTCACCACGAACAACACCATAAGTCCAAATCCCGCTTATCAGACCTACAAACGTGAGGATCGCATCCTTTATGGTGCGATTCTTGGAACTCTTTCGCCGTCATTAGCTTGTCTAGTCACCACTTCTAATTCGTCCAAGCAAGTCTGGGACATTCTCAAAACAACCTATGGCAATGCGTCTCAAGGCCACATCAAAAAAATCAAGGAGCGTTTACGCTCTTCAGTTAAAGTCTCTCTCAGTATTACAGAATATACGCAAAAAGTGAAGACGACTGCTGATTTACTGGCATCACTCCAGGCTATGGTATCTACTGAAGAGATCACATACTATTTCCTTTACGGTCTCGATGAAGCATACAAACCAGTTATTCATGCCATCAATGCAAGAGACACTGCAATCACAATTGAACAACTTCATGAGAAGCTTATCAACCATGAGTTAAGCCTTCAACAGGATGCTAAACTCAACAACGGATCCCCAGCTGCAGCATTCAACGTTCAAGTGAAGTCTAACAAAGGCAAACGTAAGCAACAATCTCATTCTTCTTGGCAACCCTCCAATCCAACCCAACCAAACCCTTCTAGGCAATCCTGGCAGCCAACATTCAAACCAAATCCCCCACATACCCAATCTGGTAGCAAACCCTTCCGAGGGTGATGCCAATGGTGCAAAGAGATTGGTCATGTCCTAACCCAATGCCTAGTGTTCCGCCAACTGCACCCAACAATATCCCTACCGTTTTCAGGAAGGTTTCCTGTGGCCCCTCATCAAGCCAATGTATCTACCATCTCCCAAAACAAAAACTGGCTTGTCGATAGTGGTGTCTCACATCACGTCACTAATGACTTAAACAACTTGGCGATTCACTACACCTACAATGGCCCTGACGAACTGTTTGTGGGCGATGACACATGTTTACAAATATGTCATTCTGACACTCTTTCCTTACCTTCAAATTCACAAGTTTTCTCTTTACAAAATGTTCTTTGTGTCCCCTCCCTGTCTAAAAATATTCTGTTAGTTTCCAAGCTCACAAAAAATCATCCTTACGCAGTTGTTTTCTTGTCCGATTTCTTTTTTTTGTATAGGACATCATGTCCAAGAAAATTCTGATTAAGGGTTCTTGTGTGGATGGTGTTTACTTGTGGCCAAAATCTACTCCATCAGTCAATTTCCTCCAAAGGTCCGGCTCGGTCTCCCTTCATCACATGCTTGGCCATCCGTCGATTGTAGTCTTTCAATTTCTTGTAAAAAAACTTCAATTTGTGTTCTTTTCCTTTTAAGCAATCTGATTGTAATTCTTGCAATATCAATAAAAGCCATAAGCTCCCCTTTTATGAATCCACTATTGTGTCCAATCATCCCCTAGAGGTAGTCTATTCCGATGTTTGGAGTTCTCGAGTTACTTCTTATGACGGATTCAAGTATTATGTCATATTTGTTGATCATCATACTCTATACTCTTGGCTCTTTCCTCTCAAAAACATATCGGATACAAAAGATACATTCATTAATACAAAACTTTGCTTGAAAATTATTTCAAATTCAAAATAAAAATTCTTTACACGGATAATGGCGGTGAGTTTCTTGCGCTTCGTCAATTTTTGGCAACACAAGGTATCACACATTTCACCTCATCGCCACACACACCTGAGCACAATGGCATGTCGGAGCGAAAGCATCGACATGTTGTTGAGACATGTTTATCCTTGTTAATTCATTCGGGAATGCCTCTGGATCATTGGCCCCATGCCTAGATCACGGCGACATACTTGATCAATAGACTTCTGACGAGAGGGTTTCTCGACCAAATAAATTTGTAGTCAAGACCCCCGCTATAGTATAGGGGAGTCAGGTTCGTCCTCAGGAGAGAAGTCAGCGGTTCTAGGTTTAGTGTGTTTTGGGGTTCAGGGATAGCAGGAAAAGGTGATGAGGGTGGCTGTCGACAAAGAATAGAGGGGTCGATGTCGAGGGATGGAGAGAGAATGGTGGTTTGATATCGAGTAGAATATGTGCCGAATAAAAATAATAAAATAAAACAAATAAAGATGTCAACTTCCAAGGTTAGGGATCACCACAACAATAAACATATGTGCAGATCATAAATCACATAAAGATGCATGCTTTATATCAAAGAATCGACTTTCACAAATTCCAACAATTTAGGTGATAGAGGCTCTTGCATAAAAACCTAATTTGTTTCTACCTTTTCTTAATTAGGATTAGTCGGCTCTCGCAAATAAACCCTAATTACTATCCAATTCATAATAAGATCACTTTTGCTTCAATATCATGAATAGGGAATTTCCTCAACTCTCGCAAAGGATTAAGCACATAGGTAGATGATGATAAAGACATATAAATTCATAGATTTATAAATCAAACAAACATATCTATGTTGGGATCACCTCAACCCTAGAAGAAGGAAAATTAGAAAGCAAACATGATGAAAGAAATTAACTTTAACATAAAATAAACTAAAACTTACAAAACCTTCCAAACGTTCCTCCTCTCTCGCCTCTCTCGCCTTCTCTCTCTCTCTCTCTCTCTCTCTCTCTCTCTCTCTCTCTCTCTCTCTCTCTCTCTCTCTCTCTCTCTCTCTCTCTCTCTCCTCCTCCTCCTTGCGCCCTAAGACGACTTGACTTGAATGAATGAAAATCAGCCCCCTAGGGCTTTATTTATTGCCTTCATTCCCTAGCTATTCTAGGTAAGAAAGTCTATCTAAATCTAAATATAATTATCTAAAGGCTTAAAGATAAATAAATGCAAATAAAGGAATTAAATCCAAATAGGAAATTATATCTAAAACAGGTAAATCTTCCATGTGTTGATAGGTCTTGATAGATGTTGATAGATCTCGGCCAAACTCGGATTCCTTCGGCTCCAAGGATTCCCAAACCGCGTAGGACAGAAAACCGCGTAACGCGGCTCCGGGACACGGCTCCTCGAGATCGAGTAACGTGGTCGTCGACCATGGCTCGGCTGGGCGTCTCGGGTAGCTGGTGCTCGATCCGGCTCGGTCAGGTGCTGCTGGGTTGTCGAGATCGAGGAAGTTTCTCGAGATCGAGTAAGAGTGATGCTCGACGTCTTCAGTCCTCGGCTTCTCGACTTGGCACAGCTCCTCGACTCCGGACATGGCATCAGGGGTTGGTCGATCTCGACTAGTTTACTCGAGATCGAGTAAGGCTCCGGAGTCGGGTTGATCTGGCTCTCATCTTATCGACCATGCTCTGCTCGACCAGGTGTGCTCGGACAACTTTTGTCGAGATCGAGTAAGTGAACTCGAGATCGAGTAAGTGAACTCGAGATCGAGTAAGTGAACTCGAGATCGAGTAAATCTCTCAGCTTTCTGCTCTGTTCTTAAAACGCACTTTCCCGAGTCCTCGTTCGTCGGATTGACGCATATGACCATGCGTTGGAAAGCTCTTTCCGAGGGCTATAACTCTTATGAAGACATCAAAGCTTGACTCAGAATGAAGAATGGTGAAAGATGGCCTTTTCTCCAGCTGCACCATTCTTAGCTTCTCCGTGAGTTTCCTTTAAGCTCCAAAGTGCGTCCGATTTCTGCGAAATATAACAAAAACTTGTGTAGACCTCCATATATTGCAAATAAACATATACTACACATATTTTATATTATTTTAACCCAAATGAATGAAATGCATGCAGAAATCGATATAAAACTAGATGTAAAATATGGCAGATTCAGCTCACAACAAACACCCCATACTTAAGCTTGCTTGTCCTCAAGCAATACTTTTATTTGTCATTCAGGGGAAGGAATCAAAACTCTCAACATATTGGATTCATTGCCATATGTCCCTGCAATCAATTACCATCCTCGAAAAGGTACTAGTGTCACAAATCCATGCATGTGCAATAAAAAGCAACATCTACTCACAAAAGGAGGGTTATGCAAAAACATTCATTCGTGACAAAGCATTAATAATCAAGAGGACTTTAATTTAAGCTCAATAAGGAGTAGATTTGGTAAAAGGCTAAAGGTGGGCAATTTTTGGCAATGTGGTGCTAATGATCCGGGGAAATGGAGTATTTCCAAACTTTCTTTACTACATCCCTTCTCATAAGATTCATCACCTTCCTCTTATTGCTCATTGCTTTTTTTCAATATAATGCTTTTACCTCTCTAACATCAGCACTGCCTTCTCGCGAGTCGCAAACATGGGTGTCATGAATGGCCCCGGATACTTAGTGCTTTGGACTCCTCACCTGTGTGTCCCATCTCGCCAAACTATTATCTTAGCGAGCAGGGTCGATCTACCTTTATCTCCTGAGGTGACCGGATTTTCTTTCACTCATTAAATTTTCCATATATTTCAAACAATTTCAAACTCCAATAATGATAACAACAACAACACAAACACCATATGATAATCTCCATAATGTAACATCATTCTCAACATAATCCCCGGATGGAAATAAGGTAAAGAATGGAAAATATTTAGATCATGTGGAGCAATATATGAAATAAGGCTCAATATGGCTTTTGTGATGCATAAGCATAGGTAAGGCTAGGATATAAAAATATGAGCATTATATGGAAATATAAAGTCCTCCATCCTCTTATCATGCAACATGTCAAAAGCAACTTCAAATTTTACCTCCTTTCATGGTTTCAAGAAAATATGCACTTCATTGTGACTTCCCTTTACTAGGCAATTTCATACTATATCTCTAATGAATCTAATTTTGCATCGTCGAGTTCAATATTAAACTTCCATGACATTATCAAAAATTTCAATGGGGGTCATTTTTTTTCAAATTTTGGAAAACATGCCTATAAGCACAAAAATCAATAATGAATTCCAAAATAGCCATGTATAAGCAATTCAAGAAATAATGCACAATTATGGTCAAATATGGCAAATATGCATAAAGTAAGCCCTTCCCCCACCCCATACTTAAACATTACAGTGTCCTCACTGTATAAAAACAAGGGTAAAGAAAAAAACTCACTAGACAGGTGTGCAAGGCCTCGAAATCGAGGGCTATGCTGTTGGACCTAGTCCGATTTTAGCTTGCTTCTATCCCATGGACCTGAAAAAATGTAGAAGAGAAATACCCACAATAGAAAAACTAAAAGTTCAAAACCAAAAACAAAAGCAACAATGTCCAAAAATCCCAAAAATGAATGTCTATTTACAAGCTCTAGACTTTATAGTCGCTAGACCGACTTCTTCATTAAGCATTAGCCTGGCTCATCTTTGTCCGGAGGTATAGGTGGATCTGGTGGTTCCTCCGGTGGTGGGAAGCGTGGGATGTCATCCGGGGGCATCATGTGAAGAAGCTTAAACCTCCCCGAGTGGATGCTCCATGGCTTCACCCATTCATCTTCATGGGCTCCAGCTAGCATGTATAAAGGAAGACATAAAGAAAAGATACATACCTCATCATCATACCTCTTCCGCTTCATAGGTTGACTTGGTTCTGTATCTCCACCACAGCAGAACGGTGGAGATGGAAGAGATATTTCCTCATCCTGCGGAGCTTCATGCCACTTTGCTAGGACCCCATACTTGAATATGAACATCGGTTGCTCAAAATCATCGGGGATAGCCTTCACCTTGTAAGGTAAAAGCGATCTTGGAATGCCCTGGTCAACCATGTCCAACTTCTTCTCTTCTAGTGCTATTTTGCCTTGGGATCCTTCATATGGTTTTTCAAAGATAGATTGCAAAGGTAGAATCGAGATCGGGGAAGGACACACCTGGGTTTCTGTAATGTGGTCGACGTCGACTATGGGGTAGTCAACATTGATTGGCGTTGTTTCTCTCATGTACCGTGGGAGTACCCATTGTTCGTTCTAATCTTCTTCTTCCTCATCACTTTCCATAGCTTCAATTTCCTCATAAGAAGGAGACTCTAATCCTTGAGAACGATAGGAAGCCTCAAGTCTTCGGACTAAGTCCTCCAGCCGAGCTATTTCCCTTAATCGTGACTCCTCCACTACGATCCTATTCCTCCGTCTCAAATCTCGGACCCATCTATCCCATTCGCAGTCCCCTTCCCAAAAGTCTTCCATCTTTTTACCTAAACTTTTGAAATCACAATCAAGAACACAAATTAGTGGCAAAAGCTTGGCACCCAGTTGGTACCGGTGAGGTAGGTGGTGGTAGGGTATGTGATAGGGTAAGAAAAAGGGATGGGCTTTTCTGAACCTTAAACACAATCAAACTAGGCGCGATTGATATCTCCCCGGCAACGACGCCAATTTGACGAGAGGGTTTCTCGACCAAATAAATTTGTAGTCAAGACCCCCGCTATAGTATAGGGGAGTCAGGTTCGTCCTCAGGAGAGAAGTCAGCGGTTCTAGGTTTAGTGTGTTTTGGGGTTCAGGGATAGCAGGAAAAGGTGATGAGGGTGGTTGTCGACAAAGAATAGAGGGGTCGATGTCGAGGGATGGAGAGAGAATGGTGGTTTGATATCGAGTAGAATATGTGCCGAATAAAAATAATAAAATAAAACAAATAAAGATGCAAACTTCCAAGGTTAGGGATCACCACAGCAATAAACATATGTGCAGATCATAAATCACATAAAGATGCATGCTTTATATCAAAGAATCGACTTTCGCAAATTCCAACAATTTAGGTGATAGAGGCTCTCGCATAAAAACCTTATTTGTTTCTACCTTTTCTTAATTAGGATTAGTCGGCTCTCGCAAATAAACCCTAATTACTATCCAATTCATAATAAGATCACTTTCGCTTCAATATCATGAATAGGGAATTTCCTCAACTCTCGCAAAGGATTAAGCACGTAGGTAGATGATGATAAAGACATATAAATTCATAGATTTATAAATCAAACAAACATATCTATGTTGGGATCACCTCAACCCTAGAAGAAGGAAAATTAGAAAGCAAACATGATGAAAGAAATTAACTTTAACATAAAATAAACTAAAACTTACAAAACCTTCCAAACGTTCCTCCTCTCTCGCCTTCTCTCTCTCTCTCTCTCTCTCTCTCTCTCTCTCTCTCTCTCTCTCTCTCTCTCTCTCTCTCTCTCTCCTCCTCCTCCTCCTCCTCCTCCTCCTTGCGCCCTAAGACGACTTGACTTGAATGAATGAAAATCAGCCCCCTAGGGCTTTATTTATAGCCTTCATTCCCTAGCTATTCTAGGTAAGAAAGTCTATCTAAATCTAAATCTAATTATCTAAAGGCTTAAAGATAAATAAATGCAAATAAAGGAATTAAATCCAAATAGGAAATTATATCTAAAACAGGTAAATCTTCCATGTGTTGATAGGTCTTGATAGATGTTGATATATTTCGGCCAAAATCGGATTCCTTCGGCTCCAAGGATTCCCAAACCGCGTAGGACAGCAAACCGCGTAACGCGGCTCCGGGACACGGCTCCTCGAGATCGAGTAACGTGGTCGTCGACTATGGCTCGGCTGGGCGTCTCGGGTAGCTGGTGCTCGATCCGGCTCGGTCAGGTGCTGCTGGGTTGGCACAGCTCCTCGACTCCGGACATGGCATCAGGGGTTGGTCGATCTCGACTAGTTTACTCGAGATCGAGTAAGGCTCCGGAGTCGGGTTGACCTGGATCTCATCTTCTCGAACTTGCTCTGCTCGACCAGGTGTGCTCGGACAACTTTTGTCGAGATCGAGTAAGTGAACTCGAGATCGAGTAAATCTCTCAGCTTTCTGCTCTGTTTTTAAAACGCACTTTCCCGAGTCCTCCTTCGTCGGATTGACGCATATGACCATGCGTTGGAAAGCTCTTTCCGAGGGCTACAACTCTTATGAAGACATCAAAGCTTGATTCAGAATGAAGAATGGTGAAAAATGGCCTTTTCTCCAGCTGCACCATTCTTAGCTTCTCCATGAGTTTCCTTTAAGCTCCAAAGTGCGTCCGATTTCTGCGAAATATAACAAAAACTTGTGTAGACCTCCATATATTGCAAATAAACATATACTACACATATTTTATATTATTTTAACCCAAATGAATGAAATGCATGCAGAAATCGATATAAAACTAGATGTAAAACATGGCAGATTCAGCTCACAACAACTTCCCACTTCTATTCTACAAAATGAGTCTCCATTTTCCAAGTTATTACATGTCCCGCCAGATTACAATAAATTGAAGAGTTTTGAATGTTTGTGCTATCCTTAGTTACGACCTTAATTATAATGCCCACAAACTTCAACCCAAATCTATTGTTTGTGTATTTATTGGTTATTCTTCGATACAAAGTGAATTTCAATGTTTAGATCCGATCACTCGTCGAGTTTATACATCTCATCCTGTCAAATTTGTTGAGCAAGAATTTCCATATAAACACATAACTCCCGCTATCCCTTCTTCTAATATGTCTGGTCAATGGGATCAAATGCCAATTCCAATTTTCCAAAATCAAGGAACCCAATTGGCCGTACCATCCTTGCCCCAAAATCAAATTTCAATTTCCCACAATCCTTATCATTCTCAACTTAATGAGTTTAATTTTCCAACCTCAGACACTCTCACACCCTAAAAAACAAACAAGAATTTGTCGGGTAATTTTGTGAAAATAATCTTGTCAATAGGCGTTTTGATATCTTATCTATAGCCCCATTCATAGGGAATCATTCTTTTTCTTTGGAGCAAAGGCCCACTAATCGTTGCAGCCCAAATACTCAGAAGGTCCACAATGAAGTACCACTAGGTCCACCACTATGGAAGCAAGCCGAAGGGTTATTTGAGCTCTTATTGTACAATTTTATATTATTTTGTTCATGTTTCGGTAGTTTACTAATAAATTCTCAATTTTTCTCCCACAAAATACTTTTGTTTTTAACTAGGAAATGTATTGCTAATTTTGCTTTCTAGTTTAATGTTGATTTACATTGCTTTAAGTTAAACCTCAACGTAGATGAAGGGAATGAGTTACATTAGTTGTTTTTTTTTTAATTTTTTTTTAGGTAAGAATTCGAGTTCAGACAAGTCTGAAACTCGAAGGTTGGCTAAGCCGACAGACGGAAAAGTCGTCTACAAACATAACAAACAACAAACATAATGATACAAACTCAGGCAACCGAACATTACAAAAACAAAATCAAGCAAATCAAAACCAAAAAAGGATGTGGACGAAGATGACGGATGAAGCCAAGTCCCACTCTGAAGTAGAACCGTTGGCCATCGATACATCAAGATCTGATCATCCCATGGGCAGTGAGGAGGAAACTCCAGGGAAGCAGTCAATCCGAATAGCGGAGACGCCACGATACACACTGCCACGATCCCAACTTAATGAGTTACATTAGTAGTATAAAGAGGTACATAGGGCATTAGACCATGTGCATCTATGTTGATGATTTATTTGTTTAATATATATTTTTTTAAAATAAATTATATTATAATTGGTGAAAAATATGTAGTGGGGTGTAGATAAAAGTGGAAAGAGAGTGCAAGATAAACTTATGGTTGCAAGGGGGAAAAAAGATGAAATCTTAAGGGAAGGTGCACGTGAAATAGAAATTAATTTAAAGAAAAAAAATTAATAAGGTGTAAAATTAACGTGAGGAGATAAATATAAATAAGAATGAGGTTTCTTAGCTATGATTCTGAATGGTCTCATATCGATCAAGGGGTTAGGAACGATAACATTAATATCCGCGACTTCTTTGCATTACCCATCGCCCCGTCCCCCACACTAGCTTTTGTGAATCTAGTTGCTTAATGCATATGCAATTAGACATATTTTATATATAAAAAAACAAATATGCAATTAGACAGGGTCAATCGAATTTCAGATCAATCGAGTCAAGAGTCATTTCGGGAGAGTCAAATTGGATTTGTCCCTATTTCGGAATTTTTTTTCAAAATATTCACTCAAAAATAAATATAATATTCACACATTTAAAATATTTACAGAAATATTCATTTTTCACAGGTTTGACAGAGAAACGCGGTTTGAGACCGCGTTTTATTCGAAAGGTATAAAATTTGAAACTAGAAGAAAAGTAGAATGAAACCGCGTTTTATTCATTTATTTATTTTAAAATTAAAAAGAAATAAAAAACCCAAAATAAAAGATTAAAGCGCGGCCTGAAGCCGCGATTCACCCGGTTCTTCCTTCCCCGTTCTAAATTGGTGGAGGCCGGCGCCTGCAGAATGGTGGTCGGGCAGAGGGAGGGAGCCGAGGGGGCGCCTGCAGATCGGTGTGGAAGGACGGACGAAGCCGAGGACCCGGGGAGGCGGGGGACGACGCCGGGGAATCCGGGGATGAAGAACGGATTCGTCGAACGAATCTGTCAATTGGAGGCGGGAAAAGATTGCTACTCGAACGGATTTGTCAATCGAACGGATTCGTCGGCGGCAGGGGTAGGGTTCCAGTGGTAGTTCACGGAGCCGGCGCCGGGTCGGGCGGAGGGAGGGAAGTGAAGGAAGAAGAAAGCGGGGAGTGGGCGAACAGATTCGTCGATGGCGACCTTGGCCTTGGCATAAAAGGCCGGTGTCGGGTCGGGCAGAGGGAGGGAAGTGAAGGAAGAAGAAGGCGGGGAGTGGGCGAATTCGCAGGCAGCAGGCGGGGACCAGTTCGACCGAAATGGTGGCGGAATCGGGCGGAGAAAGACCAAGCGACGGAGACGGTGGCGGCAGCAGGCAGAGGCAACGGAGATGGTGGCGGTGAAGAGGGCGAAGAAAGACGATGGCCGGCGATGCAGGCTGTGGTGAACTGGTGGTGAGGTAAAACGCGGGTTGATGCCGCGTTTTACTGTTTGCGTTTTTATTTCCCTTTTTTTAAATCAAAAATATTTTTATAAAACCCTAAAATATGTATAAAACGCGCTTTCAAACCGCGTTTTTATACAAAAATGTAATTTTCTCCTAGCACTTTGTTTAAATTTGTGGATTTACCCAAGAAACGCGGATTCAAGCCGCGTTTCTCTGATAAGTCTACAAAAAATGAATATTTTTGTTAATATTTTAAATTTGTGAATATTATAGTAAATATTTATTTTTGAGTGAATATTTTGAAAAAAAATTCCCAATTTCAGGTAAATCAAATGGTTCAAAAACACAAATTTTTTGAAGACATTATTAAAATATTATAAAAATTAAATCATAATATGAATATGTCAAATTAAACTAAATAATAGTATTATAATTAAATTCATAAATACTAACATAATAATAATATATAATTATTTTAAGCATAAAAATATCACATTTATGCAAATATATAAGTGCTCCAAAGATACTATAATTATAAAATATATATGTGTTTGTTAGCTTATGAGTGACATTAACGAACACACTTGCATGATGAATCTACGTGAAGTCTATATGATGTCTTAGTATCTACATGATACTGACTCATCGGGTCATTGGGTCTTTAGAAATTAAGATCTTGTAGAGATTGAGATTAAGAAACACAAACCAGGACACCATTGTTGTGTATTATAGAGAGAGGAAGAAAAAATTTGTTCCAAGTTGTTCTACATTTGATGCAAGCTGTTAGTATGATAAAATTACTAAATTGCCCTTTTGTTTTCTCCGAGCATTCGAATCAAATTTTCTTGATCGGATCATGTTTTGATAGATTTATATGTAATTAAATGTTATAATGGAATATAGCTACGTACAAACAAAAACCAAACAAGTACCAACTGAGATATTCTATTACAAAATCCAAAAATGTGAGATTTATATTAAGGGAGAAAAAAGAAGAGAGAAAATCAATGACGATAAAACGCCATGTTGAACTTTTCAATGTCAAATTAATAATCAATCACTATCATAATCAAACTGTTTGCCCTTAATTAATTTGTTTCATGCAGCATTTGATTACACTACTTCATGCATAATTTACATGCATAATTTACATGTCCTACTAGAAAAAAAAAACTTGCGAATCACATGGATTTCGAAAGAAACATAAAGCATCAAGCAATGACTGGGGCGCCCTTGCCCATGAGCTGGTCGCACCCGAGAGCACATGCCTTTGAGCAACCTTCATTTGTAGCTGAATACAACCGCATACATATAGGCATGCACTGATCGGAGCACCCTTCGTTTGATGGCTTTGGCGATGCTACTGACACCATTGTTTCCGAGAAATCCTCGTCCAACGATGTTGATTTCACGATCATCGAATTCGAGATCATAAATATGATGAATATCAATGCTCTCTCGATTCCTGGCTTCCTAATTCCCTTAATTCCTAATTCCATGATAATCTTATAGCGTATCAAGCATTGCCTTGTAATTAGGTTGTGAGTTTCCCAAAATGGTGCCGTGAAATCTAACAATGTGGATTGATTCTCAAGATCTGTGTGTAAAAACACGACCAAATTTTTTGTGGTTTGAATTGATTTGTTGTTTTTCAGTGTAATGGCGTAATTTTTGTCAGAGATAGGAGGTATGCATGAGATGGATTCGGAGAATAGTGTAACAGGCTGAATAAATAGAAAACTCTAATAATACCTAGCTAATGTAGTTGTGAGGGTTTTTTTTTTCAAAAGAAAAAAAAAAAGAAAACCGGAGAAAATGTATCATTTTCAATAGAAAACCACTTGCACATCCACCAATCATGGCTCCAAAAATGATCGATGAGCACCAAGTCCAATTACATCAAATTCTCATTCCTAATAAACAAAACTCCTAAAACCTACTTACGATTAACAAATTAGAAACATCCAATGCAAGAACTCAAGTGAATCGATCGAATCAATTCAGACACATCCCATCGCACTCAAATTCCAAGTAAAATCAAAAGGTAACCGAGTTTAGAGAATTAATATGAAGTAGAGAGAGGAACTCACATGATGCATAAGCAAGAGCAACGACGACAGCGACTGCGAGAGTGTGGTGGGTTAAAAATAAGAGGAAATCGCTGATGGTAGATTGATACGTTTGGAATGACTATCACGTTTTGTGTTGGCTGTTGTGTCGTTTCGGGAATCGCTATGGACTGCACACCTAAGCACATTGATTTGAAGTAGCGGCTAGGATTTGTTAATGTGGAATATTTGTTTTTTATAGGTTCACATCTTCCACATGATTAATTTATCAACTTTCGGTAAATTAATTGTGCACTGAATAAATTAATTATACATATAACAAGTAGATTTTTTTTAAAAAAAAGTGTCACAAACAATACAATCAACTTGGAGTACATATAAGAGCGAAAAACTCTAGAGAGGAGGCAGAGGCTTTCTCTCTAGATTTTGTCAATAATGAAGCCCCAAATCTAACCCTAATTCAATGTGAGACCTCTCGTTCTAACCTCTCTCTCTCTCACCGTCTCCATCACTCTCCTCCCTCCCTAAAACTGCTCCAGTTCCTATCCTCCTCTGCCTCATCCCGCCGTCCACCTATCGCTGCCGCCGCTCCCCTGTCCATGGCTCCGGTATCCAAGAGGAAGTCGGTCGCTCACCTCCGCTCGCTCAGATCTCCTTTCTCGCTTAGATCTCGGCTCTTCTCTTCGGATCTCTCTTGCTCGCTCGCCTCTCCTCCTCAGATCGCTCGCTCACATCTCTGTCGCTCATATATCTGATGATCGTCGACGGTGCACCGCCTCCCGTTCCTGGTGATTCTTAATTTGTCCTCCAATTCTCCCTGTTGCGATCCAATTTCGTCCGGAGCGAGAAATCGAGGGAGCGGCCGGAGCGATTGCATCCTCTGAGATCCGAGATCTCCTCGGTGGATCCAAGATCTCCTAGGGGCTACGTTCAGGCATCGAGGAGGGACGACCGACTAACCACCAATGTAAGTCCTCTAATTGAATGTATATTCTATAGTTATTTTAAATTTCATAGATCTGTTTTGAGCTTGACTACATAATAACTTCGCAGTGTCAGTAATGTTGCGAAGATCAATTGTTTGATGGAGGGACTAAAAAATTGCTCGTTTGCTTTTCCTTCTTCAAATTCGAGAGTTCAGATCTCAGAGGTTCAGTTCCTTATGCAAATTCGCGAGTTCAGATCTCAGTGTTTGATGGAGGGACTAAAATTATGTCTAATTGATCACCACCAAAGAAACAATATTTGTCACAGTCTAGTTGTTTCACTGATTCAGCTAATGATTCCTGGTATAAGTTTATGATTTAGATGTGTCTTTCATTCATTTTCAGCATTTATTAGTTAGATTTAGATATGTCTTTATGAATGTAAGGACTTATCCTTTATATTGTAAAAAATGCACATTGTGTTTAATCTGTTTTTGAGTCTAGATAAGCACTAAATTTGCACTAAGTTATATTACATTTGTAAAAAACGCACATTGTCATTTTTTAGATGGTTTCGTATTATTCTACAATTTGACACATCCTTTTTTGTGTGCATTCATTTGTTGTTGTAATTACAAAGGTTTCTCTGGGAAGCTTGACAAGATTTAACCCTGATAATATTGATGGTTGCTGCTGCTGCTTCCTTGGCTTTGGGCATCAAATCGGAGGTTGGTTTAGTGAAGCTGATTTAGTATGTCAATCTTTGTGTTCTTTGTTTACATATACACTATGTCTCGCTGGATTTACTTAAATGAGTATTGCAAGGTATTGATTTTGCAATTTCTTACCAATAATCTAGAGTTGGGAATTTTATGTGTTGAAAACCGCATGTGAAGGCAACATGTAAGAGACAGTTGTCTAAAGGCTTAATTGGCAGCTTGTGTCCGATTAATGTAAGGTTTATGAGATTTTAGTCTCTGCCCACTTTGACATGCATATTTGTTGATGCAATATTCCCTTTCCTTCTCTCTTTGTTATTCAATTAATTACTGTCCATTTTCTTCAAGGTATAAAAGAAGGATGGTACGATGGGGGAAGCATTGCCTTTGTTGTCATTCTTGTGATTGTTGTTACAGGTATCAAGATTATATAATAAGCTAGTTAAACTGTTAGCATTTTCTTTTGCATTTTCATTGCTCCAAGTCCAAATAACGGTGCTAATGAAATCTATGTTATGAAGGGAAATTGAGGATTTATGATTTGCAAGTTAATAGGATGCTCTTTGACTTTGTCAGGAAGTGTTTTAAAGTGCAAAATGTTTATACTAAAATATCAGAATTCAAGACATCTTGAACAAGGAAAAGGCTATCTAGATGCTTGAAGATTAATTAAAAATGAGATGTATTCTTTTAATACAAGTAGATTTAGGTAGTTACAATCTTTACATCTATATGAGTTCACCAAAATAAAAATAAAATCTTTACATCTATATCAGTTTCTATTTATATGTTGTTGTTCGATCAATTTCTATTTAGGTTGTTTGGAGCTATTCATTTGGTTGAGGAGTTATTGAGTTTCCTAGTCGAATGCTTTTAGCCTATTAGCTCAAATGGGAGAGCATTGTGCTCGTGCACAAAGATGTGGGTTCGAATCCCATATAGGTATATTGAATTGTGATTAAAAGGTGCAATTTTAGTTTGAATTTTACTTTTTAGTGTTTGAATTGTGATTTTTTTCTTGAATGGGTTTTGTACACTAGATGAATGGGTTTTGTTCTGACAGAAGGGGTTGGACTGGATGAATGGGTTTTGTGATGATAGAAGGGGTCGGACTCTTGAATGTAAGTTTGTTATATAATATAGTAAGCTAATTTCACAACATAATCGGCTTAACTGATAGAAATTCTAAAATTAATAAAGGGATTGCGATGATTCAAATTTCCCAATCACTCAAACCCTTCCTAAAAGACTATTTTTTCTTGGCGTCAGCAATGTTGTTGGAAATTTGGTCAACATGATCTTATTTTTGCTCAACAATAGTTTATATTTGCACAACAGTCGATACTTGTGAAATTTTGCTCAACGTGATCTCATTTTTTTCTCAATATAATTTCATACTTTCTCAATAAATTATTGCACAACATGGTCTTATTTTTGCGCATCAATAGACTATAATTGCACAACATGGGGCGTTTGGTGGAAATTTGCTCAACATGCTCTTATTTTTGCTCAACATGGGGCGTTTGGTGGAAATTTGACACTGTTGGTTAGCGTAGTTTGAAGTATTTGTGACACTAGCCTTGTATTTTTTGATTTTGAAGTGTATGTGGTGACACTAGGTGGTTAAGGTCCAAAGTAGTGCTGACACTGATATTAGTTACAAGTAGTGGTGACACTAGCCTTGTATTTTTTTTATTTTCAAGTGTATGTGGTGACAGTAGGTGGTTAAGGCCAAAAATAGTGCTGACATTGATATTAGTTACAAGAAGTGGTGAAACTAGCCTTGTGTTTTCTGATATTGAAGTGTATGTGGTGACGTTTTATGTTACTGAAGTTTATGTGGAGACACTAGGTGGTTAAGTCCCAAAGTAGTGCTGACACTGATATTAGTTACAAGTAGTGGTGCCACTAGCCTTGTATTTTTTTTATTTTGAAGTGTTATGTTGCACAATATTGTCTTATTTTTGCTCAACAATAGATTATATTTGCACAATAATCGAAGAGTTGTGAAATTGCGCTCAATAGACTATGATTATAGAACATGGGGAATTAATGGAATTTTTGCTCAACATGATCTTTTTTTTTTGCTCAAAAATAGATTATTTTTGCACAAAGTATTGAAACTTTTGAAATTGTGCTCAATATGATCTTATTTTTTCTCAATATATTTTTCATACTTTCTCAATATATTATTGCACAACATGGTCTTATTTTTGCTCATCATTAGAATAAAATTGCACAACATGGGCAATTGGTGACAATTTGCTCAACAATAGTTTATATTTGCACAACAATTGAGACTTGTGAATTTGTGTCCAACATGATCTTATTTTTTCTCAATATAAATTTATACTTTTTCAATAGATTATTTGCATAACATAGTCTTATTTTTGCTCATCATTAGAATAAAATTGCACAACATGGGCGACTGGTGAAAATTTGCTCAATATGATCTTATTTTTTGCTCAACAATAGTTTATATTTGCACAAAAATTGGGACTTGTGAATTTGTGCTTAACATGATCTTATTTTAGCTCATCAATAGGCTATAATTGCACAACATGGGGAATTGGTGGAAATTTGCTCAACATTAGATTATATTTGCACAACAATTGAGACTTGTGAAATTGTGCTCAACATGATCTTATTTTTTCTTAATATTATTTTATAGTTGCTCAATAGATTATTGCACAACATGGTCTTATTTTTGCTCATCAATAGATTATAATTGCACAACATGGGGGATTGGTGATAATTTGCTCAACATGATCTTATTTTTGCTCAATAATATATTATATTTGCACAACAATTGAGACTTGTGAAATTATGCTCAACAAGATCTTATTTTTTCTCAATATTATTTTATACTTGTGAAATTTTGCCCAATATGATCTTATTTTTTTTCAATATAATTTTATACTTGCTCAATAGATTATTGCACAACATGGTCTTATTTTTGCTCATCAATAGACTATGATTGTACAACATGGGGGATTGGTGGAAATATTGCTCAACATGATCTTATTTTTGCTCAACAATAGATTATATTTGCACAACAATTGAGACTTGTGAAATTGTGCTCAACGTGATCTAATTTTTTTTCTCAATATTATATTATACTTATTCAATAGATTATTGCAAAACATGGTTGTATTTTTGCTCATCAATAGACTATGATTGCACAACATGGGGGGATTGGTGGAAATTTGCTCAACATGATCTTATTTTTGCTCATCAATAGATTATATTTACACAACTATTGAGACTTGTGAAATTGTGCTCGACATGATCTTATTTTTTTTTCAATATTATTTTATAGTTGCTCAATAGATTATTGCACAACATGGTCTTATTTTTGCTCATCAATAGACTATGTTTGCACAACATAGGGGATTGGTGGAAATTTTCTCAACATGATCTTATTTTTGCTCAACAATAGATTATTTTTGCACAACTATTGAGACTTGTGAAATTGTGCTCAACATGATCTTTTTTTTTTCAATATTATTTTATACTTGCTCAATAGATTATTGCACAACATGGTCTTATTTTTGCTCATCAATAGACTATGTTTGCACAACATGAGGGATTGGTGAATATTTGCTCAACGTGATCTTATTTTTGCTCAACAATAGATTATATTTGCACGACAATTGAGACTTGTGAAATTGTGTTCAAAATGATCTTATTTTTTCTCAATATTATTTTATAGTTGTTCATTAGATTATTGCACATAATGGTCTTATTTTTGCTCATCAATAGACTGTAATTGCACAACATGGGGGATCGGTGAAATTTTCTTAACATGATCTTATTTTTGCTCAACAATAGATTATTTTTGCACAACCTGGGGGGGGGGGGGGGGGTCGAACCACCAACCTCCTGAATAACACTGAAATTGAATAAATAGATCTAGGTGGAGTCGAACCACCAACCTCCTGAACAACTATTTGTCCAGACGCTCTTTCCTATTTGAGCTTATAGATCTTAATGCTAGGATATGTTTATAAATTGCAAAAATAATATTATCAAGTGCACCAAAAAATATTGTAAACAGTGGCTTCAAGATTTGCCAAGTATGGGCCCCTAATCAATATTACTCATACGTTAGCCGATCTAATAATTTGCTCCACTTGAAAAGAAGAGATCCTAAACGAAAATGTAAAATACATACCATTAATGTCATCTTAAGTTGAAAGACACCGCTGCTAATTATGTTGAGAAAAATAAGAAAAGGATCCTTCAGTTTTGGTTCAGGAAGAGAGACTATTTTTCTAGGATGGGGGACAACTCTATTAAGCCATTATTAAACCATCAAGCATTAGCAAACCTAGGCAGAGCATGAGACAACTCTATGGGTATAATAATGAACCAAGCCATTATTAAACCATGTCAGCACACTAAGCAAGCACTAGCAAACTATGTCAGCACACTAAGCAAGCATCATGTTGAAGCCTCTTCATATCTTTTGCAATCACTTGAAGCAAGCTTCTTGAAGCAAAGCGTATTTGGAAGGTGCAGTAGAATCAGGATGAACTCTGTCAGCACTTATGAACTCTGTCAGCACTTTCATGCAATCACTTCAAGCAAGCTTCTTGAAGCAAAGCGTCTTTGGAAGGTGTAGTAGAATCAGGATGTACACTAGTAACTTTGGTCCATTGCCACCTTGTGCTTACTTTTCTCTTCTTTGTTTTTTCCCCTTTAACTGTCACCCATAAAGGAAGCTGTTCAAAATGACAGAAGAAAGAAGCTTGCAATGCTTTTATAAAGTGGTCTAGCTAACATGTATTTGTGTTTCCTGAGGACTTTTCTTTTGAACTGTAAAATAAAAAAGGTCTTGAAGTAAAACAAGAAAAATTAGACAACAAGGAATTTTCAAGTACAAAATGAAATGGAAACCAAAGAACTACCAAGAATTGCTAAAGTTCGAGTTGCAGCTTTATTCACATGTGGCTCAGGCCTTGATGTAAGACGGATAAGAAGTTCCCTCAGGCTTTCTGAAGTGATAAGAATCCGACGATTCTCCAGACAAAAGGCCAAATTTCCAATGACTAACATCACTAGTACGAAAAATAGGAAATTGAAGAAAATAAATGATTAGTTGTTCCTATTTATGTGACTCAAACTCAGCAACTAAGCTATGTGAAGCAAAAACGAGTTGAAATCATGATTTAATAAAATCTAGTACGAAAAAATAGCAGGAAAGAATACATGTGACAAAGTAATCTTTGAATCATACATGCTAATAAGAGAATCAGCCAGATTAAGAGCCTCGTCTATAATAACAATATTGTTCTTCAAATCTAAACCCAGTGCCTCCCGAGATGACTTTGATAGAAGAGACTGATATGGAAGCACAATGAGATTAACTGAAGGAACCATACTCCTTGAACCATAATATGGACAAGTTCCTAAATTTCTCCCAAGCTGAACAAGATCTTCAATATCCTTAAACTCCTTTTGCAAACTCCTCTTCCTAAGAATGGGGCAACCACTTGAAACCTTGGTCCTGCGTTTTTCACCTTCAGCTCTCAAGTTCTGTTCACCAAAGTAGCAATACCAGTGAGGATATGTACAGCAGTAAAGGCACACAATTTTCACAAAATCACAGGAACAGAACATAATTTAATGATGGAGGAAATATAGATTGACTGGCTAGGAAATAAAATAGTAAATTTCTTCCTTAATGCAAATCTATTGGCAATATCCCCATATTCACAAATATACATCTACGATGATGAAGTTCAGACTCAGAAAACTGACACTAAACGATTTTTTTCGATCAGCAATTATTGTCACAACTCACGAGCAAACATAATGACAATGTTTCATGGTATACCGGTGGTTTAGTATCATGCCTTTAAGTAATGTTTTCGTCAAAGTAAGATCCATAGTCATTATGGCACACATATTTCAAGATTCAGCATAGGACCTCTGGTTTCTCCATTAAACTGATAAAAACATCTGATGCAACAACATCAAGAGTTGAGAAAGAACGGGATCAGTGGAAAGAGCAAAATCAAGAAAAAGACCAGCAAATCAAGCACCAGCAAAATCATGAAATTGAACCAAAATCAAGCACCAGCAGAATCAAGAAAAAAAAAGACCAGCAAATCAAGCACCAACAAAATATTAGGTCGATTTCCTTATCAATCGATCTTCGATCGATTGATAAAAAAACAGTCGGAACGAAACCTCAGCTCATGAAAATTGATCAACGGTGATCCTGCAAGCAAAGAAGCAAAGTCAGCAGAAGCAAAGATCGATTTTCTTATCAATCGAATCGATCTTTGATCGATTGATAAGTAAAACAGTCGGAAGCAAAAATCGAGTTCCTTATCAATCGATCATCGATTGATAAGGAAACCTTGGCTCGTAAAAATACAGTCACTCGGCCTATTGGGGCATTTCATCAAACAGGTTATGTGCAAAACATAAAACAACATATCAATCACAAACATAAAACAACAAGGACAAAATTTCAGATTTCGTTCAGCAATTGCAGCCATCACAAACAAAATCGAGTTCCTTATCAATCGATCTTCGATCGATTGATAAGATTCGGAAGCAAAGATCGATCAGTCGGAAGCAAAAATTGAGTTCCTTATCAATCGATCTTCGATCGATTGATAAGGAAACCTCGGCTCGTAAAAATACAGTCACTCGGCCTATTGGGGCATTTCATCAAACAGGTTATGTGCAAAACATAAAACAACATATCAATTACAAACATAAAACAACAAGGACAAGATTTCAGATTTCGTTCAACAATTGCAACCATCACAAACAAAATCGAGTTCCTTATCAATTGATCGAAGACCGATTGATAAGGAAAACAGACAAAAGAAAAAATCGAGTTACTTATCAATCAATAAGGCGCGGGATGAGGAACTGCAACAAATTCGAAGAGAGAAAGGGAGATGTACCTCAAGTCGGAGCCATCTCCAACAATTGTCATCGTCGCCTGGAGCTCACAGAGATGGACGGAAGGGAGAGCGCGCGTACTTCCTCGCTCGTAGAGATGGACGGGAGACAGAGCGCGTAGGAGGGGTTTATATTGTGGACATTTCACCAATTGGCCCAAAACATGGACATTTCACCAATTAAGACAAGTTTTGTGGACATTTCACAAATTCCCCCCAAATCTAATAGAGAAATCCTTGCCTCAAATCCTCCCCGTGTAAAATCCTTCAATTCAAACCCCCAATTTGCTTAATTTTAGAGACATTAACATGTCTTTCCGCCCCCCCTTTCGACTCCCCTCCATTGGTGGCCTTCTTCTTTTTACCTACCAGCCTTCAATTTTTCCCTGTTGGCTGATTTGGGGATTCCTACGCTCTCGTTCGACGGTTATGGGTGCCTTGCCTCGTTTGGTTACGACTTTCGTTTCGTCGGGTGTGGGCTCATTCTCCTATGTTCTCCTTAGTTTTGGCTCGGTTTGGTGCTGTTGGGAGACTGCTCATTCGTCCTCTCTGGCCCTGCCCTGGCAATTCTAGTCGTCTCCTTCAATATTGCCTCCTCTGGTTTCGTCTTCGATTCCATTCTTGAATGCCGCTTCTACAACTCTGTTCCCCACTGAAACCTGTCGCCGCTCCTTCCCCGCGTTCCTGTCACCCCCATCAATACCTCCTTCGTTGGTGGTGGCATGACCCTTGGTTTGTCTGACGCACCCCGCTCTGGAGACCACATATCGCATCCTGGTGACTCTAATCCCATATCTAGTGACCCCTACCTCTCCCTTCCCTCTTCGATTGGCCTCCCAATTTCTTTCCGATTGATTTTGCCGTCGTCCTGGGTTGTCGTCGACTTCTTCCTCGACCACCGTCCGATCTGCTACTAGCTCGGACTTTGCGTGCGAGATCTTCCTCGACCTTGGCGTGCGAGTAACCTTTGGCTAGCCTTGCCCGCCAAGTCTCAGGAGGAGGACAGGGGAAAAAAAACCCGCTTTGTACTGTTTGTGTGTCTATCGGGCTTCCTTGGTCCCGATTGGACCATACTGAACCCGTATATTGGTCCTTTGGGCCCAAGTTTTTTCCTTGGGTCCAAAGTGACCCGAAAAAATTGTTATGTTTCATATATATTCTTTCACATATATTTTTATATTTATGTCTTTGAATATATATGCTTCATACTTTGAGTAAACCCTAAGGGTCTGATATAAATCCCGAAAGGGTTTGAGTACACCCACCCGAAAGGGTTTGACTATATCCCACAAGGGCATGACGATATTCTTGTAGGTGAAATCTTATTGGCATTTTGTTCCAACCGCTTGTGGCTCTACTTTCGATGTTTCTAGGAGGTCTTCTGCTTGGTTGGGGGTGTGAAGTCTAGAGTCAGGACTAGATGGGGACGAGGTGGTGCGCTCAGAGTAGACCTGTCAAACGGGTCATTCGGGTCGGGTCACTTCGGGTCCCGGATAATACGGGTTTTAGGTATTTTCGGGTCCCGGGTAATACGGGTTTGACCGGGGTTTCGGATCATTTCGGGTCGATTTCGCGTAATTCAATTTTTTCTTTTTTAAATTAAAAAAAATCATGATTTGATAATTTTGCGATAAATTTAAAATTCTAAAGTTAAACACGTTGTTCATAAGTTCTGGTGCTTGTAATTATATACTATATTTGATCTAAAATATTTGATTTTTATTATTTCTCGTAATTTTTAATAAAATATAATAATATATAAATATCAAAATTTTAAATAATTTTTTTAAAATAATTTTATTAAAAATTTGATATTTTATATATTATTACATTTTATTTAAACACATTTGATTTTCATTATGTCTCATAATTTTTAATAAAATGTAATAATATATAAAATATCAAAATTTTAAATAATTTTTAAAAAATAATTTCATACAATTAGTAATAAGCATAGAATTTTTTTTAATATTTTAATATTTTTTAGAATTTTTATCTTCTTAAAAAAGTCCGTTGAAAATTAAAAAATCCCATACTATCGATCGGACGGATTATTAAATATACAAATAAATATAAAAGTTGATTTGAAAATAAAAGATCAAGTGATTGTAATTATAAAATGTAATAAATTGGAATCTCCATAAAAAAAATTTAATCATATATAATTATAAATCAATCAGGTCAATCCGATCACCGGGTCAATGGGTAAATCGGGTCAAAATTATCGGGTCACCGGGTCGAAACCCAGATTACCCAGAAAATTTTCGGGTTTTCAGGTTCAGGTCGAAAAAAATTTCCGAATCGAAATTCCCGAATTCGAGTCGAAAATTTTTCGGGCATTCGGGTCGGGTCGACTGGGTCGGGTTTTGTTTTGACAGGTCTAGCACAGAGTGACTCAGTATCCGAGGTCGAGTTCCCTTGGAGTTCGTTTGTGATAACTCCACTCCCTTTGATGAAAATCGGAATTAGTTTCAAAGGCTTTGACAGACAGTTTGTGTCAAAGGTCTTGAAGCGACAACTGTGTTGATGAAACACAAAACCTGTACTTTATTATATTATGTCCGAATATTATATTATGTTATTATATGCTTCCATATTATTATTATATATTCACTAACCTTTCAGGAAGCTATTTGAATTATATCTCCTTCCTTAAGCGTTCAAAGCTGAGAAAGATCAAATCGAGATCATGGCTTCCGAAGTTTCCAAAGATAGAAGATTGCGCTCAAGCCATGATCCTCTCTTAGCCGTTGGAGAAGATTCCTTCCTCAAGTGGCGCCGATGATCTTCACTATATAAAGGAGAAGAAGAAGAGAGAGAGGGACGCACTTCAAGAATATCATTGCACAATCAGCCCTCAAGTTTACGTTCTCTCTTCAGCGTGTTCTCTCTGCTTGTTCTTAAGAGTCTTATATTTTGTTTCAAAGCATTTGAGAGATACACAGTGAGCTTATAGGAGTGTTATACTCGAGAGTTTATAACTCAGGAAGTGAGCACTAGGCTATTGATTCACGAGAGTAAGAGGATTGTACTAGATAGCTGAGAGAGGTGGGGCTCTTCTAGATTGGTCTAGGACTCCAAGGGAACGTGAGTTTACTAGATTGCAATTGTATAGGAGAGAGGCTTCTCGGTGAGCTATTAGGATCCTAAGCTTTGTGAATCAATAAAGCCGGTTGAATCCTAGGGTTGTGGAAGAACCCTAGGCGGGGACGTAGGCCAAGTTCGTGCCGAACCTCGTTAACAATTCGTTGCGTCCTTTACTTACTGCTTTACCATATTTCCGCACTTGGTTCGTATTGTATAACTTGTTTGTGATTCAGGTTTTCAGAGAAAAGACTAAGTCTAATCTCAAAGGGTTTGGCAAGAGCTTCAAACGTCTTGAGACTTTCTGCGAAAAACCGGCATACTCTATTCAACCCCCCTTCTAGAGTATTTCTATATTACTTTGTTTTACATTATCGAACCTTCAATTGGTATCAGAGCTTTACTCACTGCTTTTGATCTAACAATCTTGTGAGTTTTTGATCATGTCTGGTGAAGCAAGCGGAGGATTTGCACAGGGAAGGTCTACCCTTAGACCACCACTCTTTGTAGGAAACAATTTCGTCCATTGGAGGTCCTTGATGAAAATGTTCATTATAGATCAAGATCTGGAACTTTGGAACATTATAGAGAATGGTCCGAAGATTCCAGAGAAAGACGGACCAAATGGAACCAAAGTCGCAAAGAAGGAGTCTGAATACATCCAAGCAGATCTTGAACTCGTCTCCAAAAACTACAGGGCTATCAACTTACTTTATTGTGGTCTTAGCACTGATGAGTTTAATCGTATTTCATCTTGTAGGTCAGCTAAAGAGATTTGGGACAAGCTGGTTGTCACCTATGAAGGAACTAGCCAAGTGAAGGACACCAAGATCAGTATCTTCATTCAAAAGTATGAACTCTTCAAAATGAAGCCAGATGAGTCTATTAAGGCTTTGTTCACACGGTTCACGGAAATCACAAACAACCTTGACTCTCTCGGCAAGACCTTTGAGAATGTTGAGAAAGTGAGGAAGATATTGAGGTGCCTCCCAAAAGACAAATGGGGTCCAAAAGTGACAGCCATAGAGGAAGCCCAAGATCTCACCACTCTACCCCTTGATGACTTGCTCGGGAAGCTGATCACACATGAGATGATTCTCAATGAAGACGATGGAGAACTTGCAGCAAGCACCAAGAACTTGGCGCTCAAGTCTAAGAAGGATGAGCCCAAAGATGTGTCTGATTCTGAAGATGAGGACGATGATGAGGATGATCCCTTTGACCTCATTACAAGGGGTCTTTCTCGAATCCTCAAGATGAAGAAGCAATTCAACAACAAAGATGGATCAGAGTCTTCTAAATTTCGAGGTAAGTCTCAATACAACAAATATGACAAGAAGACTAAACCTTTGTCTTGTATTGAATGTGGTGAAACAGATCATCTAGTGAAAGATTGCCCTCAAAAGAAGAAGAGTCAATTCAAGAAAGGTGACTCAGATTCCGATGATGAAAAGGCCAACCTTTGTCTCATGGCTATAGGAGATGAATCCCATGATAAGCAACTTAAGGTAACCGTAAGAGAGCTTATGGCAAGTCCAAAAGAGGTATTATCGGAATTCCTTTCTAATATGATTGCCAACGAAGAGAAACTTATTGCTCAAACTAACACTCTTATCAGGAAAACCGTGGACCAGGAAAGAACTATTGAGGAACTGTCTAGGCGGGTCAAAAGTCTTGAATCTTCTTATTCAGGTCTTGACATTAAAGTCAAGACTCTTGACTCAGAGAAATCTGAACTCAAGCAAGATCTCTCGTCTCTGAGAAGTGAACATCATGACTTAGAGAACGAGAAGATCTCCCTGAATAATAAGATTCAAGACCAACAGACAACCCTCATAAGTTTTACCAAGTCCAAGGGCACTCTTGATAGGATGTTGGGTGAGCAACAAAGTTCTCTAAACAGAAGTGGTATTGGTTACAACCCGAGGTTTTTAAAGAAGCAACACATTACCACTTTTGTGAAGGCAAAAGGAAGCAGAACCTCTCCTATATGTCACCTCTGTGCGAGAAAGGGACATGTAAGAGAGACATGCCCCTATAGAAGAAAGGATCCTCATATTATTCGCAATACATTTCCTATTCACTTGAGAAAAGAACGGATAACGCAAGTTTGGGTCCCCAAAGGCTCTATTTTACCAAATATGGTTTATCCCAATAAAGGATCTAAATTTGCTCACTGGTCTAGCCACAAAGGTTGATGTTTGTTTTGCAGGAGATCAGCAAGGTGAAGGAGCAAAAATGGATTATTGATAGTGGATGCTCGAGGCATATGAGTGGGAAGAGTTCTCTCTTTCATGATCTAAATGAGCAATCCACAGGAACAATCACTCTTGGTGACAAAGGAAAATGTGACATCGTTGGTATCGGTAGTGTTGGGAGTGATCCTAACCACTGCATTAAAAATGTTTATCTTGTTGATGGTTTCAAGTATAATTTTCTTAGTATTTCTCAACTATGTGATTATGGTAATGATGTTGGATTTAACAAGAAAAGATGTTTAGTGCGCAGAGAAGATACAGGTGAAATAGTTCTAATTTCTTATCGTTATAACAACATCTATGCCGTGAATGCTGAGCAAGTGGCACAAGGAAGCTTAACTTGTCTAAAGGCTTTGACGGAAGATCCAAAGCTCTGGCACAGGAGACTCGGTCATGTGAGTCCACATACACTATTGAAGCTTGTGTCCAAAGGGCTTGTAAGAGGACTACCTGAGATGGACTTCAAAGGTATTGAGATGTGCAAAGCATGCACACGAGTTAAACAAACACGTAGCTCTTTCAAACCCAGAAAGGTTGTAAGTACTTATAGACCCCTTGAACTTTTACATATACATCTATGTGGTCCTATGCGAGTCAAATCTCCCAATGGTAAAAAGTACATGCTTCATGTTATATTTGATGAATGCAATGACGGTTCTTTGAGTGAAAGTGTTGCAGATCTAGATCTTAACAGCCATACAAAAAACGAGGATGGTGATGATGCTGCCACCAAGAACACAGAGAAGAGGAACATGCAGGAACAGATTCTCAACACTGAAGAATTGGCCCAAGGTGTTGAAGATTCGTCCAAAGCCCTTGGTGTCCAATCCAACAGTGTTGAGACGTCAGAAACTGCTGTAACTGAACCTAACAGGACCACAGAGTCAGATGTACCACAAGTCAATCCTGCTAGTGTGATGAATCAAGGAGCTGAGACTAGCAAAAGGAAATTCAAATACTCCTCATCACACTCATTAAAGGATATCATCTCTGACCCTACTTCTAGTGTTCAAACTCGTTCTAAACTTAAAGATCTTTGTTCTTTTCACGCGTTCGTTTCTCTTATTGAGCCAAAGAAGGTAGATGAGGCACTTCAGGAGCCAGACTGGATATGCAAAGTGAGCTTAATGAATTTGAAAGGAACAAAGTCTGGACCTTGAAGCCTAGGCCAAAGCATCAATCAGTCATTGGCACTCGATGGGTGTTTCGAAACAAGCTAGATGAGAATGGTAAGGTTGTGAGGAACAAGGCAAGGCTTGTTGCTCAAGGCTACAATCAAGAGGAAGGTATTGAATACGAGGAGACCTTTGCTCCCGTAGCCAGGCTTGAAGCCATTCGCATTTTATTAGCATTTGCATCTTTTATGAGCATAAAGTTATATCAAATGGATGTCAAGTGTGCTTTTCTCAATGGTTTCTTAGAGGAAGAAGTTTATGTGGCTCAACCCCCAGGTTTTGAAAGCTCAGAATTTCCCAATCATGTTTATAAACTTGACAAAGCGCTTTATGGTTTGAAACAAGCCCCAAGAGCTTGGTACGATCGCTTGTCTAAATATCTTTTAGAAAATGATTTTAAAAGGGGGTTGATCGACAAGACTCTTTTTATCAAGACCAAAGGAAAGGACATTTTGGTTATTCAAATTTATGTTGATGATATATTATTTGGTGCTACTAACACATCTTTGTGCAAGGAATTTTCTGACATCATGTGCAGTGAATTTGAGATGAGCTTGATGGGTGAACTCAACTTCTTTTTGGGATTACAAGTTCATCAATCCAAGAAAGGGATCTTTGTCAACCAAAGCAAGTACACTAAGGATCTCTTAAAGAAATTCAAGATGGATCAATCCAAGGCAGCCAAGACTCCCATGAGCTCAACATTGTCTCTAGATCAAGACAAGACTGGAACAAGTGTCAATCAAAAGGAGTATCGAGGAATGATTGGATCTTTATTATATCTCACGGCTAGTAGACCTGACATCATGTTTAGTGTTTGCATGTGTGCTAGGTTTCAAGCTGATCCAAAAGAATCTCACCTCGTGGTTGTGAAGAGGATCTTTCGATATCTCAATGGCATTAAGGAGCTTGGACTATGGTACCCAAAGCAAAAGGATTTCATTTTAATATGATATTCTGATGGAGATTTTGCAGGCTATAAGGTGGATAGGAAGAGCACATCAGGATGTTGCCAATTTTTAGGAGCATCTTTGATCAGTTGGCACTCAAAGAAGCAAAACTCAGTTGCTCTATCCACTGCAGAAGCCGAATACATTGCAGCTGGAGCCTGTTGCTCCCAAATCCTTTGGATAGCTCAACAAATGCGAGATCTTGGCATCAACCTCAAAGAATCCTGTTCAGCATTCAAGGACCAAACATATTGATGTAAGGCATCATTTCATTAGAGACCATGTCGAAAAAGGTGATGTGTCCATATCCTTTATTTCAACTGATTATCAATGGGCTGACATTTTTACTAAGCCTTTGGCAGAGGACAGGTTCACCTTCATTAGACGTGAGATCGGAATGCTTAACAGGGATGCACTTTCGTAGGGGGAGCTTTCCCTTTACGAAAGATAAATTTGTACTCAGTGTCAAGATCCTTGAACCTCATTTCAAAGGTTGTGAACTGAACAGTAGAGCACATATAACGGATCATATATTTGGTTAGTATCTTTTTAGATATTTGATCAAATATTTTTTAAAAAGGGATTTTAAATATGTTTACTTTATTGTTACCTATTTGGGAAAATCTTTTTTATTGCATGTTATCCGATTATATTTTTATTTCTGGAAATCTTTTAAATCGGATAAACATCTCTTGCCTTATCGTTTAGATTCGAACGACTCTTGGTTTAATTTTTGAAATTGTTTTGGTGACTATTTTCACGCTCCTCCCTTTGTTGAAAGACAAAAAGGGGGAGATGGTTTGATGGCTTAGACTTTAAAACTGTTGTGAACCAAGGGTCTTGGAAGACCTTGTTTCGTTTTGTTGGATGTTTCTCTTTGGCTTTGAAAACTTATGATCCAACATTCGTCTAACCCATGCAGGTACTTAGTCCGATTGTGCTTATGATATATCTGTTTGACTAAGTTGCAGGGATGCACAGGTTTTGTCTTTCATCAAGGGGGAGATTGATAACTCCACTCCCTTTGATGAAAATCGGAATTAGTTTCAAAGGCTTTGACAGACAGTTTGTGTCAAAGGTCTTGAAGCGACAACTGTGTTGATGAAACACAAAACCTGTACTTTATTATATTATGTCCGAATATTATATTATGTTATTATATGCTTCCATATTATTATTATATATTCACTAACCTTTCAGGAAGCTATTTGAATTATATCTCCTTCCTTAAGCGTTCAAAGCTGAGAAAGATCAAATCGAGATCATGGCTTCCGAAGTTTCCAAAGATAGAAGATTGCGCTCAAGCCATGATCCTCTCTTAGCCGTTGGAGAAGATTCCTTCCTCAAGTGGCGCCGATGATCTTCACTATATAAAGGAGAAGAAGAAGAGAGAGAGGGACGCACTTCAAGAATATCATTGCACAATCAGCCCTCAAGTTTACGTTCTCTCTTCAGCGTGTTCTCTCTGCTTTTTCTTAAGAGTCTTATATTTTGTTTCAAAGCATTTGAGAGATACACAGTGAGCTTATAGGATATATTTCGAGAGAGTGTTATACTCGAGAGTTTATAACCCAGGAAGTGAGCACTAGGCTATTGATTCACGAGAGTAAGAGGATTGTACTAGATAGCTGAGAGAGGTGGGGCTCTTCTAGATTGGTCTAGGACTCCAAGGGAACGTGAGTTGACTAGATTGCAATTGTATAGGAGAGAGGCTTCTCGGTGAGCTATTAGGATCCTAAGCTTTGTGAATCAATAAAGCCGGTTGAATCCTAGGGTTGTGGAAGAACCCTAGGCGGGGACGTAGGCCAAGTTCGTGCCGAACCTCGTTAACAATTCGTTGCGTCCTTTACTTACTGCTTTACCATATTTCCGCACTTGGTTCGTATTGTATAACTTGTTTGTGATTCAGGTTTTCAGAGAAAAGACTAAGTCTAATCTCAAAGGGTTTGGCAAGAGCTTCAAAGGTCTTGAAACTTTCTGCGAAAAACCGGCATACTGTATTCAACCCCCCTTCTAGAGTATTTCTATATTACTTTGTTTTACATTATCGAACCTTCAGTTTGCACTACCCACAGGAGATAGAATCCTGCAGTACCGCTGGCCCGCGGTGCCACTGTTCGGTGGTGCTTGGCTTCGTTCTTCAAGGGATTCCTTAGCTTTCCGGGAGTTGGTCTTCTTGGATCGTTTTGTTGTAGAGTTTATTTCTGCTTGTTTCATTTCGCTCGTTTTCTGTATTTTAGGTTGCACTTTTGACGGTTCGCCATCTGCCGACTTTGTCGGCCTCTCGATGAGTCAGACCTGTCTAACATTCGAATTTTTACCTAATAAAAAAAAATTGGAGTACATATACTCGATGTGGCCTATTAGTGAGGTGTAAGGGGGGTGGGATGGAGGTCCCTAGTTCGATCTCTGCCTTCGCCCCTTTCCTTTAGATTTCCATCTAAGGTTTGCCTTGCTCCCTACCAGTAAGTCGTTCTGGCTCTTATCGGATGGGTCACATGCTTGGGGTTTACCACCAAAGGCGGATTCCTCATAATAAAAAAAAAACTCAAAATCTCTCACCCTTTTTCTTCCGCAACTCTGATCAGTTGCTATAGCCTTGTGTGCAGGGACGGAGCCAGAAACTTATCAAAGGGGGGGGTGTAATTTTGTACAAATTGTTCAATTCATCTTTGATAGATTTTTTCTAAGTTTAGCATATCAAAACTATGATATTTTAGTTCAAAACAATGACATTTTTGCTCAAAACTACAATGTTTTAGTTCAAAACGATAATATTTTAGTTCAACATTGTGTCATTAACTGTTGTATATATTTTCTCTTTAAACGGATAAAACGATGAACGCCATTATTTTTCTCTAAAGTCACCATTTGAAACCATATGATTCATGTAATTTTTTGTTTTCTTAGTCAACAATAACGTGTAACACGATATAAAAATTTTAAACTTACATAATTTCTTATCTGATGGTTGAATTTAGTAATATAACCTCTTGTTTCGAAGCTCTTGGCCTGAATTATGTTATTAAAATATCAAGTTTAGTAAAATATAACAGGATTATGGTTTATTAAAAGACATTTCAAATAATTAATTTGAGCTGAATTTTCAAACGTTCATAACGTTTTACTCGGTTATCGGATTAAGGCTTATAATATATCAAAACGAAGCTATCGACGAGTAGAATAAGTATAGGTAACTCTTCAGATGAAAGGCGGGGCATATGTGTAGTGTTTGAGGGGTGTGGTGGTCGACGGTGGTGTGATTAGGAAGGGTGTCTATGTAACAGAAGAGAAAGGAAAGGGATACAGAAGAGGAGGGAGAGTTAGTTAGGGGAGTAAAGGGGAAGAAGGAGAGATAGAGAGAGATAGAATGGGAGGGAAAGTATTCATCATATTTAAGATAACATCTCCATACATCACTTCTCCTATTTATAGCTCATACACAAGTATCATACCCATCCACACTTAGGCTATATAGGAGTGGTACATTACCTTGCATTCCCCTCTAAAAAGCCTTGTCTCAAGGCTTAAGTTAGAAGTCCGGAAATTGATGAAGCACATGTCCTGCTGGCTCCCAAGTGGACTCTTCCTCACCCAAGTTGGTCCATTCGACCAACCATTCGCTCACTGGCTCCCCATTTGCCAGATATGTGACCCTACTGTCCAATATCTACTCTGGAACACGTACAATTTCTCCTTCTTCATCGGTGATAGGCAATGAATCCACTAGCATATTCTGTCTTTCCACCCTGTGTTTTAACTGGGAAACATGAAAGATAGGGTGGATAGCTGCAATAGGGGGCAACTCCAACTTGTAAGCCACAACCCCTACACGAGCAATCACTCTAAATGGTCTATAATACTTGGCACACAGCTTCAAATTCATTCTCACAGCCACAGAAACTTGCCTATAGGGTTGGAGCTTCAAATACACCCAAACCCCTACTTGGAATTCTCTATCCGAACGGTGCTGATCGGCAAACAGCTTCATACGAGCTTGAGCTTGTTGTAACTGGAACTTATATGGTTGAGCATATACTGTCTTTGCTGAAACCATATGGAGGAATCCATATGCTTGCCAATGAACATGTTGACCCCTAATACTAGAGGTGGATGCCCATACAAAGCTTGATAGGGAGTCGTCTGTAGGGAGGAATGGTAGTTGGTGTTGTACTAGAACTCTGCCAAAAACAACCATCTGTACCACTGCCTAGGGTGATCCGAACACAAACACCTTAAGAATGTCTCCAGGCACCTATTTACCCTCTCAGTCTGTCCATCTAATTGAGGGTGATAGGCATTACTCATGTGCAAAGCAGTTCCTAAACCCTTGAACAAATGCTGCCAGAAGGAACTCAAGAATATCTTGTCTCGGTCTGTAACAATGCTCTCAGGCAACCCATGGAGTTTGTAAATATTTTCCATAAAAACAGAAGCTACCTTTTCTGCAGAAAATGGATGGCATAATCGCACAAAGTGTGCATACTTTGTTAGCCTGTCCACCACAACTAGAATAGAGCCTCTACCCTGGCTCTTGGGCAAGGATTCAATAAAATCCATGGAGATGTGAGACCATGGAGTGTTGGGGATAGCCAATGGTTGAAGCAGACCCGGAGATGCCATACTTTCAGATTTGCTCTTTTGACAAATTTCACAAGACAACACAAAATCCATGACATCCTTTTTCAGGCTAGGCCAAAAAAAAGATACTCTTGAGTCTTTAATAGGTGCCCTGTACTCCAGAATGAGCCCCAACTGGCTCCTCATGCAAAGCTCTTAGCAGTTTGAGTTTCAATTCAGTGGAAGACCTAATATACACCTTGTGGTCTACTCTTAGAATGCCTTTGGATATGCTGTATTTCCAACTAATATCAGTGACTGCCTCCACAAGTAATTGTTGCACCTGGTGGTCCTCCTTGCAGTTGTCCACCACCTCAGTAATCCAAGCAGGTTGGACCGCTGACACATCTAGGCATTGACTAGAAATCCCTTCCTCACTCCTAGAAAGGGTATCTGCAAACCTTGTTGTCCGACCCTTTCTTATATGCAATACAATAGCTCAACCCTAGAAACCTTCTCATAGCCTTTCTTTGCAGATGAGTTGTCAATTTCTGATCTAATAGATGCTTCAAGGGTTGGTGATCTGTTCTGATAACAAACAGTTGAGGCTCAAGATAGTGCCTCCACTTCTCTACAACCAATAAGATAGCAAGTAACTCCTTTTCATATATGGACAATAGCAATGACTTCCCATGGAGAGCTTGACTTAAGAAGGCTATAGGTCTGTTTTCTTGCAAGAGTACAGCACCAATCCATTATCACAAGCATCAGTTTCTACCACAAACTGTCTGGAAAATATGATTTCCTCAACACAGGAGGATTGGTCAAAAGAATTTTTAATTGCAAGAAAGCCTTATCTGCAATCTCAGACCACATAAATGCATCCTTCTTGAGAAGATCAGTAAGTGGTTTGGCTATGGTTCCATATCCTTTAATAAAGCGCCTATAATACCCTGATAATCCTAAAAATCCTCTCAATGATTTTAAGGATGTTGGCACTGGCCATTCTACAATGGCCTCAATCTTCTTAGGATCAGTTGCTACTCCTTCCCCTGAAATGATGTGCCCCAAATTCTCCACATGAGATCGACCAAACTCGCACTTAGACTTCTTTGCAAACAGTTTGTGCTGTCTCAATGTACACAGTATAGTGTCTAAGTGTTGCACATGTTGATCCACAGAGCTTCTGTACACATGGATGTCATAAAAAAAACCAAAGCAAATCTCCTCAAACACTCACTGAAAACTGAATTCATCAAGCTCTGAAATGTTGCTGGGGCATTTGTAAGACCAAAAGGCATTACCAAGAACTCATAATGGCCATGATGAGTCCTAAAAGTTGTTTTTTCTATATCAGTTGGCATCATCCTCACCTGATGATAACCTGAGCGAAGATCCAACTTGGAGAACACAGAAGCACCCCTTAATTCATCTAAGAGGTCCTCAATGTGAGGGATGGGAAATTTATCCTTCACAGTAGCCTCATTGAGCTTTCTATAATCCGTACACATCCTCCAGCTTCCATCCTTCTTCTTGACTAGAAACACAGGTGAAGCAAAGGGATTGCGACTAGGTTGAACCACACCAGTCTTTAGCATTTCAGAGATCTGTGTCTCGATTTCAGCCTTTTGAAAATGAGCATATATGTATGGTCTACTGGCAAGAGGAGGTGTTCCTTCCTTTAAAGTAATCGAGTGCTCATGACCCCTAACTGGAGGGAGACCCTTAGGTTCGGCAAAAACATCAGGAAACCTACTCAACACCTCTTCAATGCTAGGATGGGATATAGCAGCTGTAGAAAACACATTACAAGCTTGTGAAATTTCTGCCATCAACAAATGAGGCTCAGAACTGATCAACTTGCTCAACATTTTCCCAGAAAGCATACGAATACTAGCTTCAGATCCCCCAATATCATGACGAATTCCTTTAATCACCACTTTTTTACAATTCCTGATAAAAGAAATCTGAATTGCAAGAAAGTCAAACAACACAGGGTTGAATTTTGCAAGCCAATCTGCCCCCCAAAATCATCTCACTTCCTATCATGTTAAGCAATCTGATATCAAAGATATACTTACTGCCTTGCATATCCCATTCACAACCTTTACAGATCCTGTCACTCAACATCTTGCCTGCCAAAGTATTTACTACCATTAAACCGGTTTTGCAAACCTCAAAACATGCAGACTTGGCAAGGTTAATGTCCAAGAAGCTATGGGTGGCACCACTATCTATCAAGATAGTCACCTCTTTGCCCACCATAGACCCTTTGACCCTGATCGTTGTACCGGACTCCCCACCTGTCAAGGCATGAACAAAAATCTCAGGGACATCCCCATCTTCCTCATTCTACTCTATAAGTAATAGCCCGTCCTCACTGACCTCGGATACTTCATGTGCCATGAGACTGTAGAGAGTTTGTGTCTTGCACTTATGACCAAAAAAATACTTGCCCCCACACCTGAAACACAATCCCTTCTTCTGATCCTGATCTTTCTTGAGACTTAATTCCGACATCTGGTTTGTAATTGATTTCAATGGAGCATTGACGTCCTTTGTTTCAACTTTCAGAGATGAATCTCGCCAACTTGATTGCCTAGCAGCTGCCCCATTTATCATACCGAACCTTCCTGGACCTTTGGTGAGTGGCACCAGAGCCTGGACTCCTCGGAAATGTAATCTTGCTGGGTCAAAAACCATTGTCATGGTCGTCGGACAACCCAATTGCACTAGGGACTTAATTTTCGGTCTCAATCCACTAATGAAGCTTGATACAAAATATGATTCAGTCAAGTGCGGATTGAATGACAACATACCTACCCTTAAATCCTCAAATTTCTCAATGTATTCCTCAAGATCCTCGGCTTGCTCCAGTTTGTTGAACTCCGCGACAATCTCCGTTTCCCGCCGCTCACCGAATCTTGTGCATAGGTCATCGCAAAATTCTCCCCACCTTGCTCGTGGTTAGTGAATCAGGTACCCCTATAACCAAATATCGGTCCGATCGTTAAAATACATGGCCGCAATTTCGACCTTTTGGATCTCAGGGATCGCAAAAATGGAGAAAAATTTCTCCGCCTTCCTAATCCAACTTCGCGGTTTCTTGCCATCAAAACTGGGAAAATCCAGTTTCGGTAATCGATTGCTCCTCATATTGTCATTGGACCAGCTGGATGTGGAGCCTGATCCCAGTTGCACTCCACTGCTTGACTGATGATGGAACCCGTGAATTTCCCTTTCCGGTGGACCAGATCCCATTAGCGAATGCTGTTCTTGACTCGTCTGATTGCATCCTCCTGAATCGGACCCTTCTTGATCTTTGTCCTTTAATGGCGAATTACGAATTAAATCTGCCAGCTGAGCTAATTGCGCCTCTGTAAACTTCTTGAATTCTTCCAATTGCTTGGCCTGTTGCTCGATCAATCTTGTTTGCTCATCCCTTCGTGATTGGGAGTCGGAGATCGACTACTGTGTTGATGCTGCAAAGGCCTTCATGTCATCTCTGAACTCGACAAATTGCGTTCCCAGTGCTTTCGAGCGAGTTTCGTCCGCCATCGCGCTTCTCGTGCTGCCCTCGGAAAGAGCTCTGATACCAATGTAGTGTTTTGGGGAAGTAGTGGTCGACAGTGGTGTGATTAGTAAGGGTGTCTGTGTAACAGAAGAGAAAGGAAAGGGATACAGAAGAGGAGGGAGAGTTAGTTAGGGGAGAAAATGGGGAGAAGGAGAGATAGAGATAGATAGAATGGGAGGGAAAGTATTCATCATATTCAACATAACATCTCCATACATCAATTCTCCTATTTATAGCTCATACACAAGTATCATACCCCTCCACACTTAGGCTATATGGGAGTGGTACATTACAGTATGCCCCCCCTTGCCCCTCCCTAGCTCCGCCTATGCTTGTGTGAATTGACAAGTTCAAGTTTGTAATGTGTATTGCGAAATGAATGGAGTCAGCTAACTATATATATAGTTTAGTTTCATGTTAATTAGGTTGTCATAATGTCATGTTTAATCTATATATGTGATAGAGCATGTTTAGTATTGCATAGAAGATTGCATTTAGTATATTTTAGTTGTGAATATTGCATATATTTAGCCACATTTACATAATTACTTGTTGAGTTGGAAGAGGCGAAATCTACATGATTTTATGGTTTATTTCAGGTATTTCGGATTCAAGGTGAAATGAATTGGAGGAGAGCAAAAACAAGTTAAAGAAGAGGCATGAGAAGCTGCTGAAGTCACGGAAGAAGGAGCTCGGTAGGATCGCTGGCCGCCCCGCAGCATGCCTAGCCGCCCCGCGGTTCGAAGACAAATCCGAAGGAGTTCGCTGATAGCCGGCCGCCCCGCGGCCCTTGCAGAAACGCACCGTTAAGAATCGGAACTTTAATTAGGGTTTTATGTTATTTTCTAGGCCGACTTTCTAAGGCTTTTAAGAGACAATTTTAGGTTATTTTTTCATTCACCTTATGCACTTTAGAGAATTGTTGAGAGCGTCATTGAGCATGAACAACTAAACTCCAGGGAACCAGTCAACCCGAATAGCGGAGACGCCACGATACACACTGCCACGATCCCAACTTAATGAGTTTCATTAGTAGTATAAAGAGGTACATAGGGCATTAGACCATGTGCATCTATGTTGATGATTTATTTGTTTAATATATACTCTTTTTAAAATAAATTATATTATGATTGGTGAAAATTATGTAGTGGGGTGTAGATAAAAGTGGAAAGAGAGTGCAAGATAAACTTATGGTTGCATGGGGAAAAAAAGATGAAATCTTAAGGGAAGGTACAAGTGAAATAGAAATTAATTTAAAGAAAAAAAAATTAATAAGGTGTAAAATTAATGTGAGGAGATAAATATAAATAAAAAAGAGGTTTCTTAGCTATGATTCTGAATGGTCTCATATCGATCAAGGAGTTATGAACGATAACATTAATATCCGTGACTTCTTTGCATCACCCATCGCCCCGTCCCCCACACTTTTGTGAATCTCGTTGCTTAATGCATATGCAATTCGACATATTTTATATTAAAAAAAACAAATATGCAATTAGACATGTCAATCGAATCATTTGGATCGGGTCGAGTTCGGCTACCAAGTAGAACGGATTTCAGATCAATCGAGTCAAGAGTCATTTCGGGAGAGTCAAACTGGATTTGTCCCAATTTCGGGTTAATAAAATTAAACTATAATATGAATATGTCAAATTAAACTAAATAATAGTATTATAATTAAATTCATAAATATTAAAATAATAATATATAATTATTTTAAGCATAAAAATATCACATTTATGCAAACATATAAGTGCTCCAAAGATACTATCATTATAAAATATATATGTGTTTGTTAACTTATGAGTGACGTTAACGAACACACTTGCATGATGAATCTACGTGAAGTCTGGTGTCTTGGTATCTACATGATTCTGACTCATTGGATCATTGGGTCTTTAGAAATTAAGATCTTGTAGAGATTGAGATTAAGAAACACAAACCAGGCCACCATTGTTGTGTATTATAGAGAGAGGAAGAAAAAATCTGTTTCAAGTTGTTTTACATGTGATGCAAGCTGTTAGTATGCTAAAATTACTAAGTTGCCCTTTTGTTTTCTCCGAGCATTCGAAACAAATTTTCTTGATCGGATCATGTTTTGATAGATTTATATGTAATTAAATGTTATAATGGAATATAGCTACGTATAAACAAAAACCAAACTAGTACCAACTGAGATATTCTATTACAAAATCCAAAAATGTGAGATTTATATTAAGGGAGAAAAAAGAAGAGAGAAAATCAATGACGATAATGATAGATTACATATGTCTCATGTTGTATAGTGGGCCCGAAGGCCCAATACCTTGTAACCTATATATATCTTTGTCTAATGAATGAAATCCAAAAGGAGGACTTTACATCAATTCTGTCGTTCTACATTGAAGCGCTCTCTGTATGGTCTGAAACAGGCTCCGCGGGCTTGGTTCCAGCGCTTTGCTTCTCATTTGCTACGCTTGGGCTTCGTTTGTAGCCGCTCAGATACATCTCCGTTTATCTATCGCAGAGGCACAGACATGGGCTTTCTGTTACTATATATCGATGACATCATCCTCTCCGCCTCTTTTGATGCTCTTCGGACGTCTATTATTTCCCAGTTGAGTGCCGAGTTCGCCATGTCAGATCTGGGTCCGTTGTCTTACATCTTTGGTGTCGCCGTGCAGCGTCATGCGTCTGGGCTGTTTCTCTCTCAGAGTAAGTATGCTGCCGAGATTGTTGCTCGGGCCAAGATGAGTAACTGCAAGCATGTTGCCACCCATGTGGATACTTCCAACAAGCTCAGTGCTCACTCTGGTCCTCTGTTTGATGATCCGACGTTGTATCGGATCCTCGCCGGTGCTTTGCAGTATCTTACGTTCACTAGGCCAGACATCAGTTACGTCGTTCAGCAGATCTGCCTGTTCATGCATGCGTCCAGGGAACCGAACTTTCAGGCCTTGAAGCGGATCATCCGGTACATCAGCGGTACCCTCGAACTGGGCACCACAATCACCCCTTCCTCTCGGCTTGACCTCGTTGCTTACACTGATACGGATTGGGGTGGTTATCCTGACACACGTCGCTCCACGTCTAGCTACTGTGTCTTCCTCAACGACACCCTTGTGTCGTGGTCCGCGAAGCGACAGTCTGTGGTATCTCACTCTAGCGTCGAGGGAGAGTACAAAGGTGTCGCCAACGTCGTCTCCGAGTGCTCTTGGCTGCGCAATCTCCTTCTTGAGCTCCGCCGCCCTCTTCAGAAGGCCACCCTGGTCTACACTGACAACGTCTTCGCCGTCTATCTGGCCAGCAACCCAGTCCAGCATCAGCGAACGAAGCACATTGAGCTCGATCTCCATTTCGTTCGGGACAAGGTTGCTCTTGGACGAGTTCGTGTTCTCCATGTCCCGTCCTCCTATCAGTACGTTGTTATCTTCACCAAGGGATTACCTTGGCAGTTGTTGCTCGATTTTCGGTCCAGTCTCACAGTACGGGACCCTCTACTTTGGACTGCGGGGGTTTGATAGATTACATAGGTCTCATGTTGTATAGTGGGCCCAAAGGCCCAATACCTTGTAACCTATATATATCTTTGTCTAATGAATGAAACCCAAAAGGAGGACTTTACATCAATTCTGTCATTCTACAGATAAAACGCCATGTTGAACTTTTCAATGTCAAATTAATAATCAATCACTATCATAATCAAACTTTTTGCCCTTAATTAATTTGTTTCATGCAGCATTTGATTACACTACTTCCATGCATAATTTACATGTCCTACTAGGAAAAAAAACTTGCGAATCACATGGATTTCGAAAGAAACATAAAGCATCAAGCCATGGCTGCACCCTTGCCGTTGAGCTGATCGCACCCGAGAACACATGCCTTTGAGCAGCCTTCATTCGTAGCTGAATACAACCGCATACATATAGGCATGCACTGATCCGAGCACCCTTCGTTTGATGACTTTGGCGACACCTTTGTTTCCGAGAAATCCTCGTCCAACGATGATGCTTTCACAATCATCGAATTCGAGATCATAAATACGATGAATATCAATGCTCTCTCGATTCCTGGCTTCCTAATTCCCTTAATTCCTAATTCTATGATAATCTTATAGCGTATCAAGCATTGCCTTGTAATTAGGTTGTGAGTTTCCCAAAATGGTGCCGCGAAATCTAACAATGTGGATCGATTCTCAAGATCTATGTGTAAAAACACGACCAAATTTTTTGTGATTTGAATTGATTTGTTGTTTTTCAGTGTAATGCCGTAATTTTTGTCAGAGATAGAAGGTATGTATGAGATGAATTCGGAGAATAGTGTAACCGGTTGAATAAATAGAAAACTCTAATAATACCTAGCTAGTGTAGTTGTGAGGTTTTTTATTTCAAAAGAAAATCGGAGAAAATGTATCATTTTCAATAGAAAACCACCTGCACATCCACCAATCATGGCTTCAAAAATAATCGATGAGCACCAAGTCCAATTACATCAAATTCTCATTCCTAAAATAAAACTCCTAAAACCTACTTAAGATTAACAAATTAGAAACATCCAATGCAAGAACTCAAGTGAATCGATTGAATCAATTCAGACACATCCCATCGCACTCAAATTCCAAGTAAAATCAAAAGGTAACCGAGTTTAAAGAATAAATATGAAGCGGAGAGAGGAACTCACATGATGCATAAGCAAGAGCAACGGCGACAACGACTGTGAGAGTGTGGTGGGTTAGAAATAAGAGAAAATCGCTGATGGTAGATTGATACGTTTGGGCTGACTATCAAGTTTTGTGTTGGTTGTTGTATCGTTTCGGGAATTGCTATGGACCGCACACCTAAGCTGTGTACATATGATCTATACTATATATAAGTGGGGGCTATTATACGAACGATTAATTTTTAATCAAATGTACGATCTGTTAAATTCCAGTGGTTCATATGACGTGGGGAGTAACAGGTTCGAGCAAACAAGACCAATAAGGTTCCATCCTAAAATCAATTGACATTAGGAGAAGTAGCCCACGACTTATATAGAAGACTTGGATTTCAATTATAATCAATGTGGAATATTTTTTTTAATCCTTTAACATCTTTCACACACCTTCTCGAGTGCAACTGTCTGGCCCCGCAATATCGATCTGCTAGTTGCACTTGATGACGTAATGTCTTAAGGCTGGCTAGCTAATAGACCAAGGTATCGGACCGCACCGCTTTAATACGATATTAAATTCAGTGGGCCATATGACGTGTGCAACCGCACTGTGCGCTAGCCAAATCGAGCACACAGAACCGATAGATTCCATCCTTATGAGAAGTAGCCCACCGACTTATATATGAGACTTTAATTTCACGGTAACAAGCCTACATAATGTCCGGCCGGGGCTATGCGCTCCTTCCTCCTATGTATGACGATGTCGGGGGAAAATACATTATGTCAGTGAGGATTCCAAGTGTTCGCATGATTGAGTGGGAAGAGCGGAACCTGATAGGTCTCGCTTCCTAAAGCCAACACACATATTCAGTCTAGCGAGAATGCGCAGGGCAATCGAAAGTGAGCTGTCGAATCCCCCGCTGGCCATCCATCGGGGACCGAGTACTTGTCAATGTGGAATATTTGTTTTTTATAGGTTCATATCTTCCACATATATGATTAATTTATCAACTTTCGGTAAATTAATCGTACTTTCGGTAAATTAATCGTGCATTGAATAAATTAATTATACATATAACAAGTAGATTTTTTAAAAAAAAGTGTCACAAACAATATAATCAACTTGGAGTAGGTATACTCGGGGTGGCCTAGTGGTTAGGTGTAAGGGGGTGGGAAGGAGGTCAATGGTTCGATCTCTGCCTCCGCCTCGATCTTTTCTTGGGATTTCCATCTAATGTTTGCCTTGCTCCCTACCAGTGAGGCGAGCTGGCTCTTGCCGGCTGGGTCACGTGCTCGGTCTTTACCTTGAATTTGTAAATAAAGAGCGGTCATATCCGGGGTTCGAACTGATTGCAGAAATTGAAAGGATGAGGGACCAATTGTAGAACCTAATTTGTTTGCTATGGTTTTCAATTGGAATAAAGAACGAGTGGAATATCCGCCCCTGTCATGTGGGATGTAACCGGTGTCTAGTATGAAAACAATGGGTGGAAATGTGGGAACGGGGGGTGTTCGAGTCAGGGAGAGAAGGGAAGTACCATTGCGGTGCTGATACGGTAAAGGCCTTGAATGAGGAAGCAAATTAGGGGAAATCGACACATGTATTGTGTGGATTTTTGGGAAATTGGTGAAATTGGGGAAAATGTGGGAATGGGGGAAATTGGTGAGATTGGGGAAATTTGATAGATTTTCATAGATAGAGGGAAATCGGGGAACCTTTATGTGGGTTAACAAATTTCAGGAACAAGTTATTGAATGTAAATGCTGTTACATTGTAACATGTCATGTTTTGAATATTTAGTTGGCATGTTTAATAGGTTTCCTGTCATGTTTAAATGCAAAATTGCTTGACGTATATTTTGTGGAAGCTATAAAATGTTTACAATGCTCATGTGATAAGTATAGGGTAAGATATGGTGAGGCTAGAAATTTACTTAGAGTGTGATAAGTATAGGGTAAGATATGGTGTCTGTCATGTTAAAATGGTCACATGACATGTTAAATGAACTTACCATCATGTGCATTGTGACTGTTGTGATGAAAATGTGCAAATGTTTGAAGAATGCTAAAGTATTGCTCCCCAACATGTAGGGTATCAAACAAGAACATGGGGGGTTCAGGTGTCGATCAAGGGTAGAGTGTTTTACAGATGAGTCGCTCTAACATTCCACCCCACCGTGCAGACAATATATGTCGTCCCCGAGGACCGGCATTTCAAGTGTAGGTGCAACCAATACGCCAGGCCCCAGGTCATTTCACAGCTAGACCAGTACTTGAGCGCCTCAGACTGGAAGGGTCTGTGTGAAAGCCAGTTTGGCGGCATTGCGAGGCTCGGTGCCAAAATTGAGTTCTCAGCACAGCTAGTCCACTACGTCCTGCAGCGGCAGCTGCGGTTGAAAAAGGAGCATGAAACCTGGTACATGATCCAGGGGTCCATAGTCCGGTTCTCCATCGCGGAGTTCGCGCTAGTGACCGGACTGAAGTGCTCGTCAAACGTGCTGCGGACCGTAGACACTGAGGCGGACAAGGCTGTCTGCTTAGAGTTCTTAGGGCGGAGAAGATGAGGATGGAGGACTTTGAGACGGAGTACAAAGTGGCGATGAAGTCCGAGCGTTCCGCCGCCAAGCGCTTTAAGTTCGCGCTCATAATGCTGGTGGAGGCGGTGCTCTTTGCGAAGGAACCCCGCAACTTTATTCAGGGGTGGGTGGTTAACATTGTGTCTGACACTGAGGCGTTCTTGCGTTACCCGTGGGGGCGACTGTGCTGCGAACGAACCCACGAGTTCCTCTACCGGGTTGTTGAGCGCAAGCTCCAGCACGGGGTCAGCAGCTCTCGCCCGTCGTACTTGTTAGCCGGCTTCCACCTTGCATTCCAGGTATGTACATTAAGCTCACATGACAAATAATGATTTAAGCTGGGCACTGACTCATGGTAACTGGACATAGGGACTGTGCATTGTAAAATGCAAACTGAACACGATTAAATGCAAAGTGTCGATATGTCATCACCTGGTTTTTTTTTTTTGTTTGTAGTTGTGGGTGTACGAGGCTCTGCGCCCAGTTGCAAGACAATTTGCTGCCACCAGCGACGTCATAATCTACCCTCGGTGCATGTGGTATAAGTCGAAAGAGCACAATGGTACTGTCATGTTAATGGTACTGTCATGTGAGGTAGGTCGTGTTAATGGTACTGTCATGTGATATCACCTATGTGTCATGTGATATCACGTATGTCGTGTTAATGGTACTGTCATGTGATATCACGTATGTGTCATGTTATTTTAAGTTTGTATCATGTCTACCACCATAGGAGGCGAATGATGAGGCTGTCATTCCCCTTCAGCGTAAGGGGGGAAGGGTGAGGCGAGCGCCTGCGACGTTAGGTGGCCACGAAGTCACTCAGCCGGTGAAGAAGCCGCGTGTCGAGAAGAGGAACAAGGAAAAAGAGGTGGTTGACTACGTGACGAAGGGGCTGAAGAAGCCGCAGGCCGCCAAGGGGAAGAAGGTCATTGTGAGGGTTGACGTCGTGGCCTTGGGCCCAATGACTAGGGCCGACGTGGACGCCTTCTTCGAGTGGTTGACCACCGACGACGCCCAAGGGACTGACCCCGCACGTACAATGATGGGCACCCTTCTCTAGAGGGATTTCTTCGGGGACCTGAAAACGCCAAAGAAAATGGTGGGCTCAGAGGTAAAGTCCGTCCACCCGTGCTCCGATAACATGACAATTTTGTTGTTGACTAGACACGCGTTTCTTGTTTGCAGCATATCGACCAAGCATGCGGTATCCTCCGAAAGGAGGTAGCCAGCGAGTCGAAGTACGCAGGCGTCGCAGTCGTCGACCCCTACTTCGGGGTACTGCTGCAGAGACATACCGGCATGAACGTCGACGAGGATTTGGAGTACTACTTTGGCGGTATGTTGCCTGAGAGGTGTCCGAAGCCTTGGGCCAGCGTCGACCGCGTGTTGGCCCCCTGAAATCTGAAGGACAACCACTTGGTTGCCCTGGAGATCGACCTGGCCGAGTGGACTGTCCGTGTGTATGATCCGGACACTCCTCTGACTCCTGAGCGACATTTGCCCAGCCTTCTGAAGCCCATCACGCACACCCTGCCCCCGCTAATGGATGGCTACCAAGAGTTGCACGCCAAGCATGCAGGGAAACTGCCCCAGCCGTTCAAGTACAACCGTGTGAAGGGGATCCCTCAGAACAAGCAATCGTAAGTTGTCGTTGTCCATCTTCTGATTTATAGTGTAATTGCTGCGAAATTGGTTTGACACATATACTTTTTGGGACGCAGAGGAGACTCCGCCCCTACGCTATCCGTTTCATGCAGATGCTCGCATTAGGCGACCGCGTGTTCAAAGGGGTGGACGACGCCTTTATCGATGCCTACCGCCTAGTCCTCTGTGTCGCCATCTACCACGGTGCCTTCTGACCCAGCCCCGATCCTCAATAGTCATTGCCTCCGTCTCCATTTACAAGAACATTATTGGTTGTACTGTTGTCTGGACATGTTGTTCGTGGCTTGAACATTTGTGTTTTCGTAGGATTTAATTTGGTTGACTTTGGTATCGACGGTATGTCATTTTTGGAAACCTAGGGCTCAGATTTTGAAACTATGATCTCATGTTGTTTTTGAAACTATGTTATCATGTAGGTCGTACGATGGTTGACACTTATATATTTACGTCGTCCGCATTTCCATTGAAACTGACAATTAAAACATGTCATGTCCAAAATATCACCTGGCAAGTTAATATTACTGCATGTCATGTACAAACTGAAATAGCTGCACCCAGGCCCAATAAGCCTTAATAACAAAACACGGGCGAAGTTCATACTTCAATGTAAAAGGGGGAGCGATAACGTTTCCGAATAAGTGAGCCCTGATTACAAAACGTGGTAAATACGTACTGTCATGTCTTACCCATTATATGTCATGTCAAAATATGTGCCCATCATGTAATATCCATATGATCGACCAATATGGTGCGGGCGGTTACTAGGTGCGGCGCCGTTTCGGGAACTTCCTTTCCCACTGAGACGGGTACCTAGATGTCTTCGGCCTGCCAGGGCGTACCTTGATAAGTGGGGGGAGGCAAGTCTCATTGGCGATTGCCTCGGGTACCCTCCAAGTCTCTCACGACGGGACTGGGTAGTTCACGTCCTTGTAGCATGCACGCCACGCGTCTACCTTGTACAAGTCGTTGACGAGCGACTACACATCCGTCCCGTGCAATTGGGATGCTGCCATTGTGTGCGCGCATGGGTACTGGTCAACGTTGAAGCATCTGCAGCTGCATAAACGTCATGTTAGGTTTACAAGCCAGGTGGAGGTTCCCTTGCGTACCTCGAACTCATGAGGACTCAGCTGTCTGACGACCATGGAAAGGGACTGCACGATGTTTGCTCTGATGGCGTTACCAACCCAGTCGCTTACGACTTTCCCCTGCTCGGCGCTTGTCTTCCTATGTTTGGCGAACCACGTGCCGACGGTCTCAATGATGGCATCTACAAGGGTTGTTAGCGGCAAATCCCTAGGATATTTGAACACCGAGTTCAAGCACTCGGAGTTATTAGTGGTTGTGATGTTGTACCTATTCCCAGCATAGAAAGCCCTTGCCCAGTTGCTGAACCCAGCCTCCTTCAGATATTGGCCCGCTCCGGGAACCCGTGCACAGAACTCCGCGTACAACACCTGGAACTCCTCATACGTGTGGCGGTCAGATACCCACACCAGATCAGTCGTGTCTTCAACGACACGCAACATCTGTCTGAAGAAGAACCCCCAATACCCATCATTCTCGCCATCAACCATGGCGAAGCCGACGGGGTAAATGTGGTGGTCAGCGTCTTGTGCGGTAGCAAATAGCAAGCACCCTCGAAATTTCCCCTTCAAGAAGCTCCCGTCCACCGATATAACCTGGAGAATAAACATCTTGAGGCGTTAGAGGTGTCATGTCGAATCAAACATATGTCATGCCGTTTTATAATGGGTGTCATGTTTATAGTATATGAGCATCATGTTCCATTTACGGAAGGACTGACCTTTCGTAGGTTGGGGATAGCCCTCCGCCACGCTCCAAGACTCACAAACGCATACTTGAATCGCCCCTCCATGTCGCGTTCTATTCTCGTGTATGTCCAAGGGTTGGCCTGCTCCAGCATGTACATGTACGAGTACATGCTCCGATAGCTTTCCTCGTCCGTTCCGTACACGTTGTCCCTCGCACTCAACCCGTCTCGGCGCGCCTTCCAGTAGCTGCATGTGACCCCCAACTGCGACTTCATCATCCTCTGCACTTGGTCTGGATCGAGGCGCTTCTTTGACCGTCCGAAACTGCACATGCCCATTCACAAATAAGTGTGTCCAGTTAAGATAGTTGTGTATCCAGTTTTAATTAACGTATGTTCAGTGTATATAGGTTGTTGTCCAGTTACTATTGTTGTGTGTCCAGTTACTACCAAGGTATGTCCAGTTTATATCTCTATATGTCCAGTGGAATTTAGGCAAGAGTCCAGTTAAGTTTTACGTATTGGGTCACATACCTTTCGACAATGCGCCGCCCCAGCTGCGTGTATGTCACACTGCATTTTTGTCTGACCGCCTTGTTCAGCGAGCACGTGAGCTCGTCCACAAGCTTTCGGATCTTCCATAACCCCGTTTCCTTGTAAGTCGAAGCCCGACATGACCACTTGTACTTGGGAGCAGCGCACCCTACAACATACAAGATCGTCGTTGACTTCTTCACCTTCGTCGTGAAGCAGCGAGTCAGACCCGCCCACGCTACGAGTTCCTGCACATCCTCCTTCCTCCGAAACATTTGTCCCTTCCGGAGCTTAATACCGCACTGGCTGGGATCCAATGGGTTCCCCGCCACCATTGGTTCACTTTCAGCAGGCTTCGGAAAAGTTGTCGACTTCCATTTTCGCCTTTCGTATGCTTCCTCGACTTCCCTCACTGCTCACTCCGCATCATAATCCCATGTCCAAGACTTCGTCGGACCAGAACTACCGTGTTCAGGTTTAACCACTTTTGGGATTGCATCATCCTCGTCGGATGAGCTACTAAGGTCAATGGCTCCATCTTCCATGTCACTGCTGATATATATGACCAGCTTCCCACGTTTAACTGCGTCGGCATTCTTTTTCCTCTTCGCAAACTCCAAATCCAACTCCTCACTTATCCCTAACTGGTCAGAAGTCACTTTTAACTCGATGGCTTTTTGGGTTAACTGGACATCCGATGATTCCAACTGGACATCCTTTTGGTTTACCTCGATAATTTTTTCTCCAAAATCTTCGTCTTCTCCGTCAAGCCCCAAGGGGAGATCTCTATTTGGGTGATCTTCTTGGGTCACGAGCGGACCAGTTAACGTCAATACAACATCTTCCAAGCCTGCAGGAGACAAATCACCACCGTCTGAGTCATCCGTTGTCGATCCTTGTGCTTTTGCCACGTCTCCACCAACCTTGCATCACAGGGAGACATTGAGGTCGATAGGCCAATTTCGTTCTCCAGACAGCCCGTTTACAAACTTGTAGGCCTCCAAGTCTTCGTCATCCCCGATAGCAAACGGCCTGGACCCTTCCTTCTTTGGCTTTACATATGTGAGCTCCACATCATTCCTCCTCCCATCGACATTAAACTTGTCCATCACGTGTTTCTTCAGATGTACATAGTCAATCCTTTCATCCACCAGCATGGCTTTCTGGCTCCTTGTTCCCGTGAAGACCCAAGTGCCGCATTCACACGCCCACCATCCTCCAAACAATATAGTGATACAAACTGATGATTTTTCCCCTATTGCATTACATAGGGAGACAGAAATTAATTTGTATTGCAGTAATTACATATGAACAACACTTACCATACATAGAGACAACACTTACCCATTTTATGTCCGACCAGAGCAATGTCCAGTAACTTCCAACACGTGTCCTGTGGGTACGACTTAACTGTCCAGTGAAAAGTAGCTTCGTACAAGTAAACCGTTTACTGAACCCAGGCCCACTTGCTTCTTCTTCAATGGATTCTCTCTCTTTCTTCAGATTTTGTGAATAAAAGTGACGCCCAACATTCCTCTGATCTCCTTATATAGACCACACATCATTGGACACCTACCCTCTTTCTTCAAATCCCACGCCAGCCATTTCCCTTCTTCAAGTTCCATTTCCCCTGCAATTCATTAATGGGGACTAATGATTTCCCTCAGAAATTCTTCAATGCTTATATACCCTTCCCCTCATCTCTCCCATTTCCCTTTTTTTTTTTTTGGTGCCATCGTTGGGCGAGAACAATCTGGCTCCCTCCTTTTTACTGTAGCCAACTGCTCCATCTCTCTCCCTCTCTCTACCTGTCTTGTCAATAATGCTTAAGATGTTCTCCCTCTCCCTCTCTCTCTCACACACACGCACATCTCTCTCATACAGACTCTCTCTCTCCCTCTCTCTCTGTCTTTTCCTCGCTTTTCCGTCTCTCTCTCTCCCTCTCTCAATTGTCCAGCTGTCAAACTCACAGTGTCCAGTCTCCCCCACTAACCTGCTACCGGTTGAACCAAAAAACCGGATATCCGGAATTGTGCAAATTTTTTCCGGATGGGGTTAGGCGTGCAAGGGTTTCACCCAAAAGGGTTATTTTAGCAAAACACTCTATATATAATAGACATAATAAATGATAAGTCGTATGTAACATATGATATCTTCTCCTTATCTTAATAGTAATAACCAATCAAAAAAAATTTATCTCCACCTTAATCAATTTTAATTTTTAAGATAAGAGTCTTCATAAGTTTTTAGACATAGATATATTTTGGAAAGATTTTACCCAATTTTGTAAGATTTTGATAATAGTTATATAAAAGTTTGATAAAACTTTCAATATATTAATTAGAATCAATGGTAATTTTATTTAAATTGTGTAACAATTCAAAAGTGTTGAAAAAAATTAATTAGATCTAGATCTAATTGGGTATTTAAATTTATTTAAATTGTACGGGTACTGAACTAGTTACTTATTAAAGTCTTACAAGAGGTATATCTCTAACATCCGATCCTTTATTTTCGTAATTATGAAACAACTTCGGCTCTTTCCACTTAAAAGAAAAAAAAAAAAACAAACTCGATTTTAATTAAGAAGATGATCCCCAGAGATGTACCATTGTACACAAATTTATTCAACGGACGGAAGAAATTAATTAAGTTGTCGGCGGGTGAACCTATCAACTTAATTAACGGGAAATTAATTAACTATCTTTTAGCTAGGCCGGGTACGTTGCATAAGCAGGGGCAGGGCCGCCCCTAGAACTTTGAGGTCTAAGGCAATATAAGAAAATTATGCTGCTTTTACCAAAAAAAGAAAAAAAGAAAAAAAGAAAATTATGCTCCTTTAATGGAAAAATATAGTCGCATTTTTTATTTTACGAAAGAAAAATATTGAAAATTCATTTAAGCAAAATATCATAATTATTCAAATAAGCATCAAATCACATATAAATATGTAATGTTCTTATTGAAAAATCACCCGTCTTACATTATTAAATGCAAAAGTTTCAATTAACAAACAATTGGAATTTAATTATTGATATTCACAATTCAAAACAACAAATTTTAATAATTGAATAATTGATCAAAGTAGCCAATTAAGCGAAAATAAAATTGAGCAATTGATCAAATGATGAATTAGTTTCATCGATCTATAAAATTAAGGATTGAGCAAAAACAAAACCCAAGTTTGATTATGCAATGGTTGCAAACACAAAGAGAGGAAGAGTTGGGTCTGTTGGGTGATTTTGATTTTACGGTAAAGGTAAAGGTTATAATTTTTAGCAGTAAGCTAGTAACTCTAATAACACCTAATACAAACTGAGAGAAAAGATTATAGAATGATTACCATTAAGCAAAAGAACCCAAGAGGGTGAGTAGTCGACCATGATTTACTAGTGATTTTGATTTTTTTTTCTTTCCAATTTAAACCCTAGAATTTTAAAAACACCGTTTTCACCTTCCGTTCTTCAATTCATTTTTTTAATAATTTAGGGATCGATTACAGACCCGAGAGATGACGAGAGAGAAAGCGAAAACCCTAACCCAGTAGCCTTTCGACGCCGCCGGCGACAGCTGCAACCTGATGATCCGCCCAGAAAAAGAGCCACAACCTCAAGATGGCTGCTATCTCGACATCCGTCAAAAGAAGTGAACCAGGTTCGGCGCCCCCATAAAGGGCAATAAGTCCGACGAAGGCGAAGCCAGCAACTGTAGAAAAATCGGCAATGGCCTGTTCAAAGCTTCCTCATCATCAATCAATGAGATTTGGAGCCAAAACTGGAAGATTATGTCGAAAAGCGTTGCTCGATGGCGAGATCACAGGACTATTTGAAGAGTGATGTGCGCTGGCGGTGTGGGGGGGGGGGGCTGGTGGCGGGTCTCGCCTCTCTTCTTCCCATTCCTGGTGGTGCGGGGCTTTTGTGTGCGGCTTTGCCTCTCCTCTGTCGACCACAGGGACTGTTCCGCTGTTAGGGTTCCGGATTGCCCATGTCAGGTTTTCTCTCCCCTTCAATATGAACAATGAAAAAAATCTGCAAATGAGTTTGATCCTTTCAATACTCTATGTCGGTTGTATGGCCTTCTGTCTTTGCTTCCTGTTGATTGTGATTCCAAGTTTAAAATTGAGAGCTTAGAAAAACATTTTGACTACTGGATGAATCATAATCTGTCTATGATTTGGTTATGCGAAAATTGTTCTTTATACCTGAATCTGCGTGTTCTATCTTTGAACCCCAAGCAAGTGTCTTGCTTTGAAGAAACAATCCATACTGACCAAATCCGGAATCCAGACCGAAATGAAAAGCACAACCTACTGACTCTCGGGTCAAAGAGGACCTCTCTTGAACCAAGAAGAAAAGATGTTGCCAAATCTGATGGCTTCGAACAAAAGATCCCATTTATGAAAATGGTCTATGTAATTTTACAGACTCTTTCTATGCTCTGTTTTTTGGTTGAAATACTAGAAAACCCAAATGAACAATCTAATTTTGAATCTAGCAGGACGAAAAGGATCCTTCGAAGGAATGAAATTCAAAGCAGGCACTAGTAGAAAAATGTGAATATAGCCTGCTACAAAAGAGGCCGGATGTGAGAAATCCGGGGTCTTATATGCTTTAAAGCTTTTATCTTTTTTTTTTAAAAAAAAATAGTAGTGTATATAACCCGGATATATGACACGCCCGGCTAAAATGTCATGGGAATTTCAACACAACCTAAATCAATTGGGAGCCCTAGAGTTATTATCCGGGTTATTATCCGGGTTATTATGAAGATTACAAATGAACAAATGAAAGTCGAACAAGAAAATGATGAATCCATTGGCAGAACAAACCAGAAAAAATAAATTGGGAGCCCTAGAGTTATTACTCCTGAGCAGGTGATGGTTAAACACTATGATTCTGTGAAATATGAATACTTTAAAGCTCTGAACATTGACCCTGTGGAGAGGAAAATTTTGCAAAGATTTTCTATTGTTTGGAACATTTAACCCTTGACCTCATTTTACTAGAAAACCTAGGATTTTGGCTTTCTTGTTGTGTGCTGCTATTTCGTGTTATCCCGATGTTTTGTGTGCTGCTGCTCTCAGTGCAGGAGCTGAGTTGTAGGCTTTGGAACATGTCGAATCCACAAGAGCCCACTCAACAACATCTTGAACAAAGGGAAATTGAAAAGGATGAAGTTAACTAAAGGAATACAAAGGTAACACAAAACCCTTATCGCACCCCAGAGGCTGGGAACAAGTTCCCTGACCTCTTTGAAGAACCTCCGGCTCGTGACATCAGGTACTCCGAGAATCCATTTTGCATCATCTTTGAACCCTTTTCTTGCTGGATAAATGGTGCACTCATGTATGACCTGTGGAATGAATTTAAGATTAATGTTGTCCTCTATTTTGACAAGGAAAATCAGGAAAATAAATATAGATCTAGAAAATGTGTATCTGAAACCAATTTTAGTACCATATGGCTGGTTATTGTTGTCTCCATTGCTCTGATTGAGTTATTTGGTAGGCCTTTTTTTAAGTATGAGTACAAGATGATAAAGAGATTCTTGCTTAAAGATAAGGTTGGTTATGAAAAGAGTTTCGAGTCCGAACTGATTTACAACAAGATTGATCAACATTTCTTCTCGTATCCATTTTATTACCTGAAAACTATTACCTTAAATGACCCTAGAAAAAGATGGGTTATCAGGTTAAGTTCTGCTAATGAATCTTGTCATTATCTCCCTGAACCCCTGGCATATGTGTTCTCTTTGTTGATTAGTGCCTCTGAGATCCTTCTGTCTTTTTTGTTCTGACCAATCTCAGTGAAAAAACAAATTGGAGGATTTATAATGCCTCCAGCGCATATGATTGGAGGAACCTTTCAATCATGAAGGACCAAAACGATGAAATCCTTGAACCCACGACAAACAGAGATTCTGACCCTATGAACAAAGTATAGAAACCGACAATGGAGAAAGTCAGCACAAGAAATCGAAAATGGACGGAGCAAAGGCTGCTAATTAGGAAAATGAGACAAGAAAAGGGCGAAACTGAAAGCAAAAACGTGAGCCAAAACAACCATGAGACAAATATGGTCACTTCTGATCAATTGAAAACTGGAACATGGCACAAAAGAGCAGGCAGCTTGGTGCTGAATAACAAAGGAGTAAACACTGGAAAAGGAAAAGACATGAGCAAAGTGGAGAAAGGGGAATGTACCCATTTTATACTAGACAAGCAGCTGAACAAAAGCTATCTTTGGCCCTATGTACCGAATACAATGAAAGTCTATTTTACTACTGCCTTTAGCTGCTATAGTTCTTCTGATTTGTACCTGCACCTTGGTTGGTTGTGGTCTTGCTTTGAACCTTGTTTATTTCAGTCCTCTATTTCCCCTCTTAATATTCACGGTTGCTACCTACTTGAGTATAGCTCCTGCTCGACTCCGTAGGGTGGTGAGAAAAATCTAAGGAACAACGACCCCAGGGACTTACCTCCCAAAAAGAACACAGTTGAAACCCAAAAACAAATTTGAACAAATGAAAATAGACAAATGTCGCAGAACAAACACAAATGAAAACAGGTGGACTGTGGAAGAACTACAACAAATTATATATCATAAGAAACCATGGGCATAATATACTTGGAATGCCAATCTAATGACAAAAACTAATGAAAGGGGAAACGACGAACTACGACAAATTATTCTTATCAATGTCTCAAATGAAAATATGCTCCTGGAATTGTTGCGGAATTAAACATAGAAACAGATGGACTGACATTGAAACTCTATACAAAATTGAGAACATACAACTCTTAGGATTGCTGGAAACCAAAGCAGAAATTCATCCCCAGATGCCTTGTGGAAGAATACCGGATTCGATTCTATTTGTTTTATCCCGGCTTCTGGCAGGGCGGGGGGGATCTGCGTACTCTGGAAAAACTTCCTGTTACTTGACTATCGTGTCTCTGTAATGACCAAGGAAGAGCGTTTTGTGACACTAGAAATTGAAAACACAAAGAAAGGATTTAAGATTGTTGTTTATTTTGTTTATGCACCTCCTAATGAGTCTTCAAAGACCTCCTTCTGGCAAGCCTTGACAGCCCATATCCAAAACCTGACAACTCCCGTCATCCTTCTGGGTGATCTTAATGAGATTCAAAGCTCAGGCGAAAAGAGAGGTGGTGTTGATCCAAGCCCTTCTCATTTTGAAAGATTAATTTCATTCAAAGATCAATGTAACCTCCTTGACATTCCAACAGTCGGAAACGAATTCACCTGGAGGAAAAACAAAACGGATATTAATAATATCTATGAAAAACTTGATAGAACCCTGGTGCAAGACCAAATTCTACAATGGTTTCCTAACATTGTAACCAGAAACCATGCATTTTCAACATTAGATCACTGCTCAATTTCCATCCAACTCGAAACAGATGATAGGAGAAAAGTAAGGCCTTTCAAATTTGAAAAAATGTGGCTTACTCGGAAAGGCTACAAGAATATCGTCACTCAAGCATGGAGAACTCAATTTGTGGGTTCTCATATGTTCAATGTTATGAAAAAGACTCAAATACTCAAAAGGTTAACAAAAGAATGGAATAAAAGAACCTTTGGAAACATCTTTAGACAACTGTGAGAAACCGAAGAAAGATTATTGGATCTACAGAAGAACTTTAGCCAGGGCTATCATAGCGGCAACAACAGAATACAACTACAAATTATAAAGAAAAAGAACCAACTCATATACTACCATAAACAATATTGGAGCTAAAGAGCAAAGACAAAGCATCTGAAACTCTCGAATTCAAACACTGGTTACCACCATAGAATGGCGTCTGGTAGACGAAATAGGAAAATTATAAGGGAACTTAGAACACAAGAAGGGACAGAAATAATTGGAGAAGAAAACATTAGAAAAGAAATCAAAAATGACTTTGAAAAAAGATTTAGAAAAGAAAGCATCAATGACAGACTACTTAATGAGTACCTGACATTGGTAGACAAGGAGGTAACAACGGATGACAATAGAGAACTCGCCAAGCCCGTATCCAATTATGAAATAAAATCTACTTTCTTTTCCATTGGCAAAGATAAACCCCCGGGGCCGGATGGGATGACTGCAGAATTTTACAGAAAATACTAGGACATTGTAGGACCATCTATAATCAAGGCCATTAAAGGATTCTTTTCATCTGGGAAAATGTTGCGACAAGTTAACCAGACATTCATCACCTTAATACCAAAATGTGAAAACCCATCTACCACTAGCAACTATAGACCAATTAGCCTGTGCTCAACTATCTACAAAGCAATCGCAAAAATTCTGGCAGATAGGATGAAGAAGGTTCTAAGAAAAATTATCCACCCGCTTCAAGGAGCCTTCGTGGCTGACCGAGCTATTCAGGATAATGTTCTGATAGCTCATGAAACTTTTCATTCATTTAGAACACGAAAAGGAAAACACGGATGGATTGCTATAAAACTTGACATGGAAAAAGCCTACGATAGAGTGGACTGGCGGTTTCTCCTTGCAGTTCTGGAGAAATTCGGTTTTTCCTCTAGATTCGTGGGATGGATTAGTGAATGTATTCAAATTGTGTCCTTCTCAGGTCTTGTAAACGACGAACCAACTGAAACTTTCCAACCTCAGAGAGGGCTTCGACAAGGTGGCCCGATTTCTCCCTACCTTTTCATTATAGGTGCTGAAACCCTCGCTAGAAAATTACAATACCATTGTAATGAACCAACAGACCCGATAGGCTTTAAAATGACCCCAAACGGATCCCGAATCCCCTTTCTATCATTTGCAGATGACATAATGATCTTTGCAAAAGCATCTCATGAATCTTGTGCGACGGTTAAAAAAATAATTGATGAATACTGCCAGATTTCAGGATAAAAGGTAAATTTTAACAAATCTGCTTTCCAAGTGACAAAAGAAGTTTCTACTAATCAAAAACTCCAAATCCAAAGCACCCTTCTTATCAGAAACCAAGTTGCCTTAGATAAATACCTAGGATGTCCCATAATAAACGGAAAGGTCAACAAACAAACCTTTGAAGATGTTATTGGAAAAACAAAAAATCAGCTGACAAAATGGAAAGCGAACTATCTCTCCCAACAAGGAAGGGCTGTCCTAATCCAAGCGAACCTTTCGGCTAAACCAAATTACATTATGCAGAACTTTATGCTACCCACGAGCGTGCACAATGAACTAGACAGAGTGAACAGATGTTTTTTTTGGAACAAGGACCAAAACTACAAACTACTACTAGGGCGGGACAAAATATGTAAACCAAAAAGACAAGGTGGGTGGGAATTCATAGATCAAAAGACATGAACAAAGCCTTGCAAATGAAACTATTATGGAAAATCCTTGAGGAGCCCCACAATCAATAGGTTCGGATAGTTCGGGAGAAGTACCTAAAAGAAGACCAAATTTGGGATTCCAAAAAGAAGAAAAACGTTTCGTGGCAATGGGCCAAGCTATTTGACTTAAGGGACGAATTTTGCACAGGACTCATCTGGGAAATCGGAAATGGAAAGACGGTTAGATTCTGGAAGGACAAATGGATTAACGATGAAAGGAAGCTTGAGGATCACCGAATAACTCAACAGATTAACATTCATGAAAAAGTTCAGGATTATATCCTTCCGAACAAAACTTGGAATTTGGAAAAGATTTGGGAAGTCCTACCGATTGACCTCGTAGAAAAAATCATCAGCACCCCTCTCCCGTCGCAGGAGTTTGAAGATAGGCTCTATTGGCAACCTAGTCCTATGGCTGGTTCTCTACTTCTAGTGCCTTAAAATTTATTACGAACTTCAACGATAATGAACTAGAATTCTTCTCTGGATTATGGAAAATTGATTGTCCACCAAAAGTTAGAAATTTTCTATGGAAGTTGGGACTAGATGGTCTACCAACTAAAGTAAGGCTACGAAACAAAGGAATTCATACGCCCTTGGATTGCATATTCTGTAATTCAAGGGAGGAAGACGCTTTCCACCTCCTTATGGAATGCTCGACAACCTTAAGAACCATTGGAGCTTTGGACAGAGCGATTGAACGACAAGTAAGAAATGCTGACAAAAGCAACCATAGCACAAAGACCATAACGAATGAAATTTTTCGACAGCTAAACCCTGAACAAAAGGCTATCTTGGCATTCTCCTGGTGGTGCATTTGGACTAAAAGAAACAAAATTATTTTTGATAACCAAAACCTACGAACAATAGATGAGCTCGTAGCGATAATAAAAAACCATATGAAAAATTGGAAAAAAAACAAAACAAGATGAACCAGATGAAGACGAAGGAAAAACAATGGGAATTAAACCAAGAAACGAGCCTCGCAAAAGGAACGCCATTCGTTGGCGTAAACCTGATCCCGACACTCTCACACTTAATTTGACGGTGCTAAATCTCTTTCTGGCTTGGCCTCTGCAGGGTTTGTAATCAGGGACGCTGAGGGGAGGATTTTTGTGTGTGGCGCCAAACGGTGCGAGAGGATGTCTGCGCTTTAGGCTGAGGCTACCAGTCTGTAGCATGGGTTGCTGGAAGCTCGTCGGCTTGGGATTCGTAGTCTTGTTGTGGAAGGTGACTGCCTCGCGGTTGTTAACGTAATCAACGGTGTTTGGTCAATTCCTTGGGAGATTGAGATTCTTCTATCGGATTCTCTCCACTTGCTTCGCTGTTTTGAGGTGGCTTCTGTTACTCATATCTTTAGGGAAGCCAACAGGGCAGCTGATCGTCCCGCTCACCTGGCCTTAGAGTCCGCTCCGTCATCCTGGAGTTCTGATTCTGAGTTCCAAACTCTCGTTCGCAAGGACGCTCTTGGGTGGTGGTACAACCGCGGTTGACACCTCCAAACTCTCGCCTGTATAAAAAAAATTATTTTTTTAATGATATGTGGTACATATAGGCTTTTTATGTGGGCTTTTTAAATAGTTGTCACACTCCAGTTTAATATGGGCTTTTTAAATAGTTGTCACACTCCAGTTTAGTACGTGAGTTTTTTTTTATAATATATATAGGGTTTCTAAAAAACTAGGGGCCCATATATTTCGGGGGCCCTAGGCTTGGGCCTAGTTGGCCTATAGACAAGGCCGGCTCTGTAGGAGGGGTGCAGCAGTGCTAGCTAGGTGCAAGGCGTAGTGCAGAAGCAACGATGGTGGAAGCCACGACAGTTGCCACCGAAGAAGCCTTCCGTCTGGCAAACGGAGGCGCAGTTTGCTTCGCTGAAACAGACGCCCTTAAACCTCTGGCTAAGCGACTCGCAGGCTCTTGCCTCCGCTATTCCTATTATTTCATTCCATAAATTTTGAATAAACAACCCCCGTAAGTATATATATACTCGATCCATTGAACATAAGTAATGAAAGGGATTTCGTTAATTAATTATGATCTACATCTACCTGAGGCTGACAGGAGGAGGACGACCAGAACAAGAGATGAAAACACACGCATGAATAGCTTCATTTTTTATTGTCTTGTCGGATACCTGATGAACGATATATGATGCATGAAGGGGTGTGATTCCCCTGCGTCTCTTATATAAGATCTCCTGGGAAGCTCCGTTGCGGATATGGAGATGAAAATATTAAACTAGGATCGATCGGGATAGGTCGGGACTCGGGACTCAAAATATTTCTATGGGTGGGACGTGGGGATGAATAACGGTTTACACTTTAGTGGCGGAGTCAAGTTTTCACTAGGGGCTTAAAGTTTTTTTTGTGGGGTAATTTTTTTTTGTTTTCCAACAAAAAAATAATGTTGAGATAAATCTTTCTTTTTATAAAAAAAATACATATAAGAATTTGGACGGGATGATGTTTTACAAGGCCAATATTCAAGGGCATTCCTTATGGATGATTATGTTGAGTTTTCAATTCGAGAAGAGTATACTTAGCTTGTGTTTGGAGAATTAAGGTGAGTCACATGGTCTGCACTTCTTTGTCTTCTCGGAAGATATGCAAGAAGGTCACATCCTGGAAATGGCGAAGGAGAAGAAGGATATCAGCGCTAACAATCTCAATCTCCCAATTTAAGGATAAGACTGGCCAACTTCCCTATATGGTGTTAATTATTGTGATCGAGGTTGTCGCCTAACTTCCATGTGAATTATGGATAAGTCGAGAACCATAGCCTTCAAAATCCCAAGCTTGAGATCGATCTAGAGCTTCAGAGAAGAAGGTGATCATATGTCTACATTGTGCGCGCTCCACCACATGCACTAATATTGCCAAGGTGGTCTGGAATGAAGAAACTTGTAGTCGATGTGCCAGCGTTGTTACTGCAACCATATCGAAATTTATTTTAAAGGCTCCTTTCGATAGTTTTTCGATGTGCCGGGTTTCTTTGTTTTGTATCGGTTGTTTGTTTTTTTGTTTTGGTTATCAGGTTGTCCTCATCATCCAGTTTTTCATTTGTAAGATGTGTGACCACGGACTTCCATGCTATGTAATATTGTTGAGTTGGTATTGTCGAATATTTTCCAGTTATGGCTTGTCCATATATATGCTCCACCAAGAGGTTGTTAATGTCTCTTGGTGTTTATGTAAGATTCAGGGTTAAGAGGTGTCAACTCATGACACTTAACCCTTATAACCCCCAGCTTAAAACAGTACTAACGACCACGTCATGTCCAAGGAACTAGCGCATAGGTGGAGCATGCCCGAGCATACTGTCGAAATATCTCCAAGCCCAGAGTCGGCTCTGATACCATCTGTAAGACTCTGAGCATACTGTCATAATATCTCCGAGTCTAGAGTTCCTTCAATACCATCTATAAGACTCGGAGTTCTTAAGAGGCGTCGACCCATGCCACCTAGTCCTTTCAGGTTCGTTGTTCTCACTTAAAGCCAGAAAGGAAGAGCTCCTTTTGAATTGGGTAGAGTTTGAATCATTTACAAAGGATGACAACCCGAAACAAATCTCTAGTAACACTCCTAGGGTTATAGAGGGCGATAACGACGATTGTTGACCAACAATTCTTTGATCGTCTAGAGGTTGGTCGTGGGAGCCAAGGATCGGAGTTCTCGCCGGCTTCGTGCGAGCCCACTGAGGTTGGTCTGCAGTTCAGGTTTGTCTACTGGGTTTCTTAGATGGGTGTAGGTATGGATAGCGGAAAATGTAACTTGACATTATCAACAAAGGAGGAGACGGATATTAGGGTTACGGGGACGGAACGTGGGGTGGAACCGAGGTCAGCAGTGGCATGTACGTGCTGGTCGATTCTCTGTTAACAACATGGTTGTTCACGTCGTCCGCGTTGCAGGCGACGATGAAGAGTACATGGAGGCTTAAGAATGGATTCGTGTTTAGGGAGTTGAGACATAATCTATTCCTTTTTAGCTACCTCCGATCCAAAATATATGTCGTTTAACTTTTTAACACGTATTTTATGAAGGTAAAACATATATAAAATATCAACTTTTTTTAAATTATTTTTTTTCAACTTAATATTTATTGGTAATAAGTATTAAATTGTAAAAAAAATAAAAATAAAAAAATTAATATATTACATATTTTGTATCGGAGGGAGTAAGTGATTGTTAAAAGAATAGATCAGTTAAATAGTTTGATTTGAAGTCATTATAGTTATAAATCGACATATTCCTTAGTTACTTCATATATGCAACATATTTTCTTTAATTTATTTTCAAAGGCTGAGTGTTACACATAAATCGACATATAAGATATATTTATTTTTAACTTAATAGGTATGTTTCTTAATTTTTTTTATCATGAGATCGATTAATTAATTTTCAAATTTTAAATGAGCGAATAATCACTTAGCTAGAATGAATATTAGGACGGTTATTCTAGTTGAACGGGTCGAGTATTGCTTCTTCATATTCAACTTGTTTAGAAACGACTCGAACTCGAACCGACCCTAAATTTAGACTCGAGCTTTAAAATGTGCTCATACATACTCAGCTCGTTTAGGAAATAAACAAGTTCAAATCGAGCTTTTTTCAAGTATTAAGCAGCCTTATTTGCTCACAAGTCACAACATAGTAATTTAAAGAAATTTTTAGAAATTTCGCAAAATTAGAGCTTATATCGAGCGAACCGAGCTTGAAACCGAGCTTACAAATATGCTCATACTCGACTTATTTTGAAAACAAACGAGTTCGAGCCGAGCTTTTATCGAGCTCGATCTACTTTACTCATATATTTCTGAACCATTGTTGATGATTACTCACGATGCACATGGACTTATCTCATGTCTCATAAAAGCAATGCTCTCTCCATTCTTAATAACTTTGTTCTTCTAATCAAAACTCAGTTTCAGAAAATCATTAAAGCCTTCCGATCTGATAATGCAGCAGAATTTGGGGACTCTTCCACTCAACATTTCTTTCATTCAGAGGGGATTGCTCACCAAACTAGTTGTGTTGAATCTCCTCAACAAAATGGTGTTGTTGAGAGGAAACACAAGCATCTTCTTGAGGTTGCCCGTGCACTCAAGTTTCAATCCAATCTTCCTCTTAAATATTGTTGACTGCCACATATTTGATCAATCGTTCTCCATTACCTTCCTTAAACAATTCTTCTCCTTATGAATTATTATTCAAGAAACCTCCCTCTTATACTCATCTAAAGGTGTTTGGTTGCTTGTGTTATGTTACCACATTGAAAAGAGACAGAGATAAACTTCAGCCTAGGGTTGTTCCTTGTGCTTTCTTGGGTTATTCGTTTGGTAAGAGCTCTTACTAATTGTTAAATCTCATTACTCATGTTATATTCCATTCCAGATATGTTGCTTTCCATGAGTACTTCTTTCCTTTTCATTCTAACTCCTTTGGTCATGATTCTTCATCTCCTTTGCATGTCATTTCTCATGAAACCTCACATTCCGATCTCCCTCCAAATATTATTCTCCCTTCAACAACTCAAGCTGCCCCTCTTGTTAAACCCGAGCTTTCTGTAGCAGTACGAAGATCTTCAAGGTCTCATCGATCACCAACCAACTTATCTCAGGGACTACATTTGCACTACCTTATTGCTTGAACCTTTGGCTTCCTTTTCTGCTTCACTACCTTCCTCTTCTTTTGCCTTGCTTGCTCATATCCACTTTGATACAGAACCCACTTCTTACAAAGAGGCTGCCAATGATCCTAATTGGGTTTTGGCTATGGAAAAAGAGATCAATGCTTTGTTTGCTAACAATACCTGGGAATTGGTCCCATTACCCAAAGGAAAGAAAGTAATCGGCTACAAGTGGGTATACAAAGTAAAGTTGAAGGTTGATGGCTCTTTGGAGAGACACAAGGCAAGGCTAGTTGCCAAAGGATACACACAAAGAGAGGGCATAGATTTTCATGATACATTTTCTCCAGTGGTCAAGATGACCACAATTCGAGCTGTGATTTCTCTTACTGCTTCTAAGAAGTGGGAAATTCATCAATGTGACGCCAACAATGCATTTCTTCATGGGAATTTGTTTGAAGAAGTTTATATGAGAGTTCCAGAAGGCATGTCTAATCCTGGGAATTTAGTGTGTCGATTGCTCAAGTCCCTTTATGGGTTAAAACAAGCTTCCCGACATTGGTTTTAGAAGCTCACGGCTGCCCTCAAACTCATTGGTTTTGTGCAATCTCAGAGTGATCATTCCCTTTTTATCAGAAGGAGTGGTAATCATCAAACTCTCATTGCAATTTATGTGGATGATTTACTCATTACAGGGTCTGACCCTTCAGAAATTTCTCAGTTGAAGAAATATTTGGATGATGTGTTTAGCATCAAGGACCTGGGTCTGTTACATTATTTCCTTGGCCTAGAGGTCAGCTATGTATCGAATGGCATAGCCTTGTCGTAGAAAAAGCTTAGTCAAGAGCGGATTGCTGATGCTCAGTTGTCTGATTGCTCTCCCATTTACACCCCTCTTCCACAAAACTTGAAGCTTGCTCCTGATGTGGGAGATCTCATTCCTGATCCCTTTGTATACAGAAAGCTAGTGGGTAAGCTCAACTTCCTCACAAACACAAGCCATGATCTGTGTTTTGTTGTTTAGTCCCTTAGTCAGTTTATGAAACATCCTAGGAGTTCTCATCTTCAGGCCTTGCTCCACACTATTATATATGTTGCAGGCACTCTAGACTAGGGAATTGTTCTCCATGGTCATGATAAGCCTATGGTGAAGGCTTTTACATATTAAGATTGGGCTTCATGTCCTTTCACTCGACGCTCTGTCACTGGTTTTGTCATCTTACTTGGTGATTCTCCAATTTCATGGAAATCCAAGAAAGAAGGGGTAGTCTCCAGGAGTTCCTCTGAAGCCGAATACAGAGATATGGCAACTACTGCTTCAGAGGTCACATGGCTTGTACGTCTTCTTGATGAGATTGGTGCTGACCCTGTCAAGCATGTGGATCTCTTTTGTGACAATAAATCATCCTTGGAGATAGCCTAGAATCATGTGTTTCATGAAAGAACGAAACACATTGAGATAGATTGCCATTTTACTCGGCAAAAGGTTGTGGAAGGACTGATTGAGCTTTGTTTCATCCCCAGTGAAGCTCAACTTGCTGATGTTCTTACCAAGCAATTGTCTTCTTCACAACAAATTTTTTTACTTTCCAAACTGGGAATTTCTCCTTTCCCAGTTTGAGGGGGGTGTTAGGATCAACATGTGTGTTTTGTATGCCGATCATGATGAGAGAATGAGTCCTTCTTGTGCTGCACACAGGGGATCACCTCACCTCATGTCTCCCTTGTATAAAGAGACACTTTTTATTTCACAGAAATCAATCAAGAGAGTTATTTACTCTCGTTCCTCTTTGCTTCCTCTCCAAGCTCCACATTTTCCTCTTCTTGTTTCACCATGGATCCATGCTTCACAAGCTAACACTATCAACCACCCATTGTCATGTCCTCCCTGAAAATGACCAATTGAAATAAAACTTCATTAATTAATTTTAAATTCAATTACAAATGTCAAAAATTGAAAACTCCAGATCTCAAGTTTCAATTGAAAGAAGTGGGTGTGTAGACTAAACAAGGAAGAAGAAGACTGGGTGTTAAATCCAAGCTACAACCACAACCCTAGATTGAACTGAAATCAAAATTGAAAACCAAAATCCCAACCACTACAAAATAAATGCTAAATCCAAGCCATGAAACCCTTAAGGTCGGGCACACGGCGAGTGGAGCTTAAGAGAAGATGGCGGCCCGACCAGTAGAGGACATCGACTCCTTAAAAAGCAAAGGTGGTAGCGAGGACATCGACTCCTCAAAAAGAAAAGGTGGTGACCAAGGATGAGGCGGTAGCGAGCAGCCTGGTGGAGGTGGCTATGGGCAGTGGCGGAACCTAAGATATTTGGTCGAGGGGGCCAAAAAATATATTCGGGTTTGTTTTATACCAAGTACATAATAATTTTAGAAAATATTATTTCAAAAAGGAGTTATAGAGGTTTGAACCCCCAACTTGTTGGTTTAAAATATCCATCATTTACCAACTAAACTAGAGTAATTTGTTGTTAAATTACTCTTTTACAATTTACATATCATAAAAATATATTACATATAACAATAATTTTTTTCCACCCGGAGGGGCCATGGCCACCTCCCGCCCCCCTTGAGTTCCGCCACTGGCCATGGGAGCAGTCTCGTGGAGGTGGTATAGGTGCCTGGTGGAGGTGAGGAATGGTGAGCGGCCCGAATCGGAATTTTTTTTCAAATTGGCCAAAAGTTTTAATTTTTTTTGCAAAATGGTCAAAATCCGAAACTATTTTGGGATTTAACCAAAGTAGGGTAAAGTCATTGTTTGAAACAACGATTTTACCCCAACTTAAAAAAAAATAAAATAACAAAGTTACTGTTTGAAACAACGACTTTGTATTTTTTTTTTAAATATCGAATAAAGGTTAAAAAAGATGTAAAACGTAAAAAATAATATACCGGGAAGAGTCGTTGTTACATAATAAGAGAGAGAGAGAACGTTGAGATGGGGTGAGGGAGGGGGAAAAGGTGGAGAGAGAAAGGAGGAAATATGGGGGAGTGGGGGTAGACCTGGGCAAACGAGTCGGCCCGCCCCGACTACCTGCTATTGTGGGCGGGAATGGACAAGGGTTAAAGCCCAAGCGGGCCAGGCGGCCCGCACCCGCAACGGGTACGGGATTGGGAACTAAAATGTACCCGTTACAGGTTGCTAAGCCCGCAACGGGTACCCGCTATTTTTAATATATATAAATAAATATATAGTAATTAATAAATATAATTAATTATATTATATATATATATTCAATACTTACCTTACCTACAGTTGCATAAAGAAAAAAAAATCTAAACAACCTCTCTTTCCTCCCATTCTTCAATCTTTATATATTCCTACTGTAAAAAAAATCTAAACACGTACTACTAGGCGTGGCCACGGGTCGGACCCGCCGGGTCGACGGGTTCGACCCGCCGGGTCAAGGGTCAGGGTTGGCAGACCCAAATCCTAACCCGTAAATCTCACGGGTTGACGGGTTCGGGTCGACCCGTTGACCCGGCGGGTTACATTATTTTTAAAAATTTTTTTTTTTTTTAAATGACTATTAAAATAAATAAATAAATAATATGTAAAGATTTTATCTTCACAACACATTTTATCAGTTTGATATAAAGTGTTAAAAATGTAGGAAGATTATATCTCCATATTAATTCTTTCATCCACAATAATTTCATTGTGTGAGGTAAGAGAAAAAAATATGAGAATATTATTTCTCAAACTTCATTTCCAACTTAATTTCCAATGTAGGAAACAAGTGAAGTGGAAGAAATGTGGTAGTGGGATACATATATATAGCCCCATGCCTTCTCATTCTAACTTCATATTTTCGATGTGGGACAAAGCCTTTGTCCCACATTGGAAATGAGGGGAAGGAAGGAAGGCTTCCAAGTCTATAAAAGGAGAATGATGGGGTTTATTTGTCTCACATTGCACATTGCATATTAGTTTATGCATTATTGTGAGTTATTTTAAGAATAATTTACATAATTTACATTATTATAAATTTATTTTATTAAAAATAAATTTTTTTTAAAAAAAATATTTTGAAAAAGCGGGTTGACCTGGCGGGTCGACCCGCCGGGTCACGGATCACGGATTCCCTGACCCTAACCCTAACCCGCTACCCGTCCCCACCCGCCAACCCGTCAACCCGGACCCGGCGGATCGTTGACCCGTACGACCCAGCGGGTCACGGGTTGACCCGTAACCCGTGGCCACGCCTACGTACTACTACCCCTCTCTCTCTCATCCCTTTCTTCAACCTTTATTACTGCATGCCTCTCCATATGAAATTTTCTTACTCACTGTATTTTTTAATGAAATCTTACTCACTGTATTGAGGATAAGCTATTGTTTTTTTAGGCTTCAATGCAGTTTTTAATATATCAACAGTTGTTCAATTTTTGTTTTTCCCAAATATAATGCATCTTTTAATTTATATATCAGTACGAATTTTATAAATAAGGTGGATTTTGCGGGTACCCGCGGGTAGCCCGTGCCTGTAATACCGGACGGAATTGGACATAATATTCAACCCGTAAAAGCGCGCTTAGCCCGGTCCGCGACCGCAACACCGGGACAATATTTTGGGTAAAACCCGTCCCAAGCCCGGTCCGCGCCCTCGTTTGCCCGGGTCTAAGTGGGGGCCAGAGGTACGGAGAGAGAGAGGAGGGAGTAAAGTTTGAGTGGAATATAGAATTGTTGTTTAGAACAGCGGTTCTATTTTATTTTTTCCACATTTTATTTTTTTTAATTACAAATTTTACTCGAAAATTAAAAAAAAAATACAAAGTCGTTGTTTTAAACAGCAACTTTGTTAATTTTTTTTTAATATCTAAGGCTGAGTCGTTGTTTTAAACAGTGACTAAGTCGTTGTTCTAAATACAAATCGTTGTTTTTTAATATCTAAGCCCTATTTTGACTATTTTCCAAATTAGTTTGAATCTTTGGCCATTTTACAAATTTGTTTTGATTTTTTGGTCATTATGAAAAAAAATTCTCCGAATCGCCCAAAAAAAACAGAACGTCCTTTTTTAGGTGATGGACGATTTTTAATCGCGTAAATCGTATCAAAATAAATTTGAACCTACCTAACTAATGTAGTGTGGTAAGCACGAGTCGATCCCACAGAGAATCAAGTTATTCCTAAGTTAAGTTTATTTACTAGTTAGTATGAAACAGGGGGTTTTGAGTGGTGACAATAAGAAAGAGCATAAAATAAAGTATAAACAAATTGATGGGGATAACGATTAATAAAATAGTTTCACCTACAATTTTCCACTTTATTTAGTTGAAACGATCCTTGTAACTTCTTCTTGTCCTTTTAGGTTTCCTATGAATGCCCTGTCCCGACCTAATATAGTTACTAGTCCAATCAGTCCTAGAAACCCTTATCAATCGAACAGTCCCTAAAGAAGGATTTAACTCAATTGATAGCTTTAAGTTCAGAGATTAGCCAAGGTATTTGCAGTCCCTAAAGAAGGATTGAACAACACATCCAACTTCCTACTTATCCAATTAGTTCAATCAGCCCTAAAGGGACAAGTTTGCTACTTAGGTTAAGGTTTACAATCAAGAATCTACAAAACCTTAGCAAGTGAATTGATTCTAACTAGTTGCGCTGGCTAGATAGAATAAAACAATCAAACATTCAAGCACAATGAAGTCGAAACATTCAATATAGGAAATAAGGAACAAGATTCAGAAACTCACAACTCAATCCAAACAGAACTTCAAATCGTAGATAGAACGGGAGAGTTTAGGTCTCCATAAAAATATAACAAAAGACATTTAGGGTTTAGGGGAAACTAAAGTCAGTCACGGCTGGCCTCCCTATGCTTTGCCGTATGAAAGAATATATATATTGAACGTCACACCCTAATGGGTCTAATCTATCATAAATTCATAATATAAATATTAATATATCATAAATGCATTTTAAAAGAGTGATCTGCAGTGTATCTAACAACACCCAATTCTATATATCTAACCTAAACTATATTACTTAATTAAATAGAAAAGACCATATGTCAACACCAAAGTAGCCCTAATTGCATTGATGAAACCGGGAGCCACACAGTCCAACCTTCTTCTTTCTTTATTTGACTCTCGTTGAAAGCCCAATACGTGGCCCAAACTTCAACCGGTCCTCAACTACAGTGATTTCCGACTCATTAAACGCCTTCATGAATTTGCCCCTAACAGCCTAACTTAGTCCACATATACCTGAAACACAGTAAATTTGCGGTGTAGACTCCGAATGCAAAATAATACAAATTAATTATAAAATATGCATGAAAATAACCTAATATAATATGCAAATACATAACTAAAATAGACTCTATCATTAGGTCACCTTGTTCAACACTTCATTTTTCCCCTTTTTTAAATGCTCTTTTTAATTGATCTTTCCTCTCATTAATGATTTCAAAAAGGATGAATATATATATATATATATATATATATATATAGGGGTAACATTTGGACAGAACATTTAACGGAATAAGCATAGTGGGTGGCTCTTTGCTAACGGAGACATGATTTGCTGCAATTTTGTATATAAAGGGTGGTTGTGTGCAATATGCTATATTTAAGGGTGGTTTCCTACCGTTTACCCTAAAATCTAACTACGGAATCATAAGAGCATCTGCATTGGATTGTTTAAACTCAAAATATAAGGAATTAATTAATATAATAAGGAAGATAGAGAAAAAAATAAAGAACGATGTGATGTGTTCTTTAGCAATGAACATTTAAAAACGAAGAGAGAAAATGAAAATGGGGGACCCATGCCCATGAAATTGGGTTTTATAGTGTGTAATAGGTTTTAAAATAATTATAATTGAAAAATTAAGGAACTCCTATGGTTCGAGGGATGTGGGTTAAAAATTATGATGAGTTTCTTAAAAAGAGAAAAAAAATAAAAAATGAGTTAAGGTATCGAATTGGGTTCTATAGATGCGGATAGACCTGTCAAACGGGTCATTCGGGTCGGGTTCGGGTCGGGTCACTTCGGGTTTCGGGTAAAACGGGTCTCGGGTAAAACGGGTTTCGGGTTTTTCGGGTTGACTCGAACTCGGGTTTGATCGGGTTTCGGGTCGGGTTCGGGTCGATTTCGGGTTTGTCAATATTTTCTTTTTTAAATTAAAAAAATCATTATTTGATAATTTTGTGATAAATTTTAATTATATATAAAAAAAATAATTATATTTAATTATAAATCAACCGGGTCAATCGGGTCACCGGGTCAATCGGGTAAATCGGGTCAAAATTATCGGGTCAATCGGGTCACCGGGTCGAAACCCAGATTACCCGGAAAATTTCGGGTTTTTCGGGTTCGGGTCGAAAAAAAAATTCGGGTCAAAATTTTCGGGTTCGGGTCGGAAATTTTTCGGGTCGGTCGGGTCGGGTCACCGGGTCGGGTTGTGTTTTGACAGGTCTAGATGCGGATGCTCTAAGAGCTACTAACAAGATCTTCAAACGACTATTGCCAAGATAATTTTAACTTAATTGCACACAAGTCCTAAAAACCCAAACACCATCACCGTTCTTCAATCTCTGCCGTTACTCATACTCCATTGAGGCACATTTAACTTGAAGCTTTTATAGATGAACCTCCTTCTTTTCCTCGTCGGTCCTCCTCTCCTTCGACATTGAAGCTGTAAAAATGGTGAATCTCCCTCTCCCTTTCTACTTCTCTCTTATTCCTTATCTCATTGCCGGTACTCCTCTCTTTCGACCTTTGTAAAAATGGCGAAATTGGTGCTGAAATCTGCACACTTTGTATTAATTCTAATCTGCACACTTTGTATTCACCCTTCGATTCGAGTTGGTGTTGAAATCTGAAGACCAATTTGATGTCTTAATTGATATGCCATTGTTGCAGTTGCTGTCTAGGTTTAGTCATTGGGTCCTGAATGTGTCCTTTTTGAAGGCCAATTCGATTTGATGCTGCCTATAGATTTTTAGTCATTCGGTTACGTCGTTGCGGTGGCGCCATGGTGGATCCATGGTGGTTTTCTGGCGAAGAAGGGTAGAATGAAGAACGAGGCTCCATAGGCGGTCATCGGACACTCTCACACCCTAAAAAATAAACAAGTATTTATCGGACAATTTTGTAAAAATAATGTTTTCAATAGCCATTTTGATATATTGTCTATAGCCTCACTCATAGGGAATCCAGTCTTTTTGTTTGGGGCAAAGGCCCACTAATCGTTGCAGCCCAAATACTCACAAGGTCCACAATGAAGTACCACCAGGTCCACCACTATGGAAGTAAGCCGAAGGGTTATTTGAGCTCTTATTGTACAATTTTATTTTATTTTGTTCCTGTTTCGGTAGATTACTAATAAATTCTCATTTTTTCTCCCACAAAATACTTTTGTTTTTAACTAGGAAATGTATTGCTAATTTTGCTTTCTAGTTTAATGTTGATTTACATAGCTTTAAGTTAAACCTCAACGTAGATGAAGAGAATGAGTTACATTAGTTGGTTTTTTTTTTTTGTTTCATTAATGAGGTAAGAATTCGAGTTCAGACAAGTCTGAAACTCGAAAGCTGGCTAAGTCGATAGACGGAAGAGTCATCTACAAACATAACCAACAACAAACAACAAACATAATGATACAAACTCAGGCAGCCGAACACTACAAAAAAACAAAATCAAGCAGACTAAAACCAAAAAAGGATGTGGACGAACACGACGGACGAAGCCAAGCCCCACTCCGAAGAAGAATCGTAGGGCGTAGGCCAGCAATACATCAGGATCCGATCATCCCATGGGCAGTGAGGACGAAACTCAAAGGAAGCAGTCAAACCGAATAGCGGAGACGCCATGATACACACTGCCATGATCCCAACTTAATGAGTTTCATTAGTAGTGTAAAGAGGTACATAGGGCATTAGACCATGTGCATCTATGTTGATGATTTATTTGTTTAATATATACTCTTTTTAAAATAAATTATATTATGATTGGTGAAAATTATGTGGTGGGGTGTAGATAAAAGTGGAAAGAGAATGCAAGATAAACTTATGGTTGCATGGGGAAAAAAGATGAAATCTTAAGGGAAGGTACAAGTGAAATAGAAATTAATTTAAAGAAAAAAAATTAATAAGGTTTAAAATTAATGTGAGGAGATAAATATAAATAAAAAAAGAGGTTTATTAGCTATGATTCTGAATGGTCTCATATCGATCAAGGGGTTAGGAACGATAACATTAATATACGTGACTTCTTTGCATTACCCATTGCCCCGTCCCCCACACATTTGTGAATCTCGTTGCTTAATGCATATGCAATTCAACATATTTTATATATAAAAAAAAAACAAATATGCAATTAGACATGTCAATTGAATCATTTGGATCGGGTCGAGTTCGGCTACCAAGTAGAACGGATTTCAGATCAATCGAGTCAAGAGTCATTTCGGGAGAGTCAAACTGGATTTGTCCCAATTACGGGTTAATCAAATGGTTCAAAAACACGAATTTTTTGAAGACATTATTAAAATATTATTAAAATTAAACTATAATATGAATATGTCAAATTAAACTAAATAATAGTATTATAATTAAATTCATAAATATTAAAATAATAATATATAATTATTTTAAGCATAAAAATATCACATTTATGCAAATATATAAGTGCTCCAAAGATACTATAATTATAAAATATATATGTGTTTGTTAACTTATGAGTGACATTAACGAACACACTTGCATGATGAATCTACGTGAAGTCTGGTGTCTTGGTATCCACATGATTCTGACTCATTGGATCATTGGGTCTTTAGAAATTAAGATCTTGTAGAGATTGAGATTAAGAAACACAAACCAGGCCACCATTGTTAGGTCATGTTTATCAAGGAATAATAGGGATTCTAGGAATACTAATATTTTATTGTTCTCTTTCCGCCACATCATCCTAATATCTCATTCTTATTTTTCCCACTTTATCAATAGTATCCCTAGTATCCCAAAACCCATCTTTTATTATCAATTCAATTTACAATAATACCACTCTCCCATAATTATTTCCATCATTCTCTACCAAATCAATTTACGATTATACCCCTCTCGACTCATTTTCTATAATCTAGATTAATTTATAATATTAATAAATTTCATTTTAAAATATTATTCATAAAAAAATTCATTTAAATATCGTAAAAAAAATATTATTCATAAATTAATATTATTTATAAACTAACTCGGTGACTGCATATATAACCATATTTGTAGATAAATCATGAAAATTAGTACCATATATCACATATTTTATATTTTTTAAACAACATTATAAATTCTTCAAATGATAATTATTACTAATAGTCAAAGTTAATGAAATATAAGTAAAAATATTTTTTAAGGTATTATTACATATAATTGGATTTGAACAAATATTTTTTTCGAAATTTAATCAAATATATTCAAAATTGATGTCTATGTGTAGAGAAAAATGAATATAGTATTTTGGTTATTTTAATAAAAAAAAAATTTTACATTTTCAATGTCAAAAATTGCATTTTCTACTTGTAAAAAATCACCCAACAACTTAAATCTCAACCGTTCAATCCAAAAAATCACAGCCGTCCGTTATCCCTCCTCTCCCGGGTTGACACGTGGCCCCTTCTTGATGCCAATGGGATACTTGGAAGAATACTACCCCTAGTATCCATATAGAGAGATCTTGAACCCCATCCAATTTTTTATTCATAAAAACTCCTAGTATCCCACCCCCAAGTACCCCTTTAAACTTGCCCTTATGTATTATAGAGAGAGGAAGAAAAAATTTGTTCCAAGTTGTTCTACATCTGATGCAAGCTGTTAGTATGCTAAAATTACTAAATTGCCCTTTTTTTTTCTCCAAGCATTCGAAACAAATTTTCTTGATCGGATCATGTTTTGATAGATTTATATATAATTAAATTGGAATATAGCTACGTACAAACAAAAACCAAACAAGTACCAACTGAGATATTCTATTACAAAATACAAAAATGTGAGATTTATATTAAGGGAGAAAAAAGAAGAGAGAAAATCAATGACGATAAAACGCCATGTTGAACTTTTCAATGTCAAATTAATAATCAATCACTATCATAATCAAACTGTTTACCCTTCATTAATTTGTTTCATGCAGCATTTGATTACACTACTTCCATGCATAATTTACATGTCCTACTAGAAAAAAAAAAAAACTTGCGAATCACATGGATTTCGAAAGAAACATAAAGCATCAAGCCAAGGCTGCGCCCTTGCCCTTGAGCTGCTCGCACCCGAGAGCACATGCCTTTGAGCAACCTTCATTCGTAGCTGAATACAACCGCATACATATAGGCATGCACTGATCCGAGCACCCTTCGTTTGATGACTTTGGTGATGCTGCTGACACCTTTGTTTCTGAGAAATCCTCGTCCAACGATGATGATTTCACGATCATCGAATTCGAGATCATAAATACGATGAATATCAATGCTCTCTCGATTCCTGGCTTCCTAATTCCCTTAATTCCTAATTCCATGGTAATCTTATAGCGTATCAAGCATTGAGTTGAAATTAGATTGTGAGTTTCCCTAATGGTGCCGTGAAATCTAACAATGTGGATTGATTCTCAAGATTTGTGTGTAAAATCATGTGGTTTGAATTGATTTGTTGTTTTTCAGTGCAATGGCGTAATTTTTGTCAGAGATAGGAGGTATGTATGAGATGAATTCGGAGAATAGTGTAACCGGCCGAATAAATAGAAAACTCTAATAATACCTTGCTAGTGTAGTTGTGAGGCTAGGTTTTTTTTTTCAAAAGAAAAAAAAAAAAGAAAATCGGAGAAATGTATCATTTTCAATAGAAAACCACCTGCAGATCCACCAATCATGGCTCCAAAAATGATCGATGAGCACCAAGTCCAATTACATCAAATTCTCGATCCTAATAAACAAAACTCCTAAAACCTACTTAAGATTAACAAATTAGAAACATCCAATGCAAGAACTCAAGTGAATCGAATCAATTCAAACACATCCCATCGCACTCAAATTCCAACTAAAATCAAAAGGTAACCGAGTTTAGAGAATTAATATGAAGCAGAGAGAGGAACTCACAGGATGCATAAGCAAGAGCAACGGTGACGGCGACAACGAGAGTGTGGTGGGTCAGAAATAAGAGGAAGTTGGTGATGGTAAATTGATCGATACATTTGGGCTGACAATCACATTTTTTGGAATTATGCAATTTGAGCAACAAATTGCACTAGTAAACTGAGATTGAAAGAAACCGAAAAACCTCAATTGGAGGATCTGAGTTTGCAAGCTGTAGAACCAAAAATGAGAGTTTGTTACACCCCTTCTAATTATTTTCCCGCCTTATAAAGGCAGCTACAAATTGAAGATGAAATGATGAAACTACCCCTGATGTATGTTGCTTACATTCCAGCTAACATCACACACTTAGGCCACTTGATCTTAACTCTCTATCTCACACATACATACTCACATACCCCCCCCCCCTCCCCTCAAGTTGTGCCTAGTGCAGGAAGAACTAGGCCAAGCTTGGCTCGGAAGAATTCATGTTGTTTAGCTCCAAGAGCTTTAGTGAAAATGTCAGCCACTTGGAGAGAGGTTGGGACATGTACTGTGTTGAGGAAGCCAGCAGAAACCATTTCTCGAATAAAATGGGAATCAATTCTTGCATCTTTGGTGCGCTCATGGAAGATGGGATTGAGAGCCAATTGCTGAGAAGATTTGTTATCACAATGTAGAGGGATGGGAAGTGAAATGTGGATATCAAAGTCAGATAGGATGCCTTGCATCCAAACCAGCTCACTGGCCACATATGACATAGCCCTATACTCACTCTCGGTTGAAGATTTTGACACCACCTTCTGTTTCTTAGTCTTCCAAGAGACCAAGGATGAGCCTAGGAACACACAGTAGCCAGATAAAGAACATCCAGTGTCTAGGCAATTGCCCCAATCAGCATCAGTAAGGAGATACATCAAGACATCCCAATGTGTTTTCAAGGGACATTGAAGGAACTAACTGAGTTGTTGGACAGTGTATGAAATGTCTGGTCGAGTAAATGTAAGATAAAGCAGCCTCCCAACCAGCAGTCTTCTGTAATCTTCTGGATTGGGAATGGTTTCACCTATGCTGGCAGAAAATTTAACCCCATGTTGCATAGAAAATGAAGCTTCCTTACATCCATCCATCTGTGCATCAGTGAGAATATCCAAGACACACTTCCTTTGATTCAAAAGAATACCTGCAGATGATCTAGATATTTCCATGCCAAGGAAATATCTTGCAACCCCAAGGTCCTTGATGGTGAATTGCTTATGTAGAGCATACTTTGTATTCTCAATTTCAGTACTTGAACTACCTATGATGAGCATATCATCAACATATACAAGAGCTACTGTCATGTGGTTCCCTGATTTCTTAACAAACAGAGAAAAATCATTTGAAGATTGAGAATAGCCCAATGAGATCATGAATCTTGTGAGTTCATGATTCCATTGACGACTTGCTTGCTTTAAACCATATAGAGATCTAGTCAGTTTGCATACACTCCCAGTAGCCACTTTGTAACCAGGAGGTGGACTCATATAGACCTCTTCTTCCAAATACCCATGCAAAAAAGCATTGTTGATATCCAATTGATGCAACATCCAACCCCTACAAGCAGCAATGGCAAGAAAAATTCTCACTGTAGATAGCTTAGCAACAGGTGAGAATGTTTCCTTATAATCTATGTCCTTGACTTGATTATAACCCTTTGCTACCAACCTTGCCTTGTATCTTTCAACTGTGCCATCAGGTCTGTATTTGACCTTGAAAATCCACTTACAACCTATTGGTTTCTTTCCTGGAGGGAGAGCAGTGACTTCCCAAGTATGATTATCTGTGAGTGTCATCAGTTCCTTTTCCATTGCAGTTTCCCATTCAGGAATTCCCTTAGCTTGAGAGTAGGAATTAGGTTCAAGAATGGAGCAAGCATTGACCAAGGAGTGAACATAATCTTGGGATAGATGAGATAGATTTGTGATGGCAAATACAGCAAAGGAATCAGACTGAGATGAATCAGGGCTACCTCTGATTGGAAGATGAGAGTAAGAAAAATCATTGAGTCTAGCAGGCCTAGTGATATGCCTCCTTAGGTTCATATGAGGGATAGGAGATGGAGATAATTCATGTTGCTGAGCAGGAGAAGTTAACTGTGGGAATGGTGGAGATTCTGAAACCTGTAGGTTATCAAGTGATGAAGTAGGTGAAGGAGAGCTAGTTGGAGATGGCTCATTTGTGTTAGGAAAGAGTATAGTAGGAGAGCTGCCAGGTACTGGTGTCCACTCGGGCTCAAAATCTGAATCATCAATGGCATGAAGATCACTAGGCTGAACATGATGTTGCACCATTGCAGTCTGCTTGAATCGAAACACATGTTCTTCAAATTTCACATGCTTGCTAGTAATAACTGTCCTTTTTTCAAGATCATACAGTTTGTAAGCCTTCTGATTTGGAGGATAGCCAAGGAATATACATCTTCTAGCCACAGTCCCAAACTTATCTCTATGATCATTTGGTTGGACAGCATAGCACAGGCAACCAATGACCCTCAGTTGGTCATAGCTAGGGGTTGTATGATAGAGGATTTCAAAAGGTGATTTCCATTTTAAGGTTGGGGTAGGCATTTTGTTGATGAGATGGGTTGCACGAAGTACACAGTCTCCCCAAAACCTTAAAGGTAAGCCATCATGCATCCTGATGGCTCTGGCAGTTTCTAAAAGATGCCTATGCTTCCTCTCTACTCTCCCATTCTGTTCATAAACCCCTGGAGCAGCTCTCTGATGGATAATTCCTCTTGAATCAAACAAATCTTTGCAACCTCTTTGAGTAAACTCAGTGCCATTGTCAGTTCTCACTATCTTAACAGACAATTTGAACTGAGTCTCAACCATGTTAAGAAAGGTTGTGATCAACCTTAGCACTTGCATCTTGTCTTGCATCAAATAAACCCAAGTGCATCTAGAAAAGTCATCTAGTATGGTGAGGAAATATTTGGCCCCACACATAGCTGGGACTCTATAGGGGCCCCAAACATCCATATGTAAAAGATGGAAGACATTCTCAGCAATGGATAAACTCCAATCAAACTGTAACTTGTGTGCTTTAGTCATAGCACACACATCACAATGCAGGTTCTGAATATCAAAATCAGTACAACTAGGAACATGTTGAATCTTAGAAAAAGACATATGTCCCAATCTGGCATGCATTAATAGCATGTTATTACAACAAACATTATTCAAAGAAGCAAAATACTGCAACTGAGGTTGCACCTTCACATCAGTCTTCAACACATATAGGCCTTTGTCTTCAAAACCTTTTGCAATGATCTCTTTAGTTGTAAGGTCATGTAACCAACATCCCATATCGTCAAAACTGAACCTCAAGTGCTGCTCACATAGACACTTAGAGACATATAACAAGTTATGCCTAAACTGAGGCACCAAGAGAACATGTTTTAACACCAATTTAGAACTCAATCTGACTGTACCAAACTGTGTCACTGTGATGCATTTGCCATCAGGTAACCCAAGTTTGATTGCAGTCTTGAAATCAAAAACTTCTGAGAAAATGTGGCAATCAAAGGCAATATGATATGTGGCCCCAGAATCGACAATCCACAGATCATGTTGAGATTTATTCACTCCAATTAGAAAGGAAGAGCTTAGAGTACCTGCAAAGTGTATCATGGCCTGATTGGCAGTGTTATCAACACTCTCCACCTGGGATTTTCCTTTCATCAACTTCAACACTTCCTGAAATAAAGCATTTACAACTGCCTGATCAGGTTTGCTGGTGTTGTAAACATCCTCCTCAAAAGGACTCTCTTGCTGTGTAGATTCAAACTATGCTGCAAATTTTCCAGTAGGCCTAGGCTTCCCTTCATCCTTAGGCCCTCTAAGGCTTCCCTTAAGATCATTCAGGATACCCTATGATCTTAAGGCAAAACTTCTTGGCATGTCCTCTCTCACCACAATGATCACATTTTCTTTCAAGCTTAGCTTTCTTATAATCTCTATAGCTCTGCTCAATATTCTTATCATAGTATTTTGACTGCTCACCAGTCCTAAAATCTCTGTACCCCTAGCAGCATTTGCGTCACTGTCCAGTTGATAATTCCTATCAATTTGTCCAAACCTTTCCTGTGAAAACCTGTCAAACTGTCTTGACACATTCAAGGCATTTTGCTGACCTTGAATGGCATTAGTAACCCCTTTGGACATTTCTATCTGCGTGGCCATTTGAAAAGCTTTATTTATCCCTGGCATAGGATCCTTAGACAGTATGTTGCTCCTCAAGTTCTCATATACATCATTGATAGCATGCATTTAGGTAGGCATATTAGGATGCATTTATCATGATTTAGATGTATATAATGCATGGTTTAGGCTAGAATTGCATTTATACTTGTTTTGTTGGTAGAGTCAGAATCTACACGCTTTTATGGATTATTTCAGGTATATGTGGATCCGACGAGGAATGAGGAAGCTCATGGATGAAGGAAGAGTGAAGAGGAGGAGGAAAAGTGAAGAGCTCGGGAGCGGAATTGAAGTTAGAGAGCCTAAGTGAAGAACAAGTCGGCAGAAGTTGTCGCCAGACATGCTGAACTTGTTTCGCACTTTCTGGAGGCCTCGGTTGTCCGATTGACTATTATGACCATGCGCTGGAAAGCTCTTTCCGAGATCTACAACTTTCATGTTGACATCGGGACCAAATTCGAAGAAGAAAAATTACTATGAACAGTAAAAGCCGCCCCGCGGCCAAGCTAGCTGCCCCGCGGCCTGAAGCTCTGACGAACGATTTCGCTGATCGCCGGCCGCCCCGCGGCCTGGGTTGGCTGCCCCGCGGCCTATGCAGAAACGCCGAATCTGTTAATGGACGTTTTATCTCTTTAATTAGGTTTTTATAATTATTATTTGGCCGACTCTTTTGAGGCTATTTAAGGACTATTAGGGTTATTTTCTTATACATCTAACTCATCATCGAATTCATTAGTTTATGCACTTGGAGACTATCAATTGAGAGAACCCTAGAGAAGAGCCTCCATGGCCATGGAGTGCTAAACTCTTTCGTTTCGTCTATGAATTGAAGCTTTGGTTTGATAAAGCTGTGAGATTTCTATTCTTGTTCTATTCCTATTGATTCGTATTGATTCTTTTGCGAATATTGTTGATTTCTTCTAGTCCGCGCAACTAGTAGAGATTATTGCTAGGATTTTGTAGATTCCTCGTAGCGAACCTTAATCCATGGTAGCAATCATGCCTTTTTAGGACTCGTAGGACTAAACTGGTGTGTAAAGAATCAATTATATGTTAAATGCTGACTCGTAGCTTGGTGTTGCATGTATCCTGGTTAATCCTTAATCTTAATGCTACTATTAGGTTAAATCTTGACCGTGTTAGGGTTATCTAATTAGTAAGGGTTACTAGGACTCGTAGGACTAGTAATTTACACAAGATCAGGACAGGAACAATAATAGGATGAAAAGAGAACTTGAAGAAGAATCGATGATCAATCAACCAAACTAAAGTGGATGTTTGTAGATGAAACTATTTTCTCAATTGTTACCTCTATTAACTTGTTTATAATTATTTTATCATCTTCAATCACCAAAACCCCTCTTTTCTACTAATTGGTAAATATACATTGCTTAGAAATACTTGATTCTCTGTGGGATCGACCTCTTACTTGCTTACTATACTAGTTTGTAGGTTTGAGTTTTACTTTTGATAGGAATAACGACAGGTTTTCCTCCTGTCAATCATTCAAACCCATCAAAAATTGCATGACCTTTGCTTTCTCCTCTCGATCAACAATCCTCTTTAGCAAAGCACAGCTGCATCCATTTATTCCTCCACAGTTGCATACAGGTACAGCATCTAGGGACTTTAGTTCATCCCAAATCTTACTCAGTTTTCCAAAATAAGCCCCCATAGACAGATTATCTTGTCTAAGGTTGGCTAAATCCCTACGCAACTGGTACACTAAAGGATCATTAGACTCAAAGAACCTTTCCTTGACTTCATCCCAGAGTTCTTTCGATGTTTCAACATACATGAGGCTCTCTGCTACCTCTCTAGTCATCGAATTAAACAACCAGCACATCACCATCTGGTCTGCATGCATCCAATTCTCAAAATCATCACTGCCTTCTAGAGGTTTAACACAACTTCCAGTTATGAAACCCAGCTTAACTTTGGCTCCTAGCGCCATCTTAATACCTCTACTCCAACTTGTAAAATTGGTTCCATTGAAAAGATTCGAGACTAAAACCATTCCTGGATGGTACGAATTTGACAAGAACAATGGATTGACATGAGCATTCGACATACCTTGCATCATATCTCCAAACTGAATCCCTTGATTCGGAAGATTCCAGCCCCTGTCGACGCCTGAACCTGGTGTAGGAGGAGTGAGAAAAGTTCCTCTTCCTTGTCCATTGTTGTCGCCTCCAACACCAGATGTCTGTCCTGCTCCTCTTCCAACCATGTCGATCACAATAATTCCATATCTCACCAGATTTTGCAACAAAGTGAAACACGAGCTCCGGAAAACACCAGAGCTTCGAAAAATGCCAGAAATTCAAAACGAAAACAAGCAAGGATCACAGATCGTGACTCAAAGCTCTGATACCATTTGGAATTATGCAATTTGAGCAACAAATTGCACTAGTAAACTGAGATTGAAAGAAACCGAAAAACCTCCATTGGAGGATCTGAGTTTGCAAACTGTAGAACCAAAAATGAGAGTTTGTTACACCCCTTCTAACTGTTTTCCCGCCTTATAAAGGCAGCTACAAATTGGAGATGAAATGACAAAACTACCCCTGCTGTATGTTGCTTACATTCCAGCTAACATCACACACTTAGGCCACTTGATCTTCACTCTCTATCTCACACATACATACTCACATGTTTTGTGTTGGCTGTTGTGTCATTTCGGGAATCACTATGGACCACACACCTAAGCACATAGGGTTCAGACGAACAACGATTTGAAGTAGTGGGATGCTTCAGTGTGCTCTTCTTTGTTTTTCCTGCGAAAAATCCTTCAAATCTTTGCTGATGACTTCAAACTCCTTCAGGTCGGCACCTTCGCACTCGCCTCGAACCGCATGAAGGGATAATCATCGCCGCCCTTGCCAAATTGCCAAGCTCCTGAAGTGCCCAGTGTTCTAAAAAACGGCCTTGGCGGCCGCCAAGACGGCGCCAAGACGCTTGGCGGACCCACACCGTCCCGAATTATGCCTTGGCGGTGTAGCTTGGCGGGGGAAGGCCTTGGCGGGAATGGAACAACACCTTGCCGGCCTTGGCGGGTGCAATACGGAGACTTGGCGGCCTTGGCGGGTGCAAATTGGGCTTGGCGGGGAAGAGTTTTGGCGGGCACGGGATGGAGGCTTAGTGGGCTTGGCGGTTTTAAATTGAGATTATTTAGTTTTTATGCTTTTAAATTTCTCTATTATGAAATCATGATACTTATTTGAATATATCTATATGATTTTATATTTGATTCAGGCAATTTCAAAAAGGGTCATGATGATTTTTTATTTGATATGCTACAAACTTAAAATTAATACATAGTTTATCACATAATATATGTTTTATACATAGTTTATGGGATAAATATAACAAAATAATCAAGAACCGTTTTATCCGCCAAGAACCGCTAATAAGGCCGCCAAACCGTCTTGGCGCTTAGCAGTACCCTGCCGCCAAGCATCCGCCGAGCGTTTTTTAGAACATTGGAAGTGCCCTCGTCGTGTAGGTTGACCGACCTTTGAGTTTTCCTTTTTTTTCAATTAATCAAAATTACTGATTAATCTCAGTCTTTAGATTGCAGTCAATCAACGGTTACGATTTGTTAACATCATTATATATATAAGTGGGGGCTATTATACGAATGGTAAAATTCCGGTGGCTCATATGACGTGGTGAGTAACAGGTTGGAGCAAACAAGACCAATAAGGTTCCATCCTAAAACCAATTGATATTAGGAGAAGTAGCTCACGAATTATATACAAGACTTGGATTTCAATTATAATCAATGTGGAATATTTTTTTGTATCCTTTAACATCTTTCACACACCTTCTCAAGTGTAACTGTACAACCCCGCAATATCGATCTGCTAGTTGCACTTGACGACATAATGTCTTAAGGCTAGAAAGCCAATAGACCAAGGTCTCGGATCGCACCGCTTTAATATGATATTAAATTCAGTGGGTCATATGACGTGTGTAACCGCACTGTGTACTAACCAAGCCGAGCACACAGAACCGATACATTCCATCCTTATGAGAAGTAGCCAACCGACTTATATGTGAGACTTGAATTTCATGGTAATGGACCTACATGTCCGACCGGGGCTATGCGCTCCTTCTTTTTATGTAGGACGATGTTGGGGGCACACATTATGTTCGCGAGGATTCCAACTTCCTAGTGTTCGCATGATTACGGAACATGACAAGTCTCGCTTTCTAAAGCTAACACATGTCCAGTCCAGCGAGAATGCGCAACGCAAACGAAAGTGAGCTGCTATACCGAATCCCCCGATGGCCACCGGGGACCGAGTGTCAATGTGGAATATTTTTTTTATGGGTTCACATCTTCCACATGATTAATTAATTTATCAACTTTCGGTAAATTAATCGTGCATTCAATAAATTAATTATACATATAACAAGTTGATTTAAAAAACAAAAAAAAGTGTCACAAACAATATTATAATCAACTTGTAGTACGTATACGTGTCTCTCTCGGGGGAGGGAGTCGTAAACTCGTAATCTCTCATTCCTTTTTCTTCCCCAACTCTCAGTTGCTATAGCCTTATGTGAATTGTCAAGTTCAAGTTTGTATATCTCTTTTACATCCTCTATCTTCGTTATAAAACAACTTCGGCTCTTTCCATTTAAAAAAAAAAACACACAAACACTCGATTATAAGAAGATCGATCCCACGAGAGGTCCCATTGTACACAAATTTATTCAACGGAAGAAATTAATTAAGTCGTCGGCGGGTGAACCTACCAACTTAATTAACGGGAAATTAACTAGGCCGGGTACGTTGCATATATAGGGCGGGGGTACGGTGCGCCGTGCGCAGCTAGGTGCAAGGCGTAGTGCAGAAGCAACGACGGCGGAAGCCACGGCAGTCGCCACCGAAGAAGCCTTCCGTCTGGCAAACGGAGGCGCAGTTGGCTTCGCTGAAACAGACTCCCTTAAACCTCTGGCTAAGTGACTCGCACGTTCTTGCCTCCGCTATTCCTATTCATTCATTCCATAAATTTAATTGAATAAACAACCCCTTCAAGTATATATTGAATTGAACTTAAAGTAAAGGGATTTTGTTAATTATGATCTACCTGAGGCTAACAGGAGGAGGACGACCAGAACAAGAGATGACAACACACGCATGAATAGCTTCATATTTGATTTTGTCTTGTCGGATATATGATGCACGGAGGGGTGTGATTCCCCTGCGTCTCTTATATAAGACCTCTGGGAAGCTCCGTCGCGAATATGAAGATTAAACGAGGATCGATCGGGATAGGTCAGGGCTCAAAATATTTCTGTGTGTGGGACGTGGGGATGAATAACGGTTTACACTTTAGTGGCGGAGTCAAATTTTCACTACGGGCTTAAAGTTTTTTGTGGGGTAATTTTTTAGTTTTCCACCAAAATAAATAATGTTGAGATAAATCTTTCTTTTTTATAAAAAAAAATACATATTAGAATTTGGATGGGATGACGTTGGCCAGACCAATATTCAAGGACATCCTTGTGGATAATTGTGTTTAGTGAATTAAGGTGAGTCATGCGGTCTGCACTTCTTTGTCTTTTCGAAAGATATGCGAGAAGGTCACATCCTTGAAATGACAAAGGAGAAGGAGAAGGAGGATATCAGCGGTAACGATCTCAATCTCCCATTAAAGGAAAGTTTAGAAATTTCACAAAATTCGAGCTATTCAAGCTTAAATTGAGTGAACGAGTTCACTCAATTAAAGGAAAGTTTTGAACCAAACTTAAAAATATTCTTATCCTCAATTTGTTTTGAAAATGAACGAGTTCAAGTCGAGCTTTTATCAAATCGTCGAATGGAGCTCGAACTACTCGGCGTCTCGGCCCATATAACACCCTGAATATGTAAAATACATGCGCCGCAGCCGGGTGTATAGAGAATTTGGAAATAGTGTGAAACTGTGTGCGAATATTATGGATCCACCAATGTATTAAATCTCAAAACGTGGAAAGTTGAGGTGGATCCAACTCTGAAGCTGCCCGTCGACCAAAGGCTCCTTTTTCCTTCCTTGTGCGTCTTTTCAATTTCTGAAGATTTAAAGGTAAAAATCAAGAGCTTAGTTTTTTTTGGGGTTGAAACAACAGGCTCATTTATCAATTGTATATTTGACACAAGTTTATTACAGTAGTGTTTTGCAAAGAGAGAAAATTGGCTGAGAAGACCCAATTTCCTAGCATAAGCACTCCATTTGTTCGCATAAAAATTCAATAAAGTTAGAATCTCAGCAATTCATTTATCCGCAAAAAAATTCAATAATAGTTAGATTATCAATAATCTATTTGTTCGAATGTCTGCATAAAAATTTAATAAGAGTTCGAATGTCACCAATCCATTTGAATGTCCGCATAAACATTCAATAATAGTTCGAATGTCCGCATAAAAATTTCGATAATAACAAAAAAATTACTCTTAATTATAAAAATTATTTTTAAAAAAAAATAAACATATGTTTTTTTTATAAAGGCACGGGGGAAATTGTGTGTGATATTGGATACTGAAGGTTCAATAATGTAAAACAAAGTAATATAGAAATACTCTAGAAGGGGGGTTGAATAGAGTATGTCGGTTTTTCGCAGATAGTCTCAAGACTTTTGAAGCTCGTGCAAAACCCTTTGAGATTAGACTTAGTCTTTTCTCTGAAAACCTGAATCACAAAGTTAAACAATCGAACCAAGTGCGGAAATAAGGTAAAGCAATAAGTAAAGGATGCAACGATTTGTTAACGAGGTTCGGCACGAACTTGGCCTACGTCCCCGCCTAGGGTTCTTCCACAACCCTAGGATTCAACCGGCTTTTATTGATTCACAAGACTTAGGATCCTAATAGCTCACCGAGAAGCCTCTCTCCTATACAATTGCAATCTAGTCAACTCACGTTCCCTTGGAGTCCTAGACCAATTTAGAAGAGCCCCACCTCTCTCAGCTATCTAGTACAATCCTCTTACACTTAGTGAATCAATCGCCTAGTGTCCACTTCCTGAGTTATAAACTCTCGAGTATAACACTCTCTCTGAATATATCCTATAAGCTCACTGTGTATCTCTCAAATGCTTTGAAACAAAATATAAGACTCTTAAGAACAAGCAGAGAGAACACGCTGAAGAGAGATCGTAAACTTGAGGGCTGATTGTGCAATGATATTCGTGAATGTACGTCAGTCCTCTCTCTCTTCTTCATCTCCTTTATATAGTGAAGATCATCGGCGCCACTTGAGGAAGGAATCTTCTCCAACGGCTATAACTGATTGTGGCTTGGGAAGAAATCTCCATGATCTTCTATATTTGGAAACTCGGACGCCATGATCTTCCAATTTGAATTCTCTCGATTTCAATCTTATGGAAGGAGATAATTTTCGAAAAGCTTCCTGAAATGTTAGTATATAAAATAATATCTGGAAGCATATAATAACATAAAATAATATTCGGACATAATATAATAAAGTACAGGTTTTGTGTTTCATCAACACAGCTGTAGCTTCAAGACCTTTGACACAAACTGTCTGTCAAAGCCTTTGAAACTAATTCCGATTTTCATCAAGGGAGTGGAGTTATCAGATACGTTTACGGATACCAAAAATAAACATATATTTTTTTTTATAAAGGCACGGGGGAATTTGTGTGTGATATTGGATACGTTTATGGATACCAAGATATGTTAGGAAATGTAAGTTTTTTAAAAACTTGGAGTATTTTGTAACCAATTAATTGGGAAAAAAAATTAAGGTTGGGGAGTAATGAAATCTTATCATTACATATAATGAACTAACTTAACAAATGTTATTGAATAAAGACAAAATATTTTATTATAAAATAATTCAAGGTAAAATAACAGGTTCTGTAACAACTTAAGATATGTGATTTGAGATTGAATATTTATATTAAAAAATTATTTGTAGTTATCAATTGAGGTGGACACATAGGATGACACATAGATAAAATAAATGAGATTATTGTCTGACATGGCGTAAATACATTGAATTATCGTTAATTGACATGTCAAAAAGAGGTATAATCATATTGCACAAAGAACGATACATAAGAAAATTCAATCATAACTCCTTAAAATATGCGTAACAAAGTCAAACATCTTACATTCTTGACCAGAGGGAGTAATAAGATTTTAGGAAAGAGAATCAAAATTCTAATAATCTTGTGCACCTCAACATTTTAATCCAAATGTATGTTTAATATATAATGTGTATTTTTTGCAAAGTTTATGATTTTTTTATAAGCTTTTGTAAACATTTAACAAAATTAATAGAAATTAAATTCTCAATTAAAATTTTTCCTATATAATTCAATGTTTTAGGGTAAAATATAATTTTTTAAAAACCGCAAAAACGCGGGTAATAACACTAGTCACAATTAAAGGTAGGATAGAGTGGTAAAACTCTCGAAAGAGTTTTGATAAATTCCCGAAAGGGTTCGAGTAAACCTACCCGAAAGAGTTTGATGAAATGCCGTAAGGGCCTGTCGATATTCTTGTAGGTGAAAACTTGTTGGCGTTTTGTTCGAGCAACTTGCGACTCTACTTCCGATGTTTCTAGGAGATCTTCTGCTTGGCGGGGGGGTGTGGAGTCTAGAGTCGGGTCTGGTTGGGGTCGAGGTGGTGCGCTCAGGGCGACTCTGTATCCGGGATAGAGTTTCCTTGGAGTTCGTCTGCACTACCCACATGAGTTAGAGTCCTGTTGTACTGCTGGCCCGCGGTGCTACTGTTCGGTGGTGCTTGACTTCGTTCTTCGGCGGCTTCCTCAGCTTTTTGGGTGTTTGGTCTTGTTTGGATGTTTTGTTGTAGAGTTTATTTCTGCTTGTTTCAGTTCGCTTGTTATCTGTATTCTTGTTTTTTAGGTTGTACGTTTGACGGTTCGCCGTCTGCCGACTTTGTCGGCCTCTCGATGAGTATGGGTGGAAATGGGGCGGGTTATGGGTGGATGAAGCCACTCCATCACCCACCCCGCGGGTAAAAAACGTCACCCGCTCCATCCATCACCCGCAAACCTTTTCACCCGCATCCGACCCGCGCGGGTGATGCGGGTGGAGCGGGTACCCAATGGGTGAAACAAAAGAAAAGGTCAAATCAACATAAATTGCTAGTATTCCAATTCTAACTCAAAATTACAAAGAGATAGGTTTATGTATTTATATTTTTGGTCGGCAGAGGACTAAAATGACGAGCTCATTGAAATTTGAAAGTGGAAGGGTATATATCTCTATACTAATCATATACTAATTCAGTATATCCCTTGCTATAACGTGGAAGAGCAAGCCGAGACCATATCTATTCTAATTGAAATTTGGTGGGCAAAGCACTAATCAAGGATAAGAGTTTGTAGAAGTTAAACTTTAATAAGGTAAAATAGTAAAATCACACACATTATATATGTAAATTTAAGGATTTATGCGGGTTTGCGGGGCGGGTGTGCGTGGCGGGTTAATGGGGCGGGTTAATGGGCGGGTTAAAGGGGCGGGTTATGGGTGAAAAATCTTCACCCATAATCCATCCATCACCCGCTTCACCCGCACCCGCTCCACCCGTCTCCCACTTTTTTGTGAGTTTTCACCCGCAAAATTAATGTGGGTAAAGAGGGTGGAGCGGGTACCCGCGGGTTATTTTCAGTCCTATCGATGAGTCAGGCCTGTCTCACCTTCGAATTTTTACCAAAAAAAAAAGGCAGGATAGAGTGATACATATTTGTGTGATCTCAATTCATATCGTACGGGCTAGTCAACAACCCGCATGAGTTTTTTGTTGGGCCCAACCCAAGGCCCACTGTCCTTGGCTGTTGTTGGGAAGCCCACATACCCACAAGGCCCACAATGAAGTATCGCCATTTTTTAGGCAAGTCAGAGAGCTAGAACTCCTACAAGGCTACAAACATAACATTGACAACCATGTATATATCAAGAGATTTTATTTGCTTCAACTACTATCTGCAATTTCAGATAGATTTTGCCATGGCTGAATTTTCTGCCTTCAACTATCTTTATTTCATAGACTTCCAATTTATAGTAACACTTGCAATTTGATCAAAAGAGCCCAAAAGTTGGGCTACAACTTTATTTCATAGAATACTCGACTGACAGTGTGTATCTTCTACCCCAAAACCCCGTCTCACGACCCTGTTCCACAAAAATATTTCACCCTTAAATTAATATTAAAATTTTTTAAAAAAATTTATTTTTAGCATCTACATGATTATTATAACATATTTGGAAAAAAAATTTAAAAATCAATTTATAAAAATTATAATAATTCAATAGAGATAGAGAGATTTTTAAAAGTTATAGAAAGATGTTATTTTACTATATAATTTTTGTAAGTTAAATTTTTAGATTTTTTTTTCCAAATATGTTATAATAATCATGTAGATGCTAACTATATTTTTTTAATATTAATTTAAGGGTGAAATATTTTTGTGAGACGAGGTCATGGAGCGGGGTTTTGGGGCAGAAGATATGCACTGCTCGATCGAGCTTAGCTAGCTAGTTCTTGAAGAGCTCCAGGCAATGCTCCTGGTCCAAGTTCCGACTCCAGAACTTCTTGTAGTACTCCGCGTAAGTGAAGTCCCGATAAACCGAGCCTGCCCCGTTGACCTTGAGGGGCGGTGGTGTGCTCATCAAGGCATTATCCGCTGGGCAGAGGAATGACGCCACTGATAACCGTGGCTTCTCTGCATTCACTATCGCCCTATGCCACACACTTTTGTAAATCCCGTTGCTTAGTGCCTGTAGTCAATAAGCCCATCTTATGGTCCGACTGATGATTCTCATCTCAAAATTAATTCAATTGGAAATGAGAGGAGTAAACCTGAATTAACCAACATGAAGGTATAAACAAACTCATTATATATACCTGTAGTTGGTCCCCAATGTTGATGACGAAAGCATCTGGATGAGGCTTGATGGCAACCCATTGATCGTCCTTGAGGACTTGAAGGCCGGCCACCTGCGATTCCTGGAGGAGGATGGTGAGCGCGTTCGGGTCAGTATGAGCTGGAAGGCCATATGTGAGCTCAGGCTCGGGGCACGTTGGATAGAAGTTGATGGCCATGTGCTGGCCCTGGTCACCCAGGACATTAGTTATGTAGTGCTTGTCCAAGCCTAAGCTCTCGGAAATCGCCTCTTCTAGCCTGAACCCAAGGCTTCGGACCTCCAAGCAGTAGTTGCTCACGATCTCCCTATTGCAAGGTTAAATAGATTTATTGCTTTAGTGTATATATCAAACTAATTTGATTGTAAACCAGGAAAGTAAGTTAGGTTCTGTTTAAGGAGGTGGCATGGAAAAATTAACCATATTAGGTAGAGATAAATTAGTTGGGTACCAAGTCAATTTATCCATAGGAGGTTTTAGATTTTACCTATAAGAGGTTTTTTATAGATGATTTTTTTTATCTATAATATGTTCAGGATACAAATACTTAGGTTTATCTATAACATGTTCTACCTATAGAGTTTTCTCTATTATATAGAAAAGGGTGTAGGGTCGAAATTAACGTTTACCAAAGTATCCATCAATTCATCACAATAATAAGAAATTGTAGTTGCATAAAAATTTATTTATGCATGATATGTGTCGCGAATGGTTCTTATCAAAACACGAAAACCATTTTGTCTCTCGTTGTTCTCGTTTTCTCTTCTCTTTAACATTATTTCCTTGTAGGAATTCTCAACAACGTATAAAAGTAAGGAAGTCATTTATCTCTAATTATTCTCTCTTTTTTTTTTTATAGCTATGTACTATGTGAATTTGGGCCTTTGGGGTTTCACATTTTGATGCCACTATAAATTTCGGTCTTTGGCAACGACGAGTGATGAATCTGTTGGCGCAACAATGGATATTAAAGGTATTGAAGAAGACAAAGCCTGATGCAATGAGAGATGAAGCTGGGAGGAGATGCAGGAAAAGGTGGTGTCAATCATTCGATTATGTCTAGTAGACGATGTGATATGCTATGTAATTGATTTCAAATCCTAGCAGAAGACTTGAGTGAAATTTGAGAACATGTATATGTCAAAATCCATGTCCAACAAATTGTATCTAAAACAAATACTACCTCCGTCCAAAAATACATTGCCTTTACTATCCACGCACGCTTTTTTTAAGAAGGTAAAAACTATATAAAATATTAACTTTTTAATAAGTTTGTAATTATTAAAAAAAATTAATAAAAAAGTTAATATTTTATATAGTTTTTAACTCCTAAAAAAGCGTGCATGAATAGTAAAAGTCTATGTATTTTTTGACGGAGGAAGTATTGTATTAGTTTAAGATGGTGGAGGATACCGGTCTTGTGAAGCATTTCACTAGGAAGAAGTTATAGAAGTGTTACTTGGACTTGATCGACATCATTTGTAATTTTTCAGATAGAAGCCCCAAGGACAAAGAACAAGAGGACCTAAAGGAAACAAGATCCCGAAATCGTTTCCATTCATTGCTATGTATAAATAAATTATTTATCTAAATAGAGATTGTGGTATGAGACAATTAATCATCTTAAGTAGACAAATTATAAACTGGAGTGGAATCCAAAACAATTTATCTATAATAGATTCTTTTTTATAGATGATTTGTTCGAAATCACTTGCAGAAATTTACGGCAAATGAAAACACACGATCGACCTTGCAATAACACTTTGCTAAAAAAAACCACTTCAATATATCTTAACTTACATCAGCTTCGTACGTTTCTTCACGTACTATATTATATAGTTTTTTTTTTGGTGGGGATATTATATAGTTTATATAGTATATTAGTATGAGATCTCATTAAAGTTGCTTTTAAATTCACGAGTGAGGTTGGTTGTTTTGTCTTAAAGAAAATCAACTAAATAGAATAAATGCTTTTTAAGAAAAAAAAAGAAAACCCTAATACGCTCTCAAAGAGAGCGTGTTTTTGGTCCGTCGCCACCAACCTTCCTTCACCTTTTTGCCGGTTGTGTCTTGCCGTCGCCTGGCTTCCAGCCCTCACCGGTATTGCTCCCGCCTCTGCAGTTCATCCTTGAACCGAGCCCGGCTTTTCACCACCATGGTTCACCACCGTCCCTCTCCTTCACTCCCTTGGTTCACCTACGATTCGCTCCGACCTCCGCCGCCCCAGTCCTCCTCCCTGCCCCCGTTGCCATCCACCTTGGCCCATCGTCTTCTCAACGCCGCGCCCGTCGCGCACCTTCACCATTGGTTCCGCCTTCGACCTCGGCTCACCACCGCCCACTACCGACCTCCTCGGTTCTCCCCTTGGCCTCACCAGCATCTTGGATTGCCGCCTCCATCCCTGGACTGATGCGTCTCCAAGCCCACGCCCACCGCCTCGCCGACTCGCCGCCTCTCCTTAGCCATGGTTCCTCTCTCGTAGTGGTGGTCTACGACCACTCGCTACCGCGCGTCTGTCTATGGGAGCCACTCCCTGTCAGCCTAGCTCCGCCCTCAAGCGCCGTCGCCGGCTTGTTCTGGTGGTGCTTGTTGGAGGTGAAGCCCTCAAGCGTATTAAATACGCTGTTTTTGCTTGTTTCAAAAATAAAATAAAAATAACACACACAAATTGATCGACACGATAGGGAAAATTGGGGTTTGTGAGCCTTATTGGTTCGTGTTCTAACCGCTCTCTGGTTTCTTAGCCTGTGTATTGTTGTTGTTTATTATTCCTGTCCCGTCTTATATGTTTCCTCTATTTTGGTTTCTCTTGTGGTTGCCTTTACGATCTTGCTATCGTCCTTGAGGGTGTGAGTTGGGTTTTGGGGATTTGTATTGGCAATGATTTGGTTGGATTTTTGGTCTGCGGGTTGGTGTACTTTGCTTTTCTTGCTGTGGTACAGGTTTCATGTGAACGGTGACTGGTTTGTCGAGCTGGAAGATGTCGTGGAAATGCGACGATACCTGTTGATTCTGTAAAGAGTCCATGTTGAGGTGTCCACTAGTGATCCCCAGAGTTCTCTGTGTGCGTCTGCCGTTTGACCAGTTGGTTTTGGTTCTGTTAACCTGTAGTTTCAGTGTAGGTTGGCTTGTACTTTATTTCTGCTCTTTTCTTTCTGTCATTTACTTCTTGTCATTTCCTTTCTGTCATTTATTTCTTGTTGTACATGATGGTAAGTCCATCTCCCGGCTTGTTCGGGCTCTCGGTTTCTCTAGGCTTGTCTAGAGAATCGAATTTCTTTCCTTATATCTAAACAAAAAAAAAAGAAAATCAACTAAAAAAGAAAAAAAGAAAATCGGCGGGGTGGAGATGAGATTTGGAGTGGAACAAAATTTAATTAATGTCAATTGTTTTCTTAACGGTTTAGATTTTTCAAATGAATTTAAAATGTGTGTTTATATATGGAATCTGATCATCCCGGAATATATACTAGCCGCAATATATACATTAAGTTCACATTGCAATCTTTTATATTCACAAATTCGGCGCATGGAATAAGTTCTTCGGTTTATAAAAAAAAAACATTTTACTAACCATTAAGCCGTTTCTCTATCTGAAAGGAAATTAAGTATTTAAATTTGACATTTTATAATGTACTCCCTCCTCCATTCAACATTATAAATCCTTATAGATTTTACACATTTTTTAAGAACCTAAAAATTATAATAAAATATTAACTTTTTTTTTCAATTTTTTTTAATAATATCATATTTCTTACTAATAAGTATCAAATTCTTAAAATTTTTCATTAAAAAATTAATATTTTACCATCTTTTTAAGGTTCTTAAATAACGTGTAAATCTAAAAAGACCTATATTATTGAACGAATGTAGTACATAATAATATTTGAGTCCATTATAGATTATTCAAAATCTGGACAACATTTTTTTAACAATAAAAATTAATACACATTTGACTATTCTATTAAATCCAATCTCCTATTTTTTTTTTTTGATAAGGAAATAATTCGAGACCGGACAGGCTCGGACCTCGAGAGGCCGACGAAGTCGGTTTAGACGGCTACAACATAGCAAAAGAAATACAACAGAAAACAAATATATAATACAACAAAAGAACTACACGAAACAAATCCGGAGAACCCAAAAAAAAAAAAAAAAAAAAATCTCAAAACAACCGCACAAAAATAAATATTATCATTTTTCTTCCCATTAGTATAGTCTTTAACTAAACAAAAGCAATTGCTTTAATTTGTAGCTTTTCCGATGGAAACAAGCACTTACTTATATACGACAATTTAAAACAAAGATCCTCGTACGTATTACTTTCGGACTTGTGGTACTCAAATTAAAAAGCGAAATATGCTCTCTTCACTCCCCATGTTTCCAGTTCCTCATTATAATTAATATGGTCTTTTTTTTTTATCATCCTAATTTGTTTGGTGCCCCGAGCTTTAGTTAATGCCCTTTCGAGGGCTACATATCACATCAGAATTATTAAACTATATATACATCGTATCAGTTTTTCTAACCTATGCTTTCAGTATAAATTAAAAATTTTAATTGAAAAATATTCTTTATCTAAAAAAGATTTAATAAACCCTACAAAATTAATTTTAAATAGGATAAAATAATTAATATTTTAAAAATCTTTTTTAATGAAGGGTATCAAGTCTCAACTCTCAACCAACTATATGTACCTATTTTTGCTTTTATTTCCACTATAGTATATCCCTTTGTTCCACTATAAAAAAATATTATTTACTATTTACACATATTTTTAAGGATGATAAAAATTATATAAATATTGATATATATATATATATATATATATATATATATTTATTTATAATTTTTTTAACAATTTTGTAGTTATTATTTTAATCAGTACAAAATTATTAAAATAAAAATAAAATATAGATATTTTATATATAGCTTTTATTATCTTAAAAAATACATACATATGAATAGTAAATATTTTTTTTTAACGGAGAGAGTAATACTCATCTTTTATTATTCAGTTTATTTTTTAAAATAAAAAAAATAGAATACATAGAATTTCAAAGTTATTGAGTAATCCTTCATGGTCATATCATATACATTGGCATGACAACCGCAATAACATAATTTCATCCCTTACGCGTACGTACCAGTGTTCTAAAAAACAGCCTTGGCGGCCGCCAAGACGTTTGGCGGACCCACACCGTCCCGAATTCGGCCTTGACGGTGTAGCTTGGCGGGGGAGGGCCTTGGCGGGAACGGAACAGCACCTTAGCGGCCTTGGCGGGTGCAAGACGGAGACTTGGCGGCCTTGGCGGGTGCAAATCGGCCTTGGCGGGTGCAAGACGGAGACTTGGCGGGTGCAAATCGGGCTTGGCGGGGAAGAGTTTTGGTGGGCACGGGACGGAGGCTTAGCGGTTTTGGCGGTTTTAAATTGAGATTATTTAGTTTTTATGGTTTCAAATTTCTCTACTGTGAAGTCTTGATACTTATTTGAATATATCTATATGATTTTATATTTGATTCAGACAACTTAAAAACGGGTCATGATGATTTTTTATTTGATATGCTATAAACTTAAAATTAATACATAGTTTATTACATAATATATGTTTTATACATAGTTTATTGGATAAATATAACGAAATAATCAAAAACCGTTTTATCCGCCAAGAACCGCTAATAAAGCCAACAAACCGTCTTGGCGCTTAGCGGTACCCTGCCGCCAAGCATCCGCCGAGCGTTTTTTAGAACATTGGTACGTACAACTTACCACGATATAGGAAGGTAAAAAAGAATCAAATTATTGGTAAACTATACTCACTTGATTTGACAATAGATAATTTGTAGACCCTCCGATTATAGATTTAATATTTTTTACTTTTGGACACGTAGCTTAAAGAGACACAAATTATATAAAATATTAAAAAAAATACAATATAATACTTATTAATAATAAATATTAAATTGTAAAAAAAATTAAAAATTTTAATATTTTATATAATTTTTAACTCTTGGAACTACGGAAAAAAAAAACTCTTATATTTATGATATTTTATGATATGAGGGAGTACTTTTTAACACGTTTTATAAAAAAAAATGAAACATTATATAAAATAATAATTTTAAAAATAATTTTATACTTAGCCCTAATTAGTATGAAATTGTATTAAAAAAATAATCAAAAAATTATTATCGTATGGAATAATTTTTTAAGACGTTCTTTATCGTTTTCACAAGTACTCCGTAGCATATATGCATGCACGTTTCAGACCTTATTTGCACAGATGACACCACGCATGACATTCACTTGGACCCTCATCTGAACACTCAACAGATGTGGCCTTATTTATATAATAATAAAATGCTGTATAACTTTTCCTGTCCCAAGTACTGCTTGTGAAACCCTGTTTCAGCTACATTCGTTCAAAAATGTACCCTTTTTAAAATGTTAATTTACTAACAAAAGTATTTATGGTAAACTTTATAAATTTAATATTTTAATTATAAAATATATATTGACCCATTTGAAAGTCTCGATCACTGGGCCTCCCTATACTATAGTCTATATAGTATGCCAAAACTTACTCTATTTTTTTTAATTGACGAGGAATAACAAACATGAGATTTTTCAAAGGAGATAGAGATCGAATCCAAAACCTCCTTATCATCCTCCTTAACTTTACCCCACGCTAATGAGTCACCCCGACGGGGACAACTATGCAATTTCTTTTTCTTTTCAAAAACAATAATTAAATTAAAAGAAAAAAAGAGCATACCTGAAAGAAAGGGGAAGAGAAGGCCACAGAGGAGCATACTGGTGAAGAGGCCAACAATGGAGGCGAAGGAAGTCCCTCCAGTTGTGGACCTCCTCCTTCCTCACATTGAAGCTCGTCGACAGCCTCACTGTCTTCGTCGGATCCTCCGAGTACAGCTTCATCTTCTCCTCCACCGGCAGCTTGAAGAACTCATCCGCCACTCCTATCATCTCCTCCACCATCTTCTTCTTCACCCCATGATTCACCACCTGCAACATTCTTAACATCCACGCTTACATATATATTCTTTATACATGTATTCGATGTGGGATAGGCATACATATAGTTGAATACTTGAATGACGTACCTGAAAGAAGCCAAAGGAGATGCAAGCAAGTCGGATTTGGCGGACAAGGAGGGATCGATCAGGGTTAGAAAGGTCGATGACGGGAACGTCGAGGCAATCGGAGACGAGAGAGAGGTTGGGGCGTTGGGATTGAGGGCGCACGTACTTCTCCGGGAGGGAACTGTGCCTTACTCCGGATGAAAGTACCTTTATGTGTTCCATTTCAGTTAATTTCAGCCGTAACTTTTCAATTTTGTACCTATAAAACCCCAATATTCAGAAAAGGGTAATTCACAAAGGGAGTTGATCATTTAGAAAAGGTGTCCACTCCGGGAAGGTGATTCAGGTACATGCCCTCCCCACTATTTATAGAGTACGTGTACAAGGTTTGCCACGTGTTTCATGCGACACGTCATGTCTAGGGGCCCATCATCTATGCATATAGACTTAAAAATAAGATACAACAAAAAAAAAATAGACTTAAAAATAAGAGAATTAATTATCTAAATTTCCATAACTATTTTTGCAATTAGTCAATATTTCAAACTATTTACCGGAATAGCCAAAATGTTGACTTTTTTACTTTTTAATTGTAGAAAGCTATCTATACTTATGCTAAATTACGAATATTATTCGAAATTTCATGGACTTTAAAATATTACTACGGACTTAATATTGATTGTTTATAAAATGACTTTTAGTGGTACTAACTACCATAATTTACTAACTATATTATGAATAATAAGTTTTATGTGGTTTTAAGCCCACCACGCTCTGCAACTAAAACTTTCAAGCTAAAGAGGTTTGACCCATACCTGAACGTAGTTACTCTGGACCACCGGCGTTCCTTAGCTTCCGGGTTTCTAGAGGTGGCTAACCTTCAACCAGGCCTCCCTTAGTCCAGATTGAGCACAGATCTGTTTCGTTTCCTACCTCAGATCGTAGTCTATAGCTTTTGGTTTTGATTTTGAGAGAGTGAAGGGATTTGAATCAAGAAAACAAAGTATTCAGAACATAGTGCTCAATTAAGTAGCTTTCCCTTTCTTAAAAACAAACTTTATTGAATCTGAGAAATATTACAACACACAAGCACTCTTAACTTAGAACTTAAACACACTTAACACTCATATCAGAAGATCCATTGAAGGCTTTTGAACCTTAGAGTGATGGAAACACCAATCTACTCAAATTCAAAACGCTTCTACTTCTCTTTCTGATTTACAAACTCTCTCTCTCTCTCTCTCTGAGCATATATTTTCTCTATCTGGAATTCGATGCCTTCGAACTCCAAATGGATGCTCTATTTATAGAACAATTTGAAAGGCATTGGATACCTCTCCAACGACTAAAATAAGTGGCCTACAGGTTGGCCTGATAAAGCAAACAGTAAAAGCACACCCATTATTTTACAGGTTCACGTGGTAAAAGCAAACAGTAAAAGCAAAAGGTACAATAATTGTGCTTGGTGGATGATGATGACTTTCAGTTGTTCAGGTTATGGACCCCTTCGTCTCCCATATTGGCTTCCAGGTCATCATCATTGTAATCTTGAACTAGATCTAAAGTATTATCAAACTCTAGATCTTGATCATTGTCTAGATCGAGATCAAGCATTTTAATCCTTCAGAGTGTATTCTCGATCCCATGCAATCAGTAATGCTAAGTAAAGATTGATGGATTTGGTCCTGTTTATGGCTTGCTGCATTAATGGATTGAGTTGTGGGGTTACGATGAATGTTGTATTTCCAACTTTGAATATCCCACAGTCTGTCTGTCTAAACTTGGTGATGTTGTAGTAGATGTAAAAGAATCCTTTTGCTCTTGCCTCTCAAGTATGCCTTACTACGTCGATTCTTCCTTCCACTACTGGATCTGTCACGTACCAGTAGTCTTCCCTAATTAGTAGGAAGATTAGGTAATGTGGTAGTCGGGTTTTTCCCTGGCTAACATCCACGCAGGCACTGATAACACGACAACAATTTATGTCTTCTATTTTTTCGAATTTTGCTGCTCTGAGGAAGACCTCCTTCTGGAACTTAGTGAAATACTTGTACAAGATGCTCTCTTCTTCTTTCTTTGGCCATGGTCGCCTGTAATTGTGCGTGGATTCCATTGCACATTCCATATTTCCACGATTTTAAGTAATCTGCATTTTCATTTGGCATGATGGGTAGTGATAATCCTCCCAATCCGGCGCCATTGGTTACACAAAAATGGTTACACCGTTCTCTTATCCTTGCTGGAGTATCGTGATCTCTCAAAGTTACCATCCAGTAGAAGTTGTCGAAATCTCTCATTCTCCATCTTCTACAGATGTCTTCCTGGAGTTCAGTAGGTAGCTGGAGAACTTTTATAATTATCTCTAGAGTTAACATTCGTATAGCCGCTCTGTGTCTCGCTTGTAGGAGTCCACGACGGAATCTATTCTCAGTAAATCTTCCAAAATCAATAGAAATATGAAAACTTGGAGGGGAAACCCATCCTTGGTATCCCCGTATTTCTCCTAGGAGGTTAATATCCCATGGGTGGAACACCTACTGCGGATTTTCCCACCGCGTTTGATTTCTCTGATCAATCAGCTAACTCTCTCGTTAAGCTGTCAGCTAGAGAATTTTTCGATCCTTGCACATGTTCAATGGTAAAAGTGAATTGATTAAGGGCTAATTGCCAACGCAGGAGTCTCACATGCGCTTTCATATTATCAAGATTGTTATTTATGAAACCCAATATTCCTTTACAATCTGTTCTGACTGTAAAAGGTTTAGGATCTAAGAAGATTATAAACTTCTGGATTCCACGATAAATTGCAAAAATCTCCTTTTCCACGACAGTGTAATTATACTCAGATTTGTTGAAGCTACCACTGCTATACCTGCAAAGCTTGTTATCTTTCTTTATTTTTAAAACAGCTCCCCAATGATAATCACTAGCATCTGTTTCTAGAACTAGCTCATCCTCTTCATTAGGTAAAGTTAATATTGGAAGTTTTTCACATCTTCTTTTCAGCTCTTGGACTATTTTAGTGTCTAAGTGAGTCCAACTCCAAACTTGATCTTTCTTTAATTTAACCTGTAGAGGTTTTCTCAACTTGGCTAGATCTTTAATAAAATCAGAAGCATAAGTAAGACAACCTAGAAATCTTTCTAGTTGTTTAGGAAGGATATATTCCTCACCACGCTTAGTGCGCGTAAACTCTATTGCTTGGTGTGTATAAGCTTGTTTAATCTTTTTAACCCAAGCATCTTCACCATTGATGTTGAAGACCATCATATCTAAGTGCTGAGTTACTAAAACATGGAGTCGTTGGAAATTATTTCCAATTAACATATCATGTGAGGGTTGCTTAGTAGCCCAGAGTGTAGGAATTACACATTGGACTCCTCCTATCAGGATAGGTACATCAGAAGCTAATTCTGAATGAACCATGATACTATCATCAACTATTCTAACTTGAATTGGTCTACGAGACTTCTGCCAAATAAACTCAGGAAATAATGCCTTCTTTCCAAAGCATACTGAACATCCAGTATCTACAAAGGCACATAATTCATATTTATTGAATCCTTCTAAGCAAATACTTATCAGGATATAAATGCCATTGGGGTTGGTAATCCTATAGTTTTTCTTTAGCGATTCTTTGCTGACATGTTCAAGGCTTTCTTCTACCCTCATATTATCTCCATAGATGTTTAAGGTCTATTACTTCCATTCTCATTCCTATTTCGTCTTCAAATAAAGAATCTGTGCGAGATTCTTTTAAATCTTTAGCCCTTGGATCATTTTCATAGATAGGTACACTAATGGTTTTAGTGGAATACAATATTAGCTTTCCTTTTGACTCAGAACTAGATGATCCTTCTTGATTTTCTCTAACCATTTGAACTATTGGGGGAATTGATGTTATTGATTCCCTAAATGGGTTAGAACCTAGATCTATACTATGTCTAGTTGGTTCTTTTATAATTTTATTTTCTAACCTCTTGTTTAATGCCGCTATCATGCTTACTATGTCTTCATCTACCACAAACGATTTGTCTTTTCTACTAGTGGTAGCTCCCTGATTCCTCGGAGTAATACTAAGATTAGGATTGAACCTAAAACTAGTGTTTCTGGATAAGCTAGCTTGGACATCTAGAGAGACTGGTTGGTGGTTTAGCATTCGTATCGATTCTATACCTTCTTCGTCTATGGTTAAAACTTTAATACTTCTAGTACCCGTAGATTTTTCAAATGCGTTTATCCAAATGGTCTTAAGTCTTATTTGATCAGGTCTTAACTTAACAGGTACAACTTCTTTGCTTGGACCTACCACCTCGTGTTTCTCAGCTTCTACTATATGGCATTTTTGTGGAGGATTTGTAGTATTCTCAAGTTTATAGACTACCTTCCACTTTAATTGTAAAGGACAAGTTCCTTTATGCATACTAATACCACTACTACAAAATCAGAAAAATAACCCATAGAATATAACCCGGGCGTGTCATTTATGGGTTATAAAATGGCAAAACCAAAAAAAATAAATTAAGATGAGCTTTATATACCGGATATTATCTAGTCTGGTGTATATAAGGGCTTTTTTGTTTCAAATAATCCTACACATAAACGCCCGGGTTATATTGTTGTCAAAATTATTTTGCTTTTCCGGGTTATTTGATCCACTTTTAATTTAAAGGAAAGATAAAACCCTATCTTCTGTTCACCTTCTTCTTCCTCCCTCCTCCGTCTCCCTCTTCCCTCGACCCCCCTCAATTCTTTCGATCAGAAGATTGAACTGTCTCTGGCCATCCGGTTTCGTGCCTCCTTCATCTCCCTCGACCCTCCTCAATCCTTTCGAACTAAACCACCGCTCTCCGTCTGGCTTTGTGGATGACGGCCTCCGTTGTCAGACTCTCAACTCTGAACTCTTTATCGGGCGGTTTCGTAGGCACTCACCGCCCGACTTCGTTGTCAGACTCTCATCCTTTTATCTTCCTAGCACCACGAATTGCATCAGTTGAGAAGGAGCGCCAATTGCTGCTATAGAATACATAAGGTGATTTTTAATGCTTTTCTTACCCGTTTAGGTTTATATTTGATAAATTAGTGAATTTGAGTGAAATTATGGTTACTTTGGGCTGAATTTCTATAGATATTAGTGAATTTGTGTTGAATTTTATAGAGACGTGTATTTGTGTTGACGTTTCTGATGTGGTGTGTTTCAAGTGTGGGTCGGGCTAAGGCTCAAGTCTTTGGGGCTAAGTTCTTATCCCTTTAATCTGTTCGTTACCCTCCATTTTTGTGTCGTCTTTCACTGGCCTGTTGGTTATTTCCTTCTCTTTCGATGTGCAATTGGGGGCTGAAGGACAGGTCATGGTTTGGTTCCTATGTTGTATCTTTGGTGTCTCCATGATTTGCCTCCTTATGCTATTTCATATGGTTGGGCTTTGTAGATGTGGCTTCAAGAATACTTAGTTATTTTCTATGAACTTTATATCAGGAGGATGACCGAAAAATGGCTAAGCGGTTTCTTGCATTCTCGATAACTACAAATCAACAAGTGATCAGGGAACCAGACACTTCTTTTCAAGCTGTTCAGATCTCTTTGGTTTGATTCCTTACTATATGTCATTGTTCTTTTATTTTGTCCATGACTGGTTACATTCATTCTGGTCATACTTTAATAGACAATTGGTGTTGCATTAAAACCTGAAAATTAAGTATAACTATGAGGTCTAGGAGTAAAAACTGCAATTAATTACTTGGCAAGTATATATGTATTCGTCTGATCAAATTTTCTTCTTTGAAACATTGAAAATACAAGATCAAATTTTCTTCTTTGAAATATGTCGTGGTTTCTAGTTTGACATTGATCTTTCCTTCTCTTTGATAAACTACATGATGGTTTTCTGAATTGGAACAAGAAAATTGTGGATCAATTTATATGGTATTTTATACCGTTTTAACTTTTAAGTAAACTCCATAAAGGACAATTATGCTATTTTCATTTTGATTTTTTGTACTCTATGAGGTACAACTTTAATACAGCATTAATCAAATGTAATATATACCTTTCTAAATGTGAAATCCTACTCACACTTTGTCACGTGAAACTGATTGATTCAAGTGTTGAGCACATGAAACTGTTTTTGTTTTCTGTACTTAACTTTTGGTATTTTTTATGCTTATGTAACTCTTCTGTGTGTAATAGTGTTGGACTGCTGCTTCTATCCTGAGCAAGAAGCTTGATCACGTGGAGTCGATTTCTCTGAAGAGTAGATTATTGTTAGATGAGGCTCATGAGAAGATAAAGTCATCGATATGTTGGGTTCGTTTTTTATCTGGTTTTTTATTTATGTACAATGTATTCTTAAATTTGACTTTAGTTCTGTCTTAAGGAGGATGCTGATGGAATGGCTGGACATTTTGGTTTCATAGCTAGTGAGAGATGAAAATCTCTAAAGACAATGCAATTATGGGCAGCATTTTCCAGTCTCTAGATGTATACAATTCTAAGCTTTTTGAGGGTGAAATGGAAGTAAAGAAAATGAAACTACAAAGAATAATCAAATAAACAATATTCAAAACTAAATCCAACACAATAGTATCACCAAAATGAAAAATCAGAAAAATGATAAAGTGCAAAACATATAGGGTTCAACACTTGACTAAGATTTAGAGTTCAAAACATATAAACTTGAGGGTGCAAAACTTACTACTGGATGTGAGATTTAGAGTTCAACATTCCTTGAGTCCTTGACTAAGATCTTAAATGTGGGGATGGAAGAAACTTCTTGTGATAGCATATACCCTAAGACAAATTAGATGTTCTGTATACATATAAACTTGAGGGTTGGAGCATATAATTCAAGATAATAAATTTATAAATTGCTATGCAGATTACCAGGCTGTACAAGGAAAAGGAACATGTGTAAGTTAAGTTCACAATTACTTTCTTGTGCTTTTATCTTTATTTTTTATAACTTACATTTGTCAAAACATGGACGTTTTATAATTTGATGTTGGATGTAGATTGGACTTATACCTACAGATGGTAGAATTGGGAAAAAGATCATCACTCAAATATCAACCACCCTGAAGAGAAATAAACATTCTATACAGATTCTAATGCCCGTGACAACTTCATAAGAAGGGTAAGTTAGTTGGGTGATGGAGTTTAAGTGACTCCATTTCCGCTCATCACTCATTTTTTTTCTTTTCTATGAACATAATTTTAGATTACTGTTTTTATTTATTTGCTTCTTTACAAATCTAATCCTTACATATATTTTTTTTAAAGTTCCTGGTTCAACCTAAAATGTTTTAATTAATTTACAGATTTGAGATTACAGGGAGGACTGGGAGCTATAAAGTCAACTAGACAATAGCTAGAAACTATTATCCAGTGAGTGTATCATGATATCTTATTGAAGTTATCTTTTTTTAATAAAGTAAATAATATTGTGCCTCATGTTCCTTCATCTTTAATACATATCTATGTGCCATCTAATTAGAAGTTAGCCTTCCACAGTAGATAAACCTTGGGATATATGACAACTAGTGTTGTCTAACTAATTTGATACGTTCATAGTGACAAGAAAACTACTTAGTATAAGCTTAAAGGCTTTCTGGTGCAGTACGTATTATGTTGCTTTTGACATTAATTTGTTTCCTCCAATGTTATTACTTGATGGCAAATAGACCTAGATTTTTGTATTAAGTGATTCGTAACTGTAAACGACTCACTTATGTACTATCATTTAGGGATCAATTTTTTTTCTTCTATCATCAAGATTTCCTTCAACTTCTTTTTATTGTTCGTATTCTGGGTGAGTGTTGGTTCAGGTTTAGTCTCCTAGCAAAGCTGAACTACTGAAAAGTGGCAAAGAAGAAAAGCAAGGCTAGCAAGATTTTGATAAAATGGTGAATGCCATGATGTATCTCAAAGATGATTTAACAAGTGAGATGCATAGATATACTTTATGGTGAAAATTTCTTGTGATACATTTGTTGCTTAGGAACCATGAACCTATTTTGGCATGTAAATGAGCTTCTGAATGTAATATGAGCTTCTAATTGTATTTTGTTATTTTTTTATATATATGAAAGACTTTCCTAGCTATTTTGTAATTTAGCCAATATAGAAAATCATAGGGTTCTACCCGGTTCAATATTGAACCGGGTAGAATACCCTTTTTTAAAAAAAAACATTTTATAAAATAACCCGGATTTACAAGGTCCGGGTTATAATAACGGACTATATAACCCGGATGCTCAATAAATCTATAAAATATATTACACACTAAATAACCCGGATATTTCAACGTCCGGGTTATATTGTAAAATCAAATAACCCGGACTCTTCGGTGTATAAAGTGAGTGGGTAACCGGATTCGGCAAATCAAATAACCCGGGTGGTCGGTCCGGGTTATATAGGTGCCCTGACAATATAACCCGCTGACCATTAACCCGGACCATATCCGGGTTATAAAGGGTCAAATATCCGGGTTATATTCCCTTTTCTTTAGTAGTGTACCTTCTGTTAATAATTTTATAGCTAAGAACTTAGATGCATAATGATCTTCTAGAATAACATAATAGTTAGGCCTACAGATCCAAGAAACTGCTCCTTGACTCAAATTACAAACTATCCCACTGATGCATTGATCACTAAACTTTTTATGCCTAATGTCACAAACAAAATTAATGCATTGCACATCTTTTCCATAGTCTTGTAATGGAGTTATAATTACTTGGATGCCACATATGAAAATATATTTAAATTTTTTTATCTTTGTTATGTTTCTGAATGTTTGCCCAATTGATTAAGTTTACTTCAATTGCTTGATTTTCATTATTCTTGGCAGTTACGTCTCCAGACATTTCTTCGCAAATATATTTAGCATATTTAGAGAATAATGATTTTTTAACAAACTGTTCTTTAGTGATGATCGGGAAATCAACCCCTGATCTCGTCATTTCTTTAACTTGTTCCTCATCAATAGAGGTTTCAGCTTGCTGAAGTTGAGCTAAGGTGGTCATTTCATATTCGTCAGAGAACTCACTAGGAGATTCTCCTTCCATCATTTCATTAATCTCTTCACCTTCTATTGACTCATTTTCAGATTCTATTTCTTCTTCAAGCTTTTCTTCTATTATTTCTACTATCCCTTTGTTATTTCTTAGGGCTAGGTCTACTGCTTCATCTTCAGATAGCTCGATATAATCCAAACTACCTAGGGCTTCAGCTAATCTATTGTTCTTCTTATTTTTGCATTCATTAGCATAATGACCGGATTCTCCGCATGCCCAACACTTGCAGTTTTTCTTTTTCTCAGGACAGAACGAGGCTTTCTGGAAAAACCTTCTGTTTTTAGAGAATGGTTTTTTATAATACTTCTTATAATATTTTTCACCCCTTTGTTTATTAAAACTTTTTCTCTTATAGTTTCTTCTTCCTTGGTAATCTCTATTATTCCATCCCCATTCTGTTGGCGTCTCCCAACAAGTTAAGAATTGTTTTTTCATTCTTTGGGTACTTCTTATGTCTCGACATTTTTTCTCGACCCATTTCCTAACATAAGAAATTCTGTTACCAAGAGTATCTTTATCTCCATTTTTAATTAACCCTCGATACTCTTCACTTATTTGTTCATTAATTGGGGCAGGAAGTTTATCAAAGAACATTTGCAGATTAGTGCTGTTTTCCCCTATCTTATAATAATACTTCTCAAATTCTGTTATGTAATTATCAACATATTTCATGTTACAGATTTCAAGATTGTTTAAGGTTCTTTGCCACTTTAAAGCTTCCTTATCTTCATCTTCTTTTTCTCCAATGAATTCGTCTTCTATTAAATCACATATTAACGTGAACATCGTTACTGAGCTTGGCAAATTTCTGAGCTCTTGTTTTGGGTCATCACCAATAGCTCCATACCAGTCGCCAGTCGGCAATACATCCATAGAAACTATGCTCTATGTAATTAAGGAATTAAGAAGAATTCCAACCTACATTCATGTTTAATACACTCATCATACTTTTCTTCCAGAACTCTATAATTTCACGCCTATTCCTCACACCGTCTAGGTTTAATTTATAACCTGTTTCACTTATGGGTTCTAGATTAATTTCTCTTTGATTTGGTCTATGGTTTGACATAATGCTTACTCCAAATCTTTCCTTCTTTTCCAAAAATTGTTTAGGCTTTAACCTAGGTCTATAATTGCTGGTAGAACCATGTTCATATCGTCTGTAATGTCTTCTAGCTTCATTTTGTTCTACAGGTTCATTCTCCCTCGACCTTCTTTGTCTTAAAATTTCATTTAACCTTTTTTGGACTCTAGATATAGGAAGGTTTTCCATATCTTTTAGGTTAATTAATCCCATTTGTTGATACACAACTTCTTCATCCGAATTCTTTTCAGACTCGTCGTCGCTCATGACCTCTTGGTTCGTAAAGTTTGTTTCAATGGCTTTTTGTTTCTGTAATTTCATCTTCCATTCTGAGTCATCTAACTTAGTGCTAAATCTCTTTATTTGTTGAATTGGATGTTGATTCATTTTTAGGGTTTTGACTTTCGTCTTGATCTTCTTCTACTGTTGCCTTGTTCTTTATATTATCTAATTTAGTAGAAAACTTCTTTTTGGATTTTTTTAAATGGATAACTATATTTAAAATGATGTCCTTTCTTAATTTCACCACCAGATGCTAGGCTTATCTGATGGCTAATTTCGTTAATGGCTTTTAGATTTGTTAAGTGATGTACTTCGCTTGTTTCTTTTACAGTCTTAAATATTTTACTTCTAATCTCAATATATAATTGTTCTAATTTTTTAACTTCGAGTTTTGGATCTATAAGTTGGTATGAAATGACATTTAAAATTGCTCCAAAATGCTTATCGTTTATATCTAAATGTAAAGCATGAGGATAAGTCTTATGGGGGCAATTAGTAGACACCTCCAGATTGTCTTATAGATAAATACATATTATTTTTAATTAACTTGGCTCCGATACCAAATTGCAGGATCACACATAAATAAGAAAGTACTAAATATTATTAAAGCGGAAATAAGAAAGATAATAACACAAACTAAGGATATAATTTAAACTTAATAAAAAGTAGGGTTTATTTTTATAATTTTTTGGTTTTTATGGGACAAAGGTTATAATTGTACAAAAGTGAATAGTTGATTTTGGCTATTTCAGGAATTACTTTTAAAGCTTGGCTATTTCAGGAATTAGTTTTCGTTTTTTGGCTAAACTCGTGTTTTATTCAAAATAAGAAGGATGAAACAAGTTCCAGTGTTATTCCCATACGTTTCATATTCTGATTTAATATATTGTTATTTTTTTAAGCTACATTAATTAATAAATCAGTATAATTTTGTCATTTCAATTATGTTGAATATTAGGCTCTTATGTAATATAGAATGGAAAGAGGAAAACGGCTATAAATAGCCTTGATTTGTAACAGACCCGAGCACCATCTTGAAGTATCATCTTCTTCTCTGTATTTCCTTCTTGATTCAATTAAGAGATTTCTGTTTTTCATGGTATGAGAGCAAATGGTTTAGATCGCTTGGGAGCGTTCGCGGTGTGTATTGATTCTTCTTGTTTTCCTATGAGATCTTGGTGATCAGCGAAGCTTGTTGAGCTTGGAGTCTAGCAATGGCGACGGAATTCACGCATCTTAGTGATTTACAATTCGGATCGCAGATGACTGATCCATTGGCGTTAGCAAACTTGGACAATCCCAGGGTGCAACTCATCATAGTTCAATTCTCGAGAGCCAATTTCTTAGGGTAGAGCCAAGGAATTTGCTTGGCTTTGGGGGCAAAGAACAAATTGGGGTTTATCGACGGATCCTGTGTGAAGCCAGCTCCAGGGATGGTTATGCGTCGATTATATGGTTCGGTGTTGGATGCTGAATTCCATGGTTGCAGCGATTTTAGAAAGCTTCATGTACGTTGAGTCGGCGAAAAATCTTTGGGATGAACTGAATGAAAGGTACGGACAGAAAAACACTCCCTTGATTTTCCAACTTAAAAGAGAATTACATGTGATGACGAGAGATGGCAAGACCATTGCTGAGTATTTTGCGAAGTTGAACCTTTGGTGCATGCAGCTTGTGTTTGTCAGTTGTCTAAGAAGGTGGCTGATCAAGAATCAAGGAATCGGGTTATGCAGTTCTTGATGGGTTTAGGGGATGTTTATGAGTACGTTGTTCACAGTATCTTGTCCATAGATCTTTTCCCTACCATCAACAAAGCATATTTCTTGGTTCGATAGTTTGAGAGTGGTAAGGGTGTTACATTTGAAAGTAATGCTCAATCTGAGAATATGGCTTTGGTGGCTTTCTAGGAGAGGTCCTGTGCAATGGGACAAGAAAGATTATAGGAAAGATAAGTCAGATCGAAAGGATAAGATCTGTTATCATTGCAGGTAAAGGGCATATCATGGAGGATTTCTTCAAGCTCGCTCCATGGTTATCCTGAATGGTTTAAAGGCTCAAAGGATAGAAAAGAGGCTTTTGCTCATAATGCTTTTGAGGTTGATGAAGAGGGTATGGATTCTCCATTGGGGGTGCTGATAAGGTCCATGGTTTCAATGTGGATAAGAGTAATGGGTTCAATGGAAAAGTTGATCAGTCATTGGTGAGTGTTGTGTGCGAAGAAGTGCTTAAGGCTATGCAAGGTTCAAGCCAAGTGAATTGCTCTGCAGTAACTAGCATGGCATGTAAAAATTATTCTTACAATTTAGCTTTTCTTACAAAGTCCTTTGATGACACAAATTGGATCATAGATATCGGGGCTACTAATCATATGACAACTTATTCTCATCTTTTGATGGATAAGCAAGATCTTTCTCATCCCATTCAAGTGGGAATGCCTGATGGCAATCTTGCCCTAGTCTCTCAGATTGGCACTTTGCATTTAACTGCTAATATTGTGTTGTATAATGTCTTGCTAGTGCTCAGTTTTAAACACAATCTGCTTTTTGTTCCAAGGTTAGTGGAAGATTCACATTTAGCTGCTATATTCACATCACATAAATGGTTTTTATAGGACCTTGGAACTAGCAGTGTTATTGGACCAGGGTTGAAACAGCATGGACTCTACAGGCTGCAAGATGAGAGTGTGGTTCATGATGCTTTGCCCTTTGAGATTAATAGCAATATTGTTCTGATGTAAATAGTCATGTTGTGTGTCTAAGGTTGTTGTTTATAATATGTCTTGTAAGTCTGATGAACATGTGCAACAGTTACATGTGAGGTTAGGCCTAGCTTGCTTCTATTGGCAAGTTGATGCACTTAGATTCTGTTCACTCAAAGTCTGGTCACCAAGTGCCATGACTTTTTAAGGAGAGACTAGACCATCTAATTTCGGCATATTTTCCTTAGGCAAATTGTGTAGCGGACTTATCTAGCTAGTTTAGCTTTTTCTTATAACATTGATTTGATTGTATTGTGTGACCCTCTTGATGATGTTTTAAGCTTATTACAAAATGATATTAGGGTCCAGCTATCTCTTATATGCTGGCTACTCAGCCCATTTTTATAATAATAATAAAACACGATAGATGCACGTCTCTCCTTCCTACCAAAAACAAAAACAAAAAGTTATTTTCCACGTGCTTCTTTACATAATATCGAGATCTTACTCTAAAGATCTGAATTCCAGTCATGTCAATCGAAGGCAATATCTCGGCCAATATATACTCTGTGGTCTGAATTAGCTAAGCTCCCGGCCACTTGGGCACGCAAATTTTGCGAATTAACCTCTCTGCTCCACCGGCCATGGGTTTCACTTTTCGCTCTATATATGATTGCTGATGCACTCTTCATTAGCATTAATATCGGCTACCACTTGGCCACGCATATTTCTGAATTAATCTCTGCTCCACTGTACCGGCCGGCCCTATATGGTTTTCACTCACCTCTATGATTGCCCACTCTTCATTATGCTAATGGGGTACTTAGAGCAACCCCAACCGGTTCTCCATAATGGATTATTGAAGAATATCAAGGTTGATTTTGGTCCAACAGTTTCCCCATTATATTCTTCAAATTAGAGAATGAGAAGAAAAAATAGAGATCTTTTCCTAAATTTAGAGAAAACTCTATATATCTTGGGGTAAACTCTATAATAGAGAATATGTTAGAATTCAGACCAAAAAAATCTAGAATATGTGATTTATAGTTCTCCATTTTGGAGAATTGTTTAGAGAAGCTTTTGGGCATGCTCTTACTTGTCAATGTCGATGTCATTATAAACATTTTAGATTTTAAGAAGTACCAATCGGTATGGTTGTTCAAAATTCTGTTCAAAATGAATTTTGGACCAAATCGAGCCAATCAAACCGGATCTAAACCAAATCTAAGAGATTAGATTTGTTTTTTTATTCACAATTTCTGAAAATTCAATTTTAGGTTCGATTCTAAGTTTTATTAAATTAAATAAAAACATTACAACACTAGTTTAGGTTGAATCAATTCTCATAAAAATAAAAAGTTATAACCCCCTATAAGATATTGTGTGTATTTTTAAGAAAATTTCTATAACACTTTTTTTTAAGTTAAACATTTTCATTTTTTTTATAATTAATTGTCAATTAGATTCATTTAGGTTTGAAACTTTAATCGAATCAAACCTAAAAATTCAGTTTTAGGTTTAGGTTCGGTTTTTAGTTCGCAATTTCTACAAAATCGGTTTTAGGTTCGGTTCGGTTTGACTCCGGCTCGTTAAATAGTTTTTATTAACAAATCATCACTTGTTGTCTATTTCTGTTAAGATTTTGTCAAATATATATGATATTATAATATTTTAAGATTTATACTTAAATTAGAATCTCAAATAGATTTAAAAATATATTTCACTAAATTTCTTAAAAATATTTAAAAAAAAACTTGATATATATATATATATATATGTGAACAAATTCTCCTATTTTATTCCTAAATTTTTTTATAAATATTAAAAATATTTTACAGACTATCTAATCAAAATTAAAATAAATTTATAACTCATTTTCATTGTTTAAATTTAGTAATATTTTTTGTACTAATATTTAATGCCTCATTTTTTTCACTGGTAAACACCTACACTTTATACTAAAAATGAAAAAAAAATTATCTAAATATTTTTCAAAAAAAAAAAAATTCAAGATCAAAAATATCTTTATTAAAAGTTTGCTTAAATTTTCAAATAACAATCCATAATATTTCAAGATTTAGAACCTCCTCCCTCAAAATAAATATAGAATTTTTTTACACATTTTCCCCTAATATATTAACATAATTTTTTTTATCCCTACCATAAATATAATTTGAATATATTGAAGTATAAATTTTAATTATAAAATTATAAAATATAATATATTTAAAAATTCTAATGAAAATATGTGGTGGGTAAATATGTGGTGGGTGATGTTTTGCTTATGGACCCTTAATGAGTAATTTTCTATAATTTCATATTCAACAGATTATTAAGTATAAAATATATATTTAACGGATGATTTTATATAAATTTCCTTATTTATATTTTGGCTCATAGTCACGTTTGGCGCCAAGCCCATTTCATCACCTACCGAACCTGGTTATATATCGAGTATTGACTAGTTAAATGAGGTGATTTCGGATCCTCATATGCATATATCGTAACGTTATCATTGCTTTGCGATGTCTTCCATCACCCATCATGAGATTGGCTATGCATGTTATGAATTGAGTGTGGCACTCCATATATGCACAATCCGACAAAACTTCACTAGTTAGGTTATTAATTGATCACTATTAATTAAGTTAATGCAAATGCTAAACATAAATCAAATGGGAGAGAGCCAACTCTCTAACGTAATCCGAAATCAAATGTCTAAAGTCTAAACCTACATCCGATCCAAAATAATTGTCGTTTAGACTTTTAAATTTGATCCAAAATAAGTGTCGTTTTATGTTTTCAAGGCAATTTAATAGATTGGTTAATGAAAATTGTTATTAAAAGTTGTATTTGTTGACTACTTTTTCTTTCAAACTCTCCACTTATGGGTTGAAAAATTTGATACGCATTTAATAAATGATGAGATTTAGAAAAAATGTATAAAAGCAATGATAGTTAATACGTACTTTACTTAAAAATTGTGTCAAGAGTTAAAACGACACTTATTTTGGATCGGAGAGAGTAATTATTAGGAAAATAATATATATTACTATTATTAGGATTTAATTATTTCCATTATTTAGGATTAGAATTAGTCAAAGGTATTTAGAGTAAATCTCTCCCCACCTTCTCCATCATCAGTTCATTGTACGCTCTATATATCTCCTTCTACTAATGAATAGAATGTGTGTTCATTTACACAAATTCTCAACATGGTATCAGAGCCTTGAGCATCTGGATGAAGGAGACGGACAGGTAGATGTAGGCAGAATTGGAGAGCCAGAGGGAGAAAGCGTAGAGAGTGCCGATCGGGACAACGGAAGAAAGGTAGACGCCACGGGACATGGTGACGGGCTCGACGAGCTTGAAAACCCTAACGAGGAGGAAAGCGAGGGAAGAGCAGAAGGACATGTGGATCATGGTGAGAAAGATGGGGTAAGGCCAGTTGTAGAGCTTGCGATCGAGCATGTACTTGTTGTAGACGATGAAAGTGAAGGAGAGGAAGATCCAGATCGCCACATAGGTGTAGGAGAGCACGATCTTCTTGATCATACCGTCGCTCAGGGATTTGCCTTTCCCCATTGTCGCCTCGTCGGGAGGAGCTGGGATTGGGATTAGGGTTCTTGGCGGTGGAGGGGAGATCTGGTGTGGGAGGAGGGAGACATGGTATCTGAGCTTTTTTTAGCCTAACGGCTTCGATCATCTCAAATACCCCTACCAAATGCCTATGGGCAACTTGTTTTCGGCTTTGACCTCCACAAAACCGCCTTCGGGCAATCCAAACAAGGTTTCAGCCACCCTCTAACCGCCTACGGGCAACTCACCCTTGGCTTCGGCCACCACAAAACCACCTACGGACACCCTAAAACCACCTTCGGGCAACTCAAACAAGGCTTCGGCCACCCTCTAACCGCCTACGGGCAACCAGCCTTGGCTTCAGCCACCACAAAAGCCGCCTACGGGCAACCCACCCTTGGCTTCGGCCACCCTCTAACCGCCTATGGGCAACTCACCCTTGGCTTCGGCCACCACAAAACCGTCTCCGAGCAATCTAAACTTGGCTCTGGCCATTACAAAACCGCTTCCGCTTACCTGCCACACTAACCAAAATTTAGGCTTTTGCCATTCCAATTTCGGCCAAAACCATGTCGACCTTTAATTTTGTTTTTGATTTTCGTTGGCCAAACCATATCGGCCACACAAAATTGCCTTCGGGCTAATCCAATTTCGGGGTTTGCCACCATCAAAACTATCCCTAGAAAATCCTTGATGCCTCTTCCATGGTGTCCTACCACCACTTTCACAAAGTCCTACTGCAACCACCGAGCCACAACAGGTGCCAGGAGACCAATGCCGCCGGAAACTGGCACCACCTTCCCTCCCAGTGCAGATCAACACCGGCTGGTCACCTGCGCCACCCTCGTTTTCGCGGCTAAGGGAATCGTCGGAGCTTGACACGCAACCAGCTACCGCACCCAACATCGTCTTCTACCTAGACGCCGTCCCCGCCAATCCGCCAAGGGTTCATCGGAAGATCTCTTGCCCGAAGAAGGGGTTCTCACACAACCTGTTCGAAGATCCTCAAAGTTGGATCGCTAGTCGTGCAACACCTTCAACAATAATTGTTTTTTTTTTACAAAAAAAAAACTTTTATTTATCCAGTTTTCAGTTTCGATATCTCTTGCTTCAACTGCGGGAGAATATTAGGAAAATAATATATTATTATTAGGATTTAATTATTTCCATTATTTAGGATTAAAATTAGTCAAAGGCAATTGGAGTAAATCTCTCCCCACCTTCTTCATCATCAGTTCATTGTACGCTCTATATATTTCCTTCTACTAATGAATATAATGTGTGTTCATTTACACCAATTCTCAACAGTAATAATAATAACAAAAACCATGGAATCTGCATACCGAAAGAAGAGGGGATGTGACTTTGACACCCGTGCACTTGAGAATACCTCCGGCGTGAATCCGGGTGATGAACGCAATAAGAACCCTAACTTTGAAATTAAGTTTTCGGAGTTTGATCAAATTCTAAATTGACATGGGGCTTTTGTTTGTTTTGAGGGCTTTTGTTTATATTGGGGTTCATACCCTCGTTTATGCAATCTGCTTGCCAAAATCTCTGAAATTCCATCACTTTCCAAGCCATTCTAGTCACCGCCTGCCTCCTGGATGTTCGTGATGACTTCCTAATTCCGCTTGGGCTGCCTGGTGCCACTATCAGCGTTGTGGTTGGCCTCCCCGGTGGCCCTCGTCAGCGATTAACCTCCGGCTGCTCTCCTTGGGCGGGTTGAGAAGATGATGGTGCTTGGCGTACAAGTTGCCTTTGGGTCCCGACGGCATGTCGTGGTTGCCAACCCCTCGGTGGTGTTGGAGTGGCGCTCGTCCCTTCCTTCTCATCTTCGACGGCGTTGGTCGGTGGCTTTCAAACCGTCGTCATTCCCCCTGGTGCCGGCCTGGGGTTCGGTGCCTTCCCACGACCTCTCGCCTCTTCGTTGGCTGGTGCGATTCCCCCTTCGCTTGGGTGGCTTGAGTCGCCGTTGATTTTTGCTACCAGTCTTTCCGGCTACCCTTGGTGGCTCTTTCTTCCTGGCAGCTTTCCCTTCCTGGATAGATCGGCCTAAAAGCTTCCGTACGTGTGTGCGTGGCTGGGCCTGAAAATTGTGCTTTGGGCCTAAGGCAAGTCCTTGGGCTCGAAGCATCCCAAAATACAATTAATAGAAAAAAAAAATCAAATCAACCTTTTTTAGAGTCTGATAAAAAGACCGTGAGAGTCTTGGTTATATCCTGAAAGGGCATTTAGGTGCGTTTGTGGAAGGGTGGTTCTCTATTGTGTTTTCAGTTGTTTCTTGGCGGTCCTAGTCTGAGTTGGGGCTCTGACATCCGGTGTCGGGTCTGGATGGAGTCGAGGCGGTGTGCATCTAGGCGACTCTGTATTCTGGAAATTTCCTTGGAGGTTCGTCTTCATCGCCCACAGGGACTCCTGATGTACTGCTGGCCAACAGTGTCATCGCTTGGTGACGTTTGGCTTCAGATTTAGTCTACGTTGTCCTCGACTTTTTTGGGTTAGGCTCGTTTGTTCGACCGGGGCTGTTTATGTACCGCTTTTTGTATTGCACCGTATTTTATTTTCATTGTATGTTTGACGGTTCGTCATCTGCCGACTTTGTCGACCTCTCGAGGTATCAGGTATGTCTGGTCCTCGAATTTTTACCAAATCAAAAAAAAATCCATCACAACCTCAAAATCAATTTTGTGTGAGCTTAGTGTGCTAACCCCGAAGGGGCATTTTGGTCATTTTCCCTTTGCCTTGTGTCAAGCTCAAGTGAGCCTATATTAGGCGGGAAAGTTGTTGTAACAAACTCAAGAAAAGCTTGAGCTGTAAACTCTCTCCCTTCAATGGATTTTTGCGTTTCCTTTGATCTACTTGATTTCACTTGATTGATCATTGATTTAAATGATTTCAAAAATTTTAACATTTGCCGTAGCTCCTATGTTCATGTTCTCATGCTCTCTACAATCCAAATAACACTCCACGCAGCTCTGCCATCAGTATCGTGTATGATTCCATGCTATCTATGTTCATTAACTCCATTTAGTTGTATAGAGCATTCTATGTATCTCAACTCTCAAAGGGCTCGGTGGACAATGAGTACCTTACCTTGAGACTTTCGTCTTCCAAAGTTACTTGATCTCACTAGGTCGACATATAAGAGTTAGAAAGTAAGAAAAGATCAAGTAACTTTCGAAGACGAAAGTCTCAAGGTAGGGTAGTGGGTACCCATTGTCCACAAAGCCTTTTGAGAGTTTTTTTTAAGAGGAAGCTTTTGAGAGTTGAGATATCATAGAATGTACGTGTTTTGCAACTTACTAGAGTTACGTACTGAATACAGATAGCATGAGAATATGGGACTGTACACGACGTTGATAGCATTACGTTGTCAAGTGCAAAGGTAACTTGACGACGTAATGCCTTAAGGCTGGCTAGTCCAGTAACAGACCATGGTTTTGGACCATACCACTCTGATACCGTGTGAAATATTAATTGACCATATGACGTGGAGGGTCACATGTCCGAGCGCATCACGTATCAATCAAGTCGAGCACACAAAACTAGTGGGATTTCATCCTAAAAACCAATATTTGATAATAGGGGGAGTAGAACGCTAACTTATATACCAGACTTAAATTCTTGAATACATTTATATCTTTTCACAATTCAACACAATGTCTGGTTAATTAATCAGGGTTGTGCGATTTATCGAATGGAAAAAAGTAGTGCTTGGAGAAGAGGTTTGATAACTAGGCAAATGGTCAATTTTCTTTGGTATTTTTATGAATTGAAGTAGCTATACATCCCGCATTCTCTAGTATCTAAAATTCACACCAACTTTTTTTGGTGAGATAAAATTCAACTAGCTATCAATCCAAAAAAATGACATGGAAAATTTAGAAAATAAATGAGAACTAGGCTTTCAAATTGAAAAAATTAATGTGTTTAAACCAAGTCCCGAAATCTTTTAAATATACATATTTTTGTCCCACTCTATGCATGGGTTGTATCTAGTTAAGTATATGATGGATACTTAATGAGAGCATAGAGTTCTACATGATGTAGTTTGCATTCTATTTTGATTAAAATTGGTCTTCCTTGTTGGAATAGTGTTGGGATAGTGTGTTCACTTTCCATTTTGTTAGCAATAACTATTTAGATTATGCATAATCTAATTGTTGTGAATTTTCACGACGAGTGAATACCGTGAAAGAGAAAGAGATTGAACAATAGTATACAAATGATTTCCGTAGTCTGGCAAGAACCGCGCAGAACACCCTGCAAGATAAACCTCACTGCAGCAAGGGTTTCTTATTATACATAATTCCAACCCTATATGCCTCTATTTATAATAGAGAATCTTCTATAGATAATTCTATAGATAAACCTAGATATAAATAAACCTATCTTATCTAGAACCTATTATAGATAAACCATCCACAATAATCCTTCTATAGAAAAATATCTTCTATAGATAGACTTCTTAAAGATAAATCTAGATAATTAATTGTCTCAAACAACAATCTCGACCTAGACAAATAATCTATATCTATAGCAACGAACGAAAACATCTTCAGGACCTTGTCTGACCATGTCTTCCTGTGCTCCATTCCCAGGGGCTTCTCACTTGACTAACATAGAGTAATATGAACCAAATTCAAGCAATGCTTGAACTTGACTACGGTGACTGGTATGGTTAACATACCAGCAGCATTCTGAGAGGTGTGAACTTTCTCTAAGATTATCTCCTCGGACGTTACAAGCTCCCCGATCTTGTGAAATCTCACATCAATGTGCTTCGCCCGAGCACGATATATATATATATATATAGACACACACACACACACACATACACACATACATACTTGGTTTTTAGCCAGATATATAGCACTCTGACTATCACAGTACATCTTAACTCCACCTTGCTCAACACTCAGTTCCTTCACAATTCCTTTGAGTCATAGTGCCTCCTTGGCTGCCTTTGCTAAAGCCATGTATTCTGCCTCGGTAGTAGAAAGGGAAACCATAGACTGCACAACAAATCTCCAACAAATATCCCCCTAGAAAGGGTAAAGACATACCTCGAAGTGGCCCTTCGATTGTCAAGATCACCAACATAATCTGAATCAACATACCCTTTTGACTGAAAGGCCGCTCTTTTCACCACCAAACATGATCTCATGGTCAGCAGTACCCCTCAAATACCTAAGAATCCACTTGCATGCATTCCAGTGTTCCCTCCCAGGATTAGACATGTACTTACTAACTTGGCTAACAGCTTGGCTAGATCAGGTCTTGTGCACACCATAACATACATCAAACAACCAACTGCACTAGCATAAGGAACTTTGGACATATCTCCGACTTCTTCATCAGATTTCGGACACTGAGTGGAAGAGAGTTTGAAGTGGTTTGCCAAAGGAGTGCTAACAGGTTTGCATTTTGCCATGTCAATCACTTTCTCAATATAATTCTGTTGAGATAGCCACAATCTTCCAGAATTTCTATCTCTACGAATTTCCATACCAAGGATCTTCTTTGCTGTGCCAAGATCATTGATATCAAACTCCTTCCCCAGCAAAGCTTTCATCTCAACAGTATCATCAATGTTCTTCCGAATAATGAGCATATCGTCAACATATAGCAGTAAAAGCAAATGGGAGCCATCATCAAGATATTTCAGATAAACGCATCAATCATACTCACATCTCTGATAGCCAATTCGAAGCATATAAGACTACGTCAAACTTCTTGTACCATTGCCTTGGAGCCTGCTTCAACCCATACAGTGACTTTCTAAAACTGCATACAAGCTGCTCCTTTCCAAGCTCGACAAAACCCTCTGGTTGCTCCATGTAAATTTCTTCCTCTAAATCACCATGAGGGAAAGCAGTCTTCACATCCATTTGCTCAAGATGTAAATCCCAACTAGCTACCAGTGCCAACACCAATCTGATAGAAATGTGTCGGACCACAGGGGAAAATATTTCATCATAATCAGTCCCCTTCTTCTGTGAGTAGCCCTTTCCTACTAAGCGTGCCTTGAACCTTACCCATTCTCTATGTGAGACACCTTGTTTCTTCTTGAACACCCATTTTCACCCTATAGCCTTCTTCTCTGCCGGGAGACTGGCTAACTTCCATGTCTGATTCTTATTGAGAGACTCCATCTCTTCTGCCATAGCACCTACCCATCCTTCTTTCTCCTGAGTTTTAATAGCCTCTTGAAAGTTAGATGGATCATCTTCGCCAATAAAAAGAGCATAGTTAACCATCTCATCAAAATCAAATCTGACCGGAGGTCGTGTCACACGCTTAGTTCTTGCAGAAACAAAAATCTAGACCTGCCATTGTTGTTGCTCACTTCCTGCTGATATAGAAGCATTAGTGTCGATCTCTTCACCAAGCTCCACCTCCATCGTCTTAGGATCAGTCTCTGTAACCACAGACCTCTCAACTTTTTTGGCCTGTTGAAGCATATACTGCTCATCAAATACAACATCTCGACTGATCACTCGTTTCTTAGCAACAGGGTCCCAAAACTTGAAACCCTTTACACCTTTCTCATAGCTAAAGAAGATGCACTTCTTAGACTTTGCATCCAGTTTCGTGCTCTCATCATTTGGAATCGGCACATATGCAAGAGTACCAAAGATCTTTAGATTTAAAAAAATCTAGATCTGAACTAGTCCTTACCTCCTCAGAGACCTTCCCGTCTAGATAAATCTGAGGTGATCTATTGATCAGATAGACCGTCATGCTCACTTCTTCGGCCCAGAAGCTCTTTGCAAGCCACACTTGCAACCTTATGCAACGAGCCTTCTTTGTAATTGAACGGTTCATCCTCTCTAAAACACCAATATGTTGTGGTGTCTTTCGAACTGTAAAGTGCCTCTGAATGCCATGCTCTTCATAGAACTGCTGAAACTTTGTTTCAGTGTATTCTGTTCCATTATCTGATCTCAGATACTTCACCTTCCTCCCTGTCTGGTTCTCTACCTCTGCCTTCCACAACTTGAACTTGTTGAAGACCTCGGATTTGTGTTTCATGAAATACACCCAAACTTTTCTCAAATAATCATCAATAAAGGTAACAAAGTACTTGGATCCTCCCAATGACTCCACTTGAGTTGGCCCCCACACATCAGAATGCACGTTTTCAAGCAGGCCACTTGTATTGTGTTTGCTTGTCTAGAATGATACTTTGGACTATTTTCCATTACGCAGAACTTGCAGAAATTCATCTTATAACTCTTTACGCCAGCCAGAAGACATCGCTTTTGAAGCTCAGTCATGTCGTGCTAGCCGATGTGGCCAAGGGGCATGTGCCACAAAGTTGTACTATCAGACTCAGACTCTACAATTGCAGCTTCACCTACAATTTTACTCCATAACAAGAGATATATATTTTCAGAGGTACGTGTCACCCTCATTACTGTCATGGCTCCTTTGCTCACTTTTAGACCGTCATCAATTGTCTTGCAACGGAACCCATTTGCATGTAATGTACCCAAGGAAATCAAATTCTTCTTCAGATCTGGAACATAACGTACATCAGTCAATGTCTGGACTACACCATCATGCATCCTGAGTTTGATCTGCCCGATTCCTACAATATTACATGGCTTCTCGTCTCCCAATCGAACAAAACTAAAACTTCATGACTTGTACATCTTGAACCAGCCTTTGTTCGAAGTCATGTGAAATGAACAATAAGAATCCAAGATCTATAAACCTGAACATCTTCCCGATGTTACTGAAAGCATATATGAGTTTGTATTATCTAAATCTTCTTTCTGTACTACGTTCGCTGATTTCGAAGACGAATCATCCGTCTTTCTCTCATACTTCTTCTTCTTTACTGGGCAATCACGCTTAAAGTAACATTATTCCTTACATAAGTAACAAGTAACTGCCTTTTTCTCTTTGGACTTCGATTTGGACTATCTATCACCCCCATCTTGCTTCTCTTTCTTCCTCCCTTTTCCCTGGTTGCCTTTGGCATAGAACCCTTCGCTTTGGGAACCTTCGCTGTTAGAATTTTGACGTCGCTCATGATGAGCAAGCAACATTGTATTCACTGTATCTAGGGTTATCGTCTTCTTCCCTGCTATCAGCGTCGTTACCAAATTTTCAAACGATGAAGGTATAGAATACAACAAGATCATGGCTTTGTCTTCATCCTCAAGCTTTACATACAGTCATGTCAAATCCCCGATAACTTGGTTAAAGGTATTGATGTGCTTTACCAAGTCGGAGCCTTCCGTCATCTTCAACCTGTATAATCTTTGTTTTAGATACAACTTGCTAGACAAGGATTTTGACATATACCTGTTCTCCAATTTCACTCAAATTTCCTACGAGGATTTGAGATCAATTACCTTGTATATCACCTCGTTCTCCAGACATAGTCGAATGATCAACACCGCGTTTTCCTGCATCTCCTCCTAATCTTCATCTTTCATCGCCTCAGGCTCTGTCTCCTTCAATGCCTTTAATATTCCCTGCCGAGTCAGCAGATCCTTCACTCGTCGTTCCAAATACCGAAATTTTCAGTGACGTCAAAACGCGGAACCTCGAATTTCGCACCGGATGTCATTGTCTAACCTCGCTCTGTTACCAATTGTTGTGAATTTCCACGAGTGAATACCGTGAAAGAGAAAGAGATTGAACAATATGATACAAATGATTTCTGTGTTCTGGCAAGAACCGCGCAGAACACACTGCAAAGAATAAACCTCTCTGCAGCTAGGGTTTCTTATTATTGTGTTGCTTTGATGGATACATAATTTCAACCCTACATGCCTCTATTTATAATAGAGAACCTTCTATAGATAATCTTATAGATAAACCTAGGTATAGATAAACCTATCTTATCTAGAACCTATTATAGATAAACCATCCACAATAATCCTTCTATAGAAAAATACCTTCTATAGATAAACTTCCTAAAGATAAATTTAGATAATTAATTGTCTCAAACAACACTAATCGATATGTAGTGGTTTGTAGTGTTTGAAGTTTTGCATTTTGTGATCAATGTGATAAAAGTATGATTATTTCTTGTAGCATTTTTCCAAAGTGGAAAAAAAACCTTTGATTGTTTTAGTAATCGATGGACCAACAATAGCCCAATATTGTTGAAATATAAGACATTTTGGGATCAAGATAATAAAAGTATGATTAATTTCTTGATGTTTGGATTTTTTTATTAATTTAAAATACTTGTTGAAAAGTTAAAATGTCTTATATTTCAAATACATATACTTTGAAACAAGCATCAAGAAAAAAAAAATTCAAGACTAATACTTTTTTTTTGGTTGAATCCAATACTAATACGTGATCGAGGTGAGTTGATTAAGTCAAATAGGAAATCTTCCTCGTTATAAGTCCTAGTTTTGCATATGGCTTCATAATAGGGTATTTAATTTTTATTGGATTTATATATATCCAACAAAAAGTACGTTCAATTCAGTTGTGCTAATGTCAAAACATGCGACTGAGTAAATTGGATAATACTCTCTCTGATCGAAAATAAAATTGTTGTTTGATTTTTTAACACGTATTTTAAGAAGTTAAAAATTATATAAAATATCAATTTTTTTAAAATTATTTTTTACAACTTAATATTTGTTGGTAATAAGAATTATATTATAAAAAAATAATAAAAAAAGTTAATATATTATATGGTTTTTAACTCCTTAAAATGCGTGTTAAAAAGTCAAACGACATCATTTTTTGATTGGAGTAAGTATTAGATTGTTTTCGGTACGTTTCTTGATTAAATTAAAACAAAACGGGCCTCCCCTACGCTTGAAAGATTTGTTGGTGCGTTAACCAAGTCAAACACTTTAAAATCAATTATTTTAATTAAAATTTTATATTTAAATAATAATTTTAGTGTTTATTTACATATTATTTTAAATAAATTTCTTCTTGATATATACATACACAAAAAAATCCCAATTTTATTCTTAGAATAACTCCAAAGTCAGAGACGGGCGTAAGGTTGGACTGACCTATGTTGCAACCCACCCCATTTGAAAATAAAACTACATATGGTAATACATGCGGACTAACCTATGCTGCAGCCCACCCCATTTGAAAATAAAACTACATATGGTAATACATGTTTGTGACGATGGCGCAACTGGTAGGGGACAATGACAAGATAGAGGGAAGAGCTGGGTTCGATTCCCCTGAGAGATTTTTTTTTTGATTAAGTAAGAATTCGAGTTCGTCGGCCGACGGAAAAACCGTCATAACAAACATACAAAAACGTAAACAGTGCAATACAACAAGCGGAGGCGCATCATACAAGATGAAACTAAACAAAACTAAATCAAACACGCTGGAGACATAGACTACGGGCGAAGCCAAGCACCATCCGGGAACAGCACCGTTGGCCGGTGATACATCAGGAAACCCTGTGGGTAGTGAAGACGAACCTCCAGGAAGCCCCTTCCCGATCACGGAGTTGCCCGTACACACTACCTCGATCCCAGCCAATCCCGACTCCGACTGCCAGAACTCCAATGAAGAAGAACTTCGGGCCCAACAGTCCAAGGAAAACCCTAACCCAAAGATGCAACCAATCAACCGCGTATACAGAGGCCGACCAGAACACAAGGCAGAGGAAAGAGCCTCCACGCCGACGACCACTAAATCAGGAAAGGGATGAGGGCTGGGCATCCCACCCCACGACCCGATTGTGATGAGGGGATAGGGATAAAGGCTAGGGTTTGACGAGGGGTCGCTGGCGCCGCGGTGGGACGAGGGAGCCGCAAGGTGTGGCGGTGTGAAGGTGTGACGGAGGCGCCGCGGTGGGACGAAGAGGACTTCCCTGGCGCCAACGCAACCACCTACGACTGCAGAAAACCGAGCACCACCCTACCCCCGAAGAGAACAGAGACAGGATGTGCCGGCGGGAGACGAGAAGCGATGTGAAAAGAGCTTCGCAAAAACAAACTCCCCAAAAGACTTGAGGGGGGTTACAGACGATTGGCCAAGCAATGGAGATTTGCAGATATCGAGAGACAAGGAATAGAGGAGAAATGAAAAAAATCCAACGAACACATAAAGCCCCAACTCAATTTTGGGTTTTGATCAAAAATCAAGGTTGATTTTTTTATTAGGGTTTACTGTTGCTTGTTCTTCATCAGGGAGTAGCGTCGGACCCAAAGGTGAGGCGACACCCAAGGCTTCGAAGGAGGCCGGAGCCCGGGTAGAGGAGGCAGGAACCGAGGTAAGGTGGCTGAAGCCGGGGTAGGGCTCCCGAAGGAGGTGTAGGCTCCCGGAGGAGAGGTTTAGAGATCTCTAAAAGAAAGCGTTTTCATCCCTTTATGATTCCCCTGAGAGATGCAATTGGGCTTTTGTTTTCTTTTTTTTATTTATCTTACTTTGCACCTGCCTTTTTTTTTATACAAGGCGAAAGTTTGGGGGTGGTCAACCTCGGTTGAACCACTGCCCAATGGCGTGCTTACGGACTAAATCCTCAATCTCAGCAGGGCACCGCTCAACGGAGAAAGAGGAGGTCAAACCAGCGTGCGCCAATCTGTCAGCGACCTGGTTGCCTTCCCATAAAGTGTGGGAGAAGTCGATGGCGTCGAAAGAATTGCAGAGGCCGAGAACATCTGTAATCACCATCTCAATAGGCCACGAGCAAGTACCGATCCCACGCAGAGCGTTGACAACAGTCAGACGATCTCCTTCCATCACGAGGCGTGAGAAACCCATTCTAATAGCAGAGAGAAGGCCAGCATGAAGACCAAGACACTCAGCTTGTATTGAAGAAGCGCTCCCAAGTACATGCGCACCGCAGGATACCACTCTACCACGGCAATCGCGGATAACAAACCTAGCCGCAGCTTGCCCAGACGCGACCTTGGCTCCATCAAAATTTAGCTTCATGAATCCCTTGGGCGGTTTCTTCCATTTAACTTTTTTCTGGCATCTCGATCTGTTTTGAGTTTTGTGATGTATAGTTGTAGCCTCATCGTTCTCTAGATCATATTCAAGAGCTTTTTTTCAAGATAGCCTATATTGTGTAATTGTTTTTATCCATTGTTCCATATTTCTTAACATCATGATTTTCGATGTTTCGCATAGACCAAATCCCCCATAAGGAGAACGCTAGTATCGATTTCTGAATAGCTGTTAGCTGGGAGAAGATTTCAATACTTATCATCTTGTAGGTCTTGTTAGTTTTGTCTTTCAATATGCTTGTCCATTCTTCCAATTAGTGTCAGAGATGTCGGGCATGCCATGAATAAGTGGGTTAGGTCTTCTTCGCAATGGATGCAGAGGGGACAACCCTGAGGGACATCAATTCCTTTGTTCCTAAGTCTGATTTTCGTTGGGGTTCCATTAAGGATATTTTTCCAAAGAAAGGTTTTAATTTTCGGCGGACAATCAATCTTCCATATCCACTCTAATGGGTCACAGCTAGCTCTTCTTGCTTTAGTGATATGGTCCAAAGCGCTAGCCGTGGAAAACCAACCGTTTCTGCTAGCTTTCCAATATAATCTATCTTCAATCTCTGTTCTAGGGATTTGAATTCTTAGGATCTCGTCTACAACATTCCCCGGGAGGTTTTGTTTCAATCTTTCTTCATTCCAAGTTTTGTCTGGCTTTATAAACTGGTCAATTGTTTCATATTCTTCTATTTGGTCTTGCAGTCTAATTTCTTGAAGGCAATTCTCATTACATAGCCATTTGTCCTTCCAACATCTAATCGTTTTCCCGTTTCCAATTTTCCATATCAACCCTTGGCAGAATTCGTCCTTTAATTCCATCAATTTGGTCCATTGCCATGAAGTGTTTTTCTTCTTTTTGTAATCCCAAATGTTGTCATCTTTAAGATATTTTTCTTTAACAATTTTCACCCATCCATTATGAGGTTCAGCTAGAATTTTCCATAATAATTTTATTTGAAGGGCCTTGTTCATATCTTTTGTTTTGTTTATGCCAAGTCCGCCTTCATTTTTTGGTCGGCACACTTTGTCCCAACCAATTAAAGGCTTGTACGTTGATTCCTTATTCCAGAAAAAACATCTGTTAATTTGGTCAAGCTCCGAATGTATGCTTGCGGGAAGCATGAAATTTTGCATCAAATAATTCGGTTTGACAGCTAAATTCACTTTGACTAGAATCGCTCTTCCTTGCTGGGATAGTTCATTTGCTCTCCATTTTGTTAATTGGTTCTTTGTTTTCCCCAAAATCTCACCAAATGTCTCCTTAGTTACTCTGCCATTAATGATAGGGCAGCCCAAGTATTTTTCTAGAGATGCTTGATTTGAAATTTAATTTGCAAGCAATTCTGAAGTTGTTGTTTTCGTTCATTTGTGATCCCACTAGTAAGCTGGAAGGCTGACTTTTGGAAATTTATTTTTTGTCCAGAGATCTCACAGTACTCATCCATAATCTTTTTCACTGTCACACATGCTTCCGATGTCGCTTTGGCAAATATCATTATGTCGTCGGCAAAAGAGAGGAATGGAATATGATCACCATTTCTAGATATCTTGAATCCAATAGAGTTTCTAGTTTGGTCACATTGATATTGGAGTCTCCTGGCTAGCATTTCTGCACCTATGATGAACAGGTACGGAGATATTGGGTCACATTGTCTCAAGCCTCTAAGTGGCTGAAATGTTTTAGTCGGTTCGTCGTTTGCCAGAACTGAGAATGAAACAGTTTGGATGCATTCCTTAATCCAGTCACAGAATTTCCTGCAGAAACCAAATCTTTCCATAGTAGCAAGAAGAAACTCCCAATCCACTCTGTCATAGGCTTTCTCCATGTCTAATTTAATTGCAATCCATCCTTCTCGGCCTTTCCTGCTTCGAAAGGTATGAAAAATCTCGTGGGCGATTAGCACATTGTCTTGAATTGCTCTGTCGGTTATAAAAGCTCCTTGCAATGGGTGGATAATTTTACTCAACAGAGGTTTCATTCTATCCGCCAGAATTTTCGCAATGGTCTTATAAATGGTCGTGCAGAGGCTGATTGGTCTGTAGTCATTTGTCATTTTCGGGTCATCACATTTTGGAATTAGAGTGATAAACGTTTGGTTGATTTGTCTTAACATCCATCCAGAGTGGAAGAAGCCTTTGATGGCTTTTATAATTGATGGCCCCACCAGATCCCAGAAATGGTGGTAAAATTCGACAGTCATACCATCCGGGCCTGGGGATTTGTTTTTTCCAATGGAGAAGACAACGTTTTTTATTTCTTGATTTGTGATTGGTCTTGTGATCAGGTCATTGTCCTCGTCAGTGATCTCCGGGTTTATCAGGGAGAAGTATTCTTCCAATAGTCCACCCTGATTTCTTCTCTGATGTTTTCTTCTCCAATGATTGTAGTTCCAGTTCGGGTTCGTATTTCTCTAATAATTTTTCTGTTGCGGCGACCTATTGCAACTTTGTGGTGATAACCTGAGTTCGTATCCGATAGTTTTAGATGTTTTGTCTTCGCTCTTTGACTCCAATATAATTTATGAAAATGTAATAGCTTGCTCTTTTTATTTATAAGTCGTAATTGTTTGTTGTTGTTTCTAGATTGCTGAGTTTGGCTTGGGTTCGTTTGTAGTTCAATCAATTTATCTTCATTGTCTTTCAACTGGCGGAAGATGTTTCCAAAAGTAGTTTTATTCCATTCTTTGGTTAATCTTTTCAGTGTTTGCGTTTTCTTAACCACTTGAAACATATGTGACCCAACATAAGACATCCGCCATGCCCGGGCCACAATGTTACGGTAGTCTTTTCTTTGGAGCCACATTTTCTCAAATTTGAAAGGTCTAGCCTTTTTACTGTCATTGTTTTTGATTTCTATAGAGATTGGACAGTGATCCGAGGATGAGAAAGCGCCATTTTGTTTTCTTTTTTTATTTATTTTACCTTTGCACCTGCCATTTTGTTTTCTTTTTTATTTATTTTACCTTTTCACCTGCCATCATGTTTTTTGCCCTTTGCACCCTGATGAGATCGGCTGTCTCAAATGGCACATGCCACTGAATTGTAGGGGTGTGCAGAAAAACCCGAAACCGAAAATATGATACGAAAACACGACACGAAAAAACCCGAAACCGAAAAAACACGACACGATAATGACACAAATCGAGAAAACACGGCTTTAAACGGTTCATGTTCGGGTCGGACAAATTGCCTTGTCGGATACCCGACACGAACCGTTTAAATTTTTTTTTAGGCATGGTACTGAGATAATAGTATTAGTTTAAATAAAGTCCATAAGGAATCAAAGAAGTTCACTAGCCCAGTTGGTTTAAGCCCAATGAATAGGGAGGGATTAAACCAATTGTCCCGTGTTCAAATCCTACAGTTGGCTCTTTTTTTTCCCTCTCCCTTTTTTTATCTTTTTATGTTAAAAGTAACTCTAGCCTATTTGCATTCAGCCGACACTCGGCCATCTTCTCCCTCACTCTCCGCCCTCTGTGTCAGACACTCAGACTCGCCCATCTTCTCCCTCACTCGATCTCCGCCATGGAAGCCCATCTTCTCCCTCACTCGATATCCGCCATGGAAGCTCATCTTCTCCCTCACTCGATCTCCACCATGGAAGCCCATCTTCTCCCTCACTCTCCGCCATGGAAGCTCTGTGTCGGACTCTCCAAGTACTCCTCGCCTGTAGACGACCCTAACCCTAACTCTCATCTCTCTAAAATCTCAATTTGAAATCAAGCGACCAGATCTTTCAATCTCAGGCTTCCTTCTCCGACATTTCAAATTGGATCTGTGATAGTGTGGCCATATCTCATCTTCGTCTTCCTTCTTCAATCTTAGGCTTCCTTCTCCGACATTCCAAATCGGATATGTGATAGTGTTTCGCCCTTCCTCTCAATCTCAGACTCTCGCCCTTCCTTCTCCGACATTCCAAATTTCAGATTTGTGACATTCTAAATTTCCTTCTTCAATCTCAAGCTTCATTCTTCAATCTCAGTCTCAGACTCGCGCCCAGGAAGGAGAAAGGAAAAAAAAACACTAACGGTTTCGGTTCGGATAACACGGGTATCCGACACGAAACCGATTAGCTAACCGTGTCGGATACCCGGTTCATAACGGTTCGTGCACGGTTCGGCTAAAATGTGTTAAACGGTTTCAGGTATCCGACACGATTATCCGGTTCGTGTCGGATACCCGATAATGCACACCCCTACTGAATTGGCCTCCCCTCCATCCCCATAATAAGAAAAAAAAAAGAAAAATAATTAAAATTAAAAAGAAAGAAGGAAAAATGATAAAGGGTGGGTTTTGTGTGAGGAGGGATAGAGAGACAGGGAGTTGGAGGTGACAGGGGATCCTCACCGCTTTGCACCTGCCATCGTTCTGTATGGAGCTAGCCATTTATATTGATTAATTATTTTATTATTAATTTTAATATTAATAAATTAGAAAAAAATAATAAAATTATATGTAAATTCAGCCCACCCGGATATTTATTTCTGGTTCCGTGCCTGTCCAAAGTTTTCCTATTATGGAAATTTTGGGGTTTTGGAGAAGTTTAAATAAGGGAAAACTAATTAAAATACCTCCACTTTTGGGGCATGGTAAAAATGTACCCTCAACTTTCAAATATAATAAAAATATCTCGACCTTTTAGGAAATTAGTAATATATTATCACGCGTTTTCTCACGGGTCAAAAATGTTGACAAGACGGCCTGCGTGGATTTTTTTTTTTGGGCAAAGCAACCTACGTGGAAGCCATTTTTACAAATTAGCATTAAAATTGGGTTTTTTTAATGGTTTCCTTAGGAAAAAAATATACCGACAACAAATTAAACCCAAAAAATGAAATTGATTCTACCAAGAAACTAATCAGGTCAAAATTGCCTCAAATGAACACAACACGACTATTCCTAATACCAAACCAACAACAAAACTAAACTGACAACAACTGCAACAACGAAGAGGGGAAAAACAAAACTTACTCAACCAAGTCCGTGAATGAATTAAATAGGAAGAAGATGTGAGAGAGACGGCTCAAGATTGGCGACCACGAGGGAGGAAGACTGTCATTGAAGACGAATCATGAGCTACTTGAATGACCTGGAAGACAGTTTAAGAGGCGACCACGGAAGACGATATGAGGGAAGAAAAGGAGTTAGGTATATATGAAACCGGTCCAACTTTTTTTTTTTTCCTAACGAAACCGTTCAAGAAAACCCTTGTAAAAAATTCCACGTAAGCTGCTTTATCAGCATTTTTAACTCGTGAGAAAAACTCGTGGTAATACATTACCACTGCCCTCAAAGGTCGGGATATTTTTATTACATTTGAAAGTTGAAAATATATTTTTACCCTACACTTTAAGGTGGAGGTGTTTTAATTAGTTTTACCTTTAAATAATTTATTGGTCTAACAAATTTTCTCTCCTATTCTCTAAAATAAGAAAGTGACATAAAAATAAGGAGTATTCCCAAATACATAGCATTCTCCAAAACTACATAAATTTTCAAATCTTTAAAATGAAAACGTTAATAGAATGAAAGCAAAATTTTGCAACCAGAAAAAAAAATTTGAGGCAAAAATAATTTAAAAAATATGTTTTTATTTTCCTATTTGAGAAAATTTCATCTTAACCCTACCAATTAATGATGAGAATAATATTCACCAATATTAAATATTATTTAGGTTTTTTTATTTATTTTTAATTAATTTGAGACAGTCCCTATCTATTTTTCACATTTAGTTGTCCTCATTTTCTTATCATTAGACTTAGTTCTCTTTCTTTATTAAAGTAAATATTAATAGTGAGGGTGTTTGAATTTTAATTATCAATTGTATGAGCAGGTATGTGCCTTAGGATTAGATTTATTAGTTATAATTTTAACATCATATTACAGGTTATAAATTAGAAAATATAAAAAATATTAAAAAAATAAAAATAGTAAAATAAAGAGATGAATAATAAATAAATATAAGAAGAATTTGCTAAACTAACCCCTTTATCCGGATTGTTTGTACGACTTACCCAATCCGAAAAAATTTTGCTAAAAATCGAATAGTGGGTTGCAAGTTGAAGCCGCGGTAGCAGGTCGCAGAGAGGGAGGATTGTCCTTCTAGAGATCGATAGTTGTATGGAGAGAGAGAGAGAGAGAGAGAGAGAGAGAGAGAGAGAGAAGACAGAGAGAGGGAGGAGGGAAAAAAACAATAGTACAACTACAGAGGAGAGAGAACTAGTGAGAGAGGACAGGGGGAGAGAGGGGAGTGAAAAAGAAAATTAAAGTTGCAGAGGAGATCGAGAGAGAGATCAGTGAGAGAAGAGAGAGGGGATGAGAGAGAGAGAGAAGAGTGGCAGTGAAGGGCATTAATATAATTTGAATTAAATCTTAAGTTTCAGAGATAAACAATCGAAGAAGAAGCAAGTGGGAGGGGGCAGTGTTCTAAAATTCGGTCTTGGCGACCGCCAAGACGCTTGGCGGTGCCCTCCCGCTACGAAATTGGCCTTGGCGGGTTGTTCTTGGCGGAAGCAGCCCTTGGCGGCCGGGAATGGAGATCTTGGCGGGCTTGGCGGGCACGGAACGGGCCTTGGCGGCCTTGGCGGGACGGGACGGTCCCGGCGGTCAGAACGGGTTAAAAAAAATCAACCCTTTAATTTCTTCGTCAAATCTGTTCTAGCCATTGAGAATCGCTCAATTCGTTTTGATCGCCCCTTCGGCTTCTTCTCTCTTTGACGTCTCTTCTCTACTCTAGTGCTCGGCTTCTCTGGTGTCGGTGTTGGTGGTGGATCACGATTCAGGGCTCGACTGGCGGTGCGCGACTGGATTCACGGTATGTCTCTCTCTCAGCCTCTCGCTCTCTTCTGCCCGATCTCGCAAGTTCGCAAGTCGCAACTGTAGAATATTGAAACAAACAAGTTTCAGACTTCCTTGCAGTTGCAAATTGAGATTCAAGATTGAACGAACAGCAGACTGCACACAATAATTGTGATTTGCTTTGTGATTTTAAATGAACAGGCTGAACAGGTAGAGATGGTCTACTGTGTGAATTTTGAACGAATAGGCCGAAGTTTAGTAAATTAGTGATTTTGAACGAACAGTAGCCGAGTAGGGATGGTGTGATTGTCTTCGAATTGTGATTTGTTTGGTTGTGAATTGGGATCAGTAAAATAGTTAATTAGAGACTTTTCCCTTCGACTAGTATACTGTATTATAGTCTATATTTGACAATTGTTCTATAATTTTGTTTGTTTGTGATCACTAATCAATTAAGTGGTCAGTAATTGTGAATGTGTAATTTGTTTTGTTTAATTGTTTATTTGTCTTGCATTTGCCTATTTATTAGTTGATTCATTAGTTGATTCGAGACTGTATTTGATTATTTATTAATGATGTTGTTTATTTATCTTGTTTTTTGTTGTCTATTTGTGTAGATTTTAGAGGATGAAGCAATTGATGATGAAGAATTTGACTTTGCGGGACAGGGAGATTGATGCCCACCAATATGGAAATGAAGACATAGAAGTTTAGATGATATGGATTGAGTTTTTGGTTGTTAACATATATGTTTATGTCGTTTTTTGTTCGCTTTGAGCCAAATAATGTTTAAATTATCATGATTTAATCACTTAACTTTCATTTGCATTATATTTTGTTAATGTAGTGATGGTAACCACTTTAGAAATTAATAATCATTACATCATATATATTCTAGTCCTAGTAAAGGGGCTAAATATAAGAAAATATTAAGAAAACGTTTTGACCGCCAAGAATCCGCCAATAAGGCCACCGAGTTGTCTTGGCGCTTGGTGGTTCCTAACCGCCGAGCATCCGCCGAGCGTTTTTTAGAACATTGGGAGGGGGTTTATTTGTAAGTTGACGTATAAGGAGTTAATTTTAACTGGACACCCAAAGCAAAACGACTTGCCACATATTGGAATCGGTTGGACAAGAGTTATTGTAGAAACAGATTCACCATTGACTTCAGATAGAAAATATGTAAATTTGCTTTCGATTAAGGTTATGCAAGAGGTGTCTCCCTCAAATCTGTAACATTGACTGTCTTTCCCTCTGTGTAATGGAACAACGGAAAACGGGAGAAGATCTAGAGGCCGTTTGGCATTGACATATGTAAAGCCGGAGAAGCAGGGCTGCAGGCCGTTCGCCACTGGCCCCCCCATCATGCAAGAAGATCACCCAGTATCGGATCCCCACTCAACAGGTGATATAAGGACGACAAAGTGCATAGACCCAAAGTTGGCGAGGAAGATAGAACACATGTCCAGTTACAACGTGAAGGTGACCGGTTACACTGAACTACTGGCCAGTTAGGAATAACTGAGGAGTTGTAGTTTGAGTTGGACGAGAGGGAAAACAAAGCTGAAGCAGTTAAACTTGGTGTGTACCCTAGGATATCACCGATATCAGTTGCCTTCCCCCAGTTATCAAGACCCGGTCGGGGAGGCCGAAGAGGTCACGTTACCCCTCCCAATGGGAAGTGGTAGATCCTTACATGCCAATATGTAGATATCTACATGGGAGGTGTTACTTTTAACATGACAACTGATAGTTTTAACATGACAGTATGCCATTTTTTCAGTCTATCGTCCGATCGTGGTAGTCACTGTATGCCTTTGTTATAGTCTTGTAAGAAGCCCCTTGTTTCGGAAAAAGTCCAATCAACAATGAAGTCGCATTAATACCTGTCATTATGTACACTATACATGACAACAATAAAAATCAATTACCCAGTCAATGATTCCCTACTGAACACCCTATGGTTGTCTACTAGACATATTTTGGTTGTTTTCTATCTTGCATGTTATTCAATGTTTGCCCTTTCAATAAAACTGGTTTTCCCGCTCATACTTAATACTCATTAATTACAATACCATAGCAAAATATAGCAATCAACATTATTCAAATATTCAAACAATAAGAAGTTCAAAATAATTAAATCCAATTTCATGAAAAAAAAAATCAAAATAGGCTAAAGTTGGAAGAGAAGGGGCAAAGATCATCTATGCAGCATCGTACCACTCTCCAATAATCATATGTGCAACATCAGACCCCAATTTAGAATTGATACGAAGACGGTGGAGAGGATGAACGTCCACCTCTGTGCTCGCTACTGTCGACCAGAAGGAAGCAACTCGAGCTTCGATTCCCCGGTCGCTATGCCTCTCTTGCCCGTACCCCGGGGGCAGGAGAGGCCTGCAACCTTGCTTCTTCGGCTTTACATATATCAATGGCGAACGACCTCCGGGTCTTCTCTCGTTGTCCGTTGTTCCATTAAATAGAGGGAAACACAGTCAGTGTTACAGATTTGAGGGAGATACCTATCACATAACCTTAATCGAAAGAAAACTTACCCATTTTATATCTGAAGTCGATGGTGAATCTGTTTCTCCGATAACTAACTGCTTACACGTCAACCTGCAAACAAACCCCCCGCCCACTTGCTTCTTCTTCGATGGTTTTTTTTTCCTGAAACTTAAGATTCTCCTTCATTGTCATCGTTCCCTCTCTCTCTCTCTGACTTATCCCATCTGTCCTCTCTCACTGATATCTCTCTCTCTCTCTCTCCTCTGCGACTTTATTGTTGCTTTTTCACTTCTCTCTCTCTACTGTCCCCAATCCTCACATCACTCTCTCTCTCTCTCCCCCCTCATTTAATGCACTTATTCCCCTTTCTCTTTTTTACCGTCTGGGCTTAGTGGTGAGGATTATCTTTAGCAAATAATTTAGATAGTGGGTTATGTGTGCAAAGGGTTTCGGGTTTGTGGTTAATTTTTGCATGCAATTCCCTCTAAATATAATTGTGATTTAAAAAATATACTTCATCCGTATCAATATAATTGGTCTTTTGGCCACTTTTTCTTGTAATAAAATATTTGTATATTTGAACGGCACTAATGATAAAAAAATTTAATTTTGTCAATTTATCTCATTAATTGTATTCGATTTCCAAGATGCTCTATTAATACTCCAACTTCCCATAGTATTCCTTTTTTTCATTGCTCCATTTTTTTCACATTATTTATTTGCTAAAATTTTAGTTATTCTTCTTTCTATTTTTAGCTAAAGTGTGAAATTGGTCAAAAGACCAATTATACTGATACGGAGGGAGTAATATTTATATATAATTTTATACTTGATCAGTAGCAGTAGGTTAGATGGGTGGTTAGTCACGGTGTGCCGGTTACAATAATGGTACGGTTAGTACGATAGTGGGGGTTGTTGAAAAATGGAGTGGATAATGTTAGGGCTGGCAAATGGTACGGAAATTACCATACCAACCACGTACCAACCACAAACTGACTATGTCGGTAACCACACTTGTGGTAACCAACATGGTGGTAACCATCTCGGCGGTAACCAGATGAAGGTGGTACGGTAATGGTAATAAAATCTGAATATCATGGTTACCATGGTTACCAAGTATATATATTATTATTTTTTATTTAATGTTTTATTGTTATTATCTTTAAGTTTTTAATTTATATTTTGTGTTTTGATTTTGACAAAAATTGGTCATTTCTACTTTTTCTACTAGAAACAGTATGAACATTTTGAAAGTTTGAAGACTTTGACCTTTGTTTTGTTTGAACTTGCACGAACATTTTGAATGTTTGAACAATTGAACTTGGTTTGTTTCAAGACTTTGAACTTGGTTGGTTTGTACTTTATGTTGGGAACTTTGATTTATTTGAACTTTTAATAGGTGGTAACCATATTTTTTCGTCCGAAAACTTTGATGACTACCGGAAGGTAGCCAAGGGGTTTCAAAAATATAAAAAAAAAGAATTACAGCTTGGTAACCATGGTAATGTACCGATGGTAACCACAAATCGTGGTTACCACATATGCGGTAACCACGACTTGTGGTTGGTACGTGGTATGAAAATTTACATACCACCAGTTTGTGGTTGGTACGTGGTAATCACCATTTTTTGGTGGTTACCGTACCATGCCAACCCTAGATAATGTGGCGAAATGACATGAATTAACTTACAACTGGAATGTTTTTTTATTTGTTCATTTAATGATGGAGAAGTGGGTTGACATGTCTCAGACTTCGTCACGTGGAATGGAATCTTTTGTTAATACCACATAAGATTGAGATTCTTCACGTTTAATAGTAGTACTCTGTAATATCACTTGATATTCCACAGAGTTGTTAAAATAACTCCATGTAAAGTTTGTTAAATCTTAACTACTCAATTCTAAATAAGTGATTTAGATTTAAATTAGTTTAGTTTTTTTTAATTTATTTTTTAGGGTTGATAGATTGTTATAGGGTAATCATTTCAACTCCACGGGATCCTTACCGAGATTAATTAAAAGTACGTAATAATTTTTGTGGATTGTATTTTCCAAATAATTTTATTTAAAATAGGATAGGACTTTTCGAAATTTTCTACTCCGTATTAGAAAATAAAATTGTTCGTGGCATAAATCTTTCAACTTGCCCAGATTTTCATTCTTGAATTTTATAGTATGCATGGTATAATGATCAACGTAAATTATTCGCATGTTAGCTAGGCCTTTAATTGTTATGGTATACTATATGAAGAATAATGTGTGTATAATGTATGTATGTTTCATACACAATTCACACACAGAATATGGTCCCTTGTGGTCCCTTATTCTCCCCTTTTCAATAGCATTTTGTTCTGCATTTTCATTTCATTTCGGTTGCTGTATTTGGACAGCTAGCACATATTTGTCATCTTGTGATCCACCAATCATAGATAAGAATGTGTTGCTATTTAAGCTTTGTAAGGACACTCTTTGAGGTAGGGTTTTTGGGATCTGAGTCATGGAATGAACGAAGGCTTATGCAACCGTTTTCTCTCTTTGGAAAGCTCTCATAATGGTCTAATATAACAGTGCTTTGCTCACTGTTTTCTGGAGCTGCAATGCTCTTTATTTGTGTTTTGATCATTCATTTTACATGGTATTAGAGCTGTGAAGGTTAGATCCTTTGATTCCTCTCGTTTACACCCTTTTCTGCTGAGTCTTTATCACTTTTATGTTCAATATATTTGGACATATGAGCAACAACAACAGAGAAAATGAATAGAGCAGCAATCAGGTTAATTCAGGCGATCCTATGCACTTGTCTAACTCTGATCATCCAGGATCTCAGTTAGTTGCTATTTTGTTTGATGGTACTAACTACATGACTTGGAGTAAAGGAATCACAATGGCTTTAGGGGCCAAATGTAAGCTGGGTTTTGTTTCAGGGTCTTGTGCTAGACCTGCTGCAAATTCTACTGATTTGCAAAGATGGGTAAGAGCAGACTCTATGGTCCGCTGTTGGTTGCCAAATTCTATGAACAAGAATATAGCAGAGGGCCTGATGTTTGTTGATTCAAGCAAGCAACTATGGGATGAGATAGTTGAAAGGTTTGGGCAGTCTAATGCTCTTCTTATTTATCAGGTGAGAAAGAAGTTAGCAAATATTTATCAAGGGAATATGTCCCTAGCAGAACTGTACAGTACTTTCAAAAAACACTGGGATGAGCTCCAGGTTTTGGAATGTATCCCTGAATGCAGTTGTGGTGCTATTGTAAGATATACTTGTGACTTGAAGAAGAAGATCAGTGATATTGAGTCAATGAACAAGGTTATACAGTTGCTGATGAGTCTTAATGATCACTATGAAGGAGCTAGGAATCAGATTCTTGCCACTGATCCTTTGCCTGGTATTAATAGAGCTTATTACATTCTTCAACAAGTTGAATGTGGGAATGAAGCCTCAGGAAGTTCACAGTCTTCGAACTTAGACTCAAGTGCTTTAGCAGCTAACAGAAATCGATTTACCTATCAGTCTAAGGGTAATATGCAGGCCAGTAACAATTCAGGAATGGCTATACTAATAGCACTGGTAATCAACAATACAAGAAAGATTGGAGAGAAATCAATAGGATGAAGCAACGTACTCTCCACCTGTACTCACTGCAATCAGAAGGGATATACTATTGATTAGTGCTTTAAGATACATGGAGTGCCTGACTGGTTTAGAGAGCTGAAGGAGAAAGAGAGGAACAATCCAGGGCTAAGAGGGTTTGCTAACACTGCTGGGTCAGTTGGTGGGTCTATGCAGAATAGTCCTTTTGATGAGGAGCACTCAGAGAGGAATGTGGGAGATGGTCAGTTTGATTCAGCCATGGTAAATGTAGTCTACCAGGAAATCCTCAAGAAAATGAAAGGGAAAGCTGGAAGTGAGTCTTCCTTTGCAAATTTTGCATGTAAACTATCCTCTTATAATGCAAATAATGTTGTAAAGAAAGATCCATCTCCTGAATGGATCATTGATACTGGGGCTAGTGATCATATGATGTATGATTCTCACCTCTTGTTAGGAAGAGCTAAACTCCATAGTCCTATTCACATAGGCCTTCCTGATGGCTCTAGCAAGACAGTAAAGGATATGGGAGGTTTGTAGTTAACAGATAATCTGAATCTTAGTGATGTATTGCTTGTTCCAGATTTTAAACATAGATTGCTTTCAGTTGGGAAGTTTCTTGATGATAGCAGCATGATAGCTGTGTTCACACGTAGTCATTGTTATTTCCAGGACCTGAGAACTAAGGAGGTGGTGCTATCTGGTCTGAGAAGTCAAGGTCTGTACAAGGTGCTTTCAGAAGGAGCTGGCATGAAGAACAGGACTGAGATCCTTGGTAGAAGTTATAATAAAGCTAGTTTTGATCTAGACATTGTGCATGCCAGACTTGGGCATACTTTAGTTTCTAAATTAAGACATTTGCAGTTATGTAGTCCAGTTGATTTGAATGATTTTCACTGTGAGACTTGCTCTATGTCTAAACATCATAGATTGCCTTTTGACAGAATCTTGAGTTTGGCCTCTAGGCCATTTGATTTAGCCCATATGGACCTCTTGGGTCCCTATAAAGTAGCTACTTATAATGGTTTCCATTATTTTCTTACTGTGCTTGATGATTGCACTAGAGTTACTTGGACCTTCTTGCTCAAAGATAAGATGAAGGTCTTTAAATGCATTTGTGACTTCACATCTCATGTGAATAATCAGTTTGGTGTTTCCATAAAATGTCTAAGGACAGATAATGGCACTGAATTTGTTCAGAAAAGATGCATGGAGTTCTTGGCTTCAGAAGGGATAATGCACCAAAGGAGTGTGCCTTATACTCCTCAACAAAATGGCAGGGTAGAAAGAAAGCATAGGCATCTGATTGAAACAGCTAGAGCAATGAGATTGCATGCTGGTTTGCCAATCAGATTTTGGGGAGAGTGTGTTTTAGCTGCCACATACATAATCAATAAACTACCTACAGAGGTTTTGAAATGGAGTACTCCTTATGAAAAGTTGTTCAGAAAGCCTGCTACTTATGATGTGTTAAGGGTCATGGGCAGTCTATGTTATGCATCAGTTCCTCATATGTTTAGGGACAAGATGGGTCCTAAAGCCAAGAAATATGTGTTCATGGGGTACCCACATGGACAGAAAGCATATAAGGTATGAGATATGAAGGAAAGAAAGATGTTGATATGCAGAGATGTCATCTTTCATGAGTCTAAATTCCCATGTAAAGCTAAAGAAAATGATGAAACAGATACTGATGGTGAATCTAATGACATTCAACCTAAGCTGCCCCTTGTAAATCCTGCTAATGACTGTGACAGTGATCAATTTACAGTTCAATTTGCTCCTTATTCCCAGAATTCATCAACACAGTCATCTCCTCAAATTGCTTCAAACTCTATAACCTTCTCTCCTAATTTATCTCCCTCACAATCATCTAATGAGGTGATTCCACAAATGTCAGATGAGATTCTCAGAAATCATGAAATATTCCCACCCCTTAGAAGAGCAACCAGAGATGTTGTGGCTCCTAGAAGGTTACAGGATTTTGTGTGTCAAAAGACTAGAAGATCAGATTCAGTATCTCAGTCTTTCTTGGCCTTTTGCCTTGGACCTGTGCAGGTCCTTGATGAGGATTTCACTATGTCTTTTGCTCAGATGGCAGCTATAGCTGAACCTTGTCACTACTCACATGCTGTAAAGGATCCAATGCGGGTGAATGCAATGGATCTAGAGGTCAGGGCTCTTGAAGATAATCATACATGGGAGATGACAGACTTACCTAATGGAAAGAAAGCTATAGGCAGCAAATGGGTATATAAGGTCAGATATAGACTTGATGATTCAGTAGAGAGATATAAAGCAAGGTTAGTAGCTAAAGGCTATAACCAGATTAAGGGAAAAGACTAAAAGCACACCTTTTCCCCTGTGGCTAAATTTGCCGTTGTAAGAGTTATATTATCTGTTGCTACTATCAAAGGTTGGCCTTTACATCAGTTGGATGTAAACAATGCCTTCCTACATGGCAATTTAGATTAAGAAGTATACATGAGACCTCCTGAAGGGTACACTTTGGGAAAGCCTGGTCAAGTGTGTAAGTTGAAGAAGTCTATTTATGGGTTGAAACAAGCCTCTAGACAATGGAATGCAGAGCTGTGCAGGTTCCTAATGACACTTGGGCTTGTACAGTCCATGGAAGATTACTCTTTGTTCACAAAAAAGGTTGTAAAAGGGATAGTCATTGCAGTGGTCTATGTTGATGACTTACTACTGACATGTGATGATGAAGATGTGATCAAATCAACTAAGAATGCTTTGAACAAGGCATTTACTATCAAGGACCTTAGGTTAGCAAGGTACTTTCTGGGACTTGAGATCATGAGAAATGAATCAGACACCCTATTGCATCAAAGAAAATACATAGCAGATATCTTGCAGGATTGTCATATGATGGACTGTAAGCCTGCAATTTTTCCCCTTCCTAAGGGTCTGAAGTTGTCCACTAATGTGGGTTTGATCATGAAAGATCCTGAGGTGTATAGAAGGTTGGTTGGAAGGCTCTTATTTATGAACCTAACCAGACCAGATATTTCTTATGTTGTTCAGCATTTAAGTCAATTCATGAGTGACCCTAGACTACCTCACTTTGATGTAGCTCTGCATGTGGTCAGATATTTGAAAGGAACAATATCTGTTGGACTGCACTACTCATCTGATTCTAGTACAAATGTGATGGCTTTTTGTGATGCTGATTGGGGTGCATGCCAGTTTAGTGCTAGATCCTTGACTGGCTACTGTGTTTTCCTTGGGAATTGCTTGATCTCATGGAAAACAAAGAAGCAAAATAATGTATCTAAATCATCTACTGAAGCAGAATATAGAAGTATGTCAATGACTTCTAGTGAGTTAGTATGGGTTGAAGGTGTGTTGAACACTTTGAAAGTGACAGTTCCTCTACCTATCCCTTTGTACTGTGACAATCAAGCTGCCTTACACATAGCTGAGAATCCTGTGTTCCATGAGAGAACTAAGCACTTGAAGATACATTGTCACTTTGTTAGAGAAAAATTGCAAGAAGGTTTTGTGCATCCACATCACGTCAGATTTGGAGCTCAACTTGCTGATATTTTGACAAAACCATTGGGTGAAAGACAGCATCTCCACCTCTCTTCCAAGTTGGGTCTTACATGCTTCAACCAAGCCCCAACTTGAGGAGGGGATATGAAGAATAATGTATGTATGTTTCATACACAATTCACACATACAGAATGTGGTCGCTTGTGGTCCCTCATTCTCCTCTTTTCAGTATGCATTTTGTTTTGCATTTTCATTTCATTTCGGTTGCTGTATTCGGACAGCTAGCACATGTTTGTCATCTTGTGATCCACCAATCATAGATGAGAATGTGTTGCTATTTAAGCTTTGTAAGGACACTCTTTGAGGTAGGGTTTTTGGGATCTGAGTCATGGAATGAATGAAGGCTTATGCAGCCGTTTTCTCTCTTTGGAAAGCTCTCATAATGGTCTAATATAACAGTGCTTTGCTCACTGTTTTCTGGAGCTGCGGTGCTCTTTATTTGTGTTTTGATCATTCATTTTACATACTACTTTGTATCATTCAAAGTCGACACTCTTTGCGTGTGGTGTGTAGAGCTGGCAAGTCGGTCGTTCGGGTCGGGTTCGGGTCTGGCTTGCTTGGGTCGGGTCAGTTCAGGTAAAATTTATGGTCGGGTACTGGTCGGGTCGGGTTCGGTCATAATGAATTTTAGATTGGTCGGGTTTCGGGTTAAATCAGGCCATGCCCATTCGGGTTTAGGTCAAAGCGGGTCGGGCTCGTTCGGGTTTCGGGTCAAGAGGCGGGTCGGTCTCATTTGAGTTTCGAATCAAAGTGGGTATAGTTTGTTTGAGTTTTTGGTCGACTTATATTCGACCCGTTTGGATAATTATGTTGATTTTAACTCGGTTGAATACTTAAATATGTAGTTTACATAAAATAAATGATTTTGACTCGATTGAATACTTGAATATGTAATTTTGACTTGGTTAAATACACTCATTGTCATTGACTCATCGGTTGTCGACCAATATTCAAAAAAAATCATAATCGAAAATTCGGTATTCTACAACATCGTCCTTTTTTAAACATTTAAACCAATTGATCTGTGCTATAATTAAATCAAATTAATTGTACATTTAGGATTTAACCTTATTTTAACTAGCAAGTTGCAAATGGGCTTATTTGTGGTTTGAATATATTATTGGTCCATTTCATTTTCAATGCCCATTTCATTTTTAGCTTTTGGCCCATTAGTTTTTTTTCATCATTATTATTAGTTTTTAACAAATCTAGATATAAATAATTAATTCTATCAAAATATAATAATATAGATAAAAATAAAATAACAACTAAAAAACTATTGATTTAGATATAAATAATTCTTTCCACCAAAAAATAATCATGTATCATAATTCATACAAATTATGGAATATGGAAAAATAGAATAACCATAAATATGAAATCTAATAGAATTATTATACTTATATTTATAAAAAGAAATCCATTTATAAAAAACGAAAACTACTAGAATTAATAGAACTATTAACACTAATAGTCTAATAGAAGGATATGTTGTTGGGTTGCACGCTATATCATCTGCATCGATTAATGAACTTTTAACATTTTTGACTCGTAGTATGTATCGATGTTTTGATGTATGGCGGTTGACTTACTTGACTCATTGACTTATCCGCTTATTTATTGATTTTACTTGGGTTCTTATTCATATGATAAAAATTAACAAAAATAATTGGTGTTTTATATGTTAAAAGTATAATCATAAACTTGTGTTAAAATAAAAAAAACATTTAACATTCAAGCATTAAAATGTTGATATTAAATAACCATTTCAAGTCGGGTTGAGAGTCGAGTCAGGTTGAGAGTCGGGTCGGGTTTGGGTCGGGTCGGGTTTATCTATGTTCGGGTCTGTTTCGAGTCGGGTCAGGTTTGGGTCGGGTTGGTCTTGGATTCGGGTTACGGATTACTCTAGTTTTTCGGGTTTCGGTAGGGTTCGGGTGAGTCGGGTCGGGTCAGATTTTCCCAGCTCTAATGGTGTGTCTTGGTATTATACTACTTTGAATCATTCAAATACACTATTTTAATGTAATCAAATATAAAATATTTATACCTCAAACTTTTAAATCTCTATTTTGGAGTAGATAGACTCGTATTGTTTTGATGGATGAAATGAGAGCGGGAGTTAGTAGCAAGTTATATATGTTTGGAGAAGTTTAGGAAGACAACGGGTTTAAACTAAGTAGGACTAAGGTTGAGTATGTGGCCGGTGAACTCATGAACTTGAGTGAACCTAGAGCTAGGAGGATGAGGATCTGATGTTGGATGAGATTGTTGTAACGAAGAATTAAAGATTGTTTCAAGTGTGGAGCTAGTGATATATCCAGGGACGGAGAGATTGACAGGGATATCAATTTATACACAAGCTACATATAAGGTTGCATAAATAAAGGGTAGTATTGAGAGTTTTGTGTGACTGAAGAATGTATTCTAATCTTAGGGGTAAATTTTATAGAGAGGTACTGAGTCTCACTTTGATGTACGAGGGAGAGTATGAGTCGATTATAAAGATAGAGGAACATAGACTATGCTGGTGGAGATGAGAGATCGATGAGAATGATTAAATAGATATGTGGGCATATTATCTCACTAGCGGTGTCATTGCCCCAAACGCAAAGATGATAGAGTGACGCATGTTGGCTTCTCCTTGTAGTTTATCGCTGATTGGGTTCCTGCTAAGATTGTAGACATCGTCCGTCTGGATGCTCTTGGATGATGGTGCAACTGCGGTCGACCATCTCCAAATCATCGCCTTGTAATTTGTATTAAGTAATTTGTATTAAAAAAAAGATACGTGGCCATATTAGACTCGATTAAAAAAAAAAAAGCTTTATTAGACAAGGTAAGAGTTTAGTCATGTGCAAATGAGAGACTTGAGTACATTGGTGTTTAACTGAAATAATCTTACTCTGTAATTATTATTGAAAATGTACGACGAAGTATAGACCAGTGGTATAAGAGATTGAAATACGGAGTATGTGATTAACTGTTTTGGACCGTACAGAGGATATAATAAAAATTACTCCTCATTTCTTAAATGTTGGATGTTTTAGCATGTTAAATTTGATTAACAATACTTGATGTTCGAAATTTCCAAATGAGTTATGATATTTATTGATGAGATTTGTGTTTTTGACATTTTACCCTCGATCATTTTAAAAGATTTTTTAATTTCAAAGTGTTAGCATATATTACTTATACTTGTCCATATCGTGTACAGTTACCATTATACCCTCAGGATTTTCACCATTGATATATATACAGGAGTAGGCCTCTGAGATCCATTAAGGACTCAGTTATCCAAATACTTACATGGTATCAAGCTTTATTGTGAAACCCTAATTTTTTTGTTTCACATCTACGATCCCCTAGCCGCCGCCGCTAAGCCATCGCCGTCCCTACGCCATCGTTGCCCCTAGTCGTCGCCGCCACCTTTGCCACCGCCGCTCCCCACAGCCGCCGCCGTCGGCCTCCTTTTCCCCTCCTTTCTCTTCCGCCGCGATCTCCTACCTATTTCGATGGCTACCGTCGAGGATAACACCCCACCCAACCCTAACCCCCCTCCACCCAACCCTAACCCTCCACCGCAGCCACAAAACCCCTTTCATTCCGCTCAATCCGTCACCAACATAAAAAATCAAATTCCCGTAACCCTAGATCTCAAAAAGGTTCAATACCACACATGGGCGGAACTTTTCAATACCGTCTGTAAGGGCCACGATGTCATCGCTCACATCGACGGATCTGGCCGACCGAATGATGTCCCCGAGCCCCTCTGGAACCGCCTTGACTCCATCGTTCTTGGATGGATCTATGCCACCATATCCGAGGATGTCCTGATTACCGTCCTCCAACCGGACTCCACCGCTCGGGATGTCTGGCTCCGCATCAAGGGCCTTTTTCATGACAATCAATCCGCTAGGGTAGCGGATCTTGAGGGAAAGTTCATCAACACCCGTCAGGAGAGCTTCTCCACCGTCTCCGACTATTGCATCGCCATTAAATCCATCGCCGATAAACTTGGCGATGTTGGACACAAGGTCAGCGAAGAGCGCCTTGTCCTTCAACTCATCAACGGCCTCTCCACCAAATTTGATGTCGTCGGTGGCATGATCAGCAACACCTCGCCACTTCCGACTTTCATGGTGGCTCGCAGCATGCTCTCTAGGGAAGAGAGCCGTCAGGGACGACCTCAGGGTCCTTACCATGTCCTGGTGTCATCCAAGGATTTCATAGCCCCGGACCCTTACCCCCAAAATCAATCCAGACCACCCCAACAGCACGGAGGCCGCGAGAGAGGCGGCACCAGCAGCGGGCGCCGCGGGCGCGGCCTGTTGTGCGCCTAATTTGCCATGTTTTACACTTACTTTTATATCGATTTCTGCATGCATTTCATGCATTTGGGTTAGAATAATACAGAATCTATGTATTTTATGCTTATTTGCCAAATTATGGAGTCTACACTAGTTTCTATTTAATTTCACAGAAATCAGACGCAATTTGGAGCTTAAAGGAAAGTCATGAAGAAGCTAAGTATGGTGCAGCTGGAGAAAACGCAACTTTTCGCGATTCATCTTTCTGAATCAAGCTTTGGTGTCTTCATGAGAGTTGTAGCCCTCGAAAAGAGCTTTCCAACGCATTCTCATATGCGTCAATCGAACGAACGATGACTCGGGAAAGTGCGTTTCAAGAACAGAGCAAAATGCTGAGAGCGAACCAGTTCTACTCGACGTCGACCAAACTTGGTCGATATCGAGTACACCAGGAGCCAGAAAGTTAGATAGAGTCGAGAAGAGCCACTCGAGCAACACAGTCTTGGTCGACGTCGAGGACAATCCAGTCGAGTCCGAGTCCGAAATCGAGTTGGATACGAGAAGATATAATAGCTTCAAGAGAAGATATGTGGAATTCTATCCATCCACATCAAGATCTATCAAGAGAAAGAGGATTTATCCACTTTATATATAGTTTCCTTATAGATTTATTTCATTTATCATTAATGTTATATTATGTTATTAGATAGAAAGTTTTAGATTTAGATATAGTTGTTTCTTCCTAGAATAGCTAGATGGAGCACTATAAATAATGCCCTAGGGGGCTTATTTTCATTCATTTAAGCAAAAGTGTCTTCGGGCGCAAGGAGAGAGGCAAGAGAGAGAGAAGGGGGAGGAACGTTTGGAAGGTTTTGTAAGTTTAAGTTTTATTTTTAATGTTAAAGTTAGTTTATTTTATGATGTTTGCTTTCTAATTTCCTTCTTCTAGGGTCGGGGTGAGTCCGATGATAGTCATGCACACTTGAGGTAAAGTTTTGATATTTATTATGTTTTGATCATCCACTGCCTTTTATATGTTTATTGCCTACTCGAAAGAATAGAGATTCATGTTAACAACTTGAATTATAAACATAAAATTGGTAGATACAATTAGGGTTACTTGAAAGGGTTATCTAATTGTTGGAAAAGGCGAAAGCTTACTCCTTTGATGTGATTACATAACTATTCTATCTTATCTTGTGTGTGTTTGATTATCGTTGCGGTGATCTCTTACCTTGGAAGTTTGCACATTTATTACTTTATTTCTTTATTTACATTCTGCACAGATTTTACCCGACACCAACCACCATTCCCTATCCATCCCTCGACATCGACCCATTCTTAGCCGACGTCGACAACAACCCTCATCACCTTTTCCCGCTATTCCCGAGCCCCTAAACTGACTAAACCTAGAACCGTTGACTTCTCTCCTGAGGACGAACCTGACTCCACTAACCTATAGCGGGGTCTTGACTATAAATTTATTTGGTCGAGAAACCCTCTCGTCAAATTGGCATCGTTGTCGGGGAGATATCAATCGCGCCTAGCTTAGTTGTGTTTAAGGTTTAGGATAGCCCATCCCTTTTTCTTGTTACTATCACATACCCTACCACCACCCGCCTCACCGGTACCAACTAGGTGCCAAGCTTTTGCTACTAATTTGTGCTTTATTAATTTTGATTTCAAAGCTTAGGTACAAAGATGGAAGACTTTGTCGAAGGGAATCCCGAATGGGAAGAATGGTTCCAAGATTTGAGACGGAGAAATAGGCTTGCAATGGAGGAGGCACGATTAAGGGAAATAGCACGGCTAGAAGACGAAATCCGAAGGCTTGAGGCTTCCATTTAGTCTAAAGGACCATGCCCTCCTCCCGACGAGCCAATTGACCCACTCGATGTCGACAACCAGGTATGTCCTTCCTCGAATTTCATTCCTACTTTGCTACCTATTGTTGATGAATCATATGAATGATCCCAAGACGAAATAGCACTAGAAGAGAAGAAAGCGAAAATTGTTCCTCAGGGTGTTCCAAGGTCGCTTTTACCTTACAAGGTGAAGGCCATCCCCGACGATTTTGAGCAACCGATGTTCGTATTCGAGTATGGGGTCCTAGCAAAGTGGCATGAAGCTCCACAGGATGAGGAGGAAATATCTCTTCCCGCTCCACCGTTCTACTGTGGTGGAGATACACAACCAAGTCAACATATGAAGCGGAAGAGAAACAATTATGAGGTATGTGAATTTTCTTTATATCTTCCTTTATATATGCTAGCTGGAGCCAGGGAAGATGAATGGGTGGAGCCATGGAGCGTTCACTCGGGGAGATTCAAGCTTCTTCATACGATGCCCCCAGATGACATCCCACGCTTCCTACCACCGGAGGAACCACCAGATCCACCTATACCTCCGGACAAAGGCTAGCCAGGCTAATGCTTAAAGGGAAGTAGGTCAAGCTAAACACTTAAATTTTAGCTCTTACGGGAGGCAACCCGCTATTTCTTATTTCTTAGAGTTTTAGATACTGTTGGTTTTTGTTTTAAATATTGTTTTTGGATTCTTCTATTGTGGATATTGTCTTCCTAACATGTTTTGCAGGTAAAAGACGATGCAGAAGTACTCGACGTCGACTACCCATCATGAGGAAACGAGCATGTGGTCGACAAGGATCACCCTTGAGGCTTTCACTGTACTCGATGTCGGGTAGCTGCAGTCGACGTCGACTACTCTTCCTCGAGATCGACCACTTCTGCAGCCATATCAGCACTCGATTCCGACGTTCTGCACACCTGTCTAGTGAGTTTCTTTCTTTACCCTTGTTTTTATACAGTGAGGAGACTATAATGTTTAAGTATGGGGTGGGAGAAGAGCTTACTTTATGCATATTTGACCATATTTGACATTATATGTGCATATTTAAAGATTATCTCTTGAATTGCTTATACATGGCTACTTTGGATTTCATATTTTACTTATGGGCTTATATGCATGTTTTCCAAAGTTCATAAACATCACCCACATCACCCCCATTGAAATTTTTCGATTAGTGTCATGGAAGTTATATTGAACTCGACGATGCAAAATTGGATTCATTAGAGATATAGCATGAAATTGCCTAGTAAAGGGAAGTTACAATGAAATGCATTATTTTCTTGAAAACCATGAAATGAGGTAAAATTTGAAGTTGCTTTTGACATGTTGCATAATAAGAGGATGGAGGACTTTATATTTCCATATAATGCTCATTGTGATATTCCTAGTCTTACCTATGCTTATGCATCACACAAAGCCATATTATATGCCCTATTTCATATTTGCTCCACATGTTCCAAATATTGTCATTCTTTACCTTATTTCCATCTGTGGATTATGTTGAGAATGATGTTACATTATGGAGATATTATATGGTGTTTGTGTTTGTATATATCATTATTGGAGTTTGGCAGAAAATTGAAAAAAAAATATGGAAAATTTTATGAGTGAAAGAAAATCCGGTCACCTCAGGAGATAAAGGTAGATCGACCCTGCTTGCTGAGATAATAGTTCGGCGAGATGGGACACACAGGTGAGGAGTCCAAAGCACTAAGTATCCGGGGTCATTCATGACACCCATGTTTGCGACTCGCGAGAAGACAGTTCTGAGGTTAGAGAGGTAAAAGCATAATATTGAAAAAAAAAAGCATTGAGCGATGAGAGAAAGGTAAGAAATCTTATGAAGAAGGAATGTGGTAAAGAAAGTTTGGAAATAACTCCATTTCCCCGGATCATTAGCACCACATTGCCAAAAATACATCCCACCTTTAGCCTTTTACCAATCTACTCCTTATTGAGCTTAAATTAAAGTCCTCTTGATTATTAATACTTTGTCACTTATGAATTGTTTTGCATAACCCTCTTTTTGTGAGTTAATGTTGCTTTTTATTGCACATGCATGGATTTGTGACATTAGTACCTTTTCAAGGATGGTAATTGATTGCAGGGACATATGACAATGAATCTAAGATGTTGAGAGTTTGAATTCTTCCCCTGAATGACCATTTAAAGTATTGCTTGAGGACAAGCAAGCTTAAGTATGGGTTGTTTGTTGTGCGCCTAATTTGCCATGTTGTACACTTACTTTTATATCGATTTCTGCATGCATTTCATGCATTTAGGTTAGAATAATACAGAATCTATGTAGTTTATGCTTATTTGCCAAATTATGGAGTCTACACTAGTTTCGGTTTAATTTCACAGAAATCAGACGCACTTTGGAGCTTAAAGGAAAGTCATGAAGAAGCTAAGTATGGTGCAGGTAGAGAAAACGCAACTTTTTGCTATTCATCATTCTGAATCAAGCTTTGATGTCTTCATGAGAGTTGTATCCCTCAAAAAGAGCTTTCCAACGCATGCTCATACGCGTCAATCGAACGAACGAGGAATCGGGAAAGTGCATTTCAAGAACATAGCAAAATGCTGAGAGCGAACCAGTTCTACTCGACGTCGACCAAACTTGGTCGATATCGAGTACACCAGGAGCCAGAAAGTTACACGGAGTCGAGCAGAGCCACTCGAGCAACACAGTCTTGGTCGACGTCGAGGACAATCCAATCGAGTCCGAGTCCGAAATCGAGTTGGATACGAGAAGATAGAATAGCTTCAAGAGAAGATATGTGGAATTCTATCCATCCACATCAAGATCTATCAAGAGAAAGAGGATTTATCCACTTTAGATATAGTTTCCTTATAAATTTATTTCCATTATCATTAATGTTTTATCTAATGTTATTAGATAGAAAGTTTTAGATTTATATATAGTTGTTCCTTCCTAGAATAGCTAGATGGAGCACTATAAATATGGCCCTATGGGGCTTATTTTCATTCATTTAAGCAAAATCGTCTTCGGGCGCAAGGAGAGAGGCGAGAGAGAAAGAGAGAAGGAGGAGGAAGGTTTTGTAAGTTTAAGTTTTATTTTTAATGTTAAAGTTAGTTTCTTTTATGATGTTTGCTTTCTAATTTCCTTCTTCTAGGGTCGGGGTGAGCCCGACGATAGTCATGCACACTTGAGGTAATGTTTTGATATTTATTATGTTTTGATCATCCACTGTCTTTTATATGTTTATTGCCTACTCGAAAGAATAGAGATTCATGTTAACAACTTGAATTATAAACATAAAATTGGTAGATACAATTAGGGTTACTTGAAAGGGTTATCTAATTGTTGGAAAAGGCGAAAGCTTACTCCTTTGATGTGATTACATAACTATTCTAGCTTATCTTTTGTGTGTTTGATTATCGTTGCAGTGATCCTTTACCTTGGAAGTTTGCACCTTTATTACTTTATTTCTTTATTTACATTCTGCACAGATTTTACCCGACACCAACCACCATTCCCTATCCATCCCTCGACATCAACCCATTCTTAGTCGACGTCGACAGCAACCCTCATCACCTTTTCCCGCTATTCCCGAACCCCTAAACCAACTAAACCTAGAACCCCTGACTTCTCTCCTGAGGATGAACCTGACTCCACTATCCTATAGCGGGGTCTTGACTATAAATTTATTTGGTCGAGAAACCCTCTCGTCATGGCCGCAGCAACATGCCGCGGCCGCCGCTAGGAAACTGGTACCCGCAGCATCAGCATCAGCCTTGGTCCGTCAATTCGCCGCCCTGCCCTTATCCGACATGGGCAGGCTACCCTCCGTCAGGAATGGTCTTTCCGCAGCGTCAACCACCGCAGCCGGCCCCTTCCCCGATGCTGTACGCATCTCAGCAGCATCCATCGAACCCATGCACACCAATCTCTCCGCTGCTTTCTCCACCATGGGACTTCAGCAGCCGGACGACAACTGGTATATGGATACCGGGGCCTCCTCTCACATGACGAACGCACCAGGTAACCTACACACTATTTTTAATTCTAGCACTTTACCGTCTGTCTATGTCGAAAACGGCGAATCTCTTGCAATTGTCGGTTCGGGTCACACAACCTCCCCAATGCCCCACCCCTTCGCCTTAACAACGTCCCCTGACATATCCCCTCTCCCCAAATCACCACACAAGGCCTTACAGGACCCGAAATGCCACGCCGCCATGGTGGATGAGTTTAGTGCTTTAATTAAAAACGGCATGTGGGACCTCGCTCCAAGGCCTCGGGACACTAATATAATTAACTACATGTGGTTGTTCAAACATAAGTACAAGTCTGACGGGACTCTTGAGCGTCACAAGGCTCGCCTGGTGGTCAATGGCAAGTCTCAGGAGATTGGGGTTGACTATGACGAGACTTTCAGCCCGGTCGTCAAACCTGCTACCATCCGCACAGTTCTAAGTATCGCCCTCACCAAGGACTGGCCCATCCACCAGCTGGACGTCAAGAATGCTTTCCTTCATGGCAATCTTCAGGAGACTGTGTACATGCATCAGCCGCCAGGCTTCTATTATCGCTCCCGTCTATCCCACGTCTGCCTTCTCCGGAAGTCTCTCTATGGGCTAAAATAGGCGCCTCGCGCCTGGTATCAGCGATTCGCCACGTACCTCACTGGCATTGGGTTTCAGGGCAGTCAGTCTGATCACTCCCTCTTTGTGTTCCACTCGGGGTCTGACACTGCCTATCTTCTCCTGTACGTCGATGACATTGTGCTCACAGCATCCTCTACTTCCCTCTTGTCTAGGTTGATGGCACTGCTGCGTTCAGAGTTTGTCATGACTGATCTCGGTTCCCTGAGCTACTTCCTCGGCATTTCTGTGACTCGCACTCCTACTGCGTTGTTCCTTCATCAGCAGAAGTATGCCCTTGAGATCGTCGACAAAGCTAGAATGACGTCCTGCAAGCCCGCCACCACCCCTGTCGACTGCAAGTCCAAGCTCGATGCTGCCTCCAGCCCTAAGGTTGAGGATCCTACAGCCTACCGCAGTCTGGCCGGTGCCCTCCAGTATCTGACTTTCACTGGGCCAGACATCGCCTTCGCGGTCCAGCAGATTTGCTTATACATGCATGATCCCCGCGAGCATCATCTTCAGGCGCTCAAGCGGATAATCCGGTACATCAAGGGCACCTCTGACATGGGATTGCATCTCGGTCGCAGTCGTTTTGACTCCCTTACCGCATATTCCGATGATGACTGGGCGGGTTGTCCAGAAACTCGTCGCTCCACATCTGGTTTCGCGGTGTACCTTGGCGACAATCTTGTCTCGTGGTCCTCCAAGCGTCAGGCCACCATCTCCCGCTCGAGTGCCGAGGCCGAGTATCGTGGTGTTGCCAACGCTGTGGCCGAAATCTGTTGGCTCCGCAACCTCCTCTGCGAGCTCCGAGTTCCGCTTCGATCGGCTACATTGGTCTACTGCGATAATGTCCTTGCTGTTTATCTTTCGTCGAACCCGGTTCAGCATCAGCGGACGAAGCATATCGAGATTGACATCCATTTCGTCAGAGACGAGGTCGCCCTAGGCCAGGTTCGGGTTCTTCATGTCCCTTCTGCACATCACTATGCGGACATTTTCACAAAAGGATTACCTACTCCCACTAGTACAGATTTAACATATTTCGGGTGTTTTTTAACGAAACGGTCGGGTGTTTTCGGCCTCCTTTTATTCGCTCTCCTGACAGATATTTCTCAGGGGTTTTATAAAAACTCCCGAGATATTATGTTCGGTCAGGGGTTTTTGAAAAAACTCCCGAGAGAGTCTGTTTCCCCAACCAGCACCCCAATCCCACATATTACGGGAGTTTATAAAAACTCCTGAAAGAATATGTCGGGGGTTTTTACAAATAACTCCTGATAAAGTGTAATCATATAACCCGCCTAATTTTTAAACTTTCTCAGGAGTTTTTTTAAAAACCGCCGAGACATATCTATTTTTTTTTAAATACCGATTGTAATTTTGCTACTCCATAACCTGTCATACACCTGTTTTTATTTTCAAACCTGTCATGTAAAATTCAGAACATCTGCTACCATAACCAGGAAAAATAAGACCATTCAAAATCGTTCTTCATTGCAAAATCTAATCATCACAAAAGCAATGTTATCACGAACCGAAGTACACCACTAGCTAGTTTTCAATTCTCTAGCTAGATATAAATTTCTAACATTTCAACTATTGTCATAGTGGAAACAAAAAAACTTCCTAGATAATATGCACTAATGTAAACCACTACTAAAAAGATATTTCCTAATTTCCAAGAGCTACCGTTGTGTGTCTAGATATTGTAGCCATTCCTCACGTAGTTCATCGAGAGCAGGCTTGTCGTAGAATTCTCCCGAATCTCGAAAATACTACAAAATAAAACATAAGTATTACTTCTCAATATCTATACTACAAAATAACAAAATCATAATTCATGTAGGCAAAAAAAAGTATATTATATTCACGTACCGTGATAGGGACAACGGTGCACTCCTTATCTATAATCTCCCTCATATATCGACATATGTAATACCCGCAATCCACATTGTTTGGTTGCTTCGAACACTTTATAAATGAAAAGATAAAAAACACATGTTATCTCAAAGCAATGACATGACACTAACTGAAAATATACAATCAGCTATTTCCACACTCACCTTGATTTTAACCCAACGTGTATTTTTCCTATGTAGCTTGTACATCAATATAGCACTGAAAAATACAAAGGCACATCATATTAGAATTGTACATTAAAATATTCACATGTAACTAATTGAAGATCAACATATGTGAACGACTTACGTTTCAATCATAACTCTAAAATTTTGTTTAATAGTAGATCTTAATGGATCTAGCCAATATATGATATTGTCGAATGGATTTATAACCGCGAGCATCCAATGTAACCTACAACATTTTCAAAAGTTAATTGCTAACATTAGACTTGGTGAATTTCATTCGACATGATCGTTTGAAATGAGACTTGGTGAATTTCCCTTCAGAATGCATCCTAGTGATGAACAAAAGGGTTATATAAAATATTAAAAGACAAAGGGCAAAGCAATGAACCTTGGTAGCTCCACTAACAGTTCCAACAGGTAATGCAGCACGCAAAGCATCCCAACTAGTGAAGTCATCCAGTAGTTCACCGGTTACCTACAAAACAATATCTCCAGACAATTAACTTACATTGATCAAATACATCCTGTTCAATGCCTGCCAATGACTCAAGATGTGGCGAAAGGACCTGGGGTTCTTATGAAATTCTTCAATCATTGGCATGGAACAACTCCATTATTTTCTTTAATATCACCCTCAATCTAAAAACGCATGTCCTCATAGAAGCGGGGAAAAAGCAATGAACGATTGCAATAACATCTCACGAATGGAGATACTTACAGTGGAGCTTATATGCATGACGTGAGAATATCGCTCAATGTTCATCAGTTTTTCAACCTTAACAGATCCTGGTTTTGAGACCTAACAACAAAGTGTCGCATCTTAGAATTTCAATTAGGATACTTAAAAAAGAAAAGGGACGGCCAATGAAGTGAATCTAATAAATGAACCTGTTTTCATCATAGTCCATAGGAGATTAGTTAGTATTTATTGGGTAAGAAGGTTGAAGCGTACCTTTCCAACGTCATTCCTTCCCAAGTCAACAAGCATAATATGCTCTGCTCTCTGTTTTTCATCCCTCAAAAGCTCTTCTTTCCAACATAAGATCTTCTTTAGGGGTCTTTCCTCTACGGATAGTTCCAGCCAAGGGCCTATTAGTGATTTTGCCCTGCATTTATATATATACCTTCTGCATGTCAGCAAAGTTCAATATTTCTTCATAACTTGTTGATTTTACTGTTTCATCAGCACATATCTGCATAAAGCAATAGGGAAAACGTAAAAAAAAAAGGTCATGTCATGTCATGTGCAAATTTTGGAAGCAACAGAAGCCCAAAGTAAAGCCACAAATACATAAGGTAGCTCTGCCATCATACCCTAGTGCCACTGCAGGGGGCATTGAGTAGAAAGATCTGATCAACTCTTTTTTTTAGTGAATTCTATTAAATGGTTGTTGTGATTAAACCAACAGCCTGTGCTTTTGCCTTTTGGTTACTCTTAAATTTATGTCAACTCCTGAATTCATTTATTATGTCGATTTCGATTACAGATTAGCACACTGGTTGTCCACTCCTGAAGATTAAATTTTATGGACTTGGAGCACATAATCATGTAATGCAGTCAAAAGTGTGGCCAGTGTGAAGGCACCACATGCCCTCCTTGTCTGAAGACAAAAAATACAGATTGCATAGGATTGTGATTGTGAATACCAAACGTGTCTGACATTTCAAGCTCAACCACATTTGTACGGGAAGATTTCTCATCCTCTACCGCCATTTTTCTTAGCTTTTCTACCGCCATTTTTACGGGAAGGTTACTATAGATTAGCTGGCAAGATATTTTAGGTGTTGAAGACAGATTTTATGTCCTAATAAAGAAAGCAAATTTGTAGAAACAACTAGTATGCAGCTCACTTTATCTTTCAAGGGAAGTAAACATGAAAAAGTTGAAGATCCTTACTCGATCACATAGCCTTTCACAAGTGTAAGGTAGATCCTACAGAACTGTCGGTCCTTCAAATGTCGTGGGCACAACAGATATCTCAGCTTTGATAGTTCCTGGAACAAGCCAAAGGTCCATCCAGCTTAACAATTCATAAAGTAGACAGGGAAGAAAAGAGCTTTTTTGGATCCACTGACTTCAATCAGGGGATAACATTATATAGATCTTGAAAACATAAGAGAACCATGTAGACTGCAGAGCTCATGACAGTTATTCCCACCCCAAAAATGCACAGCTTGATAAGCGTAGAAAAGCAAAAATGAGCGCATGAGAATATTCTAAATAATCCTAGCGCCACATAGAGGCATTCCTTAGAATTCATACTATAGGGAGTACATGGTCCGCTTGGCTAATCGGCTTATCCATTATCATCTTCGTTTAAGAAATCAGCACATTGCTACAATTGAAGCCCCAATCTGTCCCTCACGGAGATGATGCACTAATGTATGGGAAATTATTGTATTTCTAGGTCAATTTTCCTTCAATATAATGATGGCACAAAAAATCTCACCTTTCAAAATTTCATCCCATAAAACAGACGATTTATTGTCCAAAGTCCTTATCAATGCTATCATATAAATATCATCTAACCTCAGTGATCTAAAGAAGACCTTTCAAAGTTCATGATAATCCAGCAACTAGATTCCCTATTTGAAGAACTAGAAACCTACCATTTCATGTAGGTGCAATTGTGAAAAGGATATAGATGAAAGGGTAAAATCCATGGTTCATCTGTCAAAATAGATAAGTCAAGGAAGCCAAAAAAAGAAATAAGAAGATCATCCTTTGGCAAAATTTCATCCTTGAGACTAGCCTAATTCCAAACAGCTACCATGGAGGATTTGACTTGAGGCATTTAGATTATCCCCAATTCTAAGATCACATTATCAAACCATCAATATACTCATGTTCATCATATACACAATCGAACAAGTAGACAGAGAGGAGCACAATCGAACAAACTGTAATCGAACAAGCTGATAACAAGCTGCAATGGAACAAGTAGACAGGAGCACAATCGAACAGCAACACAATCGAACAAACCGTCGAGTACTCGATCGAACAAACCATCGAACATCAGCACAATGAATAAAAAGAGGGGTGAAGAGGACACGTACCGCAACTGCTGTGGGTGAAGAGCTCGAAGGCAAAACCTTTCGCGGCCAGAGATTGTCACCACCGATCGAGCCATGCTGATGCGAACAGTTGGAGAGCAGCAGAACCACCAAGCCCTGGTGATGCGAACAGCGGCAAAACCGTCGAGCCCTGGTGATGCGAGTAGCAAAAACGTCGAGCCTCCTCCGCAATTGACGGTCCAATGTCGAGATTGTCACCACCGAGCGTCCTCTTCAAGCATCGATCGACATTGATCAACCTCCAAGAGTTATCTCGAGTACAAGATCAGTTTTTAGGGTTTCCTTCAGGTTTTTTCTTTCAATCTAATATGAGGATAGATAGAAGACCAATCTAATTTGAGAAAGAACACGGGAATTATTTTACAATATTTATCGGGTGTTATTAAAAACCTCCCGAGATAAATTGACGTCTCTATTGGGTTAAATATTAACCCCTGAGAGAGCATATCCGATTTTTAATTAAAAAAAACACGCTTCAATCAGGAGTTTTTTTAAAAACCCCTGTGCGAAAATTCCTCTTTCAGGAGGTTTATAAGACTCCCGATAATTTTGTCCTGACAAACGTTAAATCTGTACTAGTGTCCTCTTTTTACTTCTTTTCGTTCCTGTCTTGCTATTCGCTCACCTCTAGTTGCGAATGAGGGAGGATGTTAGCATATATTATTTATAGTTGTCCATATCGTGTACAGTTACCATTGTATCCTCAGAGTTTTCACCCATTGATATATATACAAGAGTAGGCCGCTGAGATCCGTTGAGGACTCAGTTATCCAAACACTTACACAAAGATGATAGTAACTTTCTTAAAAATTGTGTAAAGAATTAAAACACTAAATATTATTGATCGAAAGGAGGAGTATAGAATCGTTATTCGTGTCGAAAAAGACAATACGATACATAGAAGTTTGGGGATGTATTTTTTTCCGTTGGACTTCTTTTGTTTATGTTTTTTGCTTTTCTTTACTCATCTCCTCCTCCTCGGGTCTAGACTTGAACGGGATCGGTTGTTCCAAAAGGAACAACCCTCTTTATTCTCCTCCCCTCACCCCAATATATAAAAAAAATTGATTAAAATTAAAAAAAATAGTAAAATATAGTAGAATTTTATGAGAAGGGACAATGAGACAGAATGAGTTCGAGACAGTGGATCCGCACTGCAACTCTGCTTGAAACAGGCCGGGAATTGTTTTGTTTATTACTCGTATAAAGTGGGAACTGGCAAGCATGCGCAGTCTGCGCCATCCTTGCAAGACTGCATGCACATTTCGGACGTATGTAAGCCCTCGTAAATGGTGAATGCCTCATCATGCATGCTTACGTTGGATTGACGACGTCATCCAATTTAATCACTACGTATGTCATATTCAACTGCACCTTCGTACGTAGAAAATAATAATTCCGTCAAAATGTAACCAAATACGGAGTAAGTATATGTTCAATCTAAAAGAGAGTCGGCAGCATTATATATCCTGTCTCTCTTTTTATTAATCGGTTTTTTAAGGTATATACATTAAAAACTGAAGTAATCCCTCCGTTATAAAGTTTTACATTAAAAAAATATAAAATCTCTATAAAATATTATTTTTTTAATTAAATATTTTTTATAAATTAATATCCTACTTAGTAGTATATGTATCGATTTATTAAAAAAAATAATTAAAAAATATTTTATAGAGGATTTATTTCCTTAAAAAACGTGCACAAAAGTCGAACGATATTAATTTTGAAATGGATGAATTATTTTAATTCACGAAACACTTTTTTAATTCACTGATTTATTAATTTTTTAAATATATGTATACTATTTAGATATTATTATTTAAAAATTTAATTATCAAATGAAAATTCTTAACCTATCATCTTTAAAAGAGAGAGAGAGAGAGAGAGAAGAGAGAATTAGTACATTTTCTATACCTTCTGTGGTGTAATTTTAATATTTAATTGATAAATTATTTATTATACATATATTAAAACTAAGTAAATTTATTTATTTATCATTATAATTTTTGTGGACAATAGCAGTAATTATAAATAATATAATACTGGGTTTTTTAACATCCTATCGAGTTACGGAGTATTTGGTTGAACTACAATTATTCCATAAATAAAAAATTGAGAAAAATTTATATCTATATAAACTCTTAATTTAGAAAAGTTTATACTGAGGTGTCAACATTAGAGAGATTTTAGGGGTTTTAAACAATTATAATTTTCTTTTTTCTCTTTAATCCTCTTTTTTTTATTCTCTTTTTTTTTTCTTTTTCTTTTAATTCTCTTTTTTTTTCCTTTAATATTACTAACTATCTATATCTACATAAACTCTTAATTTAGAAGAGTTTATGTTGAGGTGTCAACATTAGAGAGATTTTAGGGTTTTAAACAATTATAATTTTCTTTTTTCTCTTTAATCCTCTTTTTTTTTTATTCTCCTTTTTTCTTCTTTTTCTTTTAATTCTCTTTTTTTTCTTTAATCTTACTAACTATTGAGTTTAATTCAAAACATTGAATTCAATCTAATATAAGTATTGGGCTTAACTCAAATTCATTTACTAACTATCTATATCTATATACTACTCGTATATTAAGTAATGTCACATGTCCTCTTTATGTTCAAAGTTATTTGTGAAAATATTATTTACATAATATCATTTTATTATGGTAACTATATTTTCTAATATTTTTTTAAAAAATATTCTAATATTAATTAACCAATATTATTTGATGTTACATTTTTTAACCAATGGGATTTATTCAAAACTTTTATCTTTCACTATTTATTATTTATTTTTCTCTTTATCTCTTTAACCCAAGTGTATTTTTTTCTATTATTTTTAACACATTTACTAATCAATGGGTTTAATTAAGAATATTGAATTAAATCTAACGTCTATAATTTATCTATATCTAAATATTATTTATAAAAAAAATCGCGCCATAACGCGGAGATCGTACTAGTTATTCCATAAATTGAAAATGCGGCTACTTATAATAAAGTATCATTTGATTAACCGACCAAAATCTTCTTACATATATTTGGTCCCAACGTGCAACAAGAATAAAAAGTGCACACTTTTATTTGATTAAAGGCGTAAATCTCGACCTATAAAAGTGCGGGAATGAATTGTTAACCTTTCTTTTTTTTGGTCTTAAATTCTTAACCATTCTAATTTTCTAATTTTTGGATAGTTGCTTTTGCTCCATCAAAGTATACAGAGGCGATCATATAGACGAAACAATCAACATAAAACATTTCCTCAAAGATAACAAAACATGAAACCAAGAAAAACTACAGAAAGAGTTACAAAACATCATTCCAAATAATCTAATTGAAACTATCAAGACAATACCAATACCACAACACATCTAAGTCGACAGACTTTATTGGAAATGGAGCAAAAATAGTTGATTCAGCACAAAGTCTACTATTGATATGATACACAACCGCAAAAAACATGAAACCTCAGACGCAAATTGGGTCTGGGGACTTGATATCCCCCCGAAAATAAAATCGTTCCTATGGAAAATCCTAAAGAATGGAGTGCCCACTGCTGTCAGACTAGCCTCTCGACACTTTGGGATTCCGACAAACTGCCCCCACTGCGACTCCTGCTATGAAGACCTAAACCATTTATTATGGAACTGTCCTGTTTCGAGGAAAACCCTAATTGCAAATAACCCGGGTACATTTCGGAAAATGAATGATTATTTCAGCAAAGACGAGCACTTGAACAACACACTATGGGACATCAAAAATACAATTGGAACAAAATGTTTTGAAGAACTTGTCTTTGCTTGGTGGGGTATTTGGTTCTTTAGAAACAAAACACTTATTGAAAACAGAAACCCGGACATAAGACGCATATTATCCTTCATAAAGGAACAAATATTTATCTGGAAGACATCACATTTGAACTCCCCGGACTACTGTGCAAACAACAAAAAAAATCCACAAATGTTGACAAACAAAGATCTATATCAAAGAGAAAGAGAACCAAATGGAACTCATAAACTAAATTTTGATGGTTCCCTCTTAGCTGATGGTTTGGGCACTTATGGCTTCATCATTCGTGATTCTGTAGGTTCTCCAATTTTCACTGGGAATGGACCATCACCAATCAGTTCGGTTTGTGGATGTGAAAGTTTGGGTCTCTGGAAGGGACTTCTAGCTGCGAAATAACTGAAAATAACTAATCTTATCATTGAAGGAGACAACTTAACAATAATAAAAAGTTTGAAAGGTATGGGGAAACCTACTGGAGACCCTGAAATGATTGTCTCGGACAGTCTAGTCTCGCTGGGCTTTTTTGGTTCTGTTGAGATTCGTCATGTCTTCCGTGAGGCAAATCTGGTAGCTGATCGCTTGTCACGTATCGCTTCTGCCTCCAACGGTCTCTTGACTCCTAATGATTCTTTGTTACATAGTCTCATCCGTAAGGATGCTCTTGGTTGATAGAGCTCAGCTCTATGGTCAAATTTTTTCCGTTTCATAAAAAAAAAATTATACAGAGGCGGATCTACGGGGGGCGGCGGTGGCTGAAGCCCCCGCTATCCGAAAACTATAGGTTTATATATCTGGTAAGTTTGTAATATATACTACCTCCGTTCAAAATTATAAGTCATTTTAGGTGTTTGCACATATATTAAGGAAACCATAAAAGTGTTACTTTTATACCCCTCATTAATTATCCACAACCACTAACCACCAATAACATTTCATAAAACAAAGCAAAAAGTTACTTTTCTCTTAACCCAATGCCTAGAAAACCTAAAATGACTTATATTTTTAAACAAAATTTTAAGGCTAAAAAGACTTATATTTTTTAACGGATGGAGTATTAGTTAAGTAGAACATATCAACAATGACAACTTGGCTTGCTGGTAAAGGGCACGGGATGGATATAAGCTGGAACAGCTAAACTCAGGTTCGATATTCCCCATTTCCTCTACTTTTTGCATCTGTTTTTTTTCTTTTTACAAAAATCAGAAGCCCAGTTTTTTTTTAACACACGCGAACAGACCCTATTCGCTTTCACGTACAGACCGTGAATGGGTAGCTTTGATTACGGCGCCTATAGCAAGGTAGAGAGTCATATGCCTGGTAAGGTTGAAGCTTTCTGTCAAGTAAACTCCAGGGGATGTAGAGGAGGTGCTGAATCCGGTAAATCGCTGCCCTGAAGGCACTGGTGTTGAGCGGCTTGCCATCACCGATGTCGCCGAAATCGGCAATTGCAGCAAGGAGATGAAGTAAAGAGAAATCATCGCCCTAATCCCTATCATCCCCACCAGCGCCGCCGCCGCCGCCTTCGGGACACCGTTAATTTGAAATTGCTTGCGGGACACCGTTCATCTGATTCGGCCGGACTTCGACACCGGAGAGAGGAAATCTCAAAGAGAGATGAGAGATTGAGAAAACGTTGCTGGCAATTTTTTTTCCCTTGAAACTAGCCCGCGCCCAAACAATAGAATTAGGTACATTTTCACTTTAAGAGATTTTTTTTATTTTAAGCCCCCATTTTCATTTCAACCTTTACCTATATATATATATATATATATATATATATATATATATATATATATATATATATATATATATATATATATATATATATATATAGAAAAAGATATCACTAAAGTAAAAATATCAAAAAGGCCAGTAGTACGTGGCACACGGGTATATTATTGGAGGTGATAATTTGGGTGGTTGGGCCGATTTTTTATTTTTTGAGTCACATCACATCTCATTTTAAATATGAGTTAAATAAGATAACTCTTTTTATTAGATCGAGTCATATCAGATTGGTTTGGCTGGCTTGAATGCGTATTTAATCTGAATCAAGTTGGTTTCGGGTCAATATTGATCGGGTTAAATCAAAAATCAATCAAGTCGGGTTTTAGTTGAATCAGAATTTGGTTGAATTGGAATTTTATTGTATCGGTTTTTACTTGAATCGGTTGTGAGTTAGAATGAGATCCGGTTTAATAAATTTGAGATTGTGGTTCTACTATGATTTATTATGAATATTTTAAGAAATTTATTTTTTTGAAACTTAATGTCCTACTTTTGAACCTTATCGTCACTTACACATATGTAGCCCATTTGTTTATAGTGCGAATTACCACCCCTCAGCCCAGCCCAGCCCAGACCAGCCCAGCCCAATCCTTCTTGTACAATTTGCTTGTGAGAATATTTTTTTGACTAGAAAGGGGAAGAGTGCCCACTCAACCGACTATCATGAACGAAGTGAGGGAAGGAGTTCGGGGGGCTATCAGCCTATCAGACAATTCATAGTAGTCAGAAGACCGCGGAGACGACCGGTGGAGGAGGAGCCGTGTCTGTAGGAATGACTCACTGAAAAGGACTGGTGGATAGTATTTATAGGTCCCGGTTCGAATCCCGAAATTGTCGCTCTTATCTTTTTAATTTTAGTTTTCGTCCCCAACTTCCGACTTCAAAATTTGTGAATAAAACGCGATTTTAGACCGTGTTCAGAGGCGGATCCTTTTAGGGCCAGTGGTGGCAGTCGCCCTCCCAACCGAAAATGAAATTTAACATACATCTTCCTCTCATCGATAGCTTTAATTTGATATATTATAAGCTCAAATCCGATATCTGACCAAAAAGTTATAAGCGTTTTAAATTTCAACATTGAATTACAATATTTCCTACATCATTTACCAAACCGATATATTTTTTATTGTAATTATTATTTATTAATTTCATATCTCAATAATATAACTATATTCGAGAACTTCAAATTAGGAGGTTATATTGAAATATTTGAAAATCATGAAATAAATCATGTAAGTTCAGGATACATAATATTGACGATTTTTCGGAAAAGAAAAATTAGGATTTAATTTTACATACAATATTTTTTTATCGTAATTTTTCGCCCCCTCAATCAACAAGTTCAGGATCCGCCACTGACCGTGTTTTTCTGAAATATCTGACAAAAATAAATATTTTTGTAAATAGTTTGTAAACGTGAATATTTTGTTAAATATTTATTTTTATTGAATATTTTGAAGGAAAAAAATCCCAACATTGATATGACGTCTCACAAACTTTTTTTTTTACCAGGAAAGATTTCGGATGGAAATACATCTATCCGAGAGCATCCTTACGGATGAGGTCAAGGAGAACTAAATCGGAACTAATATTATTAACATCGGTAGAGTGACCAAGATGTGCAATCTTGTCTGCCACTCCATTCGCCGATCCGTAAACATGAGAGAATTTTACAGATTGAAACTTGGTCAATTCAGATTTGATATCTGAGAGAAGAAGTTCCACTTCCCATGGGCACTGATTATTATTATTTTGGCCAAAATGCATAAAACCACCCTTTATTCAACCTTGTTATCAATTAACCACCCCTTATTAAAAAAATTTCACTTAACCGCCCCTTATAACAAAATGTTTGCAAGTAACCACCCATCCTCCCATTTTCCCTTAAACTTCCATAATTTAACTTGAAAGTGAAAGATGAAAATGCCCCTAAATGTGTTTTTAGTACACTACTATTATTTTCCTATATTTTATAGTCTTGTGAAATAACTCAAATGTAGGCATAAACACATTCAAGACGAAGCACAATAAACGAAGCACAAACAACCTCCACGTAGATCCCTATCAAGTAGACTTATCAATCGGGTCATTCGGGTCGGGTTCGGAGCGGGTCATTTTGGGTCAAACGGGTCCCGGGTAAATCCGGGTTGACTTGAACTCGGGTTTGACCCGATTTCGGGTTTGTCAATTTCTATTTTTTAAATTAAAAAAAATCACGATCGGTAATTTTGCGATAATTTTAAAATGCTAAAATTAATTTTTATTATTTCTCATAATTTTTAATAAAATTTAAAAATATATATAATATCAAATATTTAAATAAAATTTTTTTAAATAACTAATTTCATGCAATTAGTATTAAGCATAAAATCGTTTTAATATTTTAATTTTTTTAGAGTTTTTTTTATCTTCTTAAAAATATGATGAAAAATCAAATATTATCGATCGAAGGGAGTATTATACAATACAAATAAATACAAAAGTTGATTTGAAAATGAAAGATCAAGTGATTGTAATAATGTAATAAATTGGAATCTCCATAAAAAAATTAATCATATATAATTATAAATCAACCGGGTTAATCTGGTCACCGGATCTAAACCCAAATGACCCGGAAAATTACCGGGTTTTCGGGTTCGGATAGGAAAAAAAAATCGGGTCAAAATTTTTGGCTCTTGGCCCAAACTTTTCGGGGCGTTCAGGTCGGGTCGATAGGGTCGGATTGTGTTTTGACAGGTCTACTGTCGAGCATTTCCAAAGAAGGGTGTAAACAAAGTGTCGATGACGGAAAGAGGTATGACTACATCTGACCTACTAGTAGAAGTGGGCACAACTTGCATACATTAATGGTAATTTTATATAAATAATAATAAATAAAAACTATAAAACCAAATTTGGGGGCATTTTCGTCTTTTACTTTCAAGTTCAATTTAACAGAAGTTTAATTTAAATAAAAATGGGAGGAAGGGTGGTTACAAGCAAACAGTTTGTTATAAGAGGTGATTAAGTGAAAATTTTTGAATAAGGGGTGGTTAATTGAAAACAAGGGTGAATAAATGGTGGTTTTATGCATTTTGGCCTATTATTTTTCAGGTGATTTATAACTATTAAGGACTCCTTCAATGTGGAGATGGGTAATATTGAGTTCCAAGGCTTTAATGATACCAATTTTCAAACTACTACTTTCTGCTTGTAATGGTAATTGAAACCCGAGTTTTGCCGATCCTAAGGCAGTGACCAATCCAAGATGGTTTCGAATAATGAAACCAACAAAACTATCACCATTGGTCCAAGTTGATCCATCGAAGTTGAGTTTCTAGAACTGTTGATTTGGCTTGCTTCATCTGGATGTTTTTCGATGTATACCGTTTCTGTCTAGAATTATGTTGCTGGGATTTGACCATGTCGGTGTTTCTATAATTTGTACTCATGCATTGTTTGGTTCTGCCAGAATTTTCCAGAGCAGTTTCATCTGTAGGGCTTCATTCATATCTTTTTCTTTCCTTATCCAAGGCCACCATTTTCTTTTGCTTTGCAAATTCGGTCCCAGCTGATAAGTGGTTTGTGGTGCAGATCTTTGTTCTAAAAGAAAAACCTGTTAATTTGATCTAGCTCATGATGAATTTTCGATGGTAGCATGAAACTTTGCATTGTGTAGAGCAGAAGCACGTCATTTTGTCAGTTTTCTTTGCTTTTATAAACGATTTCTTGAAACGTTTCCTTGTTGACCCTGCCGTTAATGATTGAACATCCTAAATATTTGTCCAAAGATATAGTATTGGGGATTTGCAGTATGCTTTAGAGCTTCGTCGATCGCTGATGGTCTAATCCCGAGGATATTTGGAATGCAGACTTGTGAAAATTAACGAGTTCGCCAAAAATTTGACAATATTCATCCACAATTCTACAAACAGTTTGAGCAGCGTTGTCAATTCCCTTTGAGAAGATAATGATGTCATCAACAAAGGCAAGGAAAGGGATTGTTGGTCCAAAACGTCCAACGAGGAAACCAATGTGTTTTGTTGGATTCTTAGATTCCGTCGCAAGTGTCTTGGTTAGTGTTTCAGCTAGGGGTGGGCACAAATCCCGGGCTCGTCCCGCACACACATATAAATTATAATAATAATAATAATAATAATAATAATAATAATAATAATAATAATAATAATAATAATGTAATACTATATATATAATATTAGGATATAGAGTATTTTGAATTAAAATTAATACATATATAGATAAGTATATATATATATATATAGATATATATAGATATGTGTAATAAATAATATTAATTATTCATTTTTAAAATAAAATAAAAACAATAAATATATATATATATATATATATATATATATATATATATATATATACAACTTACATATATAAAAACAGTAGCCATTTTGAATTGTGTAAAAACAGTAACTATATGATTTGTAATATATATAGCTTACACATATAAAATGACTACTGTTTTTACACGGGATTAGTCTGCGGGTACCCGCAGACTACTCACACCCGCATTCGCGGACGGGCTTGGACACGACTTCCAACCCGTTAAGCGGGCTTAGCTTGGCTCGCGCCCGCAACAACGGGACAAGGCCCGTCCCGTTTGATATAAAAAAATATACATATATATTTATTACGCATTTGAGAATCGCAATATATACATGAAAATTTTGAGTTTTTTTTATAATTTTTTTATTTGAGGGACAAGGCCCGTCCCGTCCCGGTCCCGGTCCTGTCCCGCAAAAATTACGCGGGACGACCTCCATCCCATCCCGGTCCCATCCCGTCCCGCGCCCACCCCTAGTTTCAGCCCCAAGGATGAAAAGAAATGGTGACACAGGGTCACCTTGTCTGAGTCCTCTTGATGGTTTAAACATTTCTGTTGGCCCATTATTTACTAATACAGAGAAGGATACAATCGTTACACACTCCATTATCCGCGAAACGAAGGTAGGGTGAAAACCAAACTTTTCCAAAACTGCTTGTGTAAAGTCTCATTCGACTCTGTCATAAGCGCGCCTTTTCCATATCTAGTTTAATAGCTGCCCAACCTGCCCGACCTTTTCTATTTTTTATGGAATGAAAAATCTCATGTGCTGTTAGAATATTATCTTGGATAGCTCTAGCGGAGACAAAGGCTCCTTGAAGCGGATGGATTAATTTACCAATAACCTTTTTCATTCGCTCAGTAATAATTTTGGATATGATTTTATATATTGTTGAACACAAACTGATAGTTCTGTAATTGTTTGTCGCAATTGGATTTTCACATTTTGGAAGGAGAGAGATAAAGGTATGATTTATCTGCTTAAGTAATCTACCTTGGTGAAAGAAAGTTTTAACTGCTTTTGTAACAAAAGAGCCTACAATGTTCCAGTGTCTTTTGTAGAACTCACTTGTCCAACCATCAGGCCCCGACGACTTATTATTACCAAGGCTAAACACAACACCTTTGATTTCACAGTTTGTAACCGGTTTGATTAGTTCTCTGTTGTCGGAATCAGTGATTTCCAGTTGTATTGGTCTTAGGTATTCTTGTAGCAAATTTTTATTTATGTTACTTTTCGTAGATCTTATTTCAAAGTCCCTTTGTATTTCTTTTCTGATATTGTGTTCTCCGGATATTTGGGTTCCTTCTCTTGTAGTTATTTGCCTTATTATCTACTGATTTCTTCTTCCTGTTGCAATTCGGTAGAAATACTCTGAATTGGAGTCAGCAAGGCGAATGTGTTTAGATTTTGCCCGGTAACTCTAGTAACTTTTGTGGAAGAGCAATAACTGCTCCTTTTTCTTTAGCAGGTTTTGTTGAAGTTTCATCTCTGTGTTGCTGTAAATGCTTGTTGTAGTCTGGATTTGTAGAAGTTTATCCTCAACTTATTTAAGTTGGTTAAAGATGTTTCCAAACGTTTTCTTATTCCAAGCCTTTGTTTTCAATTTGAAGATTCAATGTTTAAACATCAGGTTATACATAGACGATCCAGAACATGATGACCTCCAGGATTGTTTGATAATATGTTTATAATCCTTCCTTTGTAACCAGATGTTTTCAAACTTAAAAGGAGGGGCCTTAAACTCATCTATCGTGTGAATATTTATAGTTATCGGGCAGTGGTCGGACGTTGTAAAGGCATGATGTTTCGTTTGGATCGATGGGCAAATTTGGATAATCTCTTGGTGAACAAGGACTCTATCCAGTCTTTCAAGAATGTTATCAGGTCCATAAGCTTTTTCCTCCAAGTAAATTTTTTACCAGTGAAAGGAATATCGATCATGTTAGAGAGGTTTATGAAATTACTTAATTTGTCAAATCATTTTAAGTTCACTTCCACACCTCCTTCCTTTTCATTTGGATGTAGAATTTCATTTGTGTCACCAATAACTATACACGACAAGGTGGAGTCATTGACCAACGAGAGAAAAACCTCCCAGAAATTATCCTTGTCTTTCAGTTAAGAAGGAGCATAAATAAAGAACAAGTTGATCCGAGTTTTAGAATTCGTGTTTTCATATTTTATTCCGATAATTCTAGGAAGACGAATAATTTCAGAAATTTCCTCACAGGGGAGATGGTGAGATTTCCATAGTACTCCAAGCCCACCGGCCCGACCAACGGAGGGTACCCAAATGGCATTGTCAAAACCAGCAGCGCGCCATAGGTGGTCAAGAGGGTCTGTGCTTGCTTTAGTTTCTGTTAGTGCAAGGAGTTGAATTTGTTCCTTTTTACAAAAGGCGTTGACAACAGTCCAGAAAGTTGGTTTGCCGATTCCTCGGCAATTCCAAGCAAAGTCTCATTTTAAACAATTTGACAAACCCGGAACGGAAGGGATAACCCCCGGGTAGCTATCTAAAAAATTCAAAGCTATAAAATTTCTATAAAAATTTCCAAGATACTTTTTGACATAGGTAAGATAATGAGCAAGAAGAAGCCCAACGTTGGAGGGTTTTAAATTGTGAGCAATTGTAGACGCAATATGAGGTGGAATCTGATGATCATTGCTTTAGGCGGGATTGCGCTTGTAATTTGGGTTATTGAAAAGTTTGAGAATAAAAGGAGCAAAACTATCTCTTGATAATTTCCTTACATTCTTTTGATTTTCATCCTTTTTGTATCTCACTGAGATAGAGACATCTGCAGGGGGTTAATGCGTTTACCTATGGAATCAAATATCGAAGAAGTGAGATCCTGCTTAATTTGGCAATAATCCAAACTAGCTCTTACGTTCTTCCTTTCAAATTGGTTGATTATAAAACAAATCATATACTTAGAATATTTAGGCTCACAATGTTGAATAAGCAGTATCATTTGGCTAAGAAAGCCGCCAGCAACATTAATGATCCAAATCAAAATGCAATAGAAGATATAAACATATGCATCTATTAACATTTGATACTTCCAAACCATAACCAACAAAGAGTTTCTTAGACTAGATACCACCCCTAGCTTAGTACTTAACCGGCTTACAAGATCATATAGTCAAAAGGTTTTGATCCGGGTCGACATATACATACAACATTCAAAGATAGAATCACTACCCAAGATATTCACAATACAAAAGGGGATCGAAAGTGTTATTCCTGCTTCTAGAGTTGTACTTGCTTCATATATTATAATCATACTTGTTTGATACCTTCACACCTTGCTCCTCAAGCTATCAGTTCGTTCATTCATCGGTGCGAGGCTTCTTTCCACCTCCTTCCTCATATAAGAAGAGGTCGAGTCGGAGTCTCCCATGCCACTCTTTCTTTTTCCTGATTCAGACGTGGAAGTTGTAGCCATCCCAAGCTTCTCTAGACTTTGAACAAAGGAGGAAGAAGGGGTGGTAACTGCTGCAGCATTCTTCAATGAGTTAGTCAAGATAGTCGGATCACTCAGGTTGGAGATTTGGAACTCCACACCATTAAAGATGTCTTCAAAAGCTTCTTGACAGTAGATTCACATGGGGTCAGTCAAGTCATCCTCAAATAGCACATCCTCATAATCGTACGTGTCATCATTATCAGATTAATTGTAAGAGAAAGGGCATAGGAGGCAACTCGGTCTGCAATTCCATGATATCATCACCAGGAAGGGGCTCTTGAACATCTCCAGTAGTCGGCATGTGCTCAGCTTCAGTTGGTTTCTGGTCGGTCAGATCCTCCCCACCCTCACCCACGTGAGAAGAGAAGCTCGAAGCTCTACCAGAAAGCTTTGACGAGGAGGATTCTGATTTGTAAATCACATCGATTCCGATGTTCTTCAAGAGCTCAGATTTCGGGTTACCCACCCTGGATCCGCCTTGCCTTTAGATGTTAATTTGATCCACTCTTGATCATCATCATCGCTCGCAAGAACCTCCTGTCTTTTCTCCTTCATTCTAGGCTTGGGGAGAGTAATGTTGGTCGGATAATGAGCTACGACTCACAAACTATTTCTACTGCCCTTCCTTTCACAAACTATTTCTAGGTTGGACATTACTAAAGCTAAAAAATCCTTAAAACGTCAAATATTAACGAACAAAGAGAATAGCTTTTACATCTATATACCTTTAAAAATTGTGTCCCAAGGCTCCTTAATGGCTCTCATTAAAGATATTTTTTTTTTAATCCTTTTCTTTTCCTTTAATTGTATTAATGTATTCATAAATGATGTATTATATATATAATCTTACTAACTTATGAAAATTAATTATATTTTCCTAAATTTCTATGCTATATAATAATGACCTCATACACATCATTTTAAACCCCAATATATTTATGAAATTCATATCATCCGAATAATATATATTCATATAAAAATCAATTAATCCTTAATTGTTTATATCTATACCTATCAACACATCTTTTTTTACGATCCCAATTTGTGGATTTTTTCCGTTGAAACCGAATATTAAAAGTCCATTTTATTGATATATTTTGTTAGTTTTAGAATCCTTAATGGATTTTAACATAAATAATAAATAAATTTTAATTTTCGCCTAACAATTTCTAAAATGTAATTATATAAGTAATAAAACATATAGGTTAATCCAAATTTAGGATGAATAATAATTTATTACTTTTTTATGTCACTTTTTTATATTCTGTATTTCTAATCTCCTAATTAAAACATGGTGAAAATTAATTAAAAATATTTTACTTTTGATACCAATATATATCATGATTATCATTATATATCATTTATCGTATATAATTACGAAGGACTATTATACGTTGATGAATTAGGGTTAATTACTTGCAACCATTAATATAAATTATTATCCATGCTAAATTCAAGACTCCAATGGCCACTACTTTGAAAGGATATGAAACACTGGAAGAAAAAACAAACGGTTAATTAACTTCAATTTCATTGAATTGATTGTCATAAATTCAATGGCCACTGTTACAAGCTCATCGGCTACTCAATATCTTTATATATATATGATCAATGAAAAAGGGTATGGGGTCGAGTCTTCCGTAAATTTCTTAAAAGTTAAAGACCAAAACAAAAAAATATAAGTACAAGAGCTCATAAAAAAAACAGGGGAGCTAGGAAAGGAAAAATTCAAAGCTCTTTTTTGCTTTTTGGACTGGGTCAATACTCGGTACGTATATACTCTCTTTTTCGATTAATTTATTTTATATGCCAACAAAATACTTTGAAATCCATGTTTTTATTGATATAATTAAGGTAAATTCCTGTAGTCTTTAATTTATATAAAAAAAACATCAACAGTGAAAAAATCAAAGGAGAGTTGAACAAGAAATTAAAATTAAGAGTTTGGAATGGGAATCGTTGATTTTTTTAAAAAGGCTATCAACACGTTCAATTACTTCAAATGTATAAGAAATGTGATTTTAGCATTACTAGCTACTTTGACAAGACTTAAAATTTTCAAACACCATTAGCTAGAAAAAGAGGCGAAGAAACTGACCACTAACACTAAACCGATGGTGAGCCCGAATCAATCATCATAAGCCTTGAATATGAAGATCAAGACACATGATGAAGAAACTCATAAATACATTAGCCGGCGCGATCCAATTCCACAATAGTCAAGTATTATTATATCTATACTTTTGCAAGATTCATCTATATACAAAAAATAGGATGGTATAATAAAAGGTCTTAACAAGATTTCATTATTCGTTTTTTCAAAAGAAAAAAAAAACTCAAATCCACTTCATCTATACACAATTAATTTTGATTCAATATTTATAATAAAATTATAAATTAAATTTCATGTAAGTATAAGATATCAAACTAGGATATAAACTATACCATAGGTCCATAATATGTCATTGACAATCAGAAATAAAATTATTTCTTCAAAAATAAAACATTGAACATAAAAAAAGGGTTTTATTTTGAAAATGCACCTTATATAACAGAGTTTTTTTTAAACCTTTTATTTTAAAAAACCAAAAAACGTAAATAAATAATTTATTCAGTTGAAACGCCAACCTCTATTTTTCAGTTAAATGTTTCAATTTTTAAAGATATTTTATGTCATAAGACTATAACCAAAATGTTTTTATTTAACTATTTTTTTTAAAAAAACACCATATATAATAACTTTATTAAACAAAGCAATTTCAAATTGATTATTTAATTAACAAAAATATTTTATATAATATAATCCAACTCCTTTAAAAAAAACTACAAAGACAAGTTGTTAAGAAAAAACTTACTATATACAATTCCTTTTTAAAAAAATGTCAGTTAAATAAGGGCATTTCAATTATAGATTAAAAAATACCACCAAAAACTTCAAATTTTAGTTGTAAAATAAAATTTGGTGCTTCAATTGATCGAATACATTATATTATATTAAAAAAATTATTTTACAAGGTGTCTTCTTGCATAGCAAAACTTATATTTAACTTAAACAAAATTATCGGAAGTATATAAAACCAAGATTTACGTAACTTGCATAGCAAAACTTATATTTAAGTCCCTACGCACGGGTATGCCTTGGCTAGTAGCTCCTAAAATTAAGTGCACAAAATTCATTTATTTCCGAACCAAATTGATGAAATTCATATCTAATTACTATATCATCCAAATCTCATCAATCTTATATTCTTATCCATGAAAATGCTCTCGATTAACAACGAAATCGTTATTCATAGCCAACCGAATCCTTTCTTTATTAAAAAGAAAATCAAGTACAAACTACTAAAACTAGACTTTTCCACATTAGATACCTCATACCTTCGAAGTTCCAACTCCGAAAAGTTTCTACAAAACAAAGTATGAAACCGACGAGGTGGTGGCGTTGACCGTTGACTACTCCGACTACCATCTTCGACCGTTGCCTCTTTCCAATCCCTTTTACTCCCTCGACTCCACCCTCCCCTAATCCCCCTTCCAAAAAACCCTAGAAATTGCGAAATCAATCCCATCAGGGTCGTCCTCAATTCCCAATTTCACCGGAGAAAATGGACCATTCGGCTCAGGAATCTCACCTCCGACAGGATAATTTGGTCACCTATGACTCCCCTTACCCCCTCTACGCCATGTCCTTCTCCGCCGGCGGCCACCTCCCCCGCCGCGCCGGCCACACCTACCTCGCCGTCGGCAGCTTCATCGAGGAGTACAACAACCAGGTCGACATCCTCACCTTCGACGACGAAACTCTAACCCTAACCCCCAATCCATCCCTCTCCTTCCCCCACCCTTACCCTCCCACGAAGCTCATGTTCAACCCGAATCCTTCCTCCCCCGCCCTCCTCGCCTCCTCCGCCGACTTCCTCCGCCTCTACAACCTCCACGGCACCGACGCCGGATCGCCGGTCTCCGTCCTCAACAATTCCAAGTCCAGCGAGTTCTGCGCCCCGCTCACCTCCTTCGATTGGAACGACGTCGTCCCGACGAGGATCGGCACCTCCAGCATCGACACTACGTGCACGATCTGGGACGTCGAGAAGGAAACCGTCGAAACGCAGCTGATCGCGCACGATAAAGAGGTCTACGACATCGCCTGGGGAGGCGCCGGCGTTTTCGCCTCCGTCTCCGCCGATGGCAGCGTCCGCATCTTCGATCTCCGCGACAAGGAGCACTCAACCATCATCTACGAATCGCCGGAGCCGGACACCTCGCTGCTTAGGCTCTCCTGGAACAAGCAAGACCTCAGCTACATGGCTACGATCCTGATGGACAGCAACAAGGTGGTGATACTCGACATTCGCTCTCCTACAATGCCTGTGGCGGAGCTCGAGAGGCACTCGTCTAGCGTCAATGCCATCGCCTGGGCGCCACGTAGCTCCAAGCACATCTGCTCTGCTGGAGACGACGGTCAGGCGCTCATCTGGGAGATGCCTACTGTGGTGGCTAGTCCAAGCGGAATCGATCCACTCTCGGTTTACTCTGCTGCGTCGGAGATCAATCAGTTGCAGTGGTCTGCAGCCCTGCCTGACTGGATTGCCATCGCCTTTTCGAATAAATTGCAGATGCTGAAAGTTTAGAATTTCTGCAACATGAGTGCTGATGTTGCCTCTAGTGATTTTGTTTTTCATCTAGCAGTTTGCAGCTGTATGAATGATATGGATTGCCTTTTTAACATCAAGAAAAGGTCATTTGTTGTTGAATTCGAGAGGATCTTCTCTTTTCGTTCCAACTTGAAGTGAAGTTGGTTTCGAGTGCAAGGAGACGGCGAGGAAACTGATGCATTCTAATGGCAAAAGATCTTGAAAATTGAAATGGTATCATGTAGGATGGTTTTTTATTTCACTGAAAGCAGCTACTAGGTTCAGTTTGAAGGCTGATACTGTGATGTTGATGAACAATGAAATCTGTTAAATACTTACTGTATGATACTATGGTATGTTAGATGAGCAGTGGTGCTGTGATTAATACCATGTTTTCTGGCTACGGATCTTTTCATCCTATGAGTCGCCCTTCATCCATGATATTGATAACTCTTTAGATTAGACGCAATGTGTTGATTGTTTATAAAGAGCTTATTGCGCTTTATAACGTGTAAAGGCTTGAAATTACTCTTATTCTTGCAACTTTTAGTTATGGTAAAAATTGAAGCACAATCAATGAAGGAGCTGATCAAAATTTTCCCTGAGTAAATCTTGATTGTTGTCTATAATGTATTGTCTGTGACAGTAGGATCTATAAATTTGATATTTTGATTGAAATTCTGAAAAAGAATAACTTCTGTCATACAATTAACCTCCTCTAACAGCCTCATTATAACAACTTTTGCGCTCGTAAAAATTTCAAGTGCACCCATAATATATAAAGACTAATAAGATTTATTTGTGATCGTTGTTCATCGTTGTCAAGTAGAGTTATCGACATATCAACATGGAATCTACAGAGTACCAAAGAAAAATTGTCATGTACTCTAGTCATGCTGAATAAGAAAAGAGAAAAGGTTATATCTGCTCTGCTTTGGGATTCACACTACAACAAAAGAGAGGGCTTGGATTAGCTAGTTAACCACCAACTGAAGCATAATCGACTTCTGGATTCGTTGGAGGAGGGTCAGGAGGGATGCGACGAACAAACTGTCCCTTCACGCGTGGGCGCTGGTCTGCTAGCTTCTTCCTGCTTTCGTATCGGACCTGTAGATGAATTTTACTGATAGTTAGCAAAAAGAGCACACAGTTGCAATAAACCATATTATTGATGCTGATCAACATTGTTTATTACCTTCTTTTCGTAGCATCTTTCTTTTCTCTTCAAACGGAATTTCATGAGTGCAGCTTCTCTTTGATTTCTCTTGTCCAGAGGGAGGAATCTCTCGTCGACATTCCCATTCTCTGAGGCAGCAGCTATCGGATGGACACTCGGGATCACATTGCCGTTACTAGCACACATGCTTCCAGGCCAATTCGTACGAGCCACAGCACCGTTGCTGAAGCTGTCGCTGCCACTCTGATCAGTGGCAGGGGAAAACTGAGTGTTTTTATCCATACTATCCATCTGCTGCTCCTGTCTTTCGCGTTCATCAATACATATAAAACGCTGCTCATGGAAAATGGCAGATTCTGCACCAAAATGCTTCAAGGAATCGGGATCTCTTGTTGCAATATGGATAGGGTACTTTCTTTGTTGCTCATAAAGTAATGCCACTTCAGGTTCTTCCCGGTGGTGCATCGGAAGAGATGCTGCACTCCTATTATAAGTAGATGACCCTTCCTTGGTCTCCGAGTAATTGGCTTGAACATTGATGGACATACGCTCAACAGCATGCCTTGTGCTCTCAATTGGCAGATGTTGTGATTGCTTGTTAGTGTACCTATTATGGTTTCATTTACTTGATCAGCACAACAGCATTCATGATTGAATTTTTTCCGGTTTCGGAATGCATACAAGTTGTACATCAAGGATCAAAATAAGAAGGTGAAATACCGTGAGAAGGCAGAAACATTTGAATGGATCAGCACATTCTTCTTTGGGTTTGTGTTGCTTTCAAGGCCAGGAAGTTGAAACCCTCTCCAGGAAAGATTCAGGTCCGATGACTCGAAGATTTTTGGTCCATTATTCAAACACGAACCACCATAGGCGCCCTTGTTATCAAAAGCTCCAATCAAATCAATTGCTTCTCTAGAAGACTCAGTACGGGTAGTAGGCCTTTCACTAGCTTGAGAGCCAAGATCATTACCAATCTCAAAAAGATTATGCCCTTGTTTTCCTCCATGTGTATACTTGCTCTTGGAAAGATCTTCATCTGCACCCAAAAGGTGAATTCGTGTAAGAATCTCAAAAAAGAAACATCGATAGAAATTGTAATAGAAATTATTAGAAGTAAACAACTCCAACCAACAGAATCTATGCAGTCTATACTGTAAGTTAAGGTTTCACATTTCACTCCCTTCCCATTGCAACATTTTCTGTTATGAACAAAAAAAACTCTAATGTAATCTTGATGAAGAAATGGAAGAAGGGAAACTAGTTTTCACACCTGCAACTATATTCGCACGTGTACATGAGTTCTTTACTGAGCCGTCATCATCTTGTGGATCCATGGCATCACCAACAGGAGGTTGGAGGCTCATTGATATAGAGAGACCTTTAGACTCTTCTTCAGCATATGAACTTCTGGCTTCCAAGCTAGGGTTCGTACAAGAGCTCTGCACGAGAAGTTATAGAACACCATTACTATCTTTAAATTGACAGAAATCAAAGTCAAGTAAATGATATATATGATTCCAGAAACATGATATGTGCTGATTTCTGTTAATTCTTAATCTCAAGAACTCAACAATGATGCTGAAAACCGGTTTTCTTGGCAAGATGCTGAAATCAGATTCAAGTTTATCTCCAAAGCTAATACAGAGCTATTACAGAGACAGAAATATCCATATGTTTGTAAATCCTGGTGTTTCAAAGAGATTAGAATCGCCAACCTGAGCATCACTTCCTTTCTTGAAGCACGCATCTTCTGTTTGAAGAAGAGTTTTAGAGCCGCTTGAACGATCACTACCAGTGTTGTTTTCAGCAGTTGCCTCATCAGCGATCAGTGGTGCAGCACTCTCAACTTGAAGACTTAACCCACAGCCTATTGCTGACTGACACTAGCATAAATCAAATTGAGAAATTAGCTTCTTATGTGCCGAATTATATACATCAGTGAAAAACTTCAACGATAAAAGGATGAATTGAGCTTACAGATTGCCTTCTCCAGACGTGCTGCCACAGGTTCTTCAGCTCATTGATCCTGATAGGCTTCATGAGGAAGTCAGCTGCACCTCTCATCATACATTTATGCACCGTTCCAATCGAGTCATGAGCGGACATTACTGTTTGCCATGGTTCATAAAACAACAATTAGAACTAAGAAAAGTACAATCAAATTTGTGGAAAGAGTTTGAAATGGTCAGGAAGCATACTTATGACAGGGATGTTTTTGCATAAGTTGTCTTCCGCGATCAATGTGAGAAGGGCAAATCCAGATATCGATGGAAGATCAATCTCTGTCAGTATGAGATCAATGGTCTGCGACCTTTCCTTCAACACCTCCCAAGCTCTCAAGCCATCAGCAATGGCAGCAACTATAACATACAACAAGCTAGTTTGTGTCAAAATACCTATAAAGCAACATGAACAATTCCAATAGCAAAATATCTACACACTACCTATTAAAGATTGAGCCTTTCAAATCTGTCAAAAGAAGGCCAATCTAATTTGGAATTTGAGTCCTAAACTAATACGGAGTATGTAGTTATCACAAATTCGATGTACACACACTCATCATGCTTTATAGTTTCATTTTCACCAAAAAAAATCATGCTTTATAGTTTCATTGATTAGCCATCAAACTTCCCCAATTATACTTATCAGTTATCACAATTATCTTCACCTAACAAAGTCTGAACTCTGAAATGCTAAATATGATTACAGCTACTAACAACACAATTCATAGCAGTAAAGTCAAAGATCAAAATCAAGAAGTTGAAGAAAGCATCAAATCATGGGGGTTTGATCACTGACCTTTGTAATTGCATTTCCTGAGAAGAGCAGAGATGATCTGACGAGTGGAGTCATCAGATTCAACCAGCAAAACCCTAACCGCCATTTTCGGAAGAAACCTCTCCCATCTAACAACTGGACTCGACCCATCTTTACAGCTGTTCCTGCTCCTCGTCTCCTCTCCTCTTTCATCTTCCTTCATCTCCACATCCATTCCCATTGCCTTTTCTTCACCCATTTCTCAAAACCCAACACACAATTCAAAAGAATCAAAACCCAAATCTACCCAATGCCCATCACATCTCCAAGTAGAAACCTAGAAAAACCCCAATTCAAAGGTAACCCAGATAAGTCGAGAAAAGGGAAATGGAGACGTAGATACAAGAGATTGGTGGTCTTTATTAAACTCAGAAAAATCTAAAAATATCTAAAGATGAAATGGGACCGGTGGGATTGGGTGGGCAGTTCAATGTGGGAAGTCCAGACTGGACGATTTTATTTGAATTGGGAAAAAGCAATGGATTGATGTACGGTGTAGGTCTAATCTAGAAAAATCTATGGCGGGGAAAAAAATATCTTAGTTACAGTATCCCTTATGAGGTCGTTTTCAGTGTACGTGGAGGCCCAATCTCTGATCTCTCTGTAAACAATCCTTACTTTTTTCCTCACATGAGATATTTATTTGTGTCCAATATTTTCTTCATATCTTTCTCGCCCTTTTGGCTAAGATCAAATGGAGCATAAATTTATAGCAGTATTTAATTTTAAATTAATGATTGACATTTATATTTTATTAGCCACTTTTTTTTAAAAAAAAATTGAGTTGAAAAAAGTTGTTTAATTGTGAGAAATACAATTTTTAGAAAGTTACTTCTTGGAAATTAAATTCCATTTCCAAATTCCCGTAGAATGTACTTTCAGATAATTGGAAAAAAAATTATTTGGTAAAATTTTAGTATTTAAAAATATAAATAGAAAAAAAAATTACATGAAAAAGAGGGGAAATTGAACTTACCTTTTTTTTTTTGAGCAACATCAACCTTAGATTACTTGATATCATCCATACAAATGAGTCTTAAATCAAACGGAATCAAAGAAACGTCATCAATAAACAACGGCTCAGCAAGCCTAATTTTTGCCAAAAAATCTGCAGCTCGGTTCGAGTTCCGCCGAATGTGACTCCACCTACATTCTTTATAGGTAAGAGAACTTCCTATAATTTAGAGGAATTGAAATTTTAGAGGGTGGTGTGTCTTGTCAATAAATGTTAACAATAGTTGAAAATCAAATCACAACTAAAATTTCAAAGTTGTGGACATTTATTTACTAAATATTCACTATAAGTGCCTGGATTATAATACTACTACAATACAACTTGAAATGCATATTATTTCCAATTTTCAACAAAACAAAATAAAATAAATTTGTGATATTTTGAACAAAAATAGTGGTTGCATACATTGTAACTGTGAGTGTGTATACAAATACAGTAATCCCAAACAAATCAGACCTCTCACCAAAATTCAACAAAAATATTCGTTGGGATATTTTAATTGGGTGGGTACGAAATAGTGTGGGATATTTTTGAGAATGTTGGCCTAGTGGGAAGAAAAGTGAGGCCCTCCTCCAAGTGGGCCCCGCTCCAAGGAAATAAAGAAACGAGTGGTGAGTAGGAAAAGTCGAAACTGGTGGGACACTGTTGTAGAAGATACTTATGAGATATTTTAGAGTGGGTCCCAGATGGGCTTGATTGGTGAATAGCTGCCTAACACGTCAGCGGCTACTTTGTAGGGTTGGAGAGGGTGGAACTGTGAGGGGAGATAAGTGCCACTTGCCCACTCTTTGTGGCTCTCGATTGTCATCCATTACATTTTAATTACTTTAATATACTCCCTCTAACCAATCTCCTCCCCTTTTACTTATTTAATCCATTAAAATAAAGAAAAATGACTTTTGTTTTTCTATTAGGTAAGGATTCGAGTTTAGATATATCTGAATTTCGATGACGGTACACCGTCAAAATATATAATAAAAAAAATAGAATAGGTGCAATAGAAATAAGTCCAAGTACACCCCATGAAAAACAAAAAAACTAGGCAAAATTAAATAATACTAACCGTTAAATTTGAACCAAAAATAATATGAATAAAAAAATATTGGAATGATGCAAAATATCAGCTTATAAACAAAAAATAATACAAACTTTAAAATCAACTAAAATAATACTAACTATAAAAATTTGATTTAAAATTATGCAAAGTTTTGAACTTGAATTAGGGGTGAGAATCAAAACAAAATTTTATTTATCAAAATTACAAAAATAATTTATAATGAGTTATACTTGGTACCAATCCGCCTTTATTATATTTTAAATAGATCGAAATTACTATTTGTTTGTTCAACTTTGCATAATACAACTCAATTTTTCAAATTACGGACAATTACATGAATTCTAGACTATGATTATAGCCTATTTTATCCGTAAAATTAGTAAAAAAAAATATCTTTTATTACCAACTAAGCTAATCTATCTTTATGATTATTCTATTTAAAAAATTTCCATAAATAAGTCCATAAATTTATTTTAGGTTTTTCTTCTATGTGCTATGGGCTCAAATACATTTTATTGAATAAAAAAAACAAATTACATATGAGTTATAACTCACATGAGAAAAGCTTAATTCCTTTTAAATCGTCTAATATATTAAAAGATGGAATATCTAAAACCTTAAAAGGTATTTAAAACTAACATCAAAATAGGAGCAACACTACCAAGTTAATCCTCCGCCCCTTAGAGCAAGCCCAACAGCTTCTCTAAAAATTCTCTATTATGGAGAGAAAAATATCAAAATCTCTATAATTTTTATACTCTAACCCCAACAGCTTCTCTATTTTACCTATTTATACATTTATTATACACTATAATAAATACATAAATTCATAATTTAATAAATAAAATATTAATAAATTAATTAAATCAATACTCTCTCCGTTAAGAAAAACATGTCGTTTTAGGTATTTTGGTGTTCACTTTCCAAAATTACCCTTGTAATGATTAGACATTTGTTAGTTGTAGTTTTCAATAAAGTGAAAAAGTAAAGTAATAATTAGGGGTATAAGTGTATTTTTGTTTGCTTTTATTTGCTTTCTTAAAACATGTGCAAATGTCTAAAACGACATGTTTTAATTAACGGAGGGAGTATGTAACAACCAATGAATAAATTGGTAGACATGGGAAGGAGTGAATGCATTTAATTTTACAGATTTTAAGCCTTCCTCTAAATTTAGAGATTTTTTTTCTCTTTCCTCTCATTTCTCTATTATAGAGATGGGTTTACAAAAGTTGATGGGGTTAAAAAAGCTATATTTCATCTAAAATTGCATATTTTCTCTATTTTACATAAGCTGTTGGGGATGCTCTTACCTTTTAAATCGTCTAAACTCCCAATATATTCTTTTCACTGGTTTTACAAGTGTTTCAAGTTTTTCGTTTGTTTTGAGTGTTCCACCCAAAATAGATAGTAATGGACCAATTCATTGAGTTGTGGTCTAAGTTGGGCCATTTCATTTCCTCCAATTTGGGCCGGGGGCATGCCTCGCTTCATGTGCTTTTTTCATAGGAGCGATATATCAAATTTCCATTATGGAATGAATCACCGGAAAGGACTTGTGGGTACTAGGTAGTACCCATAGATTTCTGGTTCGAATCCCGGAATGACCGCTCTTTATTTACCAATTCAAGAGTTATCAAATTTGGATATGTTTAGTATAATATAACTCATGATCTTATTAAATTTATTTTTATTTTTGAAGAAAATATACTCATACCAATTTTAGTTAGTTTTAAAATAGAATTATTATTATTATTATTTTCAATTTCAACAAATTTATAGATACACCACCAAAATTACCCCATAGTTTTCACGTAGAATATGGGTTCGTATGAGACGGTGTTAATAAATTGACTAAAATTATAAACAGGGTAAAATTTATAAAAGTGTAAGTAAAAGTAGTTAAAAGTTTAAACAATAAGATAATCTCCGTATGGGGCGAAAAACAGTTTATTTGTAAAAAAAATGGAGTTTATTGGGTTGTTATTAGGGGTATTGTGGTACTTTTAAACCAAATAGGATAAAAGGGGAGGGGTGAAAACGTCTTTTTGCAAAATAAACACCTAAAATAGCACCATTTTCTAGCTTCTTTTTTAACACTTTTTTTTTAATAGTTTTTACTTGTTTTTAGACTGTCATACACCCATTTAACCTACTTAAAAAAAACACATATTTGTACTTAATTTTTAACTAATTTTTTACACACACGGGTGTTAATCCTCTGTCCCCAATCCCGTCCCCTCTCACATAAATTCTTTATTTTTTTGATTCTTTTAATCTTTTTTTAATATAATTTATTTTTGTTTTTTCTTTTAAATTGGGTTTGTGAGTAGAGGAGGTTAGGGGATAGGAGGGCGGGATATATTGAAGGACAGGGGATTTGAAGCCATACACACCCTATGTAATTTTGCCAATTTAGATCCCCTATAACACTTTATGTGTTACACTCGATGTTACACGTAATTATTTCGAATATAAATTCACATTAAAAAATTTTTAAAAATTATATTTATACTCTAGACCCTTATATTAATAGGTCTATAAAATTTTATTATTAAAATATATGTTTTAAAAAATATAAAAAATATTTTCTAAAATAATCATTCTTTTAATTATCTATATTTTTTAATAATTTTTTTTCATAATAAAAGTTTATAAACATGTTAATAGAAGTGTACGTATAGAATATAAATATAATTTTTATAATTTTTTTTAATGTGAATTTATACCCAAAATAATGAAGTGTAACACTTGGTGTTATAGGAGATCATAACTGTAATTTGGCCTAGAGTAAAATATTAGCAGTCACATAGCAAAGAGATCGAATTTTTTTCGAAATATTCATAAATAACTAAATAATTACGAAAATATTCAAGCTTTCAAAATAATTACAGAAATATTCATTTTTTGCAGGTGGAGCAAAACAACGCGGACCCAGACCGTATTTTATTCATAGAGCAAGAGAGAGAATCGGCACCTGGGTAATGGTTTGAAATTTACGAAAGAAACGCAGTCTGGGACCGCGTTTCTTCTTTAAAATAAAATGGAAAATAAAAGCAGCTGCCTACCTGGCACTAGAAACGCGGACCCAGACCGCGTTTCTAGTGTTGACTGGGGACCCACTCGTCAGCTATTGCTGACGAGGATGGGACACCATAGAGAAACACCGTCCCAGACCACATTTCTCTATTCGGTTCCAGGAAAAAAAAAGTCAAACGAAAATTAATTCGGTGGTTGAAACTTTACCCATAAAACGCGGTGTGGATCCGCGTTTTTCATTAAAACCCTAAAAAAAACCGCCCTCGGTCTCCACTTCATCTTCTTCCTCCGTCTCATTCATTCGGGTGTTGTTCTTCATCCTCCGTTTCCTTCGTTCGGTGTTTATATTCTCCCTCAACCTTAAACGCCCATCTTCTCTTGTAATCCCCTCCATCTTCAAAGGTTATCCGCGCCTTTATTTGCTCGAGTAATACAGATTCGAGGTTAGTTTTTTTTTTCTGTTTTTGTTTTGAATGATTATGTGGTAGGAGATGTTAAGGGTTGTTCTTGGTTTAATGGTGTGATAATTGCGTGTTTGTGACAATAATTCGAGTTTAGTGTGATTTCTTTATATATAAAAAATTGGTTTGAAGGATTATGGATTAGGATATGAGATGTTAGGGGTTAAATAATGGTTTGATAGTTGAATGTTTGAAGATGTTGATTAATTAGTGATTATTATAGATCCGAAATCTTATGATAGTTGTAGATCCGAAATTGTGGGATGATTGTAGTTGAAACGATTAAATTGTATGAATATGGGAGGAGAATATGTTTTAAGTGGCATGAAATAATAAGGGAGTATATTTTTAGTGGCATGATAGATTTTGATAGATTCTATATAATAGGATAATAATAGATTCTGTATTAGATTTTTTTTTATTATAAAAGAGTAATTTAATTAGGTTAAAAATATATAGAAGAGAAGATGATGCAGATAATAGATTTTGATTGTTAAGCGATTGTAGGTTAAATAATTTTGAAAGGCTTGATAAAAAAATAGATTTAGTATGTAATTTATTTGGGATTCTGAACAAATTAAATTCTTTGTCTTAGGGAGGCAAAAATGGTAATGCAAGTGAATCTCGGTCCGCTGGTGAATGAGGTGCTCCATAGACAGCATCTTCATAGGTCAACTGATATGTGGAATCGGGAGGAATATGTAAGTACATAATGTTTTCATGACATATACAATTACATGAAACGTTTCAAACATATCAGATGCTTATGCTTGTCAGTTTTATATTTGTAGACGAATGGTGTGATCCAACATAGACTGCACTTGCGTAAGTTTGGGCGAGATCTAGCTCCTGGCCCTAGAGTGATGCAGTACATAAAGGCGGCAAGATTCGAATGCATCTACAAGCTTGGATTTAGGTTTGAGCTAGACAACGACTTACTCACGACGCTGATAGAAAGATGGAGGCCACAATCACGCTCTAGAATGTTTCAGTTATATTGGGGTTACGTGTTGATGGTCTCGCAGTTACTGAAACTGCATGCTACGATTGGCCAACTATCGTTGAAACATTGCTCAAGCAAAGACCCCCTCCAAATCATATTAGGGGTTCGTCGGTGAAGGTGGCATGGCTTCGAAAACTTCTATAGAGTTCTTGTTGCCCTCCAACAGTTGAATCTTACTAAATGAATAAAAGGTTTATTCAGACATTATATCACAATCAACAACTTATAAAATTAATATTAATTAGAAGTTTAATATCAAACTAGATGAGATGAATTTAACTCAATTGTTAAATTCATAGTAAAAATATATAGAAACTATATGTTCTTAGAAAATAGATGGAGGTGCCCTTTCATTAATTTTTTTGCATGAAGATGATTATTGTTACAAATCTATTAACAAATTAAAAAAATAAGATTTGGTTACTCATGCATTAATACACCAAATGCTAACAAAGTAGTTGGAAAGAGTCAAATTTCTTACAGTCTAATAGTATATGCAAAACAAATGGAAGAAATTTTAAAAAGATGTGGAGTTAAATAATGTAAGCTTGTATTCTTTAAGATCTTTTTAAAGAAGAAAAATTGAAGAATGAAGAAATAGAGGCAGAAAATGATAAATATGTTAGTTATGTTAAATTATATTATTTATATACTAGAATTTTTTTAATAATCAGTTGGACTAACGAGTGGTTAAGCGGGTCAGGTAATGAGTTGGGCAACGGGTGGAAAACATATCACCCATCACCCATTTCACCTGATCCATCACATCAATCCTATCCTTTTTTTCCCGGGTTTTCACCCTTGTAATTGGATCGGGTGGGTCAGACGAGTTGGTCACTCATGGTGATTTTCATCCATAAACAGCGAGTCGTGTTTGTGCTTGACTTATATTATGCTTGATTATTTGATTTTTTTTTGTAATAATACTGCTTGATAGTGGCTTGAAATTGTGTTGGATTTGTGTTAAAAACGACACGGATTTTAGGTAGGCACCTTTAGTATGTCCTAGATGCTAGTCTGATAAGACATTTTTTTTTATCTAGAGTATATACGCTTGGTAGTGTAGTGATCCCTTGTGGATTTTGGGGTTTAGTTGTAGGTACATTACTCTCTACGTATTAGCGATATGATAAAATTAATTTTATAGATTTGTATATATCTAATTATGATTGTAATCTATCTAATTAAGGTTTTAAGTTACTCTCCTCCTCCTATGTAATATCTATATATTCCTAGGGTTTTGAATAAGAAAAGTATCTTTTTCCCTCAAATTATAATCTTTACATGGTATCAGCATAATCCTGCGATCATCACGATCTCAAACCCCTACAGCCTTCGCCCCTATCCCCCACCTCCGCCAATCATGTCCGACAACTCGTCCATGTTCATCATCCTCCAAATATTTTATGTGACAATCTCAATGTCATCTTCTTGGCTGTGCATCCAGTTCTTCGTCAACGGTCTAAACACATCAAGTTAGATTATCATTTTGTCCGTGAACAGGTTTAAGAAGGTGATCTCATTGTTCTTCATGTTCGCTCTTCAAATCAAATCATTGATATTTTCACCAATGTTGTGGGGACTACTCGTTTTCAATAGCTACGTTCCAAGCTCTTGGTTCATCCACCATGAGCTTGTCGGGGGCTATTAGCGATATGATAGAATTAATTTTATAGATTTGTATATATATAATTATGATTAGGGTTTTAAGTTACTCTTCTCCTCCTATGTAATATCTATATATTCATAGGGTTGTGAATAAGAAAAGTATCTTTTTTCCTCAAATTATAATCTTTACACTATGCATCAAGATGGATATGATGATCATGCTTTGGGGTCGACTCGTGCACTTGAGTTGAAGGGATTGGGTTTGGTAGTCTTTTGACATTTTGAACTTACTTTATTACTACTTGGGTTTCCGACTTGTTCTGGTCGAAGACCCCTTTGATGCTGTATTTGACTTACTTTTAAACTCTTTAACTTATCCATGTCTAGGGTCAGACCCCTTAGAAACTTTGAGTCATGGACTCTCATACTTGAATTTACAATTTATATATAGTTTTCTTACTTTTCGTTGCAAGATCTGTATGTAACTCTTGACACCTATGAACACGATTTCCTATTGGAATTCGGGTGCCACATACCGACTAGGCCTATTAGGTCTCGTCGTTACAGTAATGAACCCCATGAATGCATGCTATGATATAATGCAATATTTTTTAAGAAAAATTCGAGCTTAGACAAGCCTGAAGCTCGAGAGGGCGATAAGTCAACAAACGACAGACCGTTAAACATACAATATAAATACAAAACAACGTGCAAAATATCAGGCAATACAAACAACGAAAGATGAAACAACAAACCAAAAACTTGCAAGTTGGGGATATAGACTACGGAGTACGGATGAAGCCAAGCACCATCTTGAAATAGAACTGTTGGCCAGCAATACTTTATGCATCCCTGTGGACAGTGAAGATGAACCTCTAAGGAATCTTTCCATATAATTAAGGAGTCGCCCTGTACACACTACCGTGATCCAAGCCAATTCTGATTCCGAATGTCAAAACCCCAACAAAGCAATAGATGGCCCAAGTCACATCAAGCGAAGATGAACCTAGCCCAATCAAAATGCACCCATAAATTATTACTAATCTAATATTACTTACTCAAGTCCTAGCGGGTTTTAGGACAAGAAGGAGCTTTTTTTAGACCCTAACGGGAATTTGGTTAACCATTCGGGGTTCTGTTTAAATCCTTACGGGAATTTGTTCAAGCCCTTCCGAGATCATGAGATAGGTATGTTCAAATCCTTTAGGAATTAAGCCCTTTCGGGATTTATATATAAAAAATGATGTGTGTGTATATATATAAACCTGTAGCGTTTCTTTTTTCTTTTGTGATTAGTCTTGGCGTGCAAGGAGAAAATCTTGCACGCTAAGGAGGAGAATCCCCTTGCAGGCTGCACCAAAAAATTGTGGCGTGCAAGCCCCATTAAACGATGCTTGCACACCAAGGAGGTAAGGAGGAGGACACGTCTCCAGAGGCCCACTCCGGCGGCGAGCGGTGGCGAAGCCCCCAGGTTGCGCACTAGCGATGATGAGGGCCAACCCGACACCTTGACCCATAGAAAACCACGATTCTAAGGAGAACGATGGCGGAGACGCCGGAGAGGAGCGCAATAACCCCCAATCCAAGTCGAACGGATGGGCGATGAGAGTTCTTTTTTATGATTGTTGGCTTGATAGATACCGTTGGCACGGAGGAAGAAAAAAGTGAAGCCAAGATGAACTTGTTGTTGGGGATATCTAAAGGGTTCTCGGATAGATTTCGGGGTCGAAAGGAGACAATTTGCAGAACGAAGGCCTTAGCAGAGGGATCGGGCACGAAGGTCCAGACGCCAAGACCGACCAAGGAGGAGGAGGAGTAGAGACGGTAACGAAAGTGGCGAATGAGAAGACCCATCCAAAACTGGTAAGACAGATCCACAAAGCCCACAGTAAGTTCACAAAAACAGCTAGTGCGAACATCGATTGCAAAAACCCATAGGGATTTGGCCTATACAAACTCAGACAGGGAGATTTTGGCATGGTAGGATTTCATAAGGGAGTGGATGAGATTTTTGAGGTGCGGTTGCAATTTAGGGGTTTTCCTGTAATCAAATTCTAGAGAGAAGACAAAAGCCTTCTTTGTAGAATGAGGTTAAATTAGACCCCGGCAAACGCGGACGCGGGTCGGACTTTATCCGAAAATTTGACCCGCAGTTGCGGGCGCGGATCGGGCTAAACCCGCTTAACGTGTTGGAAGTCGTGTCCAAGCTCGTTCGCAAATGCGAGTGCAGGTAGCTCGTGGGTACCGACAAAAAAAACTATTTTTTTATAATGTTGTTAATATGACCTCTTTTTTTTTTTTGATTAAGTAAAAATTTGACCACCGGACAGGCCCGGTTGATCGAGAGGCCGTAGAAAACGGCGACGGAAAGCCCGTCATACAAGCAGATACAACCAAAGTAAAGTAATCCCACAAAATCGAGAAACAAAGGTGCAACAAATTAAGGCAAACACTAGCATTATCGAAACTATGAACGATCATTCAATGAAACCACTCCAGCACCAGAAAGTAGAGGCAACTCAAGGACTCCTGGGGAACTTGTGGAAACCTCAGATTTGGACCCGAACGACTACGAGCCTTCAGGTTTCGATCACGTCCACGACCTCTCGCAGACGGCAAAGGAGTAGAACACCACACCAAGGTCGCTAGTCACCAAGCCCCAACAGATAGCACCAAGAGTCTCAATCAAGGGGATTATTGTTGACAAAATAATTTAAACAAAATAATTTAACCTCAACCATGAGCGAGACCACCCATAACCTGGAGAACACCCGAAATTGCGGGATCCCCACAGGATGCGTGCCGCGCAAGGAGAAGAAAGGACCAGGACCGTCGGCCAGGGGAAGCACCCGCGTCGACGACGAACCGAGGGATGCACGGATGGAGATAGGCGCGCACACGACGCCACCCGCCGGACGCCGGAGGAACTGTACAGGCGAGCGGAAGGGAGGCATCGAAGTGTGGGATTATGATGTAGTGACCCAGGAAACCAGCGAGGGCACCGAAATCGACGGCCACCACCGGAAACCAAAGGGCGGTTACTCGATCAACCACCAATAAAGACCGATTGAGGTGTTAGGCGAATGGATTTAGGGAATTAGGGTTTGGAGACAAAAAGCCCCAAATCAATTGCTTGGTCGGGGAAACTTCGATCCGCCACCACAAGGTTTACACAGAGACTGGTGCGGGAGAAGGGTGAGCCTTGCTGATTGAGCCATAGGATGGAGTGGACTAGAGGTGGTGCGAGAGCCCGAGAGAAAGGCTGGTTTGGGGGATTGATTTGGACGGGATTTCTAGAGGTTAATATGACCTCTGATATTTTGGTAGATACAAGGATCTTGCTCATATTCCATCAATTATTAAATGAGTATATGTGTAATTGTTCTTTTAGTAAAGAACCCAAAGTTATTAAGAAAAGGACTCCATAAAAAAAATTGAAGAGTAAATTTTGCGGAAGTAAAGAGTAAAAAAAAGATAATGATCAACTATAATTTCACTAGTTGTGATTATGCTGCAAGTATGTGTTTCATGTACATAAGTTACTAGTTTTTTTTTAAGATGGAAGATTTTTAATTCTGAAGATGGAAGATTCTTAATTTTGAAGAGGCAAAGAGGAGATAATGTGGAATGTGGATTTAGGTTTAGCCTGACTTTTCTAAGTTTTCTTATAGGTATAAGTTACTGTTTTTTTTTAAAAAATTGAATAATTAATATTATTTTTTTGGTGCAATTGAATAATTAATATTAATATTATTTATTACATCTCTCCATATATATAATTATATATTAATTTTAATAAAAAAAGGTGGATATCCGTTGCGGGCCTAACGGGCCGCAATGGGCTCATTGCTCTGTCAACGCATGCGCCAAGCAACCCTCATGGGCTTCAACCTATGTCCAAGCAACGCGGGCCACCCGCGTTTGCCTAGGTCTACCGTAAATATATTTTACTATTTTTGATATAATGCAATATTGTTGCAACAAAGATGTAGGGGAAAATGGGTGGGGTTGTAGGATACGGATTCGTTATCAATGTACAACTATATATATTAGATTTTTTTTTATACAGGAAACAATTCGAGAGATTAATAACAACTTGATCCTTGAGAGGCCGACAGATGGACAAACTGTTATGATACATTACAACGAAAAACAAAACAGAAATAAATAGCGCAGCTACAAGCTAAACGCCTCATACTAAAAAAATAAAACTCGTGTGACACCACATACTTTACTCTCTCTCTCTCGTCTGTTTCTCATCCTTGTCTAAATTCTAACCCTCATCCCCTTCCTTTCACCTTTCCATCTTTCCCAATTCAACCCTAATCATCCCAAATCCCTTTGGGGCATAACAATTTGGTATCAGAGTCTACCGATTCATGGGCCAAATTCTAGATTTTTTGAACTTTCGATTCCTTACTCTACGAGATCTTTAGAAGCCATCGTCGATTTTAGACATGGAGGCAAGCAAGGAATTGGAATTGACGATGTTTGAAGAAACTCAGCTGGACACAATTGAAGATTTGTTAAAACAAATCCATCACCGTTTGGACGTGCGACAACAACAACTCGACCGATTCGAGCTACTACTCTGCCAAGGGCAACAAATTGTGTTGGATTTAGGCAAGCAGCAAGAAGATCATCAGCGAGTGATGAAGCAGAACGATGAACAGTGGGACAAATTTGTTAAGTAGATGCAAGAAAGCAGATCACGAAACAATTCGACATTGCAAGGTAGTACAATGCCGGGAATCAAGAGTGGAGTCTCGCTGATCCCGGATGTCGCAAATCTTGATGAAGGGCATAGCTGTCAAGAAGAGGACGGGGCTCTGTTTTTAAACACAAAACAAATTGAAGCCCCCCAATTTCAGACGAAAAAGAAGAAATCGACATGGTTCCAATAGACTTTGAAATATCGTATGATTCTTCAAAGGATGATATCTTGAAGAAACGTTCGAAACCGGATACCAACGAGTTCATCAAAGAAGTTTTCAAGTCGCTTGTCGATTCAAATCGCATGCCTATATGATGTAGTGACCCAACGATTTCATGGGGGATCAATGTTTGTGAAGGCCAGGGAATCAATGTAGAAGCCTCAAGGCAAGCGCGTGATGAAAACTCAACAAATCTTAAGGTTCAACTCGAGTCGTCGGAGGTAAGTTTTGACTCTCTGTACTGGAATTATGAAACAATAAAAAGGGAAATTGAGGTTTAATTTTAGGATCTTTTGATGATCACAGTTGGTTGCATACACAAAATAAAAAATGTTGGGAAGTTTTCAATTGGTAAATTGCAAATTCCTAGTGCCTACCAATCATTTGTAGAAATGCCTAAGGAAAGGGTTATGAATCTTTTGATATAAATTGCATTTGTGGAGGATAGGATCTTTGTAAGTGGGGAAATGGGACCGATTGTTAGAAATGAGCATGGACGTTCGTGCTTGGTAATTTTTGACCTTGGGGGTATGGATAACTGGGGTTGTAGAATTGATGAAGGTGGCTTAATCAACATGAGGTTCTTATCTAATCAGTTTGACTTTGAAAGGGATGTTTTCCTCTCATTACCTTTTGACAGGGGAAAGAACCTCCTAATGCTCAAGTTTAAGGAGGTGCAAAGTGATGCCTGGTATATGACCTTTGTTTGTGATGTCTGGTATATGACCTTTGTCTTTGATCCTGGTGGTAATTGTTTGCTTTGGAGGGTACTGTTATCAGCTTGTGATCAAGTGGCATACGGGTTTTCTCATCTTTGTCTAAACTCTAACCCTCATTCTAATTCCTTTCACCTTTCCTAATTCAACTAATTCCTTTCACCTTTCCTAATTCAACCCCAATCATCCCAAATCCCTCTGGGACATAACAACCGTCAAATAAAAAACGAAAACGTTGAACGAAGTCAAGCACTACCATTGTAGTATCGCTAGCTAAAGACACATCAAGAATCTATCTCCTGTGGTCAATGAAGACGAAACTTCAAGGACATGCCTCCTAGATACAGAGTCGTCTCGAGCAAAAAAAAAATCCTGTTAGAATACTTCCATTCACGGGACGAGACTCAAACTAGTTCTTAATAAACTCGTTGATTTGAAAGCTAAAAAAATTTAGATTCAAAATAAAATTAACAATAAATTTAGAAAAATTTTTAAAATGTAAAAATGAGGGAAAATGCAAATCTGGTTTTCCGGCATTCAAACGAAACGATCAGATTGGGAGTTTGTTGACTTCTTGGGCCAGATCTGGACATCTGGTAATAAAATGAGGTCGAGATCCGTTCGAATAAGCCCTTTCCTATTATTATTATTATAATACTATAATATAATCATAATTAATCCTAAAATGAGTTGTAAATATACATATAATTTGGATAGCTTATCAGTTATCACATCTCGCAAAACAAATAAGCCGAACCTTTTTAAACACATCTTAAAAATTTTCCAATTAAAAACGATCTAAAAATTGCAGAACAAAGGGAAAAAAAAAACAGAAAAAGAAATATTGATATGCTTTTATACCTTTTGAGTTTTGAAGCCCTCTCTCCTCTCTCCTCTCTCCTCCCATCTCTCTCTCTCTCTCCGAAGAAAGAACCCTAGCCCGGCAATTCCTCGTTCTTCGTCAGTAAGTCCCTTTCTCTCTCCTCTTTCTTCTACTCTCGCCCTCCTCTCTCTCTGTCTTTCTCTTTCCTTCTCCTCTTTGTCGTTATATTGATTCGTGCGTCTTCTTTCTGTATTTCTGTTCGACTGGATCTGTAACTCATCTTCGAGATCTATATCGGTTTCGTGTTTTTTCTCCATTCTGAAGCTGAGATCTGTAACTGATATTGTTCAATTTGGGGGAGGCTGTTGAAACAATGTGGAAAAATTGCGCCATGTGTTTCTCGATTAAAGATGCGTGCTTTATGTTCATCGATGTCAATGTACCATGTTATATGTTGGTTCTTAAATTTTCTGGATGCTTGATGCCCCCAAGCATGAAAAGGAAACGTGTAAGTTCGATCTGTGATGTTTTCCCTCTTAATCGAATGTTTTGTGCGCTGCATTTCTTCTGATTGGTTTTAGGGGTTTTCCCCCTTTATTTGGCTGGTTAAATTGTGTAGCAAATTCAAGGAAATTTTTTGTTTCAGGTCTGATTGACTTGTTTCCCTTCCTTTTTAATGGATTCCTGGATTCATGCATGTAGTTCTCAAATGGATGGGGACGATGCTCTAAACTTGCGAAATTGGAGCTACTATGACAGCCCCGTCCCCCCCACCGCCTACAAGAACAATCTAGGTCTGCAGCTCATGACGAACATGGTAGATCAGAAACCGTTGCTAGGGGGGCGTGATCCAACGGTTATGGGAAATGTCAATGGAGGCTTTCATCAGAGGGATTATGGGGCTCCTAGTTCACATTATCACATTGATTACATGAGGGAGGCTTGGATCCACAGAGATACCAAGTTATTTAATATGATGCCTAGAAACCCTAATTATGCAGTTTTGCCTGAGACTAATGCTGTTCATCATTATCCTGTGCAAATGATCCGACAGCCCGAGTCTTCCAATGATGAGAGGATGGTTCCTATGGAGGCGTCGGTTTGTGATAGTAGTAATAGCCCTGCTAAAAAGAGATCAGCTGTCAAAGCTGAAAAAGCCCCTAAAGCTAAGAAATCTAAGAAGGCTCCTAATGATATCAAGGATGGGAATAATGCTTCTCACCGGGCAAAAGCAGCAAGGAAGCCGGCTGAGGTTGTCATAAATGGGATCGATATGGACATTTCTAGTATCCCTGTACCTGTTTGTTCGTGCACTGGTGCCCCTCAGCAATGTTACAGGTGGGGTTGTGGCGGGTGGCAATCTGCCTGTTGTACAACTCAGATGTCTGTCTATCCATTGCCAATGAGTGCGAAGAGACGTGGTGCAAGAATAGCAGGTAGAAAAATGAGTTTGGGAGCATTTAAGAAGGTTTTAGAGAAACTAGCTGCTGAAGGTTACAACTTCTCAAATCCGATTGATTTGAAGACATACTGGGCTAAACATGGTACTAACAAGTTCGTCACGATCAGGTAGTTGTGCAATTCAGTTTTTCAACAATTGGTCTCACTTTTGGTTCAGCCTGCATTTCATGTACATATTTATGTGGCCAGGAACAGAGGCTTTTTTAAAATGGCTTGTAGTCCATGAACTTTGTTTTCTGTTACTCGTTCTTCAAATCGAATACTTGAACCTCAGAAATGTTATTTCAATTTTCTTCAATGCTCCTAGTTTTAGGATGCCACCAATGTACGGCTGCCTAATTAGGAATTCAGTCAACGAGTTTTTATTATTTCTCAAACTTTCCTTGCGACATGATCTATCAGAATATTGCTTATAGCAGTGGACTATTGTTCAATGTAAGTTTGTGTTTTTGATGGTGATGGCTTCTAAAGTATATTACTTTGGAATGTTGGCTTTTATTATTAGGAATGTTGAGTATATTGAGATACATAAATGCATTGTTACCCGGATGGAGTTGAACAAGTTTTTTTTCCCCATACTAGCAATTTTAGAAATGAATTTACTGCCCATTAGCTTTCTATAAAGGTCTTTTGCTGTTGCAATTTCTCAGTGGAAAATATTTCTTTGAAGTTTTTGTCTCTCTGTAACCGAAATCTCAAATGCATGTTAGCATATATATTGATTTATTAGCATTTAAGATTTGTATGCTGTGTTTCTCTGGTATATATTGATACTATGTTCTTTGTCTTGTTGTTACTTGCTTTCTCCAATTATCTAGTATTTATTGCTCATTTGTTTCTTCACTTTTGCCTTCTAGATATATTCGTTTAGTCCATTAGGAATTATTGTTTACAAGGGTCATCTTCCTGCTATTTCATTTCAGTTCTCACGAGGAAGCATACAGGTTTTTGAGTGGAACCTTGCTATCGATTGTTCTGTTTTCCATTCTCTTATCCCAAGTTCATATTGATGAGTGATGGATGGATGTTTCCATCATGTTTCGGGTATTGTAATGTAATTGCTTGGGTTCTTTGATAGATAAAGATCAGCCTTATCCTGATGTGCTTGTTGCCTTCTTGAGTTTGAGCTGTATTTTTTAGTTGCCTACTTGCATTGTCTTGCTGTAAGGTTGCATGATTCAACATTTAAGTGAGTTATTGGACATTTCCTGCCACTGGATCTGCCTCCATGCAAGGTATTCTTGGTGAATGTTGCATTAGTGACAATGTCATCACGGCGATGCAAATAACTGGGTTAGTGTGTTTCATTGTCCAAGGTAAACCTTGCATTTGGTTGTTTCGTTTTGTTTTTGTTTTGGCTCTGCCTTTCCTTTGCTATGCTTTGCCCGCTTTGCCTCGGCTTAGTTGTCTTTGGACTTTGGAAAATGGGCGTATACATTTAGACCCCATCATTATAAACTCCATGTAGCATTCTATAAACTCCTTAATTCATCAGGATAACTAGTCAAGACTCCTATCTAATTTTGGAATAATTCGAGATTTGATTGAGGATCTCTCTATCTCTCTAGCAGTGGAACCCTAACTTTGATGAATGTTAAGTTGTACGGAGTAATATTATGTAGGAACTGTTTTTCTTTCAAAATGAAAGATAATATCAGTTTATATTGCTCTAGAAAATAAAATTTGATGCAGCTAAATGTATAGAGATAAAATTTGACCCAATATATGCATAAGTTAGTTGTATGAACCAATCATAAGTTAGTTGTAGGACCTGTTTTTCTTTCAAAATGAAAGATAATATCATTAGATATGGATATTAGTTGTATGAACCAATCACAAAATTTTGAAATAATCAATATATGCATAAGTTAAAATTTTATTCTAAACTATTTAATCAATATACCTATACATGTATAAGATAAAATTTGACCCAATTTCATTAGATATGGATATATTTTTAGAAGAAATTAACCAATTTTAAATACTATTATATCAATCTAGAAATATATATATAAGATAAGATTTTACCTATTTTCGCTATATATGGACATATTTTTAGAATAATAACTTTATCAATATGTTACATGGTTATACTAATTAAAATAACTTTATCAATATGAACATATTTTTAGAAGATAAAATGTTTTGACGAAATCTATTATATGTGCTAAGTGGTAGATTATACTATGTCCTAATCGTAGTATTACTAACCAATTAAAAAAATGTAGCCCCACTTAATCATTTTATGGTAATACTCATCCCAATTTTCTATAAGATTTCATCAAATTTCATTAGATATGGATATATTTTTATAAGATTAATAAAACAATAGAGACTTAAGATAAGATTTGACACAATTTCTATCCTTTCATCAATTTTTTAAATATAATACGTAGTGTATTTTTTTTTTTCCCATATGATAGTGCAATCGAATTCTATTAATTATTATCAATTATATTTTAATTTACCATGTGTGCAAAATTAGAAAAAATAACACAGTTAGATGATTTACATCAGATAAAATGTGTGCAACCTTATCAACCACTCTATTGCCCAAACGGGGCACATGAAAGAAGGAAACTTCTTTCAAAGTCGATAGAAGAAGTTTTACATCAGATAAATTAGCTAAATTTCCCAATGACATTTAGATTTTCTGTTTAAGTGATCAATGATTATATTAGAATCGCCTTTGATGTATATTTTGTCAATATTCAGTTGAAGAACGTGTTGGATTCCCATTTTAAGAGCAAATGTTTCCGCTTTGAGAGGACTTTGTTTACCAAAATTTTGATAACACGTTCGTATTGGTTGACCATTCCAGTCCCGGATTATGGCACCCGTTGTACTTTCATTATATGTTAGCGATGATCCATAAAAATTAAGCTTAGGCGCACCCATTGGGGGCTTGTGCCACAAAATCTTTCTTTGGTTCTTTTTCGAGGGGATGGACTTATGTGGGAGTATGGGAAATTCTTCATCTAGGCTAGCCTTTAGCAAGGATGTTTTACTCCAATTATCAATGTGAGAGTTAATCAAGTGTAATACTCCCTCCGTTCTTTTTTATTTGTCTTTTTACTATTCAGACACGTTTTTTGAGTTGATAAAAACTATATAAATATTTATTTTTTTAATATTTTTTTTAATAATCTCATACTTATTAGTATTAAGTTTAATATTATTAAAAAAAATTGAAGAAAAAAATAATATTTATATAGTTTTTACCTTTCTAAAAAAACGTGCACACTTTAAAAGTGTCAAATATAAAGGAACGGAGGGAGTACTATGTCTTTCCGCGGAATGGGGACCTGCCGAAACAAAAATTGGTTTCGAATATACCAGACGGACCACCAAGAGAAGGCTAGCACCTCATTGGACGACGAATTGAGATCGTTCCCAATGAACGACAGAATAGGTTTAATGTCACGAGAATGAACAATCAAGCTTGTAATAGTTGATTGTACACGAAAAGGGAATTGATAGATAGAGCATACAAAGGGACATTCCAACAGGAGGTGGACATCATCTTAAACCGCATCATTGCACAGACTACATATGGAAGGGATAGAGGCACCCCTACAGGAAAGCCTAGAGGCAGTTGTGAGACCATCCTGAGAAACCTTCAAAAGAAAATTTCTGACCTTTGGCGGAATGTTCACTTTCCATATCCAGGCGTTTTGTCTAAGTGTATGGATGATTGAGTTGTTATTAATTTGTATGCGTTTGTAGTGGTAAACCACCCAGATCTATCGGGCCACTAGTAAAGCCGATCCTCAAAATGAGAATCAGGTAGCGGAATTTCTAGAATTTCATTTACTAAGCAATCAGGTAGCGCATTTTGTAACTTGTCCATCCACCATCTACCCTAAAATGTAGTCACTAACAGTTTCCTCCATGTTATTTATTTGGGGGCAATCATCTCTAAACAACAAAGAAGAAGTTGTAAGCCAATTATCGGTCTAGAACTTGATTGATTTTCCATTCCCAACTGACCAAATAAGCCCCGTCTTAAATTTGTCGATTAGAGTTGTCAGCTTGGCCCACTTCCAGGAGACGGCCCCACTTTTCGTGTAAATAAAAATGTTGGCAGAACGAAGATATTTGTGTCTTATCAAAGTAACCCAGACATTATTCGGTTCAGCCATAATCTTCCATAAGAGTTTCATTTGGAGGGCTTCATTCATCTCATTTGATTTCCGAATCCCTAATCCCCCACACTGATTTGGTCTGCAAATCCTATCCCAGCTTATAAGCGGCCTATGTTGAAGATCCTTATTCCAAAAGAAGGTGCGCTTAATCTGATCAAGTTCTTTGCATAATATACAGCGGCTTCGCTAATAATTTGGATACGCTTAAGATTGCACGCCCTTTTTGTGATAGAGCGTTTGCACATCATTTACTTAATTGTTCTTTAGATTTACAGATGATATCTTCAAACGTGTGTTTCTTTACTCTTCCATTGATAATCGGACAACCTAGATATTTTTTCAAAGAATTTTCATTTGTAATATTTAGGCAGTTAAGTAGCTCTAAGATCATATGAGTCGAGATGCCTTTTGTGACTTGTAAGCTTGATTTATGATAATGAACTTTTTGTCCAGAAATTTTACGGTATGAATCAATTATTGATCTCATTTTAAGCCCGGCATCCACGCTACCTTTTGAGAAAATAATGATGTCGTTAGCAAAGGAGAGGAACGGAATTCGAGGGCCATTTCTACCAATAAGAAAGCCAATGGAGGTTCTATCCGAGTTTGCTTCAGTTGAGAGTTTCCGTGTCAGGATTTCGGCCCCTAGAATAAATAAGAAAGGGGACATCGGGTCCCCCTGTCGGAGACCTCTAGATGGAAGGAACAAGTCTGTAGGGCCGTTGTTTACTAACACTGAGAATGTAACCGTAGTTACACATTCCATAACCCATGATATGAAAGTATCGTGGAACCCAAATTTTTCTAGTACTTTTTTTTTGTGAAATTCCAATCAATTCTATCATATATTTTTTCTATATCTAATTTTATCGTCAGCCAACCCTAACGACCCTTACGAGATCGGAAAGAGTGAAAGATTTCATGAGCTATAAGAACATTATCTTTAATAGCTCTGTCTGACACAAATGCACCCTGAAGAGGGTGAATAAGTTTACCAATAATGGTTTTAATTTTATCTGTCAAGATTTTAGATATAATTTTATGTAAATTTGAACACATACTCCTTGGGTGGTAGTGACTAGTAGAAGTTGGGTTGTCTCGTTTCGGAAGAAGAGAAATAAACGTGTGATTTATTTGTTTAAGCATTTTTCCAAAATGGAAAAAACCTTTAAAAACTCTAATTACTGACCAACCAACTATATCCCAATATTTTTTTTATAGAATTCGGCTGTAAATCAATCAGGATCTAGAGATTTATTTTTCCCCAAATTGAAGACAACAAATTTTATTTTCATGTTTGATGGATGTCGAATAAGGAAATCATTTTCGTCATGAGTTATTGATGGCTGGATTAAATGCAACATTTCATTTAGAAGTCTGTCATCAATAGACTCTTGTCTGAATCTCTTTTCGAAATCACCATTGATTTCATTTATGACATTTTCGAATTTTCCTCACCCACAATCAATGTTCCTTCAGAAGTAGTAATGTTACGAATTAGTTTTCTATGTCTTCTCCCAGTCACAACGCGGTGGAAATACGATTGGTGAAGTTCGAAAGCTTGAGATGTTTAGATTTGGCTCTCTGGTTCCAAAAAGATTTTTGGAAAAGTAGGAGTTTTTCCTTCTTTCTAATAAGACACTTTTCCTTACCGATGTTTGCTTGTATATTATTTACTACGTAGTAATAGTGAGGATTGAATGTGAAGCCACTCGATCTCCACGTCTTTTAATTGGCGAAATATATTACCAAAGGTAGACTTATTCCAAACCTTTGCCTTTTTCTTAAGAATTTTTTGTTTAAATATAAGTTGAAACATAGCAGAGCCATGACAATTAGCTCGCCAGGATTGTTTTACTATGTTGCGGAAATCCTTCCGTTGCAGCCAAGCATTCTCAAATTTATCCGCATTACATAGTATTTCATTTAAATCTCCTAATACAATGCATGGGATGAGCGAGTCATTTACTATTGAAGTTAGAGTTTCCCGGAATGAGTATTTCTCATTAGGGGCAAGAGGGGCATAAACAAATAGGGCTAGGATAATGAATTCATCATTATCACTCTCGATGCGGAGACCAATAATCCAGGGTAAGTGGATTACGACAGAAATGGACACATTTAATAATTGGTGAGATTTCCATGATAAATCAATTCTGCCCGGTCACCCATTAGCAGGCGACAGGTAGCTTCATTGAAGCCAACACTTTTCCAAATTTTGTCTTTGAGAATAGATTCCAATTTAGTTTCTGCTAATGCCATTATTTGAATATGTTCATTTTTGCACAAAGTGTCAATTTCAGTCCAAAAGGTTTTTTTTCCTATACCTCTACAATTCCAAAAACAAACCTTCATTCATAACTTTCAAAGATATAAGGACAAGGTTTAAGGGTCCTTATATCGAAGAAACTTTATAGTTTTAGTTTGGTATGGGAATTTACATAACGTGAGAAATGTGTTTTCCACTAATAATTAAGAGCATGTTGAATAAGAAAATCCGCATGTATACAATGAATACATAGACAGTTGAAACAATGGTACATATTCATAGGTACAATACTTTTTATTTTTTTATGAGCACAAAGAATATAGATGTGATCACCATGATGCCCTTTAATTCTTCTAACGTTCTCATCAATGGCTAAGTTAAGCCAACCAATAGCCACAGACAGTGGCGGAGCCAGGTTTTACGTCAGAGGGTGCTAAAAAAAATTCGTGATTTTTTTTTGTATGTATACTTATTAAGAAGATTGTTTTTAAAAAAATAATATTGAAAAAACACTAAAATTGTGATTTTTTAATGATTTTTTGTATTTAAATAGTTGAGAGTGACAAAAAAATAGAAGAGAGACAAAAAATATAGAAAAAAAATCACGAAGAATTACTTTTAAAACAATATTAAAATAAAAGATTAAATGTATAATGTAAACATAAATATGACATTTTTTAATGAAATAGTTGATAGAAACAAAAAATATAGAGATAAATCAAGAATATTTAATGATATAGAGCCTATAGTAAAGCTAATAAAAAGTGAAGAACTTGAGAATTGAACCCAAGACCTTTTGATTCTCCTTCTTTCCTTTCTTATTTACTTTACTACTTGGGCTAAATAGCATTCTTTTTCAAATATCATTTAAAGATGTTATATTACCTTAAAAATACTAAATATATGCACACACAAAAATTTGTATTTTTTTTTCCGGCTAGGGGGGTGCTCAAGCACCCCCAAGTACCCCCTAGCTCCACTACTGGCCACAGAAGCCACCCTACCCGACGGATAAGCCACAACCCAGGCAACGAAATATTTTATAAAGGGGAAATCTATGTTTTATGTTTAAAATGTGAAGTTGCACAAGATAAAGAGAAATAAAATATGAAGTTGCACGAGATAAATGAAATTTTGGAGGAAAAAATGCAACAAAATTAATGACTGACAAAGAGAATTGAACTTTAGACTAATGAGAAAGAATTAGGTTTTTAACCAATACATTATAATGACTTTAGTTAAAATTACTAATGAAAATATCCATATATCTAAAAAAAAAATTGAAACCTTTTTAAATTTTAGGCGAGAGACGGATGCTTGTTATGCCTCCCCTCAGGTTCGGCCTAGCACTTACCGTATAAGGTAAAAGAACCCTTATGCTAACATCATATATATAATCAAGGTGCTAATCAAGATTGATTTTTTTCTTCAAAAATTTCAATTTTTATTGATTTTTTTCTTCAAAATTTTCAATTTTTTTCACGTGGTAAACAAAATTTTTACTTATTTTACGTGGTATCCTTGAGTTTTTATATTTTGTTGCAGCATGCCCTTTTTTAAAGGTTTTGGGCAAAAAAGTTACGTTTTAAACTTTCAAGGAGCACAATTGGGATTGTGCATGACATCGGAGGAGGAGCAAGGACTTGTGGATAGTACCCATAGGTCCCCGGTTCGAACCCCGGAATGACTGCTCTTTATTTACCTATTCAAGGAGGAGTAGCAAGCGCACTTGTCGTCGTTGCCCGACACCTTGACAATTGCAAAGGTCTGACGACACCTTCTCCCTCTCCCTTGACCTCTCTACTATCTCTAGTAATGAATTTGTCATCGAGGCAGTTAAAAGGTGGAATAAATTGAATGTGTTGTCAATAATTGAGAATCGAACTCAGGCATGCAGGTAAAAAGATTGTCTCTACCACTTCAATAACCATTACATCTACCAACACTTTGTTTTTTAACTTTGCAAAACATTTTTTTTTGTTGGAAACTTTGCAAAACATTTAATTATATAATAAAAGTATTTAAATGAGGTCTCGTAAAATCGGAGGCCCATAGCGAACGCCCACTTTGCACTTGCTTAGGATTGGGCTTGATGGGTAGGATATTACCCTTTGCCACCACCTTCTCCATCTCAATTGTCAACACTCAATACCGCCACCTTATCTATCTACACTGCAGTTGCCATCACTAGGCACGGAACCATAAATTAAATTTCGGGTGTGCTAATAAAACCCTTAATTTAATAACTAAGGTTGTGTTACTGTTTGGTAAGAGGTTACGGAGGTTTTCAAGTGTGAAAAAAAAACAAAACCCGCAACCATGATGTTTGATGGGAGGTGTGGACGGGGGGTTAGGAGATGTGGGTGGGTATTTTTCCCCCTAAAATTGAAACCTTGAGCCCCCAAAGTTCTGGAAGTTTTGCCCGGGGTTTGTTCTAAATTGCCCTCCATCTTGCCCTTGCATCCATCTCACTCTCGCCTTGAAACTTGTCATCCATGGCTGCTGCCGTCGTCTCACCCTCGTCCATCTCACTCTCGCCCCCGCCGTCGTCTCACCCTCGTCGCATTTACTCTCGCTCTCGTTGTGTTTTCTACATGATGTCAAAGGTGCTCCCTGTGAGCTTTATGGGTTAAAACAATCACCTAGGCAGTGGAACCTGAAATTTGATTCTTGCATGTCTAAGCTTGGTTTCCGTCGAAGTGAGTTTGATACATGTCTTTATTTCAAAGGTGCTGGTTCGAAGTCTCCCCTATATGTGCTCATGTATGTTGATGATATACTTATTATTTCCAATTCTAAGATTCTCATTGCTAGAGTTAAAAGGATCTGAAAATGCATTTTGATATGAAAGACTTATAGGTCAAGCTCGGAAAATCCTTGGTATTAAGATCAACAGAGACAAAAAAAGAAAACTTATGTGGTTATCGCAATCTAAATATGTTCATAAAGTCTTGGATAGGTTTCAAATGGCTAACTCTAAACCTGTTGTGGTCCCTCTAGGAGGGCATTTAGAGTTGTTTAAGAAACAATGCCCTACATCCCAAACTGATATTCAAAAGATGAGCAAAGTGCCTTATGATGTTGTTGTTGGATCTATCATGTATGTTATGCTTTGCACTACGCCAAATCTTGCATTTGCTATTAGTGTTTTGAGCAGATTTATGTCTAATCCTGGTGAACCTCACTGGAATGCTATGAAATACTTGCTAAGATATCTTTGTGGCGCTGAAAATAGATGTTTGATGTACACTGAACACATCTCTAGAAATGATTTGGTTGGTTATGTGGATTCTGATTATGCTGGTAACAAAGATAATAGGAAATCTACTTCTGCTTATTATTTCACCTGGGTTGGTAATTGTGTGTCATGGAAATCTCAACAGCAATCAACTGTACTCTCTTCTACTGAAGCTGAATACATGGTTGCTACAAAAGCAGCCAAAGAGGCTATTTGGCTCAGAGGTCTCCTTGAGGGGATTGAGAGAAAGACTTATCTGCCTACTGTGTTTCTTGATAATCAAAGTGCAATTTATCTGTGCAAAGATCCTCTTTACCATGAAAGAACCAAGCATATAGATGTCAGATTCCATTACATCAGGAAGAAAGTCGAGCATAAAGCTCTTAATGTGTGCAAGATTAAAAGTGAACTGAATCCTTTTGATTTTGGCACCAAGGTTGTCACAGCTCACAAATTTGCTTATTGCAGGGATGCACTACACATTTGGGATGCCTCTTAGCACATGAGACACACCATGGATCGAGGACGGATGGGAGAACCACACCAGGACCCTAAGGTGAGAGAAGATGAAGTTCCAATTACAAGTTTAAGAGGGCAATTTGTTGTGTTAAACTTGTATATTGTATAGTTAGGTTTATGTGTGGAATGAGCACTTAAACTATAAGTTAACTTTAGGACTATTTGGGTGATGAAACAATATACACCTAAGTACCTATATAATATGTGATATTGCTTATAGGTTGTAAGAATCCCTAAATACTTTGGTATTTATGTTTGGATCACTTGGCCTAAGAGTGATGATTATGGGCCTGGTTGGCAGGCCACCCCCTCCACCTCCCCCATCCCTTAAAAAATGTGTTCAGAAAACAGACCCTATATTATATGTATTATGTGTATGTGTATTGTTTCATCATAGAATGGCTTAAATCGGTTTTGCAGATTTGGGCCTATTTTTGTTGGGTCAGATCTGTATGCTTGGAGTTTTCTTTTGTGGGTTGTCTTCATGTGACCGTTGAGGATCTCTTGTAACCCTAGCATTGCTAAGGGCTTTATAAGCTCTCCTCTCGGTTACTGTAGACTTCGAGCCTCATTTGTAAATCCCAGCACAGAGAGAGAGAGAGAGAGAGAGAGAGAGAGAGAGAGAGAGAGTGTGTGTGTGTGTGTGTGTGTGTGTGTGTGTGTGTGTGTGTGTGTGTGTGTGTGTGTGTGTGTGTGTGTGTGTGCGCGCGCGCGTGCTCAGCTAAGGAAGACGTTGGTCCGATGGGTGTCTCTGGTGTTTGGCAACCCTATCTCCGTGAGGAACTTCATTGAAGTTCTTCGGTTGCCTTTCAGGAGGCCTTCCTTTATCTCCTCTTTTCCATTTCTGTATTTTTGGTTTGAGGTTCCTGGGTTGCTTCTTTTTGTGCTCTATCGCCATAGCCAAACTTGTAACTTGCTTCTGATGCTTAGTGGATACTGGGATCGGACTTCCCCTCTTGAGATCTAGCATAGTAGGGTCTAACCCGAACTGCATCAACAAATCTTGTGTTGTTTTCTGGTTTTTCGTTTATCGATTTTGTCTTTTATTTGCGTTTTAAGAGTGAAAATCAATCTTCAGAGTTAGGTGAAGTGGACGCGGAGAGAAAGATGATCCGTTTTATTTGCATTTTAAGAGTGAAAATCAATCTTCAGAGTTAGGTGAAGTGGACGCAGAGAGAAAGATGATCCGAAGAAAGGGTGTGTACCATGTGTTCAATTTCTACTTTCATTTTTTTTTTCCCCTAAATTTTGAAAACCTACTATTTTTTGTCCAAAAAGGCTTTTTTTGGGCTCAACCTACAGTTTTATCATACTCGGCATTTCGGCAATGTTTGACGGAAGGTGAGATAAATCAGTAAAATAACTCTTGTACTCACAAGAGATCTAGAGGTTAAACACTAAGATGTATTAAGCAAGGTGGGTCATTAGTGATTTCGATGCAGCAAATTGTACATGATAGAATAAGGCATTCGACAAAACAAAAGCCCGCCATAACAAGATCGGGCATTCATTGGATCTCCATGTCATGTTTGACACTACTGCCCTGAACAAAACTGAGAGACTTAGCTGCCATCCAGCTCTGATCAATCAGAGACGTCGAGAATTTCATCGTCTTTCATGTACTTCTCCTGCACTGCTGCCACTGTGGAAGATTTCGTTAAGGAGCGTAAAAATTGGACAGTAATTCTCAATGTGAGATTAAGTTGATATGAATATATCGAGAAAGTAATTAAATGGGAAAACGAAATGAAGATAAAGACATGTCATAGATAAGGATATCTGTAATAATCCCAATCAGTTTGACGAACTGCAATTTTGCTGAATTCCACCGCGCTTGCATCTATGTCAGCGAAGATATACCCATTGGTCTTGTCGATCAGCTTGACCAGATTTCCCACACTCTCTTTATCCTGAAAATTTACCAAAAGAAAAACACTAAGAATCTTCCACATACAGAGAAATTAAAGAAGAGGTAGAAGGCCAACGTGCCTGAATATCAAGTGTCGTGAAATCCACTAGACTGTAATCTTCTATAACCTCACATAGCTCCTTAGTAAGCTTCCTAAAAAAAGAGATTTGGTTATTATTACAATTATGAAGGCATGTGTTTTTTATTAACATAAAGGAAGCTTAACCATACCTGTATTTTGCAGCTCGGGGATCTTGATCAAGGCAATTTTGCAAGTACGACAAATCTTGGGCATCCGTATAGAAATCAAGGTTGAAAGCTGTAATAGGAGGGCAATCGTCAGTAGCAAGTAATAAAAAAGAAGATGTTTTTAAGCTGTTGAATTAAGTGGAATGTCAATAACTCACCCAGCTTTCCGTAGCTCTCAATGAGATCAATCTTGGACAGGACATTTACATGGGGAAGCTCTAAATGAAGCATGGTTGATAAGGAGAGCATCAAAGCACTTACATACTTTCCAGCGTCACTGCAGAGATGAGCATCCACTAAATGTACAGCAGTCAACTGCATAAATATGAAAGAATATCGGCATGCATCTTAAGGTTCAAGCAAGCAATATACCAAAATGTGTTAGGTGATACACGATTTGACATACCCTAAGGTTCAACTTTTTTATGAGCTTCATTATAACTTTCTTGGCACTTTCATGAAGGAAAAACAGTTCAACTTGGCCGGGAAAATCAAAGAGCAGATAATGATCTGCACAAAATATAAAACATTAGCTGAACAACAGCAACGCCGTAAATGGCTAAAGAAAGAAAACATGAAGCTTCCCAAAACAATTATAAAAAGGCGATGTTCCAACATCCACACAATGAGCTGGTAAAAATCATTGATCAGTGCAAAGTAAAATATGAAAGTACATTATGTTCCAAATGATCATGAAAAGCTATTTCCAGTTAGCATAAGCTATTCAGGACAACGTTAATCTGTAACCGTCTCTTGCTGTTGTCAGAAGGATAGAGACAATGCGATAAATGAACAAAGACAGCATTCATATATGCAAAAATGATATGCTACTGCTACAAGTACTGCAAGCGAACCTCTAATTAGTGGTTCCAGTTTGGACTCCAACCAATCAACATTCTTTTCCAGGTAATCCATACAATAAACAAGACCTGTATCAAAAAAAATACACAAAACAGTTTGAAAAGGATGGATTGCAGAAGATTAAAGAAAGTAAAACACAAGAATGAAGAATCCATTCATGAACTGCATAAGAAGTTGCTAAGGCAGTTTCACAAGTCTCCGGTAAGATTTGCGACAAGAAGCTTCAGTACAGTTCACAGCATAAACTACATTTTATCTACATATTCAAAGATTCCCTCAGATAACTGAAAAGTTCTTAAAAAGTAAACTGAATTGATTTGATGCTATAAACAAAATGATCAATTCCAGCAATTTCAATGTGCTTGAATTGAATTGGAAGGGGAGCAAGCTGACCTCCATTAGGGCCAAGTGAATGTTCAATCATCACATCACTAAGCTTGATCAAGTCCTCTATATTCACAGCACAGTCATACCTATTTAACATCTTAAGGAGAAATAATAATTTAAATCATCCAAAACATAACCAAAACGAAGCAGGAAAAAAAGGATACGGTAATGAATCATTGGCAGGATCCAGGTTGATAATAGCTACTTTCCTGCAGACCAATGGAGTTATCCATAAAATCATTCAAAATTTCATTCCAACAAGCCGCAAAAAATTCTAAATTGCAGAAAAGGAATTAGTTAGAGATCTACCGGCCAATTAGATTGAGAAACTGAGACATGCCATTGCAATAAGTGGTCTTACCGGACCCTGGCGGCCCAATCACTATCTGGCCAAAAACCATCCTCCTTACGAATTCTTACCCCTCTTTTTATGCTTGTGCTTTCCGGGGCTTTCCTCAAGCTAAAAGATGCGATTTCGCTGGTATGTTTAAACCAAGGTGTGAGCTTCACCTCGATCAAATCTCAGAAAATTTGTTCAAGTGAGTGGAAAGAGGAATTAACAGAGGGAGAGAACATGAACCCTAGTGGATTGCTGTCGTTTGTGCGATTGAGTTGAGTGGGTAGGCTGAGCGGCCGTAGGTAGTGATCGCCGGCGGCGATGGAGGGATGAATGGTGGTTCGATTGACGTTTAGTGCTCAACTGGCACGGGAAGAGGGAATTTTTTTTTTTTCGGATTTTTCGCGAGGTAACCTGTGGTTTGGCTTAATTCGGGTGGTAAACAACAGTTTTAACTTTTTCGTCTGGTAACCCTGACGTTTCAAATTTTTTTGTCTCGCACCCAAAACTTTAGTTTTGGTTGGAAAATGTCAGTTTCAACTTTTAAAGGGATATAATGTGTAATATTGAAAAAATTGTGTGGTTTTTTTTTAAGAATACAGCATATGTTTCTAAATCGACATAACAGAGGAGCGATGGGCGATTTGCAAAGCCAGAACGACGAACCAGAGGTGAAGAAGAAGAAGAGGCTACTGCCGGTGGAGACGGGGGCGGTGGCTACTAGCGGCGGAGATGGGGGCGGTGGCTACTCCGGCGGCGCTGAGGCGCATAGGTGGAGGCAGCGGCGGGCGGGAAGCAGAGGCAAAAACAACTTCGAACTAAGGCGAGTTTTTCAATTTTGGATCGAAGCACTTCGAATTACTCCAATATCCCATAGAAATTTCTCTGTGTGTTGAAGTTTATTAAGATTAACACTAGGTATGAAATCGGGGCCAATTGTTGCTTGATATTTTCGAATTAGAAAATTTATGGTTTTGGGTTTCGAAAATTTGGGGGCTTTTATGGGGTTACTGATTTGTGAGAAAATCATCTGTAATGAAGCATCTAGAGAATTGAGTGAATTGGTTGTGCTCTTAATTCAATTGATGGAAATTAGGTTGATGAAATTTAGAATGGATTCAAGTGGTTGTGTGGGAACCCCTATTGCATTCAAGGTGTTTGGGAAATGGCCTAATAGAAAGGGGGTCTTGTGTAATCAGTTTGTTTACAACCTGGTTAATGGGGAAAATTCTACAAGCAGTAATATGGATGTGATTGCAATTGGGTGGCCTTATGATCAAGGTAAATGAAAGCTTAGTGTGGGTAGTGGGTACTGGGCAGGGGCTCCCTTTCAACATGGAAGGAGTGTTTTACTGCTTTCAACACTCATTTGTGAAGTAGCTTGAGCTGCTGCAGCGTTGCATTTTCAGAAGGAAAAAGGTAAACTTTCAATTTTTGCAGTGGGCTGAGGTGATCACTTAGTGTAGTATTCATGGTTGGACTTGGAGGGTTCCATCATGAACTTCTTTAGTGGTGTTGAAGGGCTGACCATAGGAAAGACATCGGCTTTGTTGCTAATGTAAAAGTAAAAGTTCTGGGCTTGAAAGGCAAAAGCACAAAGAGATGTTCTCATTATATCCTCATCCTGCATACATATGTTCTCATTTTTATTTTATTTTTAATCTTTGTATAGACATGTATATACACGTCTTCTTTGCGGTAGGTTTAGGTATAAACATGCTTATTGTTTTTAAATTTTTTCTTACAAATTTTTAGCCTATTAGCTCAACCGGTAGAGCAATGTGCCTAGGCACAAGATGTGGGTTCGAATCCCATATAGGCTATATACATATTACAAAAAGTGACAAGAATCCAAAAGAAGAAAAATAGGAGAATAACATATTACTACCATGATGATGTTGAAAACAAAGTTGTGACAGTAGACACAACTGTAAAAATTTATTGATCAACCTATGTGGGACTCGAACCCACACCATGTGTAATAACACATTGCTCTACCACTTGAGCTAATAGGTTAATTAAACAAATGTGGTCAATGCTTGTTCAACTTCATATGCTAAGACCCCACAGTTACTAACTGTTTATGTTACAACTACTAGAAAAAATTATACTACCCTCTCAGTGATCGGATTCTCCAAGCAAACTTGGTAATCATCTTCTCCAAAAGCAGGGACACACTGTACAATTACAGTTCCACTATCATCAGTAACTTGATAAACAGATACAACTTTAAATGTCACATTTGAGAACTCTGTGAAGTAATAACAAAGGGGCACATAACTGCAGGTATCCAAAATTTGTATAACCAAATAAAAATTAAAACGAGTAGCAATGATGCACATAAACTCAATTCTAGGCTATAACCTTATTGGCATCTCGAAGTTCTCTGACTGCTACATTCTATCAAGATAGAGAGCTTCAGAATTGGATTGTTACAAGACAACACGAACCAGGCTTGAAAAGCCATTCAGGCTGTTGATTTTCTTCCTCACAAGCTACACCATCTAAATTGAAAACCAAACCTTCATAAGAAACAAATGGGTTATGGTTATGAATCATATCTCAAAAAATGTTTCTGGGGCATGAAATAAATACCAAAAAGGGTAAGTTGGTAATAAAGACTGAGAGCTTCAGAATTGGATTGTTACAAGACAACACAAACTAGGCTTAGAAAGCCATTCAGGCTATTGATTTTCTTCATCACAAGCACCATTGTCTAACTTGAAAATCAAACCTTCATAAGAGGAACATAAATTGTCAAAAATAAATCAACAAATGGATTATGAGTACAAATCTCAAAAGCTGTTTATGGGACCGAAAAAAGCCACCAAAAAGTTTAAATTGGTAATGAATATAGAGAGAGTTTCAGAATTGGATTGTTACAAGACAACATGAACCAGGCTTAGAAAGCCATTCAGGATGTTGATTATCTTCCTCACAAGCTACATCAACTAAGTTGAAAACCAAATCTTAATAACATCAACATGAATTGTCAAAAAAAAAAATCAACGAATGAATATTGTTTATGACTCTTATATCAAAAACAGTTTCAGGGACCGAAAAAGAAACATCAAAAAATGTAAGTTGGTAGAGAGCTTCAGAATTGGATTGTTACAAAACAACATGATCCAGGCTTAGAAAGCCATTCAGGATGTTGATTTTCTTCCTCACAAGCTACATCAACTAAATTGAAAACCAACTCTTAATAACATTAACATGAATTGTCCCCCCCAAAAAAATCAACAAATGAATATGGTTTAGGAATTCATATCTCAAAAACTGCTTCAGGGGCTGAAAAAAAGACATAAAAAAATGTAAGTTGGTATGTGCAATCAACCAAGGTAATCCACACGGTTACCTCCTCTTGACTCAGCCTTTCTTTCTTGGTATACATTAGTTCAAGTGTAGGACCACATAATCTGAGCTATTATAGCCCCATTCCCTAAAATTTTCGAACCCTACAAACAACAACCAAAACCTCCCAAATTTTCGGACCCCAAAACCCTAAAATTCATGATTTCAAATTCGAAGCTTTAAGCCATGATTTGAGATCAAATTCACACCCTAGATCACTAATCCCACTCAACAACAACTAAATTGATAGATAGAATGGAATTTTCAAGGGATGGGATTGAAAAATTCGAACTCTTAAAACTAACCTGAAATCGCAACCCACCACGGCACCACCACCAGTCGCAGCCGCCGCGAGCCACCGGCTGCGCCGCCACCTGCTGCGTCGCTGCTGCCCCTCTGACACCCGCCGCGAGCCACCGGCTGCGCCGCCACCAACCGTTGTTCCTCGGCCTTGGCTCAGGGCAATTCCTCCCCCACTCACTGTTGGTTTGGCATACGAGATCTAGAGATCTAGGTTTACAATGGTGGTATTTGTGAAAATATACCACAAAATTTATTAATATTACAATACTCATCCGCCTATAACTTTAAAACACATTTATTGGACAAAATCAAACTTGTGGGTGCGAGGCAAAAAAATTCGAAACCTCAGGGTTACCAGGCGAAATATTTGAAACCTTTGTTTACCACGCGAATTACGCAAAACCACAGGGTTATCAGGCGAAATTTCCGTTTTTTTTTTTTGATGAACGGAAAGAGGCAAAATAAGGATAGGGTTTTACTTTTCTTTTTCGGGGTTGGATTGATCAAATTTAGGTAAATTGCGGGTGGTAGACAGTATTTTACAACTTTTATTTAGTTTTGGAAATTCTAACAAAATTACTTGTGCGTTCCATATATACACCGCAAATACTTCGTCGGATCTAACGTTGTTAATTGTGTGCTAATTTCACTTATCGAATATTATAATAACGTTGAATTAGACGTTGTAAATACGGGTCAGATCGGGCCTAATATAGGGTATTAAAAAAACAAAAAAAAAATTTGATTTACAACGTCCAACAGGACGTTGTGTTTTGGTTTTTTTTTTTTTTTTTTTTGTGAGTGGGGGTGGGTGTGAAATTTTTTTTTTACCCTAGCAACGTCGGATCCGACGTTGCTAGCCCGGTTGGGTCCGATCCGATCATTCACTTCACATATTACAATGTTAGATCCGACGTTGTAATATATTAATGTTACAACGTCGAATCCGACGTTGATTTACTTGTATAAACTCCAAATTGGATGACAAGTCCTTTTCATAATTTCATTTCTTTTTGTTGTTAATCAATCATACTGAAACCCTTGTAAATAAATCGTCGGTGATCCCAACCACCCTCTTAACGCTACTGCAGTTGCTTCCACATCCACCTCCATCACTACTATTACTGTCAATCAATTCTCTCTCCTATGAGCAAATAGAGTTGCTTAATGTTTGAAAAAAACTCGACTCGAACTCATTTATTTCCTAAATGAGCCGAATATGTACATATTTTTAAGCTTGAGTTCAAATTTAGACTCAGCTCATTTCTAAACGAGCTTAATATAAACCAATAATATTCGCCTCGTTAATCTAACCCAAACAAAAAGAGATATAGATTTGCTCAAAACATAAGGTAAAGGCACGCCACAAATAAAAAAACATAAAACCATGCGAAATACATGAAAATTGAAAACCATATTTACCAGGCGAAATTTTCGTTTTTTCCTTTTCTTTGAAGCAAAGATTGTGAACCTCAACATGAATGCAGGCTGCTAGAATTAGTATTGAATTGTCATACTCCGATGAACAAATAAAATCCATCTTCACGGAACCCCCGCCCAAAGATAAAAGGAAAGTCCCGACTTTACAAATGCAACTAACGTCAATTCCAACACAAAATCTGCCTACCATAACTTCATCACTACCTGCCCCGGTTGCCCTCTTTTACTATCAGGAGTGAAAGCGACACTTGCACAATTTGGGAGGTCTAACTACACAGATTCTAAAACAGCAGTTGACCAGTAGCCATCTTCAACATTAAGTCCCTACTAACCCAAACGAAAGAAATGTGCAAAATGATGAAGCATATGATATGTAAACATATTTCTAATCATTCTATTCTTCTACCATGGTACGTTTCGGTATATATAGACCTCTCTATCTGTTCCTCCAGATGCTGAAGATGTTATCTGCAAAACTTTTCAGATTACTCCATAATGATGGTTTCTCCTGCGGATGAATATCATTGGCACTCTCCACCGACTTGTCCCTGGAAAAGTATCATTTTTGGTGTCAAAATGACCTAAATATATTTAATCAGTACCAACAATTACCAGATTGAAGAATATGAATAAGAGAGTTTCTAGGCATCAAGTAGAATAGATCATGTACTGCATAACCAAAAGCCGCTAAGAGGAGCTCATATTAAAACCAGTTTTGTTTCTATATGGTCCATATGTCCAACCGTGCGTAATAAACGACAAATAAAAAGGGATGGAGGGAGTACGTAATTATCATGTTATAAGTAGTGATAGAGTCTAACGAAAAAGAAAAAAAATTGACAGATTTAAGAGCATGATAAAGACAAATGATAATGGAGGAACAAAGTTTTTAACATAATTGAGAAGGAACACACACAGCGATATAACCAGCTAAGTGTGATAAATGCAAAAGAAACATTTTGCAAATATCTCTCCAAGCTCTAAGGATCCCATTGTGAAAAGGGGAAAGCTTGGTAAGTTCATCTATATCCTTGTAACCTTATGAAAAGGGGAAAGCTTCAAATCTGACAATAAGGATCCCATTAGGCAAAACTTGTTCCTCGCTCTCAGCCATATGTTAGTTTAGTTACAATGGTTCTAGAATATCTTTAGAATATTCTACAAGTTGATAAAGAATGCAAGAATATAGGAAGAAATTCAGAAGAAGGCAAAAGGATAACAAGTTTGGATAACCAGGGAAAGTATTAGCCCTAATTGGCAGCCTTTTTCCATTAAAGAAATTTAAAGCACTATTCTATCCATTCAGGCTCTACAGCCCCTGATTCAAGGAAATGCAAGGAATTAATCGAGGGAGGGAAGGAAGACTGAAATACTAAATTACTTGATGCAAACTTACCTAACACCATCAGAAGTAGGAGATTTCTTATCAACAGTCGGCTTTGAAGTTGAAATGTTAGGTTTGACAAAACCTTGAGAAGACGTGGCATCCTTTTCATTGACTAAAACTGGTTCTCCTGTACGAGGAATAGTACTACTCCCTTCTGCTTGCAAAGAAATAGATGTAGTACATAACTCGTCTTTGTCTTCCTACATGCAAAAAAAAATGCATCATAACTCGGGTAAAAAAATTCTGGTAAACTCAAATGAAGAAATCCAAGTAGACAAAAAGGAAAAAGTTTACTCCCTTCTTCGACCCCCTTACAAGTCGCAAGTGCCAAGTGCCAACCGCTCAGACTATTGACATATGTTCACCATAGATACCAATTTAACAATCTTATAAGAGCCGGTGAACAAAGGTCATTCATAAAGTGACAAAAATTGTAGAATGTGACATCTCTAACTTGCGCTGATCTTTGAATAAAAAATGAATTAAGGTGTGCAAGTGTGAAAAATTTTACTGCTCTGAAGTTGGTGCAAAGGTGCTGGTGAAATGCCACTACCGTTCTACCAATACTTTTGTTATTAGTTTCCAAAAAGGTTGCTGAGGAAAGATCTGGTTTTTACTGAGAGTCTCAGACTGATGTTACTTGCAAAATACTTGTGTCCATCAGGCATTCAAGTGGCCACAAAAAGATTTGGTTCTTGACCAATAATGCTAAACAACCACCACACAGAGATCTAATTGATATTCAACAATTTTTTATTTTCTAGCTCCGGACACATTTAAATTTCACAGTCACAATGCTCACCATAACTGGCAAAAAGAGGGAGTTAATTGTTGATCTAAACATGAGGGGAAAACAATAAAAGTACTGCCAGAGGTAGATACCTTGCTTTTAGGATCTGATGTGTCATCCAACAAAGTATTCTCGCTGAAAGTTGCCATTTCTAACACTTCTCTACTTTCAGAATGCTTCTTAATTTTATCACTCGGGAGATGATCAGCATGTTCAGTGAAAGAATTCCTCTCAGCTTTTTCGCATATAGACTTTTCATCAGTTGAGAGATCTCCAGTCATGCCTACAAAATCCCTTGACAGAAGCTGATCATAAATTTCTTTAGCGCCAGTTGGCTTTCTCCCAATCTCTGCATCAACTATCTTCTCCACTTCAGCTTCAACTTTGTCTGCCAAAACCTGCACGTTGCTTTTACATGCCTTTTCTTCTGCATCTGGTGGGACCTTTTCAACTTCAACCAAGTGTCTCTCCATTTGTATATCTGCTCGATTATGACTACAGGATGGTTCTTCATCATGTGAAAATTCTTGTTCATGTACAATTTTATTTTTAGCGCCTTCCTTTTCTACCAATGAATTCCCAGTTATCTCATCAGTGGGATTATGCACAAAATTGTACTGCAGCTCCTGAAGAATTTCTCTAATATAGTAGTAACCTCCACCTACTTCTCGTTGAGCAACAGATATAGATGGGAACTTTCCTGCATTAAGAGTTCTGTACCTGAACAATATGATGGGAGATTTCTCAACTATTGCAGTAATAATAAGAAAACAATGCTAACAGAAGAAGATTCTGAAGCTACCAGATTTCATCCTAATTCAATTCCCTCCACCTGGATTCTTTAATTCCTTTTCGAATTAACTCTTTTTTTTAGACCTTCCAATAAACAAACTTGAAAAAAAATCAAAGGACATGACCACACAGATGAACAAGAGTTTGGTGGAGGGGGCAAAGGAGAATTATAAACAAAACAACGTGAGAGAAAAACAAAAACACTCGAAAGCAACTTTAAAGTCTTCAACTATGTTGGAAATACACTTTATCAGTGCAACTGCTGCTGGAAACCATAGATATACTGTTCCTTTGCATTAGGTTCTCTACAATTACATTATAGTGTACTCTGCAATGACCCTGAAAGAGATGAAGAGGGATCTTCTACAATCCTTTTTTAGGGTACAGACCAGGGTTCATGTATTAGACAGGGATGGGGACCAAGTATGTGCACCTAAGTGGGATGAGTTCTTCCATTGCCAATGACTAGATAATCTATTGCAAAAATGGTTAAAGGCATACCCATCATTGCCAATATACACTGGCTATAAATTATAAATGGATTGGGCATTCTTAAGCTAACTGTGCCTAGATACACTCATTGGCGAAATGGTTCATGTGTTTGTTGCATACTGATTATATTCGCAAGGCGGAGCACTGAGCACCACTCTTTAGTTAATTCCGAGACGAGACCAGCATTCACATTCTTCAATGCTTTTATAATCATCTATCAGGCCCTGTGTTTGCTATGTATGCAAGTTAAGACGCAATACCCCTTATCTAATTGACCTTTTTTCCCTATTTAATTAAGGCAAACAACATATGATGATATGAGACAGTACAACAGACTCAAAATTGGTAAATGATAACAACAAGATCATGTTCATTTCATGTTTTAAGCAACAAATAGAATCGAGCAACATTCATTGAGAAAATGAGAAGACGTACTTGTTCACAAATGATTCCACCATAGCCCTCCGTTCCTGCTTTGAAACCCTCCTTGGACGTCTCTGAATACTTTTTGCATCATCAGAAGCAGCGGCTGCAGTGGAGAAGAGCCTCCCACAGCGGTGCGATGAGATTTGGCCGGCGCCACGCCCTTCGCGTACCTCACCAACCACTGGAGCACAGATCACGAAATCAACAGTATGTATTTCACGTCTTAGCGAACAGAAAAGCGAGTTCTGCAATCCGATAAATCCAAATCCCTCACAAAACATCAAATCGACGAAAACTAGGAGATTTCTCCGTTGAAACGAGAAATCAAGAGAGAAACTCAGTCCTCCGAACCAAATCGACGATAACGAAGAAGAAGAAGAAGAGAGCACTTACAGGAACGAAGCAGTTTGCGGAGGCCATGGTTGGGTAGAAATTGAGCTCGAGCAATCCTCATAGAAGAAGAAACAGAGATGGAGAAATGGGGCTAGGGCTACTGCCTACTAGGGCTTCTGCCTTGCTGCCGCTTGCTTATTGAGTTGTTCTTGCCTCTGCGCCTCACCAGATGCTCGCTACACAGACAGACTATGAGCATTTGTTCACGAATTGCACTCTCGATGGATGATGGATCCAATTGATTTTGGAGATTGACAATAAAACTTGACAAGTAATAATACAAACAATAATGACAGACCACGAAATAAACTATAAATTGTTGTAATATTTTACGGTTTTGCTATATGCACGGTGAAAATCTCGTCGGATACACGGATGGGCTTCGCAATCGCGTAGGCTGAATGTGCGGTTGTAATTTTTTTAAAAAAAATTCCGCAACCGCGGATTGCGAGTTTGCGGTTGCAATTTTATTTTTATTTTTATATTTCTGCAATCGCGGATTGCGAGTTTGCGGATTCCGCAAACTCGCAATCCGCGGTTGCGGCTGTTTTTTTTTTAAAATAAAATTCAGATTACCATACACTCCCTCCGATTATTAATATACAACATTTGACTTTAGAGCATACAGTTTAATGAGCTAAAAATTATATTAAATGTTGATTTTTTTCAATTAAATTTTTTATATTATAATACTTATTATGTAAAAAAAATTAATTGGAAAAATTAATATTTTATTTAGTTTTTATCTCCTTAAAGTACGTGTTCAAAAGTCAAATGTCTTATATTAAAAATCGGAGGGAGTACTACGTTAATCCCAATCCTAAATCAGATTACGGATAAATTTTAACGATATTTGACGATATACCGTTTATATCGAACGGTATATCATCTTCATCTGACGACGGCATAGGGAGAAATTTAGGATATTGGAAATATTAGCTTCGTAAGAACCCTTAAAGTGTGGAGATACTTATGCTCTAAATACGAGGAGGGTATATATAACGATCGTTGACGAATATTCTAGGAAATAAAATATATTTATATCCAAATATATCTATCTTCAAATATCTTTGAAACGCGATATCTTCAAATATCATTATCGATCCAAAATTGATATCTACGGGATTTCGTCAAATATCATTATCGATCCAAATATATCAACCAGAATCTTGATTTAGGAAATAATTGCATTTAACATACTCCGTAAGATATATATCCTGAATTTATTTTTAAAAAAATAAACATTGGCAATCGCGCATTGCGAGTTTGCGGAATCCGCAAACTCGCAATGCGCGGTTGCGGAAATTAAAAAAAAAAATCGCAATCGCGGACTGTGAGTTTGCGGATTTTGCAAACTCCCAGTCCGCGATTGCAAACCGTGTAAAGGGCGATAAATTCGCCGTGCTAATAGTAAGCCTTGTGTGGTGAATATCCCACTTTATGGTAAAATATCCCCCAAAATCAGGGATATTTTTGTGGTTATGGGGTTGGACCTCCACTATAAAAGGGGGATCCGAATGGTTGTAAATTAAGCAAGATATCAGATGAACTAAGTACGATTACAAGTACAAACAATCTGGTTCTCTTGTTTACCACTAAAATTACAACACGTTATCAGCACGAGATCTAAAAACCAACTGAGTTTTTCAGATCTGAAGGTAAAACCCTTCTATCTAAACTCTTTAATTATGAAAATTATTTTACCAAAATCGGTTTTTAGAGGAGTATGCTCTGTAGTTGCCCAAATTGGGATCTTCTACACCAGAAACTCATACAAACTCTCAGATCTTCCCGTTTTACATCATTTTTGTTCAGATCCGTTTTCAAAACTCATAAAACATGGAACACATAAAAGGCTCAACACGGTTTCATGAGTTTTTATACAAAACCGAAAATTTTCGGAAATAAAATACGGGAAGTTTCATCATCGAGTTTTTAAACCCTTCACTTAAAAACAAAATTAGTAGATCTAAACTTATTACAAGAGATTTTCTAAGAAATTACATAATACAATACCGTTTTGAACTCCGTCTTCAAACCTCGCATCACCGGAACCTTCGTTGGAGCTCTTAGGGGCACCGGCAGTTTTTAACCACCCACACAACGAAGGAAACCACCAAAATCGCTATCGCCATCCCACTAGCCAAGATCTTTAGTAAAACCCGGTCGGTATCGGTCATTTTTTCGGATCGGAAAATGGGAACGGTGCCGGAAAATTGGGGAGATCGACGAGAGGGAGACGAGGAGGATGAATGTGAGTGGTGGTGGATGAAAGTGGAAGGATAAGGGAGTATATAAAGGGAAAAAGTGAAAGAGGTAGAAAGAAAATTATACCGATAATAAGAGGATAGGGCAGACAAATGAGGAGGATATAAAATTTGGAAGATAATCTCTCACTGATAATTACCTCTTAAGAAATGATCTTCGAATGCTTTTGTTCTTCCTTTGATAATTGGAATAGAAGAAGAGTTTTCCATATGTTTCTTTGAAGTTTTGCAAAAGAGAGTGTTTTCAAACGGATGGAATTATTTTGATGTTGGATCTATGATTACATATGTGTAGTATTTACTCTCCTTTCTCATTTCATACGCCACTAGAAAAGGTAAGTTAGCTAGTTACTATTAAGGTTCATTATTCATGGTTACTATTGGTATTCAACATGATAAGAAACATACTATTCTAATCCTATCACCATTGAAACATCACATATCACTATATTGCATCTACTACACTATTAATACTATGCATTATTTGAAATTGCATTACATGTATCTATTTGATGTTTTGTACGTGTGTGTATGTATATCACATAATACACATTCATTCATGATGTATTAACACACACACCTTATTTTTGCACATTAATTAATTATGTGATATTAATTAACATAATTTTATGTATAGTGCTATTATGGCAAATATCACCAAAAGGGAATTCGATATCCTAGACCTGTCAGGAGACAAGTACCTCGAATGGAAGGTGGATGCCTTAACGCATTTGAAGGCTAATGGTCTTGAAGAGACCGTCAAAGAAAATAACACCACCACTCCACAAGAAAAGGCCAAGACCATTGTCTTCCTTCGCCACCATATACATGAAAGCTTAAAGTCTGAGTATTTATTGGTGGAAGATCCGAAGGAATTATGGGAGAATTTAACCGAACGATACGGCAATCAAGTGAATATATTACTCCCAATGACCATATATAAATGGAACTCTTTACGAGTTCAAGATTTCAAAAATATCAGGGAGTATAACTCCGCTGTGTTTCGAATCACATCAAAACTGAAATTATGTGGTCATGAAATTACCGAGGAGCAAATGATGGAGAAGACATTTTCAACAATGCATGCATCTAATGTGCTGTTACAGCAGCAATACATGCAGTGTGGCTTTAAAAAGTACTCTGACCTGATTAATGTGATGCTTATGGCGGAGAAAAATAATGAACTCCTGATGAGGAACCACAACATGAGACCTCCAGGCGCGGCACCATACCCTGAAGCGAATGCTGTGAATGCTATGAATGCCAACGCAAAAAGGGGCGATGGCCGTAAAAATTCGCGGGGTTACAAGAAATGGAAAGGTCGTGGCAATGACCGCAAACAAGGCTATGAGAAAGGTAACTTCTCCCAAAAACATGGCCATCCTGGAGAATCCTCCTCCAGGGGGATGAAGCAAAAGATCCAGAGGGGTCCAACAGGAACCCCAAACAAACCCAGGTCTCAATGTTATCGATGTGGGATGACTGGCCATTGGGCCAAAATATGTCGTACAACTAAACACTTGTGTGAGCTGTATCAAGCTTCCCAGAAAGAAAAAGGAAAGGATGTGGAAGCAAACTTTGCCACTAACAATGCTCCCCAAATTCCCACTCTTGATCTCGAAGACATGTTTGCAAACGATGTCGAGACTGGTGATGGATTTCCCTATGATGAAGGCACTAATTTCTAAATTTCTATGTCTCGAATTAGTTGAATGTCTATTTGCCTAAGACTTATGAAGTGTCCTTGTATAATATTAGTGCAATTTCAATTTCTGTGTCTGAGTCTTATGAAATGTCTTTGTATGATATTAGTGTAACTTTAATTTCAATCAACCATGTAATATAATGCTTGTATTAACTCTGTGTTTTCTCAATTTCTGAAGTTATGAATCCATCTGGAGTTAATCATGATCATAAAGAGCAATGTCTAGTGGACAGTGCCACAACCCACACCATCCTGAAAAACAAAGAGTACTTCACTCAGTTGACAGTCTATGAAGGAAATGTCAACACAATATCAGGTGTGGCAAAGTTGATCGAAGGATCAGGAAAGGCTTGCCTCTTGCTTCCAAGAGGGACAAAGCTGATAATAAAAGATGCACTATACTCAAGGAAGTCACAGAGAAATCTGTTAAGCTTCAAAGATGTGCGTCAAAATGGGTTTCATATTGAAACCATGAATGAAAATGGAAATGAGTACTTGTGCTTGACTGCACATGTATCTGGAAGAAGGGAAGTGGTAGAGAAGCTACCAGCTTATTCCTCTGGACTATATTTTACTCATATAAGTCCATTTGAGATCAATATGGTGTCTAGGGGAAGTCCAGACAACCATAAAATGTTTAACCTATGGCATGACCGATTGTGTCATCCAGGTACAACAATGATGCACAGAATTATTGAGAATTCACTTGGTCATGCATTAAAGGACAAAAGGAGCCTACAGACAAGTGATCTCAATTGTACTGCTTGTTCGTTGGGCAAACTGATCATTAGGCCCTCGAAAAATAAAATAGCAGTCGAAGCTTCTGCATTTTTAGAAAGAATTCAAGGAGATATATGTGGGTCAATTGCGCCACCATGTGGACCATTTCGCTACTTTATGGTGCTAATAGACGCATCAACACGCTGGTCACATGTAAGCTTATTGTCGACAAGAAATGTCGCATTTGCTAAGCTCCTTGCTCAAATCATACGATTAAGAGCACAATTTCCGAATTATGCAATAAAGAAAATCCGACTAGATAATGCAGGAGAATTCACATCCCAAGCATTTAATGACTATTGTATGTCAATTGGGATTACAGTGGAGCACCCAGTAGCACATGTACATACACAAAATGGTCTCGCAGAATCGTTAATCAAACGATTACAATTAATTGCCAGACCATTGCTGATGAAATCTAAGTTACCATCATCAGCTTGGGGACATGTTGTATTACATGTTGCAACATTGATTCGGTTGAGACCAACTGCATACCATAAATACTCCCCAATGCAACTTGTGTCTGGTAAGGAACCAAATATATCACATCTGAAGGTTTTTGGATGTGCAGTGTATGTTCCAATTGCTCCACCACAACGAACAAAGATGGGTCCTCAAAGGAGATTGGGAATATATGTTGGTTTTGAATCCCCCTCGATTATTAAATATCTCGAGCCAACAACAGGTGACTTATTTACAGCAAGGTTTGCTGATTATCACTTTGATGAAAATACATTCCCAACTCTAGGGGGAGAAAAGAATAAAATGGACCCTAATAAAGGTGAGATCACATGGGATGCCATGTCTTTATCATACCTTGATCCTCGAACGAAAGTACGTGAACAAGAGGTACAAAAGATAATTCATTTACAAGGCATAGCTAATCAGTTGCCTGACGCATTTACTAATATAGCAAAAGTGACGAAGTCACATATACCTGCTGTAAATGCCCCTGCAAGAATTGAAGTACCTATGGACCTACCTAATAAATCCATTGCTAATGAATCTACTATACGTAGAAAGTGAGGTAGACCACTTGGTTCCAAAGATCTGAAACCAAGACAAACGAGGAGACAAAAGGGTAATGTTGGTGATCTCACAACAGTTCAGCCATCTGAAGATAATAATAAAGGCAAAGGAATCTATAATGAGGATAGCCTGAAAGGCGAAGGAAACTCCTCAGAAGAGGAGAATCTTGTTAAAGAAGATGAAAAAGAGAGTCTTCTTGAAGAAGATAGAAAAATCGACAATTATGAGATTTCCATAAACTATGTATCCACTGGGATGCAATGGAACAGAAAAGATGTCATTGTCGATGAAATATTTGCCTTTTCAGTAGCAGCTGAAATGATGGCTGAAGACGACGATGTTGAACCTAAAACGGGAGTGTCGTCATAGAAAAGATTGGCCTAAATGGCGAGATGCAATTCAAGCAGAATTAAAATCGCTTGAAAAGCGTGAAGTTTTCACTCCTGTGACCGAGACCCCAAAAGGTGTTAGGCCGGTTGGCTACGAATGGGTCTTTGTGAGAAAACGAAATGAGAAAAATGAGGTAGCAAGATATAAGGCAAGGCTTGTAGCACAAGGTTTTTCACAAATGCCAGGAATTGATTATGAAGATACATATTCACCGGTAGTTGATGCAACTACCTTGAGATTTTTAATTAGCCTGGCAGTGGCTGAAAAGCTACAAATGCGCTTAATGGATGTCGTGACTGCATATTTGTATGGGTTGCTTGACACCGATATATACATGAAGGTCCCTGAAGGACTAAAGATGCCTGAATCTTGCAAATCAAAGCCTCGAGAAATGTTCGCCATAAAGTTGAGGAGATCTTTATATGGACTGAAACAATCTGGGTGAATGTGGTACAATCGTCTTAGTGACCTTCAGAAGGAAGGATATAAGAACGACTCAAGGTGTCCATGTATCTTTATCAAAAGATATGAATCAGGGTTTACCATCATTGCAGTATATGTTGATGATTTAAACATTGTTGGAGCCCTGAATGAGATTGCAAGTACATCTAAGTACTTGATGAAAGAATTTGAGATGAAAGATCTTGGAAAAACCAAGTTCTGTCTCGGTTTACAAACTGAGCATGTACGAGATGGAATTTTTGTCCATCAATCTAATTATACTGAGAAAATTCTGAAGAGATTCAACATGGATAAAGCTCATATATTGAACTCACCCATGGTCGTTCGCTCTCTAAATTAGGGTTGGTATGGTAATCGAAAATTACCATATCAACCGATTACCAACCGTACCAACAGGTCATTGGTACCAAGAAGTCGGTAACCGACTGAATCGGTAACCGAAGTCTCGGTCCCAAGGATAGTCGGTACGGTAACGGTATGGGCAACCCAAATACCGTGGTACTGTTGGTACCGAATATATATTTAATTTTTTTTTAAAAAAATAAAATATATATTTTATTTTAAAAAATAAAATAAAATACCATGGTACCATTGGTACCAAGGATAGTCGGTTCGTTTTCAAGTATAATCTGTCATTGATACCATCGGTACCGATGGTACCACAGTGTATAAAACGAAAATCGAAGAATGAAAATAGTGGCTTTGATTACCACGGTACCGACATTCGGTAACCGATACTTTCGGTACCAAGAGTTTCGGTACCGAAACTATTCGGTTGGTACGTGGTACAGAAAATCCCATACCGAGAGGTATCGGTACGGTACGTGGTAATGAAAAATTTATCATGGTACCGTACCATGCCAGCCCTACTCTAAATATACACGATGACCCATTCCGTCGTCGAGAAGACGATGAGGAAATACTCGGCCCAGAAACACCTTACTTAAGTGCTATTGGTGCCTTGATGTACCTAGCCAACAATACAAGGCCTGATATTGCCTTCGCTGTAAACTTGTTGTCAAGATACAGCTCAGCTCCGACAAGGAGACATTGGAACGGAATTAAACATTTGTTCCGTTACCTTAGAGGTACACATGATCTGGGTTTATTTTATAAAAAATGTCCAAATGCCACTCTTGTTGGTTATGCAGATGCAGGATACCTATCGGACCCACACAAGGCTAAGTCTCAAAATGGATATGTCTTCACTTATGGAGATACAACCATATCATGGAAATCAACAAAGCAAACTCTGACTGCTACATCGTCAAACCATGCCGAATTGATAGCACTGTACGAAGCGGGAAGAGAATGCGTGTGGTTAAGATCGGTGATAAAATATATACAGAAGGAATCTGGAATCAAATCCATCAAAGGCAGCCCAACCGTGATATACGAAGACAACTCTGCATGTGTCACTCAAGTGAAGGAAGGCTACATCAAAGGAGATCGGACTAAGCACATATCACCAAAATTCTTCTCTACTCATGAACTTGAGAAGAAAGGGAAAATTGAAGTCCAACAAATCCGATCTGATGAGAACCTCGCCGACTTGTTCACCAAGTCATTACCTCCCAAGAAGTTCGAGCAACTTGTACGCAAGATCGGAATGTGTCGGCTTCGAGAAGCTCATTAAGCATGTCCAAATCAGGGGGAGAATTATACGCGTTGCACTCTTTTTTCCTTCGATCAGGTTTTTATCCCACTGGGTTTTTCCTGACAATGTTTTTAATGAGGCAACACCATCAATGCGTATAATAAGATTACACTTGTGTAAAATCCCCTAAATTCATGATATAAGGTGAATATTCAAGGGGGAGTGTTGTAATATTTTATTGTGTGGTGAATATCCCACCTCATGGTAAAATATCCCCCAAAATCAGGGATATTTTTGTGGTTATGGGTTGGACCTCCACTATAAAAGGGGGATCCGGATGGTTGTAAATTAAGCAAGAAATCAGATGAACTAAGTACGATTACAAGTACAAACAATCTGGTTCTCTTGTTGACCACTAAAATTACAACATAAATGACATATTTTTCAAACTTTATACAAAACAAAAAGCATCACTCTCCCTAATGTGGTACTTCCTCCGTTCGTGAAAACTTGTCATTTTAGCCTTGAAATTTTGTTCGAAAAAACATGTCATTTTAGACATTATCCCCCATTGTTTCCTAAATTACCCTTAGTTATTTTGATTTGGTCTTAGCTAATTTAAAATTTAGCTCCATTTTTAGTTTTCTAATTGTACTTGTTTTGGGATGAGTAAGAATGTAATCCAAACAATTTGAAATTTGAAAGGTACGTACCAATGAGAGGATTTGTAGCAATGAGAATACTAGGGGTAATTTGGGTGGGTTAAGAAATTCCTTAAAAATCGTGTCCGATGCTAAAATGACAAGTTTTTGCGAACGGATGGAGTAGAAAGTATGGACTATAACATATAAAATAAAATTTAATGGTGAAATTTGAAACCGCATTCAAAATTTGAATTTGAATTCAAATTTCAATAACTTTGATAATGGGGTTAGTCATTTCAAGCTTCGTAATTGGGTGACGTTTGATTTTACATCTTCTATCAAGTCATGATTTAGTCATTCCAAGCTTCGGAATGGGGTAAATCTAATATTTTTCTTAGCTCTAGTCATTCCGAGCTTCGGAATTGGGCAAATTATAATGCTTCACTCACCTCACTTTCCACTATATAAAGTAGGTTATTTCAGTCTCGCAATCAAGCAAGCAAATTACTCAAACCATCTAGCAAGCAAAATGGATCCAAATGGAAGCCCACTCTCAAATGCTTTCGTTCTTTCTCGGAGGTTCTTACAAAGCCTAGCTTCACAAGATCCAAATTACCCAAATCATCTACCATATCAAATGCATCCAAACCACCCACCACGTCCAAACCGTCTTTCATATCAATACACAAACCTTCATTTCATACCTCATTATCAAATGCATCTAGGCATGTCCCCCCTTGACGTGGCGAGTTAGACGGGTCTGGGTCAGACGGGTCACGGGTCGTGGTGGGTCACAGATTCGGGTTAAGGTAGAGGGTTTTTAAAAAATGACTCGATGGGTCGACATTTTTTTTTTTGAAAAAAGTCAGCTTTGGGGGATTTTTTTTTAAAATCGATTTTTTTAAAAAAAAATCAACCCGGCAACCCGACGGGTCGACCCGTGACCCACCGGGTCACCTTGACCTGTCTCTCCACGGGTTTAGGTTCGGGTCATGACTTCCCGACCCGGCGGGTTCGACCCGTGGACAAACCTAAATGCATCCAACTGCCAGGACCGTCCAATGGATTTCGGAGGCCCTGTGCAAAACTTTAAACGAAATGGTATTTGGCTTAAATTCTATCATGAAATTACATAAGATTGACGTAAGAAAAATAACAACAAAAATACTTGTCAAAATTCAGCATTACAGCAAGATGCCTCAAGTGAAAAAAATGTTCGCCATCTCCCCTCCGATTACACAGCAACAACAGGATCTATGTTGGAAATTAAACTTATCATGGGATATCAAGGAGGATATATATATATGATTTGAAGAATCTCTTTTCTCATTGCAACATATCTTCTAAGGAGTATTTGATTTGGCGAGGACAAGGAGACATGAGAGTTCAAAAGGCTATGCTCATGTGGACTTCTTGGACAGTTGGACATCACCTCTTTGGCAAGGGCTTTGGAAAAGAATCAGAAGATTTTTTGTGGAAGACATGTATGGATACTGGATAGCACCTCTTTGGCAAGGGCTTTTGGTCAATCCACCACTTTAGTTGATGTTGGTCAATATACCCCCTAAGACTAACTCCAATGGTTAGGTGTGCAAATGTGCACATTTGCACAAGATGTGTAAAAATGCACACAACTTTTTGTACTTTTACTCAAATGGTTAAATGTATATTTTTTACATATCCTTCTTTATTTATCCAACTAATTTATCTTTACCTTAAAAAAATAATTATGATTTTTCATTATTTGTAATCTTAAATATTTTTTGTTATTATCATTTTTTATTACGCACATTTTGATATAAAAAAATAGTATTTTGACCGAAATTTCAAAAATCAAATCCTTGTTATAGAAAAATAATCAAATACTTTAATAATAGTATAAATATAAATTGTGTACACAAAGTATAATATTTGGGTCATGTTCCTGCATACAAGTTGACTATAAAAAATAAAATTCAATGGTTGTCTCATTGTCCCACATGCAAATTGACCATAATAAATGATATCCACAAAATACAATGTTTTTGTCCATGTATAAATAGGCAAATTGAATTTGTCTCAAGTAAAACCAATGGTTATGTCTTTCTCCTACATATAAATTGACCATACAAAATGAATCACATATTTTAAGAGTAGTGTAAACATAAATGGTGTGTCTTCAAAATCCATTGTTTATGTGTTCTTCTTTCACTATATATACAATATCACATTCACAAGTTAAAACCAACTCAAATCTTTTTTCTTATCATCACCCCACCCCAAAACAACCATGGGTTCACATCAAAACTATTCAGGAATGTCTACTATGGAGCTTTCCGATGGGATGGAAGCTCATATGCATCGTATGAGGGCACTCATGATGAGTGAAAATCAAAGAAGGGAGGAAGAGGATGAATCCAAGCACGGGCGCAAATACATAAATAGAGATAGAGGTGAAGGACATCTTCGGTTGATGAAGGATTACTTTAATCCTAACCCAACCTATGATGCTCTCATGTTCCGAAGGCGCTATCGCATGCAACCTCGCCTTTTCAACCGCATCATGAATGAGGTAGTAACATATGACTCTTACTTTCAATTCAAAACAGATACTGCGAAGAAGATTTCTCTATCACCCCAACAAAAGCTAACAAGTGTCATGCGCATGATGGCCAATGGTTGTTCGGCCGACTCAGTGGATGAGTATTGTCGAATGGGGGAGACCACATCACTAGAGTGCTTGAGGAGATTTTGCAAGGCAATACTAAGAATCTACGGCACTTGGTACCTCCGACAACCAAACCAAAATGATCTAAAAAGGTTGTTGGACAAGGCCAACAAGAGGGGCTTCCCAGGAATGATCGGATCCATAGACTGCATGCACTGGCAGTGGAGGAATTGTCCCACCGCTCATGTTGGACAATACACCGGGTTCAAAGGAAAACCAACTATTGTCCTTGAAGCTGTGGCGTCCTACGACACTTGGATTTGGCATGTTTTTTTCGGCACATCTGGTTCCAACAACGATCTAAACACTCTTGGATGCTCTCCGGTGTTTGACAAAGTTGTCAATGGAGAAGCCCTTACTGTCAGATTCAAGGTAAACGGTCGTTACTATAACCAATGTTATTATTTAGCTGATGACATTTACCCTTCATGGGCAATATTTGTCAAATCTATTAGTAGTCCAGATAGTCCCGAGAAAGTTTTATTTTCTCAAATGCAAGAAGCGTACCGCAAGGATGTCGAGAGAGCTTTTGGGATACTACAAACAAGGTGGGCTATTGTACGTGGCCCGGCTCGAATATGGGATACTCCAACGCTAGGCGAAATAATGCTTACATGTACTGTTCTTCACAACATGATCATCGAAGACGAATATGTTGAGGATGTGGATGGTGAGGTAATATGTGCTATGAATGACTATGAAATAAGTCCAAATGCCTCTTTTGAGTTGGGCCGGGATAGATCAACACTTGAAGAATACATGCATAATCACAACCGCATTCGGGACACAAATACGCATCACTCTATCAGAAACGATCTCGTGAAGCATATTTGGACGCTCTTTGGATCACACACCGTTTGATCAATGCTAGTTTTTTTCTTTCTTTTTTGTTTAATTTCATCACACAAATGCTACCTTTTTGTTTAATTTCATCATAAATGCACTTTTTTTTTCATGCTCGTTGAGTTTTTTTCCATGGTTTTTTTACTCTTTTGAATCACACATCATTGTCCCACCATTACTTATTTGTTTCTTGGTACTTTAATCCTAGTTTTCTTAGTTGTATTCCATACTTTATAAAACTAAACTATAACACAAAGCAAGATAACATAATTAAACTCAATCTAAAACAATAAATTAGGTTACATAAAATTAAGGATATCTTACTATATAAAAGCCTAAGTTCAGCCTTACTGTTCATCAATGCTAATTACAAATTTACCCTTTCAACACTTTCATCTTTATTGAATGATTTAGGGGTGAAATCGGAAATGTCTTGGGCTAGCTGTTTCCAATTTCCATTACCTTCACGGCTTCACCTTTGCCTATACACACCCACCGCCTCTTTCCGCTTCACATCGGCAACTCCGTTCACGCCTCCAGTCTCCACCGCCATTGGCCTCATCTGTCTTCTTCATCTTCCATCCCTTCCCAGTTTTGTTCAACCTCAGGTCTCTCTGCTCGCGTTTCTCTCTGAATTCGCATACCATTGATCCCCTTTCTCAATTTCTCATCGCTCTTCTAAGATTTCTAGGGTTGTTGATTTTATTTCTAGGGTTTCTTAATTGTTGTCGGATCGCCATCATGTTTCATGTAAGCCTATCCCTATTGTCTCCGCCTCTTCAAGTCTTCTCCCTGCTATTTTCCCTCTTCCTCCCAGATTTCTCTCTACCCTCTCAAATCTCTTCTTAAATCGCTCCTCCTTTGAATTCATGGTTTGATTTGGGATTTTTCGGGACAAGAGAAATTTTCTGGCTTGAGGGCGGCGGTGTTGTGGAAACGGCGCCGTTGAGATACTCCTTCAACAGCCCGTTTAGATCTCTGGTTCCGGGGGCGAAACAGGGGACGGGGCTGCTAAAGAGGGTCTCACTTGGTGATGCTAGATTGTATGGCCAGATGTCTTATTTGGGGAACTTGGCTTATGCAATTCCCACAGGTAATTTATTCTTGTATTCATCTATAATTTCAATAATTTTGTCTGGTTGATTTGATTTTATACCATGTGCCATTATTTCTGTGTGGAAATTTGGAGTCACTTTTGATTTGGTTACTGTTTTGTTACTGGATTTTGGTTTGTTTGTTTGTTCTAGGTGATAATGGATAGAAGGAATTCGAGCCAAACAAGCCAGGATCGAATTCATTGGTTGTTCATATTTAGCTCATTGTTGATCTTAAATTTGGAATCGGTCTTTTTTGGACTACTCAGCTCATATTACTGCCCAAGGGATTGTAGTTAGTTATAGTTAGATGATACCGAGTTTGTGTTAAAGAGGTCTGATCCTCCAGTTGAATGGCTGCTTGGCATATTGCTGCAATTACTGCAAAAATACTTTCAAGCTCAGAATGCACCTTGTCATATGAATTAGTGAAGATATAATATGTTCCCCGCGCGCGCCTTTGTGGTAAGGCGGATACGAGTTCGTCATGCGCTTGCTTGAAATTCCATATAAAAGTTTTCTCAATTTAAAGGCCTAAAATTGAACCTCTTGTGGAAGTAGATATTTCCAGTATAATTAGGTAAATAACTTATCCTGCTAAAATCTTTATGCATTGCAACATTTGTTATAGATTTGTAATTTCAACGTATCCGTCATTCCGTCTCCTACCATTCACGCTTCCTTTGTGAATGCTCCTCCAATTTTCATCGCATACTCTTCCTCTTCCTTTCCTGTCTTCCGGTTCCGTCCCCGGTGTTTGCCGGATTTCGCCATTGAGAAAGAAGTATTTTTTTTTGGTGTTGATTGAGAAAGAAGTATTTGATCTACTATATAAGCTGATTATGAGATTGGCAATGTTGTATTTTTTGGGTGGCTACAAACAGGGCTATAAGTTAACTAAACAGGGTAAGGGTATCTTCAAGTTTGACTAGAGGGATGTTACTGATGGTACTTCAGGGGTAAAGATGGCATCAACAATGACAAACGAAGTTGAAGCGTATAAGTCCACAGAGGATGCTCCTGCAGCTCCCACAGCTCACCGTATGTTCAGGAGAAAGGTGGGATTTCCTCCCTGTTATCTCAGTTTCTTAAAGTCTCTTCAGTCCATGGTTTATCGTTTTTTTGCTATTATTGTCTGTCCTTTTCATCACAGTGACTGGATCAGTTTCATCATCTGCTCTGTGACAGTTTGCATGAAAATGTGAACTTAAACTTTTGCTATTATTGATTGTTTACTATAGATGCCAATTTTTAGGTTGTTGAAGGTCAAGACGATGGTGCTCTTGTTGGCGGTTGGATATGAAGCGCTTATCTTGACCGGCTACATGTTGGGCTACTTCCAGAGTTCCAGTTGGGTTTTCTTCTTTCCTTGATTCAATATTCAAGTTAATGGCTATTGTTTTTTTCCATATTCATAAGAATGCTTGTGTTTTTAAGGTCATGTCACTGATAGTTTGGTTGATAGTTGGAAGATAATTTTTCTCCCCTTTGGAAGTGTTTTAGGTGATCATTAGATAGAGTGGGAAGTGTATACCATATTGCATCTACAATCATTGCATGGTTTAGTATTTGTAGAACAATGGATCAGTACCTTTTTATTACAAGCAATGAAGGGTCCATCATTAGCAAGATGTGCTTTAAAAAAACATACAGGAGCAATTGTGAAGCTTGAAATATCTAGAAATTTTCTGTTATGAAAGGACATGGTAGATAGAATGCTAGGAATGCATTGACCTCTTTTTTGTACTTTTGAAAGTATCTATGTATGATATATCGCATACTGAAAATAAGAGTGAATAGTGTACAAGTCTCTGAATCCATATGATTTCCAATGGATTTTGTACACTAAATAAAAAGAAATTGAGGTTTTCTTTCCTGTTAGTAGTTTTTTATATATAAAACTATTCAAGGTAGACATATTCTCATTTTCATACTCACTAGCTGTTTGCTATATTGCTCCTGAGAATATTTATTGCGCATACTTTTCTTTTCTTTTCTCTTTTTTTCCCCCTTATTTTGTTAGTGAAATCACTGTTATAGGTGTACAATATTATGTATGACCTGCTAAATGAATTCCCAATTGATGAGTGAGAGCCTATTTTATATTTAAAGGTGGCATCAGTTTCTGAGGATATGGGGACTGTCGATGCCCTTCGAGCAATAACACCCCACTCGACAGCTAGCGACATCTTGGTTAGTGCCATTCATGAACCCTTGGATAATTTTCATTTTATTGCATTTGTTGATGTGTTGTTCATGAACCTAGCAAACTATACTTGTGAATGATTCGACTGGGATTTAGACATGGAATATTATTGCTTTGTTGATGTAGCGAATGGAGGAGATTGGTTGGCAATACGATCTTTGTACAAATATAGCTAATTTGATATAGGTTGGGTAGTGGGTAGTTGTTTGGTGGCGCTGTTCATGAACCTAGCAAGCCATTGAATGTAATTTGATAGAAGTCATTTGTTATTGTTTTATGTTTGTCTATGAGATAACATATGCGCTTCTTTTGTTATTTGGAAAATTATCCCTTTGTTTTCTTAAAGGAATGATAGTTTTTTATTCTATGAATTCTTAATTCTAGATGAGTTCTAATATCATGATTGATCTTCCCCTTGCCATGCATTTCAAGCAATTACATTCAATGGCTTACAAATATTATTGGGGGGAGTGTTGGGGGATTTTTCATTTCAGATGATTTGCTGGTGATATTTGACTGTTATGTTTATAGGTAGTGAGTGGTAATCTTGTCTGTGATGTTCCACCTCGGGTAGTGGTAGCTGTATATAGACAGCATGATGCAGCTATAACTACAATGCTTTGCTCAACTTCAGTTAGTGGGGCAGTTGAGTCTGGGTCCTCGGGTGGCAAAGACAAGGTCAAAAAATCTGCACGATGTGATATTATAGGATTGGATTCCACCAAACAGTTTTTGCTACACATAGCATCAGGTTAAACTTCTGCTGGATATTTTTCAACTGATGTAAATGATGTAATACTTGATGGACATGGTCTGAGTGGAAGCATGATCTTTGTAGGCATTGACGTTGAGAAGAATGTTAAAGTTCATAAGAGCATTACTGCGTGTTGTTGGCCAGATGTGTGATGTCTAACTTCAATATACAATTGTGCATGTACTTTTCATTTGTAGGAGTATTATATTTGCTTAGTGGAAATTATTTGGCATTGGTTCATAAGGTTTTGTGCTCCTTATCCTACTTTGTAGATGGAAATTCATACGAATCTCATTGATGCTCATTTATATGCATTTAAGAGGTTTGAGGTTTGCACTTTGAATTTGAATCGTCTTTGAGTCCACCCTTGCTAATTGAAAATGATGTTGTTGTGATGTTGTCACCTATGAGCATGCTCTTGCAGATCTCTTTTGCAACAGGTTCTTGGTCAGAAGGAAAGGTTTCAGAGCTAATTAAAGCATGATGGGTTGCCTTATCTTGTTAGAAGTCAATGGTTTATCACTTTATTTGCTCTATAATCTAGCCGAGCATGTTAAATGCTAGAGTTTTGTCATTTTTTGAAGTTTTTGATCTTTGGTGTTCTCTGGTGATTGATTAGAGATCAGAGGTCTCAGTAAATTCAGTTTCCCAACTAGAAGAAAATGGGTATGAGAAGGTTGCGTTACAGAGCAACAAAATCATGTTTTCTCAGCTCTTAGCGAATGCAACTACTCCAAGTTTCCAAGAATTATATGCAGTGGATTCTAATGGATCTCCTCGTCTTGCAACTCATAAATGCTGCATTTATCTCGCAATCAACAACAACTATTGTGCGAATTGTACAAGATGACAACACCGCGCGCAACTGGATCTCCTCGTCTTGCAACTCATAAATGCTGCATTTATCTCGCAAGCAACAACAACTATTGTGCGAATTATACAAGATGACAACACCGCGCGCATTTGCGCGCGGTTAATGACCTAGTTACTTAAAATGAAACTAACATTGCAATTTATAATAAACTACATAATATAAAAATCTAAAAATCATTATCATCACTAAGGTGAGGAATGTAGCCATCAACATATGCGCCATCATAATAGCTTGAAGAATTTGGGAAGTAGTTTGAATTGTCTTCACTATTTTTAGACTTTCCCATGATGATATTTTGCTCATTCCTAAAGTATTGTTGTTTACTTGGAGACAATTTTGAGAGATCCATTGTAAGGATCATATCATTATGCTTTCGAATTTCGAAATCAATCGCCCTTTGGTCCCCCACTCTTCTCTTTTGGGCCTCACTTGCCATAACTTCGCCTTGCTTGATCAATTGAGCCATGTTGTCGTCAAATGCCTTCCTCCTACCGTCGTCGGATTGCTTCCCCTTTTTCTTCTCCTTTTGCTTGTCATGCCCCATTGGTCTTTTCAAGTTGCTAGGGCTTGGGGTCATGGCCTCCGAGGGTGAACTACAACCTCCAATGCTATTAAGTGTTGGACTTTCCATTTGATTGGGGGATGTCCCTACATTATTATGTATGGGATTCTCGAATCGATTTGGTGTGGTAGAACTAGCATCGCCAATATTAATGGGACTTTCGAACAAGTTTAGCCATTTGGGGCATTTTCCCAAGAGATTCCAACCATGATTAAATTTGAATGCCTTGCCTTTGTTATCGTTAAGAAATATAGTTCGTGCATAATGATCCTACAATACACGGAAAATAATTCATCAATGAAATCAAAGTGAAGCATTCAACTAAACAACACTTCGACGAAGTAAAAATAATTATGTATAACATCAACTACTTATAACAATAAATATTCAACAAAAAAAACAATTTTAAGGAAACAATTACTTACAACATCAACTTGATTACAACCACTTGCGGGAGATGCGTTGGCTTTCCTTAGACTTTTTCGAAATAGATAACATTCTTGGCTTATTAGCCTATAACGTCCATGGCATGAATCTTTGCTTCGATTAAAAGTGGGATATACTCGATGCATTTCTTTTGTATCCTTGCCCAAAACGAATCTAACGATTGGTTTGTGCCAATGGCTCCATCTTGTGAAATTGAAATCCATGCTTTACATAAGATTACATCTTCTTCAATACTCCACTTGAGACCTCTAGAAGACATGATTTATATTTGATATATATGAGATACAAGAAATTTGAAAGAGAGAACAAGAGGTAGAATATGATTTGAAAGTGTATGTAGACTTGTATTTATAGCAAAAAGTGAAGAAAATGGATAAAAGCATATCTGACCGTTATTTTTTTTAAAAATTTTACATTTCACTAAATTAATTTATTTTAACCGTTGGATTTTAATTTTAATCGTTGGATCAAAAATATTACCGTTGGATTTACTTAATTTAATTCTAGTCGTTAGATTGATCCATTGGAGTAAATGTTTTTAATTTAAGTGCAAAATAAATGAAAAGGTGTTGCATGGGGCCCACAACAATGAAAAAGGCTGAGATTTGACGGAAAAGCAATGTATTTATTTGTTTCACACACATTTCCTTTAATTTGAAGAGCACGCGCAGTGTTTTACCAAAAAAGTGGGCGCGCGTACTATTCACTTTTATTATTTCTGGGTGAGCTTTTTTTTGTCTTGAAAATGGGTAAAGATTTGCACACCGGGGGGGGATTTGGTGCTTATATATGCACACTTGCTGCTCAAATATACACATTTGAACACCCTATAAATCACCATTGGAGTAAAAAAATCACCAAAAAATGTACATTTGCACATATACACACTACCATTGGAGTTAGTCTAAGGTTGTTGAGCAATTCACCACTGAGGCCGTTGCTGAAAACAAACCCAAATTGAGCAAAAGGAAGATGAAGAGGAGTTGTTGTCTGTGCAGGGAGCAGGGTCACATCTCTTCAACTTGACCAAAATAAGTTGCTCTGCTCTACCAGATTGAGGCTCTTTGCAATTTTGTCTCATCTCCTGGGTTTCATTCATCATTTTGTTTTCATTCATCTGCTCAACAAAATCAAGTTCAAATTACAATTAAACACAATAAAAAGAAGAATTGACACCAAAATACAAAAGTTATCAAGTTAAAAACTAAAAAGAACCTGATATTAAGAATAATATAAATAGATCGAACTTGAAATTGAATTATCGCCTATCCAAATATTGAATAATGGCAACTGCAACAAGCCAAAAAAAAAAATTAGGGTTACCCAATGACATTCGAAACCAAATAATCGCAAAACCACATAGGTAAAAGAGGGGAACAAGGTTGGAACACGTAATCGACCTGCTACAATGCGCGACGAAACTAGAACAGATAATCAGCCTACTCCTACAAGCAATAATACGTGACTAAACTGGAAACACAGTTCAACAGCTCTTGAAATTTGCCGAGCAATCGAGTATACGCTTTCTTCAATAGCTACAATAGCGGCAAACAAAAATCGTATAACAACGATAAGCCGCTGTTTGAATACAGCAAAACAATTTAGAATCAGAACGTCAATTTGTAGAGAAAGCCTCGATAGACTCTACCCAAAAAAAAAAGAGAAGGCCTCGATAGATTCATTGGTAAGCCATAATTTTTCTGTAGATTTCGATAGATTTTTAATAGGGGAGAAGATGAAAGGTTTTTTGCAAGAATCCATGGAAGAGAAATGAATGAAGAAATGAAGAGGAGATTAATTAGGCGTGCTGAATCTGCTGATGCTGCACTTTTTACGTTTTCAATTTACAGTCGGTAGAGCCGAGGCGTGCACAGGGAAATTTTAAAAGAAAATTAATAAAAGTATACTACACTTGGGCCTGTTTCTTTGAGGCCCACTCAGATTTGAGGCCCTGGGCTAGTGCACACTTTGCACTTGCCCAGGGCCGGCCATGCCAACTGCTCAACCCATCCCACACATTTACCATGATCCAAATATGAATGTCAACTCGATATTTCCATCTATTTCCCTTCCAGCATTTGGAACACTCGCAAGCATTGAAGAAGGGGGTGATGATGACGACGTCGAAGAGGTTGCTGTTGATGAAGATGTGGAGGAGGTTGTTGTTGTCAATAACGAAGGAACAAGAAGACGGTGGACTGAAAGAGAGAACAAGTTGCTCGTCAGCGGATTGCTTAACACCAGCAAAGATGTTGTCCAAGGAACCAACTAATCCATCAACACATTTTGGTCTAGACTTGCAGCGTACTTTAACAAAAGAAAGGGCAATAGGTGGAGACATCGAGTTGACATTTATATTTGGATGATGGTAAATGTGTGGGATGGGTTTTTTCAACCGAACGAAACGAAAAAACCAAACCTAAACCAAATCTAGGTGTTTCGGTTTAGGCTTTCAGTTCAAGGAATTTTTAATTTCGGTTTTTGTTTTGGTTAAACCGAAAAAAACAGAAATTTATTTTGTTATTTATTTTATATTTTAATTGTAAATCACTAAATCCCTTAACCCAATAACCCTAATTGAACTACTGTATCCCCTCACAATTCCCCTTCAAGGCGTTTAAGCTCAGTCCTAGGTGTATTGTTGCGGTTGAATCAACTAAACAAAGAAGGCAAGTTCCTTGAGCAAGATACCAATTGATTTTGAACTGACTTTGAATTACGTCACCCAATGCTTTTACTGTCGTACTTAAATGGGTCAATTGATGCTTAAATGGGTCAATTGATGAAGAAAGGGGGTTTGTGTATTTGTTTTACATAAATGAAGAATGTATGTATCTTCTCAAATTATTACTCCCTCCATTCGAAATTAATTGACATTTGAAAAGTATGCACAAGAATTAAGGGAACTTTGGATACATGAGTAAAATAGAGTATTAATAAGGAGTACTTGATTACCACTTACTTTTTCATTTCATTTTATACTTTTATTTTCTCTTCGGTTTAGGTTCAAATCAATTTCATACTTTTGATTGGCTTGACAATTAATTATAGGCTATATAAATTAGAAAGAAGGGGGGGAGTCGGTAGTGCAGTGGTTCAATTACATGATTTTTTCCTGCCATTAGTCAGTATTTTACATTGATATTTGTAAAACGTTTAGTAATTTTGAACACCAAAATTTCCCAAAAACTTCAACTAATTTAAAACGGAGGGAGTATATTATTGCTAATCAGTTTATCTTGTACGCCGAATGAAAATCGGTTCTTTTCAGTTCAGATTGGAACCAAACTGAAGCCAAAGCGGTTGAAAACCGAACCAAATCTATTATTTTAGGTTCGGTTTTTGGTTTGATAATTTATGGAGGGGGTTGTTATATGCACGGTCGATATATCGCGATTTACACGGTGCGCGACCGCGCATTGCGAGTGCGCGGATCCGCGCACTCGCAATGCGCAGTCGCGCTTTTTTTTAAATAAATGCGCGCATGCGCAGTGCGCATACGCGAATATATATTATTTTATAAATCAGCGTATGCGCGCTGCGCGTACGCCGATATATTTATTTTTACCGAAAATAAATCAGATATATACGAATCGAAATAACATATATATACGAATCGAAATAGGATAGATAATGATATGTACACGGAATAAAATAAGATAGATAATCGAAAGATATATCCTATATATTTAGATATAGATATATTTGGAGATAAATGTCAATAGATATATTTTTTTCCAATAATAAAAGATGATGATCTCTATATATACAATGTGATACGTGTGGAATCCCCGATCCTTCGCCTATGGCCTCAGAATCAAGAACCCCAAACTGTTGATGGCCCGATCTTGCAATATTCTTGCTATTCTCGATGTTTACAATTAATTACAATAAAGACTTGAAACTATTGCGAAAGAAAGGAAAACAAGTAAATAAAACTAAGTAAAAACCAACAAAGAAACAGCGACAGAAGCAATGCAGCAGCGACGGCGCTGGGATGGCCGCGGGGCGGCCAAGAAAGCCGCGGGGCGGCCCGGACAGTGGCGACGATTCGGGTCAGACTCAGCGACAGCTTCTCAGATCCAGCGACGGTTTCTCAGGATGGGTTTCTCCTTTGTGTGGTTTGGGATTGTGTTTAGATCTTGATTTGGTATCGGATGAGCAAGAACATAAATTGATTGCGAAGGCTTTTGGATTGGGAATCGAAGGAACCTTTTAATCCTTAAAAGGGTTCCTCAATTATAATTCCAATCTAATTTTATTGAATGTAGAAAAGGGTTTAAATAACAAAGCATACCAATTCTATCTTTGCAAAAGATAGAGTTTTGGCTTAGATAAATATTAAATCCTAATAATACTAATAAATAAATCCTAGATAAATATTCCTACTTAGTGGACAAGGAAAATATCTAGAAGAGATAAACTTTCCTTTTCCCTTTTATTCACCTAACTAAGTATTACTAAAATGAAGACATTCCATAAATAGCTCAAACTAACATAGGAGTAACTAAATATGGAAAGAATATAAAAACTAATAATAATAATAATAAATAAATAAATAAAATATCTTTTCTTCAATCCATGGTGGCGCCTTCTTCTTCCTCTTGAGGAAGACACTCTTTGCTATCAATGGCCCTCGAATCGTTCTTGAGAGCTCGCCTGGATCAAGATCATTGTTTGACCCACAAAAGGCCATCTTGATCCGCATCACAATGCGTGTTTAGGTCACAAATATGAAAATTTTGACACCTCTAGTAAAGCTAATATTTCGAAGATCCTAAATTTCTCCATATGTCGTCGCCAGTTGAAGATGATCTACCATTCAACCCATACGATTACAGCAATCCGCAAGAACTTCTAACTCATGTCGATGTAAGTCTAAATACGATTGTACTAAAATCTCATGTATATATCTTCCATGTTTCCAATATTTTTGAATATATAGTTGTATATGTCAATATTAGAGAGATTTATTTAACATCTACTCTATCGATTTCACAATACTTGGGTATTTTAGATGGTAATTTTTGCTTCAAATTAGATGATCTTAGATATTTTATAAGTATGTGATTGTAATAATTTGTACTGTTTTGTGTATTGTTTACTTTTGAAAATATTATAATTGGTTAAAATGTGTAGTGGGTATATAAAAATAATAATATTTGTGAAAAAGTTAGTAGAATAATGATGTTTTTTTAAAAAAAGTGAGGTAACAATGTATTATGAAACGGATAGATTATATGTTTTGAATGTTTTTGTTTCCAATGTGTGTGTATTATATCATCAATATGTTTCGAATTGTAGGATCTCGCCGACTTTTCTCTAGAAGAGGGTACCGATTATTCAGATATATTTCAGATAGATGGATATTTCTTTGACTCCAAGAACGCAAAGGAGTGGGCTCGTTTTATGGGTAGAATTAAAAATATGGTGTTAATAACTCATAGGTCTTGGAAGACCAAGCGAAACGGGTTAGGTGTCTTTCGTTTGGTTTGCGAGTACTATGGCTATCCTAGAGATGCGGCCGATGTGGATAAGGATTTTCCACCATCATCACACCAAGAGAAACCATCGAAGAAAATTGGATGTCCATTTGAGCTCGAGGGTCGTGAGTACAAGACAGGTAAATGGAGAATGTTTGTTATATGTGGTTCTCACAACCATAATCTTCCGGATAACTTGTATGGACATACCTTTGCCGGAAGGTTGACTGATAAACAGCATCATAAGGTACGACGCGGTGCAATGATTGGGTTAAAACCTCGACAGTTGTTGAGTATCCTTGAAGATGAAGATTCCCAATGTGTGACGAGTATCCGTCAAGTGTACAACTCTGTTCAGAAGATGAAGAGGGTAGAGGCGGAGGGTCGTGGAGATATACAACAAGCATTGCATTCACTCAAAGGAAAGCAGTACGATTTCTTCGTACGTAGAGTGCACGGGTCTAATCAGCTGAGTGATTTAATGTTTTCTCACCCAGACTCACAACATTTATGGAGGTTATTTCCCTACGTCATCATGATGGATACAACATACAAGACAAATGAGTACGTGTATCCTTTTTTATTTATTTATTGTACAAATAGATTTAAATTTTGTCTAATTAGTTGCTCATGATTTATTGACTATCTTCCTTTCATGTAGGTATAAGATGCCATTGCTGCAAATAGTTGGGTTCACTAGCACAAAAAAGACATTTGCGATAGCATCATGCATTCATGACGAAAGAGACCACAGATCACTACAGTTGGGTGATGCAGACGCTCCAAGATCTCTGTAAACATAGAATGCCAGATGTGATGGTCACAGATCGAGAGTTGGCAGTAATCAAAGCCATCAAGGAAGTGTTCCCAACCGTGAAGCATTTATTGTGCAGGTGGCATGTAATGACAAATATCGAAGTGAAGGCAAAGATCACACGATCAAAAACTAAAGAAAATGAGTTTGTCCGTGATTGTTATGCCTTGGTAGAGTCGACATCAGAATTAAGCTACAAACGACGTCTTCAATCAATGCAGACCAAGTGGGAAGGACGTTGGAGCCTCATGGAATACCTTGAAACCACTTGGCTCAAGGACTTTAAGGAGACACTTGTTAGAGCTTGGGTTGATTGCTATCCTCACTTTGGGACTAGAACAAATAACTAGTAAGTGTTTTGGATGTTTGTACTAGTGAATTACGTATGAATGTTATTTTGGATAAATAGATGTTTAACCGCCAACCTATTGAAAACCATGCAGTTGTGAGTCGCAGCATGGGAAGCTGAAGGATATGTTGAACACGTCAATAGGGGGGTTTGAAGACGTGGTCAAGTGTATCGACAGAATGGTCAACGGGCAGATCAAGCAAATAAAGGGTTCCGTTGAGATGTCACGCATGAATGTTCTTAGGAGTGTTTCTAGTAACCCACTATTGGCTCCCCTCGTTATGAAGGTGACAGCTGAGTGCTTCAAATTATTGCTCAACAATTACACCACGGCGATAGGTAGACCCACTGATGATGGGGTCTGTCGGGACAGGTATTGGCGAGATGTGTATGGCGTGCCATGTGTTCATGAATTTTTACAAGCCATATCCACCCGTACGCCGATAAGCTTGAGTCAAATTCATCCCTTCTGGAGGCAAGTGATGTGGAGTGGACCTATTATGGCAGAGGAGGGCAGCGAACCTGTGGAAGTTATAGACCAAACCAGGTTAACGTTGCTCAGGTTGAAGAGAAGGCTTGAGGCAGATGATCTCACTCCTCAACAAGCTAAATTTCTTGCCACAGCTTTCATGGACATGGAGAATCCCGGAGAAACTAACATGACAACACCACCTATAAGCAATCCTAGAGGTCGACCAACAGGGAGGCGATCAATGATGCGCGAACCAACGGCACTTGAGCATGCAGTGCGACGGTCAGCCACCCGAGGTCGAGGGAGCGGTCGAGGTATTACAATGGCGTTGATTGGTGGAGTGCACTGGGTACCGGTTAGTGAACTTCCACCCTTACTATTACTATTCCTACACATTGTATCAAATGTTAATTATTGTATTTCATAAAAAATTAAATAGGTATGGCTTCGATCAGACTCACCGATCCCTCCAAAAACTCCAGAATGGGATCATTTCCACCATCAGAGCGTAAACGGTTGGGATGCACCATTCAATACAAGGATGGCAGAGTACCTCAACCTTCGACGTGCTGATCCTAATCGTTCAGGACACCAGGACGGCGATAGAGTATATCATAATATATCAGATTGAGAAGTTTATGTTAAACTATTTCAGATTTCTTGTTATCAAATAGATATATGTATTTTGCTTTCAAACTTGAGTAGAGCATAAAATTAATGAATAAACATTTTCTTAACTAGAGTGCATGACATCAAACATATCTGAAATACATAAACTCCCTAACATTGAACACCAAAGTATATCACAGTTGCCGTTGTGATGCCCGAACTTGAGTGGGGGCGCGTGGGATTGGGTTTGCCATTGCCTCGAAGTAGTAACTGAGAATCTCTTGATGGCTGTAAAACTCCTCACCACGGTCTAGCATTTTCCGGATGTTCTCCCTTAACACGTACAATCGCTATCATTTGCAAAAAAAAAAAAAAAACACATTGTGACGATCACAAATGCAATACAGGTAATGAAATATTTAAGGCACAATTCATACCCGAGCTTGTATTGTGGATATCGGTGTCGGTTCCTCCTCGATAGGTTGGGCTGCAACTGTACTCTGTAGAACATAGGGATGGCCATGACGACTGAACCACTCCATATAGTCGGGCGTAACCAGATACCCCTCATATGCAAGAGGCAGGTTGTGAAGGTTCACCAAATTAGTGGGGATGTGTCGCTGATCCCAGACATCGAACATATCCGAAAAGGTCAACTTCAAGTGGGTTGTACCAGTAGGCCGAGTCTCAATGGTGGGTGGGATACGGTCCATGGGTATGTTTTGCACACGTCCGAACTGTCTTAATACGCAGTCCGGCATGTATGGTTCATGGATATCTGAAATGGACAAAACCCCTCTATATCGAGAAACTTGAAAGTCAGCGTCGAAGTTAATGAACCTATCCTCGTACGGCATGAACCTTACGTCCTCGGCTCTCAACGTGTCCAACTGAGTGGTAATGTTGTGTACCCTCTCCAGAGTACGCGGTGGTGTCGCTCTATGCGTCCACCGACAAGCCCACCTACGATCAATTTGGCGGGTTCGCTCCTCAGCCATTGCAGGGGCAAATGCCGGAAAATGTGCCCAAATCCAAAACTTTATACATATAAAAGAAAAACAAATTATTCTAATTGATTGAAAGCACGAATTTTGTATGTAAACCTTATAAGAATACCTGAATCAATGCAGCGCACCCACCCATGGTTCCCACCCCTTCCCTGCTCGCGATGCCCAGGGCTCGATACAAGAGGGCAAGCATGGCAACACCCCATGAGTACTGCCCCGTCATAGCATGATTGTAGACTAAGTCAACTGCCCACAAGGGTATGTGTGTAGTCAACTTATCATTGATAAAGATCGCCCCAAGTACTATCAATAGATACCCGGTCGCAACAGATTGGGCATAAGCATCGCCATTAGGAATCATCGCCTTCATCATCTCCTCTAACTTTGCCTGACGGAAGCGCGCCCCTTGACTGCTCATGTCTGCAGTGGATATGCCAAGTCTGGTGGTGAGGAAAGACCGGTGTTGCGCATCGGTCATAGGTGTACAGGGGAAAATCCGTCAATCTGTAGGCCAAGTATGATGGCTACATCATGGAGGGTGATAGTCATCTCACCCCAGGGAAAGTGGAACGTGTTCGTCTTGGGGTGCCATCGACAGATAAATGCTTGGATCAAAGAATGATCCACCGTGCCAAACTCGATGTCCTCCAGCTCTGTAAGGCCACTTAGTCTTGCAAGCCCGAACCAACTCATAGGGGTAACAACACAAGGCAAGTTTCTGAGGAACTGAATGTGGGTGTTGCGTCAAATGCATCGAATTAGATTGTCCTCCTACGAGGGAAAAACACATAATTCTTTAGGTAATAATTAAATATTTAATTTAAGTAAGAACTTTCACAAGAAAATATAAATGAATACATACCTCACCCATCCAAATAAGTCTACATCTGTGCGTCCTATACCACGTCAATGGTTGATTCTCTAGTGGTCGGCCGTCATTGGTAACTGGTGGTTGTAGTTGTTCCTCATCTATGTGTTGTGCCCCTTGTTGTGGTGGGTCCTGATGGACCGGCTGCTGATGTGAATGCTCTTGTTGCTCATAATAGTGCTCGTAGTCATAACCAGCATCCGTCGCCACATTGTGGTAGTCATACGCTTCGGGACCGAATGCCTCCTGATTATCGCCATCATCTGTGTTGCCGTCCTCAAATTCCTCTTCATCGGACGCATCTGACCCAGCTGCGTCGTCCGACTGAATATTCTCGAGCCCTAATGTCCCGCTTAGGAAAAGAGACGGTGTACGCTCTGAGGAGGAGCGTCTCAGAGTAGGTTGACTCGGCCCAGGCGACCGTGTCCTATCCCTTATAATTGATGTACTCACCCGAGCGGGTACAATAGTGGCGGTAGCTGGAGCCTTCTCTTGCGCCTCCTCAGCCCTTTCATGTTCACCTCGACGGGCCGAAGCCGTGGGCCGTCGCCGTTCCAATGCCGTAGAAATTTTCTATCATATTGCATAACAAATAAACAGTGTTACAATTTGTTATGAGTACAAATATCCAAAAATTAGTCCGTACACATCAATTATGTTTATCTATTCCTATAAGGTTATAATTGATAAATACGAATTACTTTTTTCCATTTATCTAATTTCAGTGACCTATTTTAAAGGTTTTTTTGTTTACCTATTTTCATTGGTATTTCATTTACCTATTTTTGGGTTTAGGGTGAAATCTTACATTTTTTTTAGCATTTACATTTCTTTCATAAACATTTAATATGACGCTAACTATACTGTTGCTTATATATTTCGAAATTAATTTTTCCTATCTTTGTAACTCCTAAAAACCTTTATTTCGCTGACCTATTGTCAATGTAATTTTATCTAACTCATGACATAAAGAATTTCGATCATATATTTTTGGTTGCTTATTTCAACATAAATGATACATACAAATTCGTATAAAAAAATTCTTTCAACTAAAATGAACTTACTAAACATTATTACAATTTCTAATATTTCATGGAACTTTTTTCATCGTCATTACATCTTACAATTTCTAATATTTCATGGAACTTTTTTCTTCTCACTAAACATTATAAATATCATAAAATTTATCAAAACTAAAATGAACTTACTCCTCTCGCTCTCTGACGCTCATCCTTATCTTGCGAAGATCGATCCCCTCGAAACCAACCCATGGCACTACTTGCAACCTTCTTCATTTTGGATGTCATGATTCCCGATTATCTACACGTAAATTTAATTAATGTAAGCCATATGCAAACCTAAGGAAAATAAATGATTTCCGATTAACTAAATGTAAATTTAATTAGTGAAGATAATACATAAAGAAGAAAATTACTCTTACCTTTATGAAGATGCGATGAACAGCTTGATGAACACAATGAAAAGCATAAAATTTCAGAACAAAGTTTTGTGAAATGGGCAAAGCTGTGTGGCGAAGGGTAGGCTTGGGGTCGGATTTTATAGGCGATGGAGGGCATCGTATCTCCGTGAATCGCGAGTGCAGCGGGAATTCCGGAAACACGCAACAAACAGCAAGATTCTCTCGCCTGTGACTGTGTGGTCAAATCGGCGTCGCTTCGCTCCTGTCCATCGGCGCACGCGCTATGCGCAGACGCGGGCCCCCATCCGCGCATCCACTGTGCGCAGCTGCAGACTCCTCCGCGCATTCTCTGTGCGCAGCTGCCGACCTGCCTTTTTCATCCGTGCTTTCACAGTGCGCCATTGCATAGGTTAACCGTGCAACCGGCGATAATTTCACCGTGCACTTAGCAATTCTGTTTATGGATTTCGGTTTTTGGTTCGGTTCGGCTTTAGGCCGACCAACGCCCTAATTGTGAATGTTCTAAGAAACGTCTAAAACCCTCACCTGCGTTACTTCGAAGCCCGAAGTCTTGAAGATGAGATGACCTCCTCCATTTTCAAATCCCTCGCTAAGCGATCTCATTTTTCCTATGGCGGCGGCAACGGCTCCGGCGGCGGGGCAGTTGTTCCGCTTGACCGCCGGCGACTGACATCTATCATTCCTCTGTTTTCTCCTTTCTCTACTTCTGCAGCTTCCGGCCTCCCAGTCGAGGGATCGGCTTCGGTCTCTTCTCATCAATCTCAAGGTTCTCTCTCTCACATCCTTTATGTGTTATCTGTGTTTTTGGATCCCTACTGATTTGTTGCGGCGATCGCCAGAGAAAAAGAGAGGGATATGGTCAAAACTGTTCCTGTTCATTCCTGGAGCTATGACCTTTGGTCTTGGGACCTGGCAGATCTTTCGCAGACAAGATAAGGTTTGTGATTTTATATTAAATCCTGCGCCTTTACATTACTTGTTCTCCGGTTCAGTCGTCATCGAAGATAGTCACTTTAATTAGCCGGATCTCAACTACGCTCGTGTGATTTCAATTGTGTTATTATATTGAGATGAACTTGGCTGGATTTTATGTATGATTGTGTTCTTTTGCAACTTTTGATCTGTTCTATTTTTGCAACCGCTTCCATTTGACTGCTTGAGAGTTTTTGCCAGACTATCATTTTCCATAGGTGTTTAAAGAAATAGGATGAGAATAGATTCTTTTGTTGTATTAAAGGCATTATTGGTTCATATGCCACAATCTAATTCACCTGATATGAAGCGTGTGTAATTGAATTATACTATGCTGAGTAAAGAACATTGCAGTGGATGTTGATTTGTCAAAACAGTACATTTCTTTTTCATGGACTGATGGACAAGATGAGTGTTAATTCGTTTTCATGAAGTATTGAAGAAATATTGGCATGACACAGACTCGCAGGGATCTAATTTCCATTAAAATAAGCCAAAACTGGGCATATTTGACTAGCATTCTATTGGCATATTACATTTCTGTGAAACTTGTATCTTGAGATATTGACATCTACGTGTTCTTTATTCTTATGCTTGCTACGTTTACTAGCATAAAAATATGTGATGTATTAACATAGCAAGTAGCAACATTTTTTAATATCATTCGTTATAAAATCAAATAGATTTTGTGTTTTCCTATATATAAAAATCTTCATTTTTATTAGTTTTTGGTGATGTGTGGATATTGTTGATAAAGAAACAAATGCTTATTGTGTAGATACATTTCATCAGGTTTTAATACGATTTAGTGATTGTTCTAAAAGAAACAATCATCATATGTAATTTGTTCTGCAGATTGACTAAAATGTTGTTATTTAGTAGTTGTTCTAGCTTTAGGGCTTGCTTGTTTGTTTGTAGAGCAGGGAATGGAAATGAAAAGGATCTGATTTTACATTTAAAATGTATATTATCATCTCTTTTTTTTTTAGTGCAGAAGATGGAAGAGGGAAATTGTTAGGGTCATACGGTATAAAGTTACCCTATGCTAAAATTAGGGAATGAAATGGGGGAAGGGAAACAAAATTTTTATGAAAAATAAGAGGGTAATGTTTAGAATTTTGATCAATGATTTTAACTTAAATATGTACTAGAGTCATGGGGTTAACCATAACCTTTCCATACTAAAAAACAATCAGGGGGTTAGTCTTTATAATAGCTATGGTTGATAAATTATCTGTGTTCTAATATACATCCTCCTATTTTATTTTTTCTAGGTCAAGATGTTGGAATATAGGCAAATGAGATTAGAAATGCAGCCTATGAATTTGACCGGTATCTCAACTGTTGACAATCCACAATCTTTGGAGTTCAGGCGGGTGGTATGCAAAGGAGTTTTTGATGAGAAAAGGTCAATATTTGTGGGTCCACGATCTAGGAGTATCTCAGGTGTGACAGAGAATGGGTACTACATAATTACACCCCTTAAGCCCGTTTCTAGTGATCCTCAGAGGTGAGTGTATAATGCTTTACTGTATGAATTTATAACTTAATTTTGGTTAGAAACATCAATTTGTTACCTTTGACATTGAAAAGAATGGTTTGTATTGTTGACACTCACTCTTCAGTGTCTTAGGGTCTATTTGGGTTTCATATAATTTATTTTGCTTCTGTTAGTTTGCGATACTTGTTCTTCTCATTTGGTTTAATCACACGTGTTCTTTCTTGAGTATTTCTTCAACCTGAAGTGCTTTTCTCCTGTAATTTTGAATTGTATAAGAGTATATGTTGCCTTATTTTAGGTGAAATTCTCTGATACAAAATACTTGGAAAAATTAAGAAAAATTGTCATTTGTGTTTTTATTCATACTGGTATCAAAATTTTGTATTTACCTCTTATCCAAGTCCTTTTCAAATCATTTTAGCTTCTGCATTTTGAACCACAACTCTAGCCAAGGGATCAGATGTATGATCATTATTAGCAGGAGGAAATCTGATGGAAACGTATGATCATTATTAGCTGGAGGAAATATCTAGGCTTCAAACTTTAGGTCTTAGCTACTTTAGAAGTCATGCTTAGGCTTCATTTCAGTGGTACCATAGGGCCATAGGCACACCTATTGCTTATTTGCACTCGAGTTTGGGCTGTAAACAATTTGAGTGCCTTACGCACAGTGTGCATTTGCTTGTTTCAAGTATCCTTCCAGCTTATAACTTCTGCCCTTTCAGTGTTCAGTTACCTGTTCTAGTCAATAGAGGATGGGTCCCACGCAGTTGGAGAGACAAGTGTTTGGAAGATAATAAAGATGCTCAGCCACCAACAAAGCCCCCACCCTCTACCTTACAGGTGGAGAGAAGTCCTAGGTGGAAATTTTGGTCCAAGAAGTCTGAGAGCAATGAGGTAGTCTTGTCTATTCAACTGTTCTTGCTTTTCTGCACAATTCTTTGAAGTTGGAACAGCAATTTTCAATCTTCTTTATCGGTCTATATCTAAAGCGGGAAGAAGCTTCTCAAGCAGAAACACTAACAGAAGTTGTCGGGGTGATCCGTGGAAGCGAGAAGCCTAGCATTTTTGTTCCACCTAACGATCCTAGCTCTGGTCAGTGGTTTTATGTTGATGTTCCTGCTATTGCCGATGCTTCTGGACTACCTCAGAACACTATCTATATCGAGGAATCTGATAGCAATGCCAATTTAAGCAATCCATATCCTGTTCCTAAGGATGTCAATACCCTGATTCGCAGCTCAGTGATGCCACAGGACCACCTAAATTATACTCTAACATGGTAAGCTTACTTATTTCATAACTTTTATATTTAATGCTGCATGAATTGGGATTCCAAAAAAAAAAACTATTATATTATGTTGTCAATGACTATTCCTTAACAGTAACTCCCTGATCCCCCCCCCCCCCCCCCTCCGTCACTGTCTCTCATGTTCATATATTGTGGAAGGACTTGGGGTATGTTCTCTCTTCATGTATCTGGTCAACGCTATGCTTAGTTGGATGCTCTCATTCTCGTTGAGCATGTGTGATTCCCGTTGTTGATTAGACACATGATCTTGTTCGTTTCTTGTTGTTTATGGCTTTTGTGGGGTTTTTGGGGTGGATGGTGATTAGATGGAGCTCATATAGAAGATGTTTAATCAATCCGACTTCCAAGTTGGACATTTTTGTCATGCCATTTTACACGAGACCCTTGGTATGGTCGTGTATTGCTGTAATCTCTATATTGAAATTGCATTCAGCATATATGCAATGCATGTATTTTTGCTTCTATCTGATATACTTTGTATGCTGTATCTTCTTGTTACTGTTGGTATTCAAAATACTAATAGTATATACTTTTTCGTTTCCTTCAGGTACTCTCTTTCAGCAGCGGTAACTTTCATGGCTTACAAGAGATTGAAGACGACAAAAAAGCGTTTTTAGATACTGCTCCTAAAAAATCCGATCTTTGGGCGCGTCGGCTGTCTTCTCCTTCCATGCCACAGGGCAAAGTTTCAGTATAGCTGTTCTCCACATGACTGAAATGATCTTGGGCTATAAGGGATGCCAATTTGCTTTAACTTCTGCTCATGGAGGAAGTTGCTTTTCATTGATATCTGGTGAAAAGCATGTACTTTTTTTAGTGCCATTGCGCTGGTAGATTTAAGAGGACAAAGACCCTGCATATAGTACAATTGTACCCTTGCCATTTTAACGTTTACGGGGCTTTTTATGATTTATCAAAACGCAGAAGCATAATAATAATCGCCTTTGAATTTAGTATTTTGGCAGAGAGCGTATCCAATTGTCTTACACGCTTGGATCTTTTGCAATCTCAACAGTTGGATGTACAGTTTGATTGGATCCTACTGAAGTTCAAACAGTCATAAAAATTCAAAAAATGTAAACACACGAAGCTCCCACAAAACACTTGTAAACACAGATCGATGTGCATGTCCCCCATAAGACTAGATTCGGAGTAATAATTATTCACAAGGTAGAATGTACGAAACCAAGTGACATTTTTTTTGTTGCAAATTGACACAAATGGATTCAAACCAAGATGTTTAACAGCCTAACAACGATCATTACACCATGGATTTTACAAAAAACAAAAAAGATGCAAAAATTCCCTTATCACTGAATATATCTCATCTGTACAGCTTGCAAAAAACCAAAGAATGCAAAAAACCGAAAGAAAAATTGGCTCGCCAAACACACTGAATGGATAATACAGGGGAAATGAAAAGAATAAATTGAATATGAAAACAAACAAGTTTATCTACCCTTTACTATGATACACATTTTATAGACAAAGCGGGGGTGGCCATTTCCGCATGGATAGCCTTCAACAATGACACAAAATTGTAGAAAGCTGCTTCGGACATCCACTTGAATCTCCAAGTCTTTGATTGTGATGGGTTTTTCCCTATCCCAGCCCCTTTATCAAACTTTATAAGGTTGGTTACGCCAGAAAGGCACGACACTGATTGATGTGGTTCCAGCTTTAAAGTAACAGAATAACTCCCCTTCACTTCAATCACCTGAAAAGCTCCGTTATGAGAATCAACTTGAAGTGGCAATAATCCATGCACACATTATTTCTCACGTCGTAACAAATTTATCTTACTTGGAGATGAGAGAACAATAGTGTTCACAACAACAATGATGAATGATGAGAAAGAGGGAAGTCACTTCAAGACGGGAGCAGACTTACCAGCTCAGAAACATCAGCAATGCAGCAAACTGAATCAAGCACAAAGTAGTCAGCGGATGCTGCATCTGTAGAAAGAGAACTGAAATGCTGAACATTCTCAATGCACACAAACAAGTGTCTTTGGCATACAAATAGTGATCTTGAGATCCATTGTCCATCTGTGGATTACAATAACATGTAAATAACACACAAATAACATTAGCCAAAGACTAACATGTCTTATCAGCCCTATTTTATATGGAGAATAATATAACTATACTCAGTGTTTCTACATCAAACATCATAGCACCACAGCACTACATTTAGCAAAATATAATAGACCGACTTTGGTGATATTCCACTCAACTGTCTAGTGGATAAAATACAGATCTAATAATACGATATTGACAGTTTCAAAGGAAAAATAACACACTGAATAAACCGATAGTCCGATACATTAAACTGGTCATGTTCAGGTAGGGTGATCTTCCAAGTCTTTTAATAACATTAGGAGCTACTCCGTAAATTGTATTAAAAAAAGTGCATTGAAGAGCAAAAGTTCGGGTGTCTAGTGAAAATAACATCTATTGGTGAAAAATAACATCAACATCACAATTCTCTTTCATGCTCCCTTGAAGTTGTAGTATATCCAGTGGAAGGTAACATCTTTCTGAACATGCATTGATATTTCATTAGAACAACTAATGAGGGTCCATGATAAGCTTTCAATGTGAGATAACTTGTCTTCTCTGAAAAAACCGCGTCAAATACAACATCAAGATACTATTATAAGTTTATTTACGTTTCTGTAAAACTATTCTAATCAACATTTCCCCAGAAGAGAAGGCATCCTGGCTAGTCACCTAAAGAGAAGCAGTTTAGCCAGTAAATTTACTTCACATACTCCCTAACACTATATCAATCAATTTGATTTCTCTGCAAAGCTAATCCAGGTTTCATTGACCTTTCCTAGCTTACTCCAGTGTCACTGAACTGTCCTGGCACTTGCCTCTTTAAGGGTTATCTCCTTACCGAGTGCTAAATTATACTATGTGAACCTTAAGCTGATTCTCCGAATATCCAGAATCCGGAATAAACAACTTTCCCAACACCCATCTCATAGCTTGAAGTTGCCACTTGGTTGGACCACTAAACCCACCTTTCCATTTGTAGGCTACTAGGATTCAATGACTCTCAACCAAATTTACTGTTGATTGGCAAATAACCAATTCCCCTTTAACAACATTGTTAGCCACCTTCCAAAACATCACACCCAACAACTCCAGCCCCCAAGAAGTTAAATTGTGATGCTCCATCAACCATATTCACATACAGAATATTATTAATAACTTCTTTTCAAGTTGATCATGTACAATCCATCAATAAATAAAGACTGGATTTATTTATCATGTCAAGTCCTGTGAGTGTGATCTTAGGTATGATTGTTTTCCAATATTGAATTGCGAGGAACATGTCATGCTTATATTGGATGGACTATATGATGACCTAGTTGCATGTTCTTCAGCAACAACAGGTAACACTTAAAAGGTTTGCAAAATCTAAAACTTGTGTTCAGTGAAGCATTTGCAAACCTGTCTCACAAAACCTATAAACTTTCTGACTTGAGAAAGTTTCCATTGCTCCCACTCTTACCCCATCACCAGATAGTTCACTTTGAGCAATTTACAGTGGGGTATACTCCCAGACTGACAACTCCAGCAATTTACAGCTCATGACAGAACAAATATACCCAAACAGAAATTTAAATACTAGCAAAACAAGAACCTCATGTGATAGCTACTTCTACAAATATCCAATTAATCATTTTCACACTCTTATCTTAATTTCTAAACCGCGTGCATTCACTATTTCTTTCCTTATAATTCAAATTTGTAGTTCAATTCTGCTTTTCAGGGGAAATGAAGTATTTTGCCAATATTTTTCCACATAATGCACACCCAAAAAATTTAAAGCGAACACAGCAGATAGTTGAATGCAAGGTTTCTCCTTCAATCTATATATTGGGCTGATGAAAACTGAGATGACTTCTGCAATAACATAATAAGGATTTTGACATTTAGAAGAAAAAAAAAGTACCTTCACTATCATTGCACGTGAAAAGCACCATGGAATACTGATAGATGCCTACTTTTGAATGTCCGCATATGTTTTTGTGAAACCAATCAATTTGAATACACTCCAAGCTGCCAATCAAAAGAAACAAAAGCTGATTTCATTAGGAAAACGTTCATAATAACCACGAGGAAATCAGGAAATTGAAATTCCCATAATCTTAATGAAGATAGCTGAAAATGCATAATAAATAAATCATATATCTAACCTCCTCGGGTAGTTAAGGTGGCTAGCTTCATCAGAATTGAAGGCTTCCAACATGCCAAGAAAACACCTTGATTTTTCAGCACTCTTTGTTATGTACATGAATGCTTCATACCCGGAAACATAAACCCTGTATGAAGAAATAAGTCAAATGTAAAAAAAAAATTGCAGAAAAAGCTAGCCAGAATGAGTTAATCATGATAAAATATGAAAGATTGCTCAGAATCACCTAAAATCACTCACCTCACAACCTGAAGCCCCAATCCGACCAAAATGTCATTTATATCTTCTACTTTATAGGAACTTATCAGACCAGCATCCTTTCCTTGAAAAGGACCCAAAGTGGAAATACTTCAGTCACAGGTTCAGAAATAACAAGGCAAAGGCAATCAGGGGAAAAAATCTTGACAAGAGTTCATACCAACCACAAATCTAACCTGACCAATAAAATATGGCATTAGCAAGTATTGAATATAGCTTCCCTTCACTGCTCAGCACCACGAAAACTTCCCTGTGGATTAAGCAGAGAGGAAAAAAAGTTTTACTAGCCGAATTTACAAATCAGGAAAAGAGCATCATGCTGATTCGAAGTTCTAAACATGAGCGAGAAATCATCCATTAATTTGAAGATTTGGGTAATGTGTAAGAAGATACAAAATAAAAATGATAGGAGAATTAGATAAAAAAATTAGACGAAAATAATATGATTAGCTGGAACGAAGAGATAGATCTACATGTTAAACAAATTTACAATTAAAAGACTCTCAAAAAGGGGGAAAACATCCTTAACAGCAATCTTTCAAGGGAAGTAATCATGCAAACTCTATCTATATCATGATTCTCAATGTAAGTCATATTATTAGGAAATCTGTAGTAAATTACTCTGCAATCACCTTCACCTACAAGAGTCCCAAAAGAAAACTATACAAGAATGAAATGAGCCTCTGTCAAAACTGTTCTCAAAGATTGAAGAGAATGTCGAGTTAAGTCACACGAAACTCAATATAATAGTAAAAAAGACATCTTTTTTTTTTAATGTGTCACATCTCTAGTGTGAATAAAATAGATAAATTTTAAGTCATGTATGGTAAGAGAATCATAAGCCGCATACCTTTCTTCATTCTGCATCTCTTGTTCAACTATGCAACTGCAAAGAATAAAATCCTTGCATATCTCATGAACTCCAGAGTCTGCAATGACTGAGTTGAAATAATGTTCAACACAGTTTTCTAGCTCCTTACCATGAGGATGAGCATGGATAGGACCAGCTTGGTCATCCAATGGGAATGCATTTCTGCACATCTTTCCAGACTCATTGTTGATCATGTCAGACGTATGTCCTATTATTTCATCTCTGCGTCCCTGTCTGGATAAACCTGTATTCATACCTTCCCAGTGGTAAGATTCTGTCTCACAAGCTACTCTATTTTTTGATACATAATCCTCATCTAACAGCGGAACAACTCGTTTTTCCACATCTATTTTATGTTTCATCTGCATTTCCAGGGAGCATTCTGGCCCAAGAAGTACATGATCACAAACTTGTTCAGAATGTAGATCTAAAGAACACCCACATGCTTTTTCTGCCTTTGAATGTTGAATAGTATAACATGATGAATCTCCATCAATATCTTGGCCCTGCAAAACTTGCTCCAATCTCAGTTTGTTGTGGCATTGTGGTGCATGCTCAAATGTTTCATCTTCGTTAGAGCTTGTATCACTATCAGAAGACACTACAGAAAAAGAATCAGCTGACAGTTGCAAAATTTCTTCCTCCAAGTCATGGAGGCGGTGCAGAATATCCTCCTGAAAGTGAGGAGGTGACTTGGGATCATTAGATGGTTCTGAATTCTCCAAAATATCATTGAAAACGTTCACCAGTCTAACATTCACAGCTTTGTTCAGATTATTTCCTACTTTTGTGGCACCTAAATCAGTACGGGAGCTATACTTGGCAGCTAATTGATTCTTCTTCATATTTACATAGCTCTGATAAACCTGCATCTGATGAGCCTCTGCTAGGGAATGACCAGGATTAGAAGAGGGTGTTTCTTTAGCAGGGGCAGAAATATGATGGTGATTATGATGATCACCCACCCCAGGAAAATAATTTCCAGATTCCAGAATGTTTGATACGCGGTCATTTGAAGCTGAATCATACTTTTGGCCAGCCTTTATTTTCATACCGTTTCCTGTATTTGGTATCTGATTACCATATTTACTTCCATTTAATAGATTCTCAGCTGGAAGATCCATTCGGTTTTCCGAATCCCGCAATTGATGAATAGAGGACTCTTTCTTCACGTTCTCATATCTGTTGATCACGCCCGCAACTTCAGGTTCATCAACAGAAGCAACCTTCTCCTCTCCACTGAAAATCTCATTGCCAGATGACGTAGAATCTTGATCAGAATATCTCTTGCGTTCTTGACTCTCAATGGATGCCAGGCGAGATGATTTCTTCTGAAAATGAAAGTAAAGGATTTCAGCACATAAACTAAAAGAAAATAGGAAAGGAAAGAAGGAAAACTTAATAGTTGTCTTGTCAAAGAAACATAATCTTAGATTAATAAATTCAAGACAGAATATGATAACTTACCGTTTTTCTGCTCAATAGTCCCTCTTCTTCTGTATCTTCTCTTGCAGGAGAGTAAAATCCATAGCTAGCTGGTCTAGTCTGCCTTCTGGCGATAACAATTTGTCGTTCCCAAAACTCTTTAGTGTTGATGTCTTTATCATCTAATTTTAACTGACTCAAACATCAAGATACAAATTATATTAAAAAGAAGACGTAACATCGGATCTTTCATGGCCTCAAATGTAGCAAAATAAATGTATTGAGTAAATGCAATATGCTGAAGAATTTCTATAATAAGGTATATTAAGATGGATGCCAGAAAAAACCTACTTTCTCTGGATAAGGGAAATAGCTGAACACTTGTGGCCGATACCATCGAGCACAGCAAAAAGGATTTCCTTCCAGCCACAAGTTTCTTAAAGATGGAAAAGATGAAAGGATTTCCAACTCTGGAAAATTGGAGATAATATTGTATGAAAGATCAAGCTCCTCAAGAGACTTCAGATTCTCAATCCCTTGTAATGTAGTCAAAGAGTTATTCCTCAACACGAGTTTTACAATATTGCAGGTTATCTGCATCATGGAATCAGAAGTTCAAGGTAAGAGATGCATGCATTACCCAAGTCATTGAAAGTTAAAAATCTCTAAGATGTCAAGTATCAACTAAATTTTAAGGGACAGATATGTTGATTTTAAATCATTGCTGTGTTAACATAAGAAAAGGTACAAATTACAGACACAATAGATAGTGTTGTTAAAGTGTGTTGAGAGCTATTGTATTATCTATATATTAGAAGCTCAAAAAAACATACATCAATTTTAGGTTAATATTAAAACAAGATGAGTTCAAATAAATATAATGGGACATCACCATACAATGATACAAATAAATCCAGCCCCCCCCCCCCCCGACTTGGCCCTCCCCTTGGGGTTGGGCTGACAATCCCTATCGTAGACGGTTGGTTGTTGTATCACCATACAAATCAAAGAATCCTACACCTGATGGGCCAAATATCTAAGGAATTAAAGACACAACAACAAATTATCTCCAACTAAAGATTTCAGGAAGTACCAGAAAAGACAAGGTTTGCCAAGAAAGACTTCAGAAAAGTCAGCAAACCGTGCCAAAAAAATTCAATAGGAACTTCCTCCTACTCCCACTCAAGAGAATCACTATCTAGCAAAAAAACATACACGCATCAACAACTATATTCACCATTTGACATGGTTTATTTGCTTCCTTCCAGCTCATATTTGTGTGTTCCTTACTTCCTTCTTAAAGGAACCCATGTTATATATGGCTTGTACTTCTTATTGCTATTGACCATATTTAACTTTTCCTATCTATAGCGAGGGGATGGGGGAAAGGAAGAAAAAAGCACACGATCACAACTGGAAAGGGAAATGGAATCCAAAAAAGGTGAAAAGAGCATAATCAAAAAGAAAAAAGTGTGTCCTTGTTCAAGAGTAAGAGCATGAGCAACCATGGGTTTTGCTCACCTTAAGGTTGTTAAAAGATAACCTCATGGTTGTAGGCAAAACCTTAAGGTGAAGAGAGGAAAGGGGTTACCTTGGTGTGGAGAGGTAGAAAGTGTCTTGGACCATGTGTAAAAGTATGATGATTTATTTATTTTATTTAACTAATAATATTATGATTGGTGGAAATCATATAGTGGGTATAAATAAATGGGAAAAAGAGAAGAATGAGGTAAACTCATGGTTGTGGAGTAAACCTTAAAGAAAGAGGTTGATAAAGTAAAAAATTATTTAAAAGAAAAAATAAATGAGGTGTCAAAATATTATAGGGAGAGAGGAAAAAAATTAGATAAGAGGTAACCTTATGGTTGCGGATGGTCTAAGTGGGTAAACATGAGAGAAATGCCATTGTGTTTGGGTCATGTGAGGGGGATGATAGCACACATCAGAGCCTCTGAAGACTGGTATAACCAATCAAAGCATATGTTTTCAGCTTCTGGAGAGGGATACTTGGCTAGCTGCCTGGCTCAAATCGTTAACAAGCATTGCGTTTTTATTCATTTTGGCCATGAGTTCGCTTGGGCAGCTTAAGAAGAAAAGAACACAGCCAGATCAGGTCATGAGGACCCACTGGGGATGGCAGCCCAAAGGGGTCTATCTTCCACCTTTAGCACACACTCTTCTAGCCTGCTTAGTGCTATTAGTAGATATTTTCTAGGAACTTGAATGAAACATGACGCATTAGATAAATGGTTCAATAATTGGTTTCTATGGGATTCAGGAAACCAGCAAATAGGGTGGTTTCACTAATTTGACGAACATAAGTCCATCTACACAACTTCTCCATGTGCAGCCAGTTCAACCAACTTTGGCCAATGAGTGATGAGCATAATCAACTTCGGCAAAGCAAAAACTCCGCAAATGCTTCGTGAATCAAAATGACTTTCAGCCAAAAATGGTCCTAATATTTTAAATGATGTCTTCTTAACAAGAAAAGCAACAGATCTGAAATGAGCTCTAATTTCTTTACAAGTTAGTGATGCACTCCTATCATTCAATGCCTCCTGGACATTATCAAGACTCTCACCCAAGGAGCAACAGATTTTTTCCAGGAGGAAAGAAACAAGATAAAAATGCATGATATAGAGAATTCTCTCTCCATCTATAGCTCTATAACAAATTTTTGTGGTTAGCATCATTGTGCTACAAATACCCCATCATTTTAAAACAAAAGGAATGCTGTTGCGACCAAATTATCGAATAAAGCCAGGACTAAGGACACGGACTCTTAACTCTCTATTTCATACAATGATAATAAAATAAAATGAATTTACATTACCTCTCGAAAAGGTGCAACTGATCTGAGCTGATTGAACCCTAGATCCAAATGTGCAAGTTTTGCACATTTCCGAAGATTATCCACCTTAGCAAACTTGTTCCGGCTCAGATCAAGGATTTCCACAGCTGGCAGCAACTGCAGGGACTCATCCATGAGGACCAACTGGTTACATGCACAAGAGACAAATGATAGGTGGTTCCACTGCGGCGAGTCCTTTATTTCAGAGATTCTACTAGCAAATATATGCCGCAGAGCATCCTATTGCCAAAAAAGTAAGTGCACTGTTAGTCAAAGGAATGGCATGCGCTCATGGTGATTATTTTTTGGTAAACAAGATAATACTTGGGCAGGAAACCCCACAGATTCTATCAAATAAAAAAAAAACGAAAGCAAATACAATCTCCCAAGGCTTTTACTATAATCAGCTCTGCATGCACACAAGCAATCATAACAAATACGCTCGTATGGCCTTCCTTACATTTCCTCTCTACCTCCTCCACTCAGCATATGTACACAACACATTAGCATTTGATATCTCCACATCATTGCAACATTGAACTTTCATGCTGCTAAATCATTACCAGTGTTTGTCATCTCTTAAAATGTCGCTATAGCCACACAGATATAGAAATGCTAAGGTAGGAATGAGTTGACTTGAATTCAGGGTAGCTCCTCCACTACCACACAATCAAATAGATTCGATGTGGTTTCATTTAGACAATCTATTTAAGCTTCTAGTTCAAAGAATCAACAGCACAAAAACTTCAGCACTATATCTAGGTAACAGATCATCAACTGTTGCAGCAGATAACACAGGCAACAAATACAAAATGGTTGCTCGTTGAACTGCCTACACAGGGTCACAGGTAACACAATTAACGCCCCCACAAACGGAAGGAAGTAAAAATGTAAACACGCAGTATATGAAATTGAGTTAAAATAGGCATAAACACTAACAGAGGTTTAATTTCAGGCAACTAACAGTTGAATTGAGACAAACAAGCTTCTCCAGAGTATGACATAGCTCGAGAAGTCCCTTAGCTGCTGAAGTTGAGAGATCGCATCCACGAAGCTCCAAAACCTTCAATCGGCCAAAAGGAAGCAAATAAAGGGGCGTCGGATCCCTGGCTGGAGGTGGTAACACGGAAACGACTGTCAACGAAGTCAGGCGGCAGAGAATCCGGCGAAGCTGCTCGATCGCACGATGATCACCGAGGTCGGAGATGTACGCTCGAAGATAATCAACTGGCGCACCAGAAATCAGCCTTTCCAGTTCGTTCAGAGCTTCAACCCGCGAGTAGACGTAGTGCAGCCCCACCGGATTAAGCTTCAATACCATGGAGCCCTCGATGAGCTGCCCGACATTCTTCTCCACGAACTTCACCAGAGATTCAAGATAACGATCTCCGGTCACAACCTCCATCTCCTTCCCCTCGATTTGACTTGAAACCCTCAGATTAGGGTTTCCTCAATTGATAACCGATTCCAAGTCATCATCGCACATAACTTGGAAGAAAGAAACATTGCAGACTCGCCAACTCGTTCCGAATTCCAAATCCAATTCAAAACCATCAGAGGAAGGGCGAAATTCCGCAATCCCCTTCCCCTGCAACCAAAACTAGGGTTCCTGATATGGAAATCAATCGAAATTGTCAGAGTAAACCGACGAATTTTGCATGCACAATTTCCGCTCTCTCCACGTTTACATCAAATCCAACCAAGCGATTCACGGGAAAAGGAGAGGGGAGCTTGAGAACCTACAGAAATGAAGCGCCGAAGCAAAAAGGTAGGGAAATCTAACAGACAATCGCCGAGCTGTAAGAAGTTGGACGCAGCGGGTTACAAGGATTGAGAGAGAGAGAGAGAGAGAGAGAGAGGAGGAGGAGGAGGAGGAGGAGAGATAAATTATTGGAAGGAGGTGTCTTTGGGCAAATTAAGCCGCGTCTAATGATTGATTGCTGGCGTGAATACTTCTCTGGAAATATTTGTGATTATACTAATATAATAATCGACTTATAATGATCTTCTAAGATATCTCATCAAAACAATAAAAATAAAAATCTCATCAATAATTTTCTACTATCATTTGTAGGAAGGGTGTCCGATATGAAAGAGATCATCACTCGATCCATAGTGACATTTAAGTAGAAATAATGTTAAGTATAAAGATTGCTTCACCCGTCTTGAAATATAAGTCGTTTTAGAAATATTACCTCATTTATCTCGAAATATAAGTTGTTTTAAAAATTTAAGCAATTTTTAAGTATATATGAAATGTGAGTATATTTGCATTTAAGAGAATCCACACCGTTCATCCGGAAGTCTTCCACCAAAAAATAAAAAGAAGTGAAAAAGTAATTTTCGGTATTTTGTGTCATAAAATGCGAAGAAGAGTGTATTGGTTGAGTGGAAAGGAGAGGAAATGGTACCAAATAGGCCAAAAAATGGGCCTATTTGCACAAATAGCCAAGAGGGCAAAAAATTGGCCCAAATTAGCCTGGCCAATTCATGCAAATAAAAGGCCCGGTCATTTGGAACTATTCATGACCTGTTGTAGAAGGTGAAAGGATGAGGGAGAGAGACGATACACGGCAGTTGAAGCGAGAGAGACGAAAAACCTGAGGAGAGAAAGGAGGAGCGATTCGACGCTGCTGTCCACTGCCCTCTCGACAGCGTCCACCGTCGTTCCCTCCGACATCTGCTGACGTCTGCTGAGCTCTGCAATCGTGAATCAGAGAGAGACTACCGCAGTCGGATGAACGCCAAGCTGAGTCGATCAAAACAGAGGCAGGCAGGGCAAGGGCGAGCTGAGTCGAGCTAGGGTGAGGCGAAGGCAGAGCGGGACGAGCTTTCACCGTCAAGACACCCGTCCCAAGGTATCAGAGAGAGACTACCGCAGTCGGATGAACGCCAAGCTGAGTCGATCAAAACAGAGGCAGGCAGGGCAAGGGCGAGCTGAGTCGAGCTAGGGTGAGGCGAAGGCAGAGCGGGACGAGCTTTCACCGTCAAGACAGCCCAGGTATGTGTTTTTTTTTAAATTTCAGCCCTTGATTTTGTTATTCAACCTCGACTTTAGACAATTCTCGACTTAGATTTCATATCCCCAAATGAATCCCCTTTCAATTGAATGTTCAAATTTCACATTCAACTGATTTTTTTAATCGTGTTTTTAGGGTTTTCAATTTGGGTAATCGGAATTATGGGCTTGAGAAATCCGAGAAGGAACAAAGGGCTTTAGTCTTTGAGCATCTAGGGGAAAAGCAAGACGACAAGCTTCGAAAACGTTATTGCGAGTCCGTAGCAGCCACACCCAACGCCTAAACTAAGTACGTTTAATTTCCCCCCTTTTCCTTTGTTTCTTCTTAATTGGAATCTCAACCAATCTATGGTATAAGCATAGCCTGATTTTGACCGAGAAACTATTTTGCATCTGATATGCAGCTAGACAGATATGCAGCTATTTGCTAACTTGGATTGGGAATAACTATTTTTCATCTGATGTTCTTATCTTTTGATTGAAGAAGGATAGTAGCAGTCTCTTAGTTTTTGGTTTGCAGTACTGAACTTGTCTCAGATAGTAACGTGTTACAATGTGAGTTGAAAGTAGACCATGGCTGTGATCATTATAGGAACTGGTATCCACTGAATCTGTGATGTTCTGCTTTAGTTATTCTTTCTCAACTATGTATATTTTCGGGTTTGTTTGGTAAGGGTAGCTTATGCATCATTAGCTCCTCACCAACACAACTAAAGTCCTTATAAGCAAGTAACATCACACCAAACAAACTCGAAGTACACTTCTGGTGTAAGTCTGTTTCATTTTTAAATTTATGATTGATTTTTTACTTACAGAATATGGCACCCCTTGCCCATGGATGTAAGCTATAAGAGAGAAGTGGAAGAAATGAAACAAAAATGACAGTTCAGTTTTCTGTGATTTTGTATGGATTAAGTAATAGCAAACGTTAACTAGTTTGTTTTCTATGTTTAGGAGCGAGAATGGAACACATTATGCGCTGGATCTTGGAAGTGCGAATTTTAGGGTCTTCCGAGTTCAGCTATGAGGAAGAAAATCCAGCATCCTTAGGGTTGACACAGAAAGGCATCCCATTCAAGAGCCTTTATTGACAGGCACAAGTGAGGTTGTCGAAAATACCTAGTATTACCCTTCTGATCTTCTTTTAAAATGTGGTGATATTTGCTGATGATTCAGAGTGATGCCTTTTCTTTTGCAGGATCTCCTTGAATTCATGGCTTCATCTCTTAAGGACTTTGTAGAAAAGCAAGAACAAGATTCAGAGCCTTCTTCTGCATCTAGTAGGGAACTTGGATTCTCCTTTTCTTTTCCTGTGAAAAAAACATCTGTTCCATCAGGGACCCTGATAAAATGGACAAAGGGGTTTGCTATCAATGACATGGTAGGTCAACTGATCTTTTATTTTGTTATTCAAACCCTTTGGCACTTAAGAAGCCATTTTAGCCTTACAGCTTCTTAGATCCCAACCTGTTACCCTGCACTTGCTTTTGAATGTTCGTTACAAGTCCGTTCTGATCATGTATCAAAGGGCTTTATGTATATTGGAACATTCATATGGTTTGTACTGATCTTAATATGCATTCATAATGAAGATGGATGGAAAGTAGCCTATTAACTCAATTGGTAGAGCGTTGTGTTTGCACACAAAGATGTGAGTTCGACTCTCACATAGACTAATACGAAGTATGCGTTCATATCTCTATGGACTTATACAATTGAACATGGTAGGAAATATATACACTAATGGCAGGACAAATTTATGAATCTGGTACAACAAATTTATGAATTATGAATATCTCTAAACTTGTAAAATTATGAACTTGGTAGGAAATATATAGACTAGTGGTAGGACAAATTTGTGAATCTGGTAGGATAAATATACGATATTGGTATGAGAAAAATGTAATCACCGAAATTCCTAAGTGTATAACTTGACACTAATGGTAGGATAGATGTACACGAATGGTAAGATATATTTGTACTATTGGCAAAGAAGTAGAATTAATATTGACCAATCCACAAATCCCAGACTAGTAATCATTGAAACGTGAATTGATCATAATCTCAATCTCAATTACCAATCCATAAATCTCAATCTCAATCCAATTTCTATCAATCAAAATTCATGAATCCAATCTAATTCAATACTAGAACGACGGAATTAGAGCCTCTACCTTTGGATATAATGTTACTTAGGTTTCCTTCATCTTCTATTGTAGACTGGAAACCCTCTAGCCTTGGTTGTTTTTCTGAAAAATGTGGAACATAATTTGCTACGGTTTATAGTTTGATTTTCCTTGAAAGCTATTTAAATTGGTATGATAGATGCACAACAATGGTAGGATAGATGAAAACTAATGGTAGAAGAAAACAACGATATCGGTAGGATCAGAATGGCAGGATTGATGGAAACTAATGGTAGGAGAAAACAACGATATTGGTAGGATCATAATGGAAACCCAGTAATTCCTGTATAACTTGACGCTAATGGTAGGATAGATGCACACTGATGGTACGATATATTTATACTATTGGAAAAATGTAAATGCATAATTGACTTTACGAAAAAAATTTACTTCCACATGAATCTCAGAAAAGCAAAAGGAGAAGACAGGCTCCACAGGCAGAGACTAAAGTTATTTCCTGTCAAGTTCATAATCGTATAAGTTTAGAGAGACTTATGAATTTGTCCTAAAATGTTCGTAAATTTGTCCTACCATTATTATATATATTTTCTGACGGGTTCATAATTGTATAAGTTTAGAGAGATTCATGAACACATACTCCGTATTAGCCTATGTGAGAGTCGAACTCACATCTTTGTGTGCAAACACAACGCTCTACCAATTGAGCTAATAGACTATTTTCAATGGGTCCTTATGATCGTCTAAGCATGAAGAAGTGATAATTTCGCAGGAAGCAAAAATAGTGCTTGAATTTGTAATCTTAATTTGCAAGTTATGCAATTGATCAAAAAGAGAGTATAAATTACGAACTCTGCAACTGGTCTCGTGAAACCGTCACCTTGGGGTAGTTCTGTTATAAGAAAAAGGAACAACTACAAATGATAGGTACAAGATCACTTACCCATCGTTGTCGCTGTCATCGGACAAATGATAGATACAACGATATCGGTAGGATCAGAATGGTAGGATTGATGGAAACTAATGGTATGAGAAAACAACGATATCGGTAGGATCAGAATGGTAGGATTGATGGAAACTAATGGTAGGAGAAAACAACGATATTGGAATTTAGGGTTGCTTATTTCTTGTTTTGAATCTTTTGTGTGTCGTGGTTGAATATCTGTATGATACAAGAGTTCAGCCTTTTCAGTTTTCAAGTTAGGAGAACGAATCTAAAAGGTCTGGTGGCATGAGTAGACACCTCTTAAAACCTCGGGTCTTACAAATAGTATCAGAGCTGACTTCGAATATGCTCCTTGAATTGGTAAAAAAAGAGCGGTCATCCGGGGTACGAACCGGGGACCTTTGGGTACTACCCGCAAGGTCGCAAGTCCTTTTTAGTTGAACCATTCTTGAATGGTTCTTCGAATATGCTCCACCTAGAGGGCAATCCCATGGACTTAGCGTGTGTTTGACAATGTATTTAGGGGGGGTTGGGAGGTTAAAAAAAGGGTCTTGGCGGCCGCAAAGACGACGCCAAGACGTTTGGCAGACCCACAACATCATGAATTCGACCTTGGCGGGGTAGCATGGCGGGGGAGAGCTTTGGCGAGAATAGAACAACACCTTGGCGACCTTGGAGGGTGCAAGACGAAGACTTGACTGCCTTGGCGGGTGCAAATCAGGTTTGGCGGGAAAGAGTTTTGGCGGGCACGAGATGAAGGTTTAGCGGTCTTGACGGTTTTAAATTGAGATTATTTACTTTTTATGATTTCAAATTTCAAAGTTCTGAATTACTGTATGAAGCTATGATACCTATTTGAACATATCTATGTGATTTTATGTTTGATTTAGACAACTTTAAAATGGTCACGGTGATTTTTTATTTGATAATGCATAATTTATTACATAATATATGTTTTATACATATTTCATAGGATAAATATAAGAAAATAATCAAAAATCGTTTTGTCCGCCAAGAAACTGGTAATAAGGCCGCCAATTCGTCTTGGTGCTTAGCAGTACCTTGCCGCTAAGCATTTTTTATAACATTGATATTACTTCTTTCCTTTTTACGTACTTTTGGAATTTAGGGTTGCTGATTTCTTGTTTTGAATCTCTTATGTGTCGTGGTTGAATATCTGTATGATACAAGAGTACGTTCTACCTTTTTATTTTTCAAATTAGGGCTAGGTGGTACAACTTACAAGTAGGCGCCTCTTAAAACCTCGGATCTTACCAATTGTATCAGAGCCCACTTTGAAACGCTCCACAATGGGACGCTCCACCTTGATGACAATCCCATTGTGGAGCCCACTTCAAAAAAATGTTGAAGCTCGAATTGGGAGCAGCCCAGTGAAAGCTTGTGTGTCATAATATAATCCATTTTCATAAAAAATACTTCATCTGTTAGTTAAAACTTGTCATTTACTATTCATACACGTTTTTTTAGAATGATAAAAACTATATAAAATATTAAGGTTTTTCTACATTTGTTTTTATAAATTCATACTTAATAGTAACAAGTATGAAATTATTTTTAAAAAATATTTAAAAAGTTAATATTTTATATAGTTTTTAACCTCTTAAAAAGCGTGGGTGAATAGTAAAACGTCATGTTTTAATTAATGGAGGGAGTAGTATTAATTATTAATTATTTAAACATTATAATTAGTATAACTGTCATATTTGTTTATTAGTCAATATGAAATATTATAATTAAATTTATTAATAATAAATTTTTGTTATAATTAAATATTATTAATTGTTTAAGTTTATTGTTATTAATAATTTTATTATTATTAAATATTATAATTACTATAAATGACTGATAATAAATTACATGGGTGTTATACGAAATAGGGTAATATCATGATTTTTTTTTCCGCGAAACACATGCAAAATGGAATTTTTTTTCAAAATATTCACTAAAAATTAAATAAATACAAAAATATTCACACTTTAAAACTATTTACGAAAATATTCATTTTTGTCAGATCGGGCAGAAAAACGCGGTTTGAGACCGCGTTTTATGTTGCTAATTTTATTTCCGAATGAAATGGGAATTTTTTGATTTTTTACAATAGACACGCGGTTTGAAACCGCGTGTCTTGTTTTTTTTTTTTTTTTGGGAAATTGAAAACTGGAGGAGGAAGGAGAACGGAGAGGGAAGATGCAGGCCGCCGAAGGAGGGAGGAGAACGGGGAGGGAGGGTGTTGGGTTGCCGGAGGTGGACGGGGGGACACCGGAGGAGAAAGGATGAGAGGCCGAATTTCTCCCCTTCCACCGGATCTGAAAAAAGAGGCCGAATAGGCCGCCGGAGGAGGGACGCCGGAGGAGGAAGGAGAACGGGGAGAGAGGGCGCTGGGTTGCCGGCGGTGGATGGGGGGACACCGGAGGAGGAAGGAGGAGAGGATGAATTTCTCCCCTTCCACCGGATCTGAAAAAAAAGGACGGAAAAGGCCGAATTTGAGATGCAATTCGAGCAATTGCGCGGTAGTGAAGAGGCTAGGAGATTTAATTCGAGCAATTTCGCAGGTGGTGGCCCGAGAGTCGCAGGCGGTGGTCGGTCGGAAGAGCCTCGACGATGGGGCGCGGGGAGTCGCAGGCGGGAAGAGGCTAGGAGAAGATGGTGGCGTGGCGGCTCGGGACTTGCAGGCCAGCTTGCAACGCCTGTGGGCTCTGGCTTCGGGCTGGCGTCCCCCCGTCCACCTCCGGCGGCCCAGCACCCTCCCTCCCTGTTCTCCTTCCTCCTCCTCCGACCCTCCTTCCTCCCCGTTCTCCTTCCTCCTCTAGTTTTCAATTTTCCAAAAAAAAAAACAAGACACGCGGTTTGAAACCGCGTGTCTAGTGTAAAAAAATAAAAAAATTCCTATTTCATTCGGAAATAAAATTAGCAACATAAAACGCGGTCTCATATCGCGTTTTTCTGCCTGATCTGACAAAATTGAATATTTTCGTAAATAGTTTTAAAGTGTGAATATTTTTGTAATTATTTATTTTTTAGTGAATATTTTAAAAAAAAATTCTGCAAAATGTATGTTTATATGTAGAGAAAATTAAATTACATTAAAAAATATAATTTTTTTACAATGTCAAAATGGTTGAAAAATCATTTTAAAATTATAATTACTAGCGCTGCCACGTGTCACCCCCTAAGTAGGGCCATGTAGCAGTGCCAGAATTTTGCCCAGACCATGCATTTCCACTAAAACTCAGCATTTGTTTTTTTTATTCCAAACGGTGTCGTTTTTGTCTTCTTTCTCTGGCAAAATCACGTGGCTCTCACGTGGCCTTGGTTTTTGCGCCCATAAACCCCACTTTTCGAGGCACTTGCAGACGAACCCGAACACCCGGATTCATGGATTTTTCTTTTTTTTTTCCCCACTTTTTCCACCTAGCGCCTTTATGAACCCCTGGATTCACGGATGCGGGTGCTCTTAGACATGCACATGCCACATCATCAATAAAAAAAAAAAAGCTAAGGGTCCAACCGATGAAGCCCGCCTGCAAGGGCCCTCTTTGTGAGGCTCATAGAAACAGTACTGCAGCACAAATAAGGACACGTGATACCCATTCTGCATTTTCCATAAGGCCTTCGGTGGGCCCAGGGAGGCTCAACATTTAAAAATTGGTTTTTACGCATTTTTCCTAAAAAAATAAAATTATATTAATGTGTGAATTAGTTTTTTTTTTTTTTGATTAGGTAAAAATTCGATGGCCAGACAGGCCTGCCTCATCGAGAGGCCGACAAAGTCGGCAGACGGCGAACCGTCGAGCATACAATCTAAAATAAATAGTGCAATACAAAGCGACAGCTAAACAACCCCAAACGAACAGACGAACCTAACCAAACAGAGTAGAGAACAACACGGACAAACCCCGGAGCCAAGCGCCACCAAGCGATGACACCGCTGGCCAGCGGTACATCAGGAGTCCCTCCTGTGGGCGATGAAGACGAACCTCCAAGGAAATTTCCGGAATACGGAGTCGCCTCTGTGCATACCGCCACGACCCCAGCCAGACCCGACACCGAACACCAGAGTCCCTACTCAGACTAGGACCGCCACGAACACCTGGAAACGTCGCCGAGAGCCACCCTGTAAATAACGCACCAAAAAAACCCTTACGGGAGATTGTCAAGACCCTTACGGGTGGGTTACTCAGACCCTTTCGGGCTATTTTTTTATTTTTTATTTTTCACAAATCCCCAACCTTGGGCCCTAAGGACCCAAAATTGGGCCCGAAGGGACCCAAACTTGGGTCCGAAGGGATCCAAACTTGGGCCCTAAGGACCCAAAGCTTGGGCCCGAAGGACCAAAGGCAAGAAGGAACACCACCAGGGCGGCAAAAAAGCGGCGGCGGCGACCAAAGCGGACGTCGGACCACCACGCACCACCACCCGACTAGATCACGAAGGACCAAAGGCATGGAGGAACACCACCGGGGCGACAGAAAAGCGGCGGCGGCAAGGAGCACCACCATCGACGAACACCGACGAGGGAGAAAGTGGATCACAACCTGGCGGGGTGAAGACACAAGTTGGGGGAAGAACACCAGGCTCCCTCACGAAGACGAAGACCCACAACCCCAAAGCAACTGGGCACCATGAAGGATCGACAAATCCAATTAGAAAATTGGAGGGTTGAATAGATCATATTTCTATTGAAATTTTGGGACAAATTGATAGGTTAGATTTGGGGGTTTTGGGCAAAAATTCTAGAGAGAGGGCAGAGCCCATCTCTCTAGAATTTATGTGTGAATTAGTTTTATCTAGCCATAGACACCCATTTTGCATATGTTTTTTTTTAAATAATGTTAATTAACAATACACATATACTAGTAGTGGTGGTGTGTGTGTGTGGGGGGGGGGGGGGGGGGGTTAGGTAATTAAAAAAGGTAAATAATAAAAAGTAACTTAAGGGACCGAGAGTCGGATTCACGAATGAGGGTGCAAATAATAAAAAGCTGGAATATGACCCTTAATCTGATGTGACAGGGAAAAAGTAACTTAAGGGCTGGAGTCTAGACCACTGTTCTAAAAATTGCGCCTAGGCGCCGCCTGGACACCGCCTAGGCGCTAGGCGGCAAGACAACTAGGAATTTTTACGCCTAGGCGGTCTCTAGGCGGATTTTTGCCTAAGCGCCACCTAATCCCGCCTAGGTGCCTTATAGTCTCGCCTAATCCCGCCTAGCCCCGCCTAGGTGGGTAATTATTTAGATCTAGTTTCTAGGAGAGTGATTAGTCAACTTATAGTTTTTATATCCCTCAAGTCGGGATGCATTTACTTTTGATTCAAGCCTATGGTTTTGGATTTTAGGAGGTTTAAAGTTATCAGCCAGACGAGCGCTTTTACACTTATTGACTTTAGTAATCAATTTTAGTCTAAGTCCGCCTAGGCACCGCCTAGACACTTGCCTAGGCGCTAGGCGGCTACCCACCGCCTAGCGGCCGCCTAGCGCCTTTTAGAACACTGGTCTAGACACTACAAAAAAAAACAATTTAGCATCGGCAATTTACCGTGGCAAAAAGGCAATCTGGGGTGGCGAAACCTCTAAGTCTGCGGTGAAAAATGATAATAGTTACGGATGCTTGTCGTGGCGACGAATCTAGCCACAACATAGCCACGCTAGCTTATCCAAAGGAACCAAATTTGGCCACCCAGAATGTTATCGTAGCTAGCTAAGTTTCAGACAACAATTTCCCACCCAAAATTGGCGCCATTTTTTCCGTTTTTGTGACGGTCTGCTGCCGTGGCTACGAGATTAGTAGCCAAGTTTCAGACAACCATTTCCCTCCCTAATTTGGCGCCATATTTCACTGGTTTGCGACGGTAGGCTGTCGTGGCTACGATATTTGTTAGGAGGGAAACTAGTTATGAAATAAATATAAAATGTAAACTAAACCAACTCAATGTCCAAGCAAATAAAATACAAAAGTCCCTCCCGTTGTAGTGGTAGGGAATCAAGATCGAATCCACGAGGAAGCGTGCCAACGCTCGCCTAATCAGTTCCAAATTCCGCCCCGATTTCGACTTCAGAAGACTTCTCGACATCGACCAAAGTGATTTGATATCGACTAATACAGACGATTCCTAGTCAGTCCTGCACCCAGAAAAACAAGCAGAGTCATAATCGAGTTAAGGGCACTCGATATCGGCTTTAGACAACTCGATATCAACTAAAGTTGGTCGAAATCGACTGGTATGCAGAAACTGTAAAACATGCAGAAAAATAAATAAACAATGTCGGAAAAGTGCGTTCGAATAATATGAGGATGGATAAGAAGATGTATGAGCAGAAATAACACGGATTTGGGGTTTTGAATTCAATAAACTAAAGACTTCCAAGATCGATGATTCAACGCCACAACAATAACCATATAAGAATTATGCTGCAAGTTATAAAAGATTATACATTTTCATCAAATAACCTTTGTCATTAACAATTAAGAATATAGAGGCTTTCACATAAACCCTAATTGTTACTACCCTTTTCACATAGTTAATCCAAATTCATATTAAGATCACTTTCGCTTCAATAATACAAATAATGATCACCTACTACTCTCATAAGAATCATGAAAATTGGGATAGAAGATGAAATCGCATATAAAAATTATACCTTTGATGCATAACCTCACATGGCTATCGTCGGGCTCACCCCGACCCTAGAAATAGGGTGACTACTCGCTCTTCATCATAGTAACAAACGTCAAAACCATAAAGGAAATAACTACTTGTATTAAAATAAACGAAAGCTTACAACCGAACAAAGCCACAATGTCTCGTCTCGCTCCAACTCTACTTGGCTCTAGCTCTCTCTCTAACTCTATGGAAAAACAATTGCTTGTGTGCTTGGATTGAAAATTGAATGAATAAAAACCAACCCCTAAGGCTTTATTTAAAGTGCTCACCCTTGCTATCCAAGGAAAGAACAACTATATCTCTATCTAAATCTATCGATCTATGTCCTAATGATAAATGTTTGATAAATAAAATAAATAAAACAATTAAGAATCCCCTAGGTAAAAGTGGGAATTACTAAATAGGATAAAAGGTCTTGGAATACAAAAAAAGGTGGGGACATGTCCTGTCAATGGGCTAAACTTATTTTGCTTGTGGATAAGTTTAAGTCTGGTCTCATTTGGTTAGTGGAAAATGGGAGATCTATTAAATTATGGACAGATAATTGGATCACAACATCTCCTCTTCAGTCCAGGGATGATTGTCCCCAAATAAATAATAGGGAGGAAAGGGTTTGTGTGATTATATTATGGGTGGTAAGTGGTGGTCGGATCGGAGAAACTTTGGTGCTCCTTGCCCCCTAGCATTGTCAATGAAATTCTCGACATCCCACTTCCCAGCTCGACCTTCGAAGACCACCTTTATTGGTGGCTTAACAGATTGGGATGGTTCACAACATCAAGTGCATACAATCTGATTACCTCGTCATCGTCATGTAGTAAGGATAAAAACGCTTGGATCTGGTCAATTGACGCACCACCAAAGATAAAAAACTTTTTATGGAAAATATGTCAAGATGGCCTACCTACAGCTTCTAGGCTCGCCTCTAGGAGTGTGTCAGTACCCACTACGTGTAGCCTTTGCAATGGTGCGACTGAGGATGAGGCCCACCTTTTGTTGGAATTCCCCTACGCTCGGGGCCTTTACCAGCTTCCTCAAATAACTGTTTCCATCATAGCTAATATGATATACAGAGATAGGGATATCAAGCCTATTATCTCCATCTTATGGCAATTCCTCTGTTCTGAGGCTAAAATGAAGCTTGCCTTTGCATGGTGGTATACTTGGTATACCCGTAACCAATTAATCTTTAGGCAAGTCCCTATCCCACAACGGGCCGACTCAATACAGTTCATCAAGAACCAAATACTCAATTGGAAAACCGCCTCGAAGTCAGATGAGGATTTTTGAGATTGATCAGTTTCATATCACCACAAATTATGAGCAACAAAACAAAAAGAAAAAAGGAAAGTATACTAAATGACGGAAACCTCCATGGGGAACCTTCAAACTAAACTTTGACGGTTCCTCTCTATCAAATAGGAACAATACGGCTGGTTCCGTTATCCTGGATTGGAAGGGTCGTCCGATAAACATAAGTTATCAAAAGCTTGGTTTGCAAAGCCCAATCAAAGCTGAAGCACTTGTTTTAAAATTAGGTATTCAACAAGCAATCCAACTCCACATTAAGAAACTCAACATTGAGGGTGATTCCTTGATTATCATAAATTACTTCAACAAAAACATTTCATGTGCCCCGTTTGGGCAATAAAGTGGCTGATAGGGTTGCACACCTTTGCCACTTTGCCCGGGGGGTCGATATTCAAACCAGTTTAGGTCTTTTAGACCTCATCCGTAAGGATGCTGCCGGGTAGAGCATGTTCGCTCGAATTCTTTCCTAATAAAAAAAAAGGTCTTCCAAGTTGACTAAACATCTTCTTCTTAGTGTGGAAGAAATCTCCTTCAGATTTGGACTCGGAATTCGACTCGGAATGCTCCTGTTGATCCACTCAATATCGACCCAAGTAGGTCGATATCGAGCTGTCTTCGCTGCTTTACTCGATCTCGAACTCTGAGGTAGAAATCGACTGCATGCTTCACTTGATATTGGCCTGGTCAAGTCGATATCGACTGTTCAATGTGGCTATCGGGTGGCTCGGTCGATTCCTGGTGTGCATGTACTCGATATCGAGTAGGTTTACTCGATATCGACTCACTACAAAAAAAAAACAAATTAGCAACGGCCTCTTACCGTGGCAAGAAGTGAATTTGCGGTGGCCAAAGGGCATTAGCCACGGCCATAGCGACGGCACGGCAGGCGTAACCAAACATGCGGTGGCAAAATTCTTGTGGCAACGGCAGCAACCGTGGCTATCATCATAGCCACGGCTAAGCGACGGCTAAGCGTTGCTTTGCCAGAACCCTAATTTGAGCGATGGTAAGCTGCCGTGGCTACAATTTTTCAGGCGCCAAGGGAGCAAAATTTCCCACCAAATTTTGGCGCCATTTTTATATCATCTGCTACGGCTAGGTGCCGTGGCTAAATCAAAATTGGATTCATTATTAGTGAAAATTTCCCGACCCAAATAATAGCTTTTTTTCTCAATTTAGCCACGGCTTGCCGCCGTTGCTAAGATTCTTGCATTGTATTCATGTTTTCCTGTTTGTATCTTATGCTCCCTGTATTCCAAGCTGCTTAGATCTTATTCATCCCAAGCATTACATGCAAGATAATTTTTCCAAATAGAGTAGTTTCATATAAAGCAAACTTAATTACAAAAGTACATAATCTACGCATAGTTTAAGTTGTTTAACCTTGTCAAACAAAAGTACATCACCTAAGTACATAATCTACGCATAGTTCAACCTTGTCAAACAAAAGTACATCACCTATGCACAGTTTAACCTTGCCAAATAAAAGTACATAACCTTACTAAGGCCGAAGTTAAAATTTATCGACAAAAGAGGCGATGCATGAAGCCAAAACAATGCATATATAGTTTTGCATAGTCTTTCTCGTAGCTAGCTAGTAAAGCATCTCACCGTCTCATTCAGTAGCTTCTTCGTCATCTCCTTCTGTTGATGTCTCTTCTGCATCCTCATCATCCTTGTTAGGAGATACGATAATAACTCCATCTCCTATAGACTTGTTAGGAGATACGATAATAACTCCATCTCCTATAGACTCCTTTAGATGAACACTTGTTGTCTATAATAGGAAAACACAAAAATAAAGTAAGTTTGGGACACCATAATACCCAAAAACAATAAGTGGGTGCTGATTCATTCTTTGTCATTATTATTCTGTGTGAGTGTGAAACAAATCCCTCAAAAATTTTCTTATTTTCAATTCCAAGATAATTAATTCCACTAAAATACTAACAAACCTATTTATAATAGTCTTTGATTCTACCTATATTTATTTTGGTCTATTCATTTTCCTATATAACTCCTTCCTAACTTCCATGTCTCTCAAGAGGAGATACTGATTGAGTGAGAATTCTAGTTGAATGCCTAAAAAAATTTAAAGTGTGTTCAGGCCAAGTTAACCCTAGCAAGTCATCCTTCTATTCAGCAGCTGGTCTGAGAGTTTCTGATGAGAATCAAGTAATCCAATGGACTGGCTTCATTAGGGGTCCATTCACGCTCACCTATCTTGGAATACCAATTTCATCAGGGAGGTTGCAAGTCTCTCAATTTTCTCTTTACTTGATAAATTTTCTAACAATATGAATATGTGAATACTAAATTTCTCTCTTATGCAAACAAATCCAAGAAGATGGCACTGCTGGGAACTGTAATCTATTACATTTGGAATGCCAGAAACCTAAAGATATCTGAAGGGAAGTTCAGAACAACTGATGAGACTATACACCTCATCAAAACACACATCTACAGGATGCTTTACACCTTATTTTGACATCTACTGAACACCATGAACCTTCTACTCATTGTAAATATCTCCTTCAATTTCAATATATTAACCTTTAAAATAAAACAAAACATCCATATATATAAAACAAAAAGCATTGAAGTTTATTAAGCCAAAATTATTAGGATCTAGTGGCATCTAGCTAATTTATGTGTTAAAGTATGGCTGCAATATATATAAAAGGTAGAAATGGGGATGATAAGAACTAGTCATAAACTAACCTGTGCTTCTGAATGTGCACTTGCCCTATCAGTTTTCCCTATAGCTATAGCTAGATTTGAAAGTGGAACACTAGCTGCAACTGAGGTAGCTTGTGAGGACTGCGAAGAGGGAGAACTATGACCAGCAGCTGAGCCACAAGAAAGTAAGAATTCGGACATTGTTCGCGGTCTACCGGGTCCACCTTTTCTTTTGTTCATGGTCACCTATAAGAAAAGGGAAAAAGTGTAAGTGTCATAATATTACAAAGCAAACCTCATGGATACATGCTAAATTAATGTTGTGACGGAACAATGCCATGATCTGAACAGAATCTAATCTGTACTACTGTAAAATAGCATCAGACATAAATAATTAAAATAAAATAATGCAAAGATCCCAATACAACTATAAGTTAAATGGGGATAAAGAAACACTATATGTATATCTAAGCTATTGGAAAACTAACACTTGTACAATCATTTCGCTATATAATTACAAAATTAGGATAAAGAAACATTCTTCTTATTATAAAAAAAAACGATGCTTTAATAAGGAGATTTATTTCATTTTTTATTAATGAAATACTTGACAGTAAAATTATGAGTAAACTGTTTGGGTAAAACATGGAAACAAAACGAAAAGAAAAAGAAAGCATAGGAATCAAACCCATAAAACAATGTGCTTAGTTTGAATAAACAATAAAAAAAACCAAGGAAGAGAAGATGGTTAAACTTGACAAAAGATATACCTTCTAAGCTACTGAAAGTAGACTGGCTATCTAGGCAGCCACAACCTTAATCACAATCAGAATTAGTACAAGAAAGCATTGGTCAAGATAAAGGGGAAGCTAAGGAAACCAAAAGAACAAACAGCTGGAATTTTATTTCTTGTTTGAAGCTTTTGGAAATGCATAACTTTGAAGTCAGATTGCAATCAAGATAAAGAGGGACAAGAAGAAACCTTCTCGATGTATTTCATGAATTTCACTTACCCAAAGATGTGCGTAGTTGGTTGATAATTCAGACAACACTAAGTCTTGGATGTAGGAGCACCCTTGTTGTTACTCTGTCTTCCTTAATTAGGAACTGGGAAAAAAGTGAAAAGAAGAAATGTAGTGTAAAGACCGGGAAATTTTAGAATATTAAATTATTAAAATAGTGATTTATAATCATTTCGATTTTTTTAGATTTGGAGGTTTGGAATTTCCGTCCTTAAACTATTGGTTTTATTCTAAATATTTCAAAACGAGTTCCGGCATTGTTTAATTGGAAATTTAAAATATGTTATACTCTACTTTTATATACCGAAAATTGAAAAAAAAAAAAAAACAATGTTCGGATTCCATCTATTAAATTCCGATTTCGAAAATAGATGAGTATTTTAAACGTGTCGGGATAAAGTCGGGTAGCGGAAATTCAAATTGATATTTTGTGGGGTACTAATTCTATTTCTTTCTTTTTTCTTTTCCTTCCTTCTCTCGTGCCAGCCTGTGGGCTCTTGTCCTCTTTCCCACTTCAAAATTCGATCAGCACTCCTCTGATCCTCTCCTCCTTTCTTTGTCTTTGCTTGTCTGTAGAACCAACAAGTCACCCCCATTTGTATTCATCCTCAATTAAGCCCAACATCCACAACTCCACCTCTCACCTCCCCCCATGCCATCTTACCACTTTCGGGTGTGGATTCAAGCATAAACCCTACCTCCTCTGCCTTTGTTCAGCCGATAGGAATAGGAGCCTTGGTTGATTCCTCTGCAGGACACAGGGGCAGCAGTAAACAGCTACACACAAGCAACCCCTCTTCAAACACCACCTCTCTTCGCTGCGCCTCCGCCTCCGGCAGGCCGCCACCATCCCTTCTTCTCGTCAAATTCAGCCAGCAGGCCACGCCACCACCGGAACGCCTCCATTCTTCTTCCTCCTCGTCGTCGACGGAAACCGACCGGAGCTTCTTCCGCCAAGTTCCTGCATCCAGCAGCCTCCACGGACCTCCATATCCTCCTCCTTCTTCCTCCGACATCCGAGAACGCATCTAAGCCGCCGAGCCGCCGAGGAGCCTCCATTGTTGCCGCCAAGTCTTCTCCTCCCCTGATTTCTTCGGTTTCGATCGGTGAGATTGTATTCCCGTCCTTTCCTTGTAATGTCTAGCAAAGCCACACCTTTATGACCAAGCGCACTCAATCCAGGTCCGAGGAATGCAGTGCCACCTTCGACGGAGCCGAATCGCGCAAATCGGACGTTTTCCCCGGCGAAGGATTCGACCTCGGTGAGAATTCTCCTCCCTCCTCTCTTCTTTGTTCTTTGTGAGACGTATGTGCGGTCGGGACTGGGCTTTTGAGAGTGGTCGGGGAGAGAACGGTCGTCGGCAGGCCTGATCCCTTCTTCTTCCTCTTCCTTTCGGCGTTCTTTCCGTCGTTGCAGAGGTCCCTGTTGCGTCCTGAGAGAGAGAGCCCTTCTTTTGTTTTGTTTTGTGGGCTGGGCCATGTTTCCGGGTCGGGTCCTCCTATTCGTTTCTTTTAAATTGCATTTCGGGTCTGCCTTTTCTTTTCTTCCTCTTTGTCCGGGCTGTTACAAATGTGAGTTCCCTTGGGGCGGGTCGGATCTGTTCCTCCGGGTGGGCTCTGAGTGTTGGGCTGCTGGGCTTTTGATTTAGATTGTTATAGTAATTGTTAATTGATGATATTTACACATAAATATATGTGTGTTACGTTGCTACTTAAAATTGCTAGTAATTTATTATTATGTTTATAATAAAAATAGTACTACTTGGATTAAATATACAGTGTTATTATAAGATGTTTCTAACATATGATTTTAAGAAATGGTAAAGTAAGTTGGTTATTAAAATAGATTGATTTTAGTTATTTATTATATTTAAATAATTATGGATTTATTTTGGACAAATATCCTTTAGTAATTTAACTAAAAAGCGTTTTCAAGTTTCAAAAACATCTCTTAAATGATTTATTGTTTGAAAACCAAAATGCCGGAATTAATTATATAATATGATTTTGAGGTATTGGTTTTAAGTTTTAAATGTTTAATGTCGGGATACCTTGTCTTGGTTGATAATGTTGGTTTTGAGAATGAAGTTTGGAAATATGGTCGGTATGATTTTATCAATGGATTTGATTGGAAGTAAATGATTTTAGTTGATGTTGATCGTATCGGAAAGGTTTTGGAAATGGTTTTTCTATCGATTGGTTTTGAGGATGTTGAGAACTTGAGTTCTGTGTATAAATATTGGTCCGGTAGCTTATGGAAATGACTGGATGATAGGTGTGTATTGCGGTTGGATTGCTTTTGGACTTGCATTTGGGCCATTGCTTGTATTATCTTGCTGTTCTGCATCTTCAGGTAAGTTCCCTAGGGGGCTTACTCAGGTTGGACATTCATGCCTGTTGTTGCATTTTATGTTAGGTGTTGCATATGCATAAAAGCATGCCATGTAGTATCCTGTTTAGGCTGCACTAATTGAATGAGCATCTGCTTACTTTATGCGTTTGAAACAGAACGGCCGTTATCTGTGATAGTCCTAGAGTCTTTGCTAGGGTCATAGGGTAGCCCAGCCTCATCGGGTACCCTGAGTCAATCGAGTCATGAACTTCCTTATATTATGATATGCCTGCGGGCTTTATTGTGGAGCTGGTTAGGTATGCGTGCCCCCCGATTATGATGGAATGCATTCACGAGCTGGCCAGTCTCCGCCTATCGGAAGGGGTGGAGGTAGGAGAGGGATATGCCACTTGGCATTGTCTTGGGCCCCTTTACAGTATTTCTGCACATTATTATGAACTAGGAGCATGCTAGTGTGTTTGAATTTCGTACTGCATTAGAGCATCTTTATTAGGTATAGCACATACTATGTGGCCTCAGCGAGAACTGCCGGTCCCGCATGAGTGGCTCGATCTGATTCCTTTCCCCGTTCTTTTTTTTAAAGGTATTCTCTGCAGATTTGAGTGCTCGATGTCTATATGACGGGGTTCCTTTTGGCGAATCGAAGAATCTAGCTAATATCCTAATTTAGTAAAATGGTAATTACCCACTCATGATTTGGTTTTGACCGGCCTTGCCGTGACACTTGTATATTTACTTTGCTTCCGCTTTACTTCCATTTGAAATGGATTCCGCGACATAGTCTTAGGACAGATTAAGGGTGGCCCTTCGAGGTTTTTAGGGTTTGAAATCCCTCTTTCTACTAATCTTAAAATGAGTTTGAAACCTCGACCCGTACCTGGATTGCAAGATCCTAACGAGGGGTTTTATCCCTCGAAACGTAACCCGGGAATCATAATCCTGGGCCGTTACAAAGGTGGTATCAGAGCTGAGGTTGTGCAATTCGGGTACGCAAGGGTCGAGTGTATGTTTTGGAAAACCGCCCATGAATTTCAAATGATTTGAAAGTGTTTTAAAGGGGCAAAATGAAGTTAAGAGGCCTAACCGAAATTGGACTAAGTAATGAACTTGACTTATCATAAAATATGGAAAACTGACTAAAGAGGGAATCGAGTGGGTAGAAAGACGTTAGACCATCCCTATTGGATGTAGTTGGAAATGGGTAGGCGAAATATTAGCTTGTTCTTTACAGATGGGTCTGGAAGACTCCAAGGAGGTCATTATGAGTGTCACTAACTGAATCTGTGTTGAGTGCTTGCTATGCTAGATATCTGATTGGTATGCCTAACAATTAAATGTGTATTGACTGATCTGTGAAAACAGGATAGTGGGAGTACCCTTTTTTCTGTATGGTCAACCCAGTTTTGTGTAATAGCTCGTTCCACTATGTTAAACCCTTGAGGATCTTACTGAGTCTTTCTCCCGGATGCAAGTATCTTTCACGGGAATCGGGTTGGTTATAAATACATTGTGTTGGAGTCATATGTGGATATGAGGGTTGTTTGAGTGATTGTTGGAATATGGTCCTTGGTGTAATTTCGAGTTAAAGAGTAAGGTGTTTATGGGGTTATCCTTCTCTATTCTTATGACGATCAACTAGTGCCTTCCTGCCACAAAGAGTCATACCAGAGTCCCACGGGAAAGAGGGGTGATAAGTCAGTCGAGAAAAGTCAATGGCTGCCCTTAGGGATATTTGTCCGATTGTAATGGTGACTCTCTCTGAATTGCATGACATGATTTTATAATCCTCCGCATGTACCTTGTCAGTGATCATTAGTAAGAAGCTTCTCATGTTATGCCTTGCCTTCTTTCATGGTTCTATTGTTTAGGTTCATGTTGTGGTTAGTTACCTTGCTCAAGTCTCGTGTTGTGTCTTGCCTTATATCATGACTGTTTGTTGTTATAGCATGTTCACCTGGCTTGTTGACCGTATGATCGATTGGAAGCATGAACCACATGATATGAACCTACATGATCGTTATCTCCTCTTGAATTAGGTTCATGATAGTGTGATCAATTCCTCTTTGTATGAATGTTGATAGATGATCATCTTAGCATGTTGGATGATGACGTGTCAATGCCTATTATTCCTTTTGTGACAAGAATTCATAGCATGCCCATATATTTTGTAATTGCCAGATTAGCTATTGCTGATTATTTTGCACATAATATTGTTGTGTGTTACTTGTGTTGAATGGAGAATATGTGGTATAATCGAGTCTTGACAAATGCATGTTTCATCCCAGTATGTGTTGATCTGCACTCATGCCCCGTATCCTAATCATGTTGCCCATTACTTAGACTCGTATTATGCATCGTTTAACTTTTCTCATGCTTCTATGTCGTGGAATATAATTGAGTGAATTCTTACCCGTCGTCATGAGTAGTTACATGCATCTATCGTACGTTATATTGAGCTTTTAGCATCATGTATGGTCATCGGTTGTGACTTTTGCGAACTTGTATCTTGTCTACGTTGTTGCTGATTCTCTCTCGAGCTAGGTTCCTGATAGTGTGGTTCTTCCCTCTTTCTATTACCATAACATGTCTTACTCATGCAAGTTAATTGGTGTTGAATTCGATGATCGATTTGCTTTATGTGATGGTTAATCATAGCATGCTTACAAGTTGTCACTCGGTAGTGTTCCTCTATTGCTCTATGATATCCTCTTGTGCTTGCATAGATGTATGCTTTGGCACCTCGCATGGTCACACACCACGTTACATCGTAATTTCGCATACACATGACGCATGAATGTTAGAATGAATCTAGTCGAATTGCCTTGATTGTAGTCACGTTTTGATATGTGCTAGTAGTATCTTGTAGGGCTTCTACTTTTCAATATGAGTCGTTAAATGATTACATGTTATACTTGTTCCATGATGTGATAGTTATCGTTTTATATGCCTTACGATGGTTCGTTCCTAGCATGATTATAATATGTCACTCATGATGCCCTTCTCGTTACTTTTGATAATGCCTCATGCTCGTAAATATTATGTGAACCCCTTTTAATGACTCATGACCCTACTTGTATCACATCATGTGTCGTTAGTATCATGTAGGACTATGCCTTCTAAATGCATCTCGTCGTATGATTACATGCCATCCTTGAACTATCACATGATCATTGTTGCCATAGGTGATAGTTACTATAATGTTCCTATGTGTTCTCGTACAACGCGTAATCTGGTTTAACCCTCGCCAGGCTATATTTGACCTCACTTGTTATTGTCTATATCTTGCTCATGCATTGTCCGTATATGTGATACTTGCTCTGTTTGCTAAGTCCTGCATATCTCGCTTAGGGCTACTAGACGTCATGACGTTCATGGAATAATAGACTGCTATTTTGCTTCGCAAGAATCGGTGTAGGACTCAATCGTGTCTCTAGGAATGTGCATGTATGTCGTTGTTCCTTGAGATAGGTACATGTTAGTGTGGATTGATATGGTTGATTTGCTTGTGATGAACTCTTGCTACTTGTCCCAAATTATAACCTCACCGACTTCCATAAGGGCATCGTTGCTATTCTCGGGTCAGAGTCTTGTCTCTAGTCTTGTCATCCTTTTAGCCTTGGCCTGTATTTCCGAAGTGAACATTGGGTTTCCTGTCCCTGTCACTCCCCTATCTCTGCTAACTTAGACTCCTCTGCGATACTTGGACGAGCGACCGCGTGAAAAAGGAAACAAGAAGTTAGTTAGCGATGAAGCAACGCAAAGAAAGCGTGAGCCCATAACCCACGAGCCTCAGGATCTACGATGTTGACGGAACAAGCAAGTTTTGAGGATGGCGGTTACTGAGTACGATATGACTTGCAAGCGAGTGTCCTCTGTTGGAATTGCTAATCCTTCTGAATTTGTCGATGATGATATTGTACTGATCTGACAATGAGATTTACGTGCTGATGTGCTGACTTGGTGATGACTGCTGCCTGATTGTATGTTGTCTATGATAATATGATTTGATGCCTTATAGTTCTAATGTGCCATGATGCCTTGATGTGTTGTTACTCTGAGTTGCCAAGCATGATCTAAATTCCTTTGCCTATAAAGTATGAACTGTAAATGTTGAGAAGCCCGAATTATTATCTAATAAGGTCATGATGGAACTTGTTAGCTTGACTTGATTATGTGCATATATGATGTTTTGCAATGATTATTGAGCATGACGGCAATATGATGATTATTGATATAGTTACAATGTTTAATGATGAACTAATGATGCTATGGATATAAATGCTAGTTGATATGATGTGGTCCTTATGTGTAATAATGTCCATGATTGCTTCTTCTTTGAACTTGTGGGTGAGGGTTCTCTTGTGGAGTGGTTGATGAGTGGTAAAAGGCTTCTAGGCGGTTAGGATGATCGATGGTATTACGCGGTAAGACGCAAGAGAGGGATCCATGTGGTTAGCAGGGTATGATGCTTGTGATGTCTCGAGTAGTATATGAAGTGTGGGGAATGACTTTTGAGAGTATTGAGGACATGGTGTTAGAGGGTACTTGGGTGCGAAGTTTGAGATAGGAGTTGGGTTCTTAGAGGTGGATGGTGTGGTAGTGATCGGCAGAAGGAGGGGTAAGATTCGAGCATCGAGATGAATTGGGATTTCTTTGGAGAATTTTTGTCTGAGTTGGCGTTGGCGAGTCTAGAAGAGGATTAGTCTTGGCTTGAGAGTGGAGATGGGCGAGTGGGGATTTTGTTTTATTTTGACTGGTATGATGTGAGGATTTTCTTGATTATGTGATTTTTTTATATCTGCTGGCATGATGTTAGATAGTGACCATGATAAAACCTGATGTGGAATAACATTACCTGTTGAAACGCAATGTTAAAATCTAATTGGTAGTGACTAGTGTTATCATAATATATTGATGTTTTGCTATCCTGTTATGTTGTTTTAGAAGCATATTAGGATGTGTTGTGATGTGATAATATATGAGATCATGATGTGTTATTATGTGGAAGCATGATGTTTTATTATGTTGTAGTAAGCATGGTGATGCATTATATGGTTAACTAGCATGAGTATTGATTATGTAAATGATGAATCTGACTTGAAGTATGGACATGACTTGTACATATGAGATAATGGTGCATGATTTCTAAATGGTCGTTATATGGTTTTGTGACGAGTTAAGGTGATGTCTTTTAGGGCATATTGACACTGTGATGATTTATATACTGCTTGATCTTCCTTTCTGAATCTCGATAGCATGACCTTGTTTTGTTAATGTGTTGTCAATCAGTTTTACTTTGTTGTCCTCATGATGAAATTCCGTTATGACTGGTTCTACTTGTATTGCGATATTGATATGCGATCGTAAGACTTGATGTGTACTGATGTACTAACTCAATGACACCTAACCCATTGATCCCTTGACATGTGTGCTTACGTGATGAGTGATGAGCATTCGATTATGCACTTGTGATGCCTTCAGTATGATGTAGATATACCTTATGATTTTTGGTATATTGTTTAGATGCACATTTTAACCTTTAGTATGATTTGGAGACGCTTCATGTGACCTTGTGGAACTGTGTGGATACATGGTTGAGACTTGTTGTATGATGTACTCGTCGAGGATCGACTGGTTATGTGGTTATGCATTGCTTATGACTTGTGAACCTTGCTTGAATGGAGACTGATAGATTGATTTGATTCTGGAAACTAGGAAGAGAATATGGGATTAGCCCTTCGAGGTGGATGATTCCACCTCCCAACTTCTGAATTTGATTGTTTGAGATGCGATAAACTAATCTGGTGGTTGGAAGATTTTGACGAAATCTTAATTTGAAAGGATTTGACTTGTTTTGGTGTAAGGTTGCTTGATTAGACGTCTTATTTGAAAATTTTGAACGATTTTGAAAAATGACCAACTTTGATTGTAAAAGAATGAACGATATCGAGAATTTTGAGGCTAATCTTTATTTTCAATTGCGGAACCTCTTTAGAAACTTTTTAAACCCGGGCAACTCTATGATACTTCACGAAGTGGATACAAGCATTCTATGAGGGCGCTTGTAGGGTACTTGCTAAGACCTAGTGATGACATTGTAGAACTTTTAGAGTTGTGGTACTTCCGAAAAGTCAAAGCAAGGATGTGATAGGGGCGCTTATTGCATACTTGTCAAGGCCAATTGGAGATGTCACGACCGTGATTAGGATGTTGTGAGAATCTCGGAAGACGCAACCGAGATGATTACAAGATCTTTGGACATGGTCCTTGGACTCATCAATTTCAATTTCATCCCCTACTTCATTTTGTTTTAGTCTCGGGGACGAGACTTGTTTTTAGAGGTGGATGATGTAAAGACCGGGAAATTTTAGAATATTAAATTATTAAAATAGTGATTTATAATCATTTCGATTTTTTAAGATTTGGGAGGTTTGGAATTTCCGTCCTTGAGCTATTTGGTTTTATTCTAAATATTTCAAAACGAGTTCCGGCATTGTTTAATTGGAAATTTAAAATATGTTATACTCTACTTTTATATACCGAAAATTGAAAAAAAAAATAATGTTCGGATTCCATCTATTAAATTCCGATTTCGAAAATAGAGGAGTATTTTAAACGTGTCGGGATAAAGTCGGGTAGCGGAAATTCAAATTGATATTTTGTGGGGTACTAATTCTATTTCTTTCTTTTTTCTTTTCCTTCCTTCTCTCGTGCCAGCCTGTGGGCTCTTGTCCTCTTTCCCACTTCAAAATTCGATCAGCACTCCTCTGATCCTCTCCTCCTTTCTTTGTCTTTGCTTGTCTGCATAACCAACAAGTCACCCCCATTTGTATTCATCCTCAATTAAGCCCAACATCCACAACTCCACCTCTCACCTCCCCCCATGCCATCTTACCACTTTCGGGTGTGGATTCAAGCATAAACCCTACCTTCTCTGCCTTTGTTCAGCCGATAGGAATAGGAGCCTTGGTTGATTCCTCTGCAGGACACAGGGGCAGCAGTAAACAGCTACACACAAGCAACCCCTCTTCAAACACCACCTCTCTTCGCTGCGCCTCCGCCTCCGGCAGGCCGCCACCATCCCTTCTTCTCGTCAAATTCAGCCAGCAGGCCACGCCACCACCGGAACGCCTCCATTCTTCTTCCTCCTCGTCGTCGACGGAAACCGACCGGAGCTTCTTCCGCCAAGTTCCTGCATCCAGCAGCCTCCACGGACCTCCATATCCTCCTCCTTCTTCCTCCGACATCCGAGAACGCATCTAAGCCGCCGAGCCGCCGAGGAGCCTCCATTGTTGCCGCCAAGTCTTCTCCTCCCCTGATTTCTTCGGTTTCGATCGGTGAGATTGTATTCCCGTCCTTTCCTTGTAATGTCTAGCAAAGCCACACCTTTATGACCAAGCGCACTCAATCCAGGTCCGAGGAATGCAGTGCCACCTTCGACGGAGCCGAATCGCGCAAATCGGACGTTTTCCCCGGCGAAGGATTCGACCTCGGTGAGAATTCTCCTCCCTCCTCTCTTCTTTGTTCTTTGTGAGACGTATGTGCGGTCGGGACTGGGCTTTTGAGAGTGGTCGGGGAGAGAACGGTCGTCGGCAGGCCTGATCCCTTCTTCTTCCTCTTCCTTTCGGCGTTCTTTCCGTCGTTGCAGAGGTCCCTGTTGCGTCCTGAGAGAGAGAGCCCTTCTTTTGTTTTGTTTTGTGGGCTGGGCCATGTTTCCGGGTCGGGTCCTCCTATTCGTTTCTTTTAAATTGCATTTCGGGTCTGCCTTTTCTTTTCTTCCTCTTTGTCCGGGCTGTTACAAATGTGAGTTCCCTTGGGGCGGGTCGGATCTGTTCCTCCGGGTGGGCTCTGAGTGTTGGGCTGCTGGGCTTTTGATTTAGATTGTTATAGTAATTGTTAATTGATGATATTTACACATAAATATATGTGTGTTACGTTGCTACTTAAAATTGCTAGTAATTTATTATTATGTTTATAATAAAAATAGTACTACTTGGATTAAATATACAGTGTTATTATAAGATGTTTCTAACATATGATTTTAAGAAATGGTAAAGTAAGTTGGTTATTAAAATAGATTGATTTTAGTTATTTATTATATTTAAATAATTATGGATTTATTTTGGACAAATATCCTTTAGTAATTTAACTAAAAAGCGTTTTCAAGTTTCAAAAACATCTCTTAAATGATTTATTGTTTGAAAACCAAAATGCCGGAATTAATTATATAATATGATTTTGAGGTATTGGTTTTAAGTTTTAAATGTTTAATGTCGGGATACCTTGTCTTGGTTGATAATGTTGGTTTTGAGAATGAAGTTTGGAAATATGGTCGGTATGATTTTATCAATGGATTTGATTGGAAGTAAATGATTTTAGTTGATGTTGATCGTATCGGAAAGGTTTTGGAAATGGTTTTTCTATCGATTGGTTTTGAGGATGTTGAGAACTTGAGTTCTGTGTATAAATATTGGTCCGGTAGCTTATGGAAATGACTGGATGATAGGTGTGTATTGCGGTTGGATTGCTTTTGGACTTGCATTTGGGCCATTGCTTGTATTATCTTGCTGTTCTGCATCTTCAGGTAAGTTCCCTAGGGGGCTTACTCAGGTTGGACATTCATGCCTGTTGTTGCATTTTATGTTAGGTGTTGCATATGCATAAAAGCATGCCATGTAGTATCCTGTTTAGGCTGCACTAATTGAATGAGCATCTGCTTACTTTATGCGTTTGAAACAGAACGGCCGTTATCTGTGATAGTCCTAGAGTCTTTGCTAGGGTCATAGGGTAGCCCAGCCTCATCGGGTACCCTGAGTCAATCGAGTCATGAACTTCCTTATATTATGATATGCCTGCGGGCTTTATTGTGGAGCTGGTTAGGTATGCGTGCCCCCCGATTATGATGGAATGCATTCACGAGCTGGCCAGTCTCCGCCTATCGGAAGGGGTGGAGGTAGGAGAGGGATATGCCACTTGGCATTGTCTTGGGCCCCTTTACAGTATTTCTGCACATTATTATGAACTAGGAGCATGCTAGTGTGTTTGAATTTCGTACTGCATTAGAGCATCTTTATTAGGTATAGCACATACTATGTGGCCTCAGCGAGAACTGCCGGTCCCGCATGAGTGGCTCGATCTGATTCCTTTCCCCGTTCTTTTTTTTAAAGGTATTCTCTGCAGATTTGAGTGCTCGATGTCTATATGACGGGGTTCCTTTTGGCGAATCGAAGAATCTAGCTAATATCCTAATTTAGTAAAATGGTAATTACCCACTCATGATTTGGTTTTGACCGGCCTTGCCGTGACACTTGTATATTTACTTTGCTTCCGCTTTACTTCCATTTGAAATGGATTCCGCGACATAGTCTTAGGACAGATTAAGGGTGGCCCTTCGAGGTTTTTAGGGTTTGAAATCCCTCTTTCTACTAATCTTAAAATGAGTTTGAAACCTCGACCCGTACCTGGATTGCAAGATCCTAACGAGGGGTTTTATCCCTCGAAACGTAACCCGGGAATCATAATCCTGGGCCGTTACATGTAGCTAATAAAATAAGGAAAGACAAAATAGGATGCAAGATTCGTCATGACTGAAATAAAAGAAAAGTTAAACGATTTGTACTTTGCAATGACTATAGAGAGCATCATATCAATTCATAAAAATAGATTAACTAACATGAGAGGAAAAGTTATAAACTTAACAAATAAGGTCAAGCCTTTAAAATCTAACCTTCAAAGTGCCATAGAAATCATTCATTGTATGGACGATAAAGAACAGCAAACAGTTGTCACACAGTAATATGTTTCTTGGTAGCCCTGGGCAAGAAGTTGCAGATTACGCAGAAATAGTTCACAAGGGCAAAGGAGTGCAGAAAGATAAAATGGAAAAAGCAAACAGAACAACTACTATCTAGCTTACATTACAACTGATGAATAGGAGGCTTATATGCCATTACAAAAGAAAAAAAGGAAATAGCATACAGAATACTCTGTAACTCCTTTATGAAAGACGGTAAAAAAAATACATGATGACCAGCAAAATGTTTATACACTTCCATAAAAGAATATAGTATGCAAACTATTCTTCCTGAAAAAATGAAAAGCAGCTCAAATGCATCCATCAGCAGGGTTAAACCTAGTTCTTCTTTTTCCATATTAAGAAATTTAGGTTGTAATCCATTCTTTAATTCCATAGAAAGAAATATGAATTTTATTCTTGCCTTCTTCCTTAGAAATGGAATGCACAAAAGTGAACAGAAATGACCCATCTTTCTTTTTTGTCTCTTTTTCTTGCAATAAATCAACTCCTTTGTGTCCTTATATTATACAATCTATAATACACACACACACACACTTAATTTAATATAGAGCTGAAGAGGAGAAGAGGATTAATCCAATTTTAAAGGGATCATCATCCTCAGAAGAGGACCCGCAGAGGAGAATATCTAAGGCTGCACCCCTTCAAACTCTCAATGGTGGTGGGATCAGCTGTGGATCTTCACAAAATCAGCCTTTCCTCTCAACCACATCATGTGGCTGTTGCATCTCAGACTGATTTCTTCACGGTAACTATTATACGATAGTTTTTTAGTCATATATATATTATGTCTTGTCTATATATGAATAGTTGAAAATATTTTTGGCAATTTTTAAATGTGAGACTTTTTTTTCATCCATAAGTAACATGACTTTCTTTAGTTTAGAGAACATCTGACCTTTAGTTATGCTTATTAACTGTAGCTTCCAAGGGGTTCAGAGCTTAGTTGGCCAAGCCTGTGTGATGTTCCATGTCATTGTTAAAATGGGGAACAAGCTAGTTTCAATTATTCATATCGCATATATGTCTCTTACTATATAATTAGGTACATAACAGGGTGGGTTGGGTTTAGTTGTGAATGTGAAGAAAATTACAGTAAATTCAAGTTTAGGGCTTAAGAATTTTGAGTTTCAGGAGTAATTTCTTGCAACATGAAGAATGAAGTGGTTGGTGAATGTGGTGATGGCTCCTTAAAAGGAGGCCCTTTAGTTTCAAACCACTCCATAATAAAAGTTGTCAAATACTTTGGACAGTAAAGCTTTCGGTCCATGGGAAAGGGCCAACTAAATTCCTAGTATATTTTATCATAAATATTAAGATCGAGTTTGTAAGAATGCTTCAAATTGTTCCACAAACAAATGCCTACTTGCACAGATTTGTATTTTAAAGTTTAATTTTAATATAAGCAATTTATATCTAAATGGAAAGGGTAATTTTTAGAATTCTAAACCAAAGGAAAAGGATGCATGTCGCACACATAGTTCTCAAATAGGTAACATGACTTTCTTGTTCATTCATTCTATCCATTTTACCACCAAACTTGCCTACATTAGTTGCCTATTTTTTTCCTTTTCTTTTGACCTAAAATACCCCGCCAATATCACGCAAGAAACCACCTCAAATCCCAATTTCTCCAAAATAGCTCATGAAAGAGCAAATACAATCACAAACAAAGCACCAATCAAAAGGAAATGGAGAGAGAAAAGTGATTGAGCCCTAGGGACCAAAACGAACCTGTTGGAAGATGCAATCGAAAGTTCAAAACCCAGGCTCCAATACAACGAGCTCTTAGTTCTTTGCCCCTGTTTGAGGAATGAGAGCTCATGAAACAGCAACCCCAATCACAAACATGGCATCGATCCAAAGGAAATAGAGAGAGAAAAGTGATTGAGGCGAACCTACGAGCGAACAAGAAGTTGCTGGAACCTGCAATCGAAACCCTAGGCTCAACGACCACGGGGAACCTAGGCTCCAATACACCGACCACAGGGAATGCCCCCTTCTGGGTGGGTCTCCCCACCACCGGCGCCGGCAAGACTTCGCTCCGGCGACTTGAATCTGGAGCTTTGGCACAGGCGAGACCGCGAAGGAGGGAGAATGGGCGCTTCGACAGAAATTTTTGCGGGAGGGTGAAAATGAAATGTGGGGGCTTGGATCAGTATACAATATTAGGGTTTGGGGGTTTTATTTTATTTATTTTATTAAGTTGTGTTACTTTTAGCTACGAGGCCGTGGCTAATAGAGTGCAACCACTTCATTGTTTTCCACGGCAAAGTTTTACCGTGGCAAGTATTGTGTTTGCATCACTAGCTGCAATGAGGCTAGCAACGGCATAACCTATGCCGTGGCAAATTTCAGCTATGGCATATCACCCGTTGCTTTGATATAGTCAAAATCTATCCAATGGCCACGGTAAATCCTTGTCGTTGCTACCTAGGGTGGCTAATTTGTTTTTTTTTTGTAGTGACTGCCTTGTGTCGAGTCGAGTTTCTGCCTTTGCTCCGCTCGATTTCTGGTTCAGCTCCCACTCGATATCGAGTTGCTTGAGTCGATATGGAATGCCTTGACAGTTTTCCTCTCTTCTCCGAATTGCTCGTAAAATATCTCGATTTCTGCGAAATTAAATAAGAACTAGTGTAGATCTCTATAATTGACAAATAAGCATAAACTACACAGTTTCTGTATTATTCTAACCCAGAAATATAAAATGCAGACAGAAATCGATATGAATGCAAGTGAAAAACATGGTTAATTGAGCGCACGTCAATATTGGACAGTAAAAAAAATCCCGCCAAAATTATGACACCTTTTTACACCTTATCGCAACAAGTCCCCGATGCTATTGTCCTCGACTATTTCTCCATCTCGCCACGGGATATAGTCGTTGCCAAGTGTAATGGAAGCCCATATTTCTCCTGTTTTCATTCTCATAATCCAAACATGTAGTAATATGCCTAATCTAACCTAGTCTATCAAAGCAACTTCACAAAAAGTGTACAACCACATTACCACAACAATTCTTCCAAATTACATTTTTGGATAAAGCAAAAGTGCATTCAACATTGTAATTACACCTAATTGTTTGAAAGGTCACACAAACTACTTAAGCATTCGAAGTCTAAAGTTCAAACTTCCCAACAAAATGTGAATGTACTTACATAAAGCCAACAACAGCGCGCAAAGTCCTGATGATCTTGGTGCCAATTTGAATCCCCTCTTCACCACTTCATTCATCAACCCTTTCAGAAGCTTCATCACTGGATCCATCATCATCTTCTTCTTCCATAGATCCATCATCATCTTTTGCGGTGATCGGGGTCGGGGTCTTCAGTGCTTCCTCGGTGAGGGATAAGAGAAGAGCTCCATCTCCTATAGACTCTCTTTGATGGACACTTGTTGTCTATAATAAAAAGCACATAAAAAACATATTTATCGAAAGAAATAGACTTAACTTTATCTAACACAAAATATATAGAGCATTCACTTGATTTATCGAGAGAAATAAAGTTCCCCTATTCCGATCTGGAAAAAGCAGTAAATAACAAACAATTAGTATAGCATTCACTTGAAGATTGTATAGGTCACTAGCACTAAGTGATAACATGCCACAAAGAGTTATGGTAATACCAAACAATTAATATAGTAGCGCTTGTGATTGTGAGCTTCCCTTATCATTGCACCCGAAAGTTGTCATCAATTCAGCTTTAAATTATTTGAAGTCTACAAGTCTCTGTTCGACCATCTTTGTGAGGTTCTCAGCCACCTCTTTGAATTGTTGTATCATGTCCTGATTGGTAATAGGTGTGCATGATGATCCTGGATACACCAAACGAGGATGGGCACTTGCACCATAGGTCCGACAGTATCCATGACCATCGTCTCCAACAACCCGATGGAATATCTTGTCTTTGACGACGGTTAGGTCTCTTTGATCCTTTGGTTCCAAACTTAATAGTGTGTTATAGCCATTCTACATTATGACAATGCAAAAAGAACAATTTAAGGAGTGTCTACACACTTAATTAAATTTTGATAGATACAAGGTTGAACAAACTTACAATAGCTTCAATAATGTCATGATCATCTTTGTTGCAAGATTTGATCAACACGCTCATCTTATCAACCGGTTGCCCACTTTTATGCATCTAGTTAATTGGTACGAATGCAACTCAAATTAACAAAAAAAAAAAATCTAATGCAATTGAATAAAGCTTAAATGGAAAATAACAATTGAATAAAGCATCTTCTCAACCGGTTGATTCATACTTCGTTAAATGTAGTTGCATGGTTACTGGATTGCCCATATAAACGTGTCGCATGTTCGAGTTATTATATCTTAATCTTCGACTCTAATTACATATTTACTACTTGTTGGAGGGTAAAATTTCATGATTTTTTTAATTCATGATTTTATATATAATGTCATAAAATTTCATCAATTTAGGCATAAAGCTTTGTCAAAAAAATGGGCCCTCTAAATTCAATGCAACCCCAATACATGGTCGGGAGATATTTTCAAATTTTGTCAATGGCATGAAATTGAGGAAATAGCACATGTGCATGAAAATTTGCACAATTACCAACTTTTCCCCAAATTTGCACAAATGTGCAAGTTAAAACCCCCCCAAAACCGGCTATTCCCATCTAGTTTTGCTAAAAAAAAGGAAAATAAAATAGGGCCATCATGAAACTTGGAGAGAGAAAGAGGGCGGGAAGGAGAAAAAAGGGGAGAGGTTATTAAATGCACAATCCCATCACACTCCTCTCTCTCGTTTCAAACAATCGGAATAGCAAAGAGAGAGAGCGGTTTTCCTCTGCAGTTGCAGAGACACCGAGAGAGAGACGAAAAGCAAAGGAGAGAGAGCACCCACGTCCACCGTCGCCGGAGATTACACAGCACCCACGAACACCGACGAAAGAGCACACAGGTACGCCCCCTCGGTCTTCCTCTTCTCCCTTTGCTGGTATTGTGCGCGGGTGTGGGTCGGGGAAGCAGTTGGTGAAGGGGTTAGGGCAATGACGGCCTTAATTGTGGGTCGTGGTGGTGGTTTTCTTGTATGGAGAATGGTGAGTCATGGTGGCATGGGTGGTTTTCGGGTATGGAAAGGGAAAATCGGTGGTTAGGGTTTCCAATTGGCTGACAGGGGTTTTCGAATTGGGTTAGGGCAATGGTCGGGGAACTATGGACAGGGAAAATTGGTGGTCTGAGTTTCGAATTAAGTGACAGCGGTTTTCAATTCGGAAAGAAGAATTTTGAATTTTGTTATGGTAGTAGGTGGAATAGGGGAAATGACGAGGTGTTAAAATTGGGACATGTGGATGTCGCAGGTGGCCGATTGAAGGAGGTTTGATGTATTGGTTGTGTCTGATTTGAAATTTGATAGTATAAATTTCATAAGGGGTGACTTGGGTTTCGACTTGAGTGACAAGGTTGTAGTGACATGGGTTTGTCTTTCTGTTGAGTGAGGATCTAACATTATGTGACAAGGGGAGATGAATATAAGTTGAAAACTGACTTTGTTCGTCTGATCGAAATTGCAGGAAACAAATGGCGAGGACAAAGAATCTGAGGTCCAAGAAGCGTGAACCCGAATACTTAGTCCCGGAAGATAGGCACTTTCGGGCACGGGTGAACCAGAGATCAAGATTGTCGATGCTCAACAACATCGACGACTATGTCGACCCTGTTGACTGGCAGAAGCTCCTTGACTCGCAGCTGGCTGGGGTTGTGCAGTTGGCGCACCGCGTCAAATTCTCTTCACAAATGGTGCATTATGTACTCCAGTGCCAGGTTGAGACTGAGAAGGAGTGGGAGACCTGGTACATGAAAGGGGAAGCTCCGAACGTTCTCGATCAAGGAGTTCGCCTTAGTTACCGGGCTGCGGTGCAGTCCACCAAGAGCGGATGAGATGGAGGACGACGACAAAGCTATAAAGGACTTTTTTGAAAACGAGAGGATGACGGCGAAGGAGCTGGAGAACGAACTAAAAAACTCACAGTTGGCGGTGCAGAGCCCGCGAAAACGATTTAAGCTCGTGCTTCTCTTCATTGTGGAAGACGTGTTGCTGGGGGAGGAACAAAGGAAGGGGTTGCAGAGCTGGATCGTGAAGTTGGTGGAGAATGTCGATCGGCTCTTGGCATTCCCATGGGAGAGGGTCATTTATACGGCAACACACCAGACCCGTCCATTGGGCTGTTCAAAAAGCCCAATGGAACAGGGCATCCAATTTCCAAGGGGCACCGTAGTGTGTAAAACTGTGTATATACGGAGTACTAGTATATTTTTAGGGTGTGTTTGGTAACGATATCTAGATATCAAAATATCGATATCAAGATATCGATATCTGGTGATATCTTTGATATCTTGATATCAAGATATCGGTATCGGTATCAAGATATCGATATCGGGCGATATCGATATCAAGTGATACCTCCCAAAAAATGAGTATATCAAAATAGGCCAAATTTGATATCTAGATATCAACTGATATCGATATCTGACTCTTACCAAACACAGATATCAGATATCATTTGATAACAAGTGATATATTATGCATACCAAACACTATCGATATCAGTTTAAGTGATATCGATATCTAACCCTACCAAACACTAGATATCAGATATCGGGGCTGATATGTGATGTCTGATATCTAGATATCATTACCAAACCCACCCTTAATTGTTATAGAAATTAACGTCAGGAAAGGTTGAAGAGTGTACGCCTGATTAATTGCAACTCATCGTCTCCCCCAAAACTCGCGCTCCCCAATCCTCCCTTCTCAACAATCTCAACCTCTCACAGTCTCAGGTATGGATTTCTTTCACCCTTGATTGCGCCTTTTCTCCTTCCCAATTACACACTTCGCCTCTTCTTTCACACTTCTTCCCGTTTCTCCTTGTCGTCGGTGTCGCAGAATCGCAGTGTCCGCTCTTCTTCTTGTCGCTGATTCGGTTCCAAGTTCCTCATCGGCCTCCCGCCTCCCCTTTTGCCTTCATCTGCCTACTCATCTCCATCGTCGGTGTCCAGTGTGACAGTGTCCTCATCTGGATCGTCATCGTCGGGTAATTTCCTCCACTTTCATCTTCAATCTTGATTTTCCGATCTTCAATTAGGTTTAGGTCTAGGTTTTGGTGTTGAATTGCATTCCTAAATTTGGATGCTTTGATTTTCCATAAGCGCTTGGAGAATAGATAGTTGGGCTTTGATTAGGGATGAATTTCTCCCATACTCTTCATTAAATTTGCTTAAATTTATGTATTTCTCCCATGCTATGAACCAACAGTAAGGTTGGAGTATTAATACCAGGTTGGGGGTTGCTTGGGGCCTTGGGGGTTGTAGTGAACTTGCTGGAATGTGACATTATGGGGCCCTATTGATGTTCGATGTTGCTGGGTTTTTACTTGTTAGTTGTTTCCCATTAGTGCGAGATGATGGAATTTGAATTGCAGGTTGGTGTTGAGTTGCACATGTGTGTTGTAATTTGAATTGCTAGTTTGCTAATTTGTTAAATCCTCTGCTTTGCTAAGCTGCTAATGGTCCTGCTTTCCCATCTTGTGTTTTGCTAAGTTTCTAATTTCCTGTTTTTCAATTTGGTATTTTGAGTTTGAGTTTAATGGTTCTAATTTCCTATTTTCTTGATGTGGAATAGATCCTTAAGCCAAGATTGCAAAAAAGACTATGCTTTGTGACTCTTGACGAGGTCATGAAAGCATCACACAAGGCGATTTAAGCAAGCTCGAAAGATTGGACAAAATAAAGAATTTGCGATAGTATTTCGTAAGTTGTTTTGCTCTATAATACTTCCTAGGATGATGTAATAGTTTCAGGTCTTACTATATTTGTTTTGGTATAAGTTTCAAACATGAAATAAATTTTTTTTAGGGGCAACAAAACCATTTCTTATTAGGGCGCCATTTTGATATATGCACAGGGCATTTGAAAATCTTTGGACGGCCCTGCTGAATGCTTACTCAAGACCCATTTTCTTGATCCGTATTCTTTCTGAATTCCCACTCCCAGGCCTCCTGGGATATGGTGACTCATAAATCCATAATAACTACCCAAACTAAATAAACACAACATTGCACTTCATACGAATAAATTGCAATTCATACCTATCTAGAATTTGAGATGTTGCTTGGAATTCTATGTCCGAAGGCTTGAGTCCTAGTTCTGGATCCAAATGTACTGTAATTTTGAATTTAAGGATAGTTTGATTTTATGTAGTGGATACGGGCCTCAAGTCATCACTCAAGGCAAAGATGGCTGATAAGTCCAAGCTCCGAATGTCAACCATATACTTTTATATACCCAATATTATTGGTGAGTTCAGCAATATCTTTTTGCAGCCATGAATTCCAATTAACCATTGAATCATATTACTAATGAATGCAGTTTCTCTAGGGCTTGTGATTTTAATGTTTTCCCTTGAATTCCATGTCTCTTATTCAGGTTACATCAGAGTATTAATGAACTGTTATGGTTTTGCAATATGCTTCTCTCAGAAAGAGCTTTTTGTTGTTCTGTACTTTATAAGGTGATTGGTCTATTATTTGGAGCTTTTCTTGTCTTTACGCTGACTACTGACTATCTATTTGCTTATATGATTTTGCGTGCAATGTAATTTGGTGGCTGTTCTGTTGCAGCTTTGTTTGTGATGGACTAGATGGATGGTTTGCCCGTAAGTTCAATCAAGGTATAAAATTTTTTAACACCATTTTTTTTTGGCCCGAAAAGATAAAATAGACTGTTGTCACTTGCATCTTGTTCTACATGGTAAATGTTTAAAGCTCATAAACTTCTAACAGTAGCATTGGCCAAAAGACATTTTGGGTTTGTAGGTTTGTATGTATGGTGTGGCATGCATTCCTTTAGAGAAACTGTAAATTCAGTATTCTAGAGGCCACACATTAATTCTGTTGCTTACTCCCATACATTTTTCACGACGTCAAAGCAATAGAGGGTGGGTATGGTGGAGTTATTACAGGGGCATCATGTTGATATTGATTTTGGGTTTGTTTGCATGTATGTTCATGTCATAAACAGCTTAAACATCATATGTTTTCTTCTATTTCTATAAATAAAAAACTAGTAGTGGCCATTAAATATATATCATGAGTGTGAATGTAGAACTGTTGAGATATTATCATCCACATGGAGGAATACGTTTTCTGCTACACAAGTGGAAAATTGCCCTAATTTCTGATGTGGAAATAAATTTTATGGTAAATCAAGCTTCAATCTTAGTTTTAACTATTTTGTTTGTGTCATATCCAGTATCAACCTTTGGAGCTGTTCTGGACATGGTGACAGATAGGTTTGCCTCTCACTTTCTCCATCAAGGATTACGTACATGCTATATTTCTATGATTACATATCTCATTACAATTAAATGTTATTTTTTTTTCTCAGGATTAGCACTGCCTGTCTTCTTGTGGTACTTTCCCAAGTCTACAGGTCACTTTTTACCCTAATTTAGGAGTATTTGCTTGCTATTGTATATGTACATCTCTGATGCTTGCCTTAGGGATTATTTGCAGGCCTGGTTTAATTTTCTTATCATTGCTTGCTTTGGACATCAGCAGCCATTGGTTACAAATGTACAGGTATACCAATATTTTTATAGTTCGATCTAACTGTTACTCAAGTTTATTTTCCCTCTGAAGAGCTTTTGTGGTTAGTGGTTAGGACATGTGACACTGTTAAAGGAAATGCCAGAGTTTGATTGCATAATTTACATTTTCTCAATATAGCATTGTTTTTCAAAATCCAACATGCTTACTTCATGTCATGTTTTATTTCAGTACTTTCTTATCAGGCAAGGCTAGCCACAAAGATGTAAAGGATAGTACTAATTGGCTTTTCAAGGCGTACTATGGAAATCGGATGTTTATGGCTTACTGCTGTGTGGCATGTGAGGTAATTAGTACGTATGATTGTTAAGATGATAATGTCTAATTAAGCTGGTTGCTTTAAGTGAAACTAATGTTTGAATGATGGCAGGTGTTGTACATAATCCTTTTTCTTCTTGCAAAGACCCAGAACGAAGAAGTGATTAATGTATGATTTGATTGAAGTACAACATTTTTCTCATTAATATGATAGGTCACTAGCTCAGGGGGTTCAGTCATGTCATGATTCGTGTTGTCTTTTTGTGTAGGTTCTTGTGACATCCGGGAAACAAAATTTGTTGCTCTGTCCTCTGCTAGCTTTGTCTCTGTTTGGATGGACCATTAAGCAAATCATAAACGTTATACAGGTAATTAATATGGTTTTCCTCTCTAGCTTATTTGCATAGGTATGCTGCTTACATCTTATAAGCTAAGAGCTACTTCCCGATCAAAGCCACCTTCCATTTGCCTAACCTTTCTTGTCGTGCCTGCATTGCAAGGCATTATCTTGATATATATTCCCTTGTTATATCTGGAATAATCTTCTTTCTTTATTATTTCACTCTTTTAAGGATTCTTTCTCTTCATCTCCCATTTGCAGCTCAAGACTGCTGCAGATGCATGTGTGCTTTACGACATCAACAAAAAGCAGTAGCTCAAATCTGACCTTCTGTATCGTGGGTATGGTCTGCGTGGAAATGAGGCGGTATTCCTTCACAAAGGAGCGCTGGTTGTAAAAGTTGACACTTCAAAAAAAAAATGAGGATGTTGCTTGTGTTGATGACTCTGCCCCTTGGCGATGTTTAAACGTCACTTATCCAGTTTGGGCACGAAATTTCCACCTTTTTTCTGGGATGCAATTTGGTAATTGGTAATTGGCGATTGTTTCAGTAATTTCGTATACAGATGGAGTATGAGAATTTTGGGTGCCTTACCTCTGACGCACACTGTTTGTAGGTGTAAAAACTCTGGTGTATTCAATTTCTCAAAATGGATTGGGTTCTAGGTGTTTTGGTTAATTCATTTATTGTCATGTTTTACGAATTCTGGTTCCTTCGTGTTACTTGAATCTTGGGACGAGTACCGGCTGTACCGAGTACTTTTAAGACAAGGCGAAGTATCTTATGCTATAATGCTACACGTTGGTGTAACCAAAAGGCTCGTAAAACAAGAATACTAGAAGGGAATGGGTGCAAAACAAAGTCGGATAGGGAAAATGCAACATCTGGAAATGAGTCAAATCACACCATGGGAAATATTGACTTTAGGTTTGGCAGAGATGGTCCTTGTATTCCCCTTCTAGCCTTTGTGAACGATATCATCATATTCACGAAAGACACCTTTTCTGCTTGACTTAAAGTAACAAAAATATCATTGAAGACTATTGTAAGATATTAGGTCAGAAAGTAAATTTTTACAAATCTGCATTTCAAACAACGGGAGATGTAACGCAATCTAGAATTTTTGTACTCGAGAGCTGTCGAAACATCTCATTTATAAGAAACTTAGGAAATTTTTTGGGCTGTCCAATTATAAATGGAAGGGTAAACAAGGAAATATTTGAGAATATCGTATGTAAATCTAAAGAACGACTAAACAAATGATGTGCCAGGCTGCCAACGCTCTCTCTCTCAACAAGGGCGTGTTGTGCTCATTGACTCAAATCTTGCCACAAAACCATTATACACAATGCAATACTTTATGCTGCCAAGCTCAATACATAAACAACTTGATCATATCAACAAAATATTTTTTTGGAACAAGGATGTCCAGTATCAACCTCTCATCGGTTGTGATAAAATTTGTAAACCGAAAGAAAACAGGGGACTAGGGATTAGGAAAACAAAAAGATATGAATGAAGCCCTGCAGATGAAACTTCTATCGAAAATTCTAGCTGAACCAGGAAATACTTGGGTCAAGTTGATCAATCATAAATATCTAAAAAAACTGTAATATCCTACCATATAAAAGAAAATATGGTGCATCATGACAATGGTCAAAGCTTACTTCATTAATCAATAAATTTAAGACGGGTTTGATATGACCAGTGGAAAATGACAAGTCAATAAAATTCTGAAAAGACAACTGGACAACAACGATAACTAGTGTAAGCAGAGTTGATTGTCCAACGATTCTAAATGAAGAAGAAACTGTAAATGAATATATCATAGGAGGAAAATGATGGCGAGAAAAGCTTTACGCGACTCTCCCACAAAGTATAGTCTAGATATCTTAGATATCCCACTTCCTATCAACCAATTTGAAGATAGGTTATACGGGTGGTCTGACAGAGAATGTTGGTTCACCACGACAAGTGCTTTTAAACTTATAACTGGACAGAATGGTGCAGTGCGGGACAAAAACGCATGGACGTGGAAAATTAACATTCCACCCAAAATAAAAAAATTTATATGGAAATTATGTCATAACGGTCTACAACGTTAATCCGACTTGCGCAAGAAGGTAATTTTGTCCCTTCTACTTGTGCACTTTGTAATAGTATGGGTGAGTATAACGTCCACCTACTCCTTGAGTGCCAGCGCCACTGTATACCTAGTATCTTGACAATTTGCGTGAACATTAGGTAACCAATTGATGTGATGATAGCTAATTCTATAGATGCTATACTTCCCTTCTAGGAATCAGGTTAAAAGGTCGTGAAAAAGAGCATCTTACATTTAGATGATAGACCGCATGGTTTATTAGGAATCAATTTATATTCATAAATGACCCCCCCTAATGTCAGTGTTCGCAAAACTTATCCAGGCACATCAAGACGATTGGCGACGAGCTTGTTGTGCGTATGAGAATGACTTTAGTGGGGACAATAATCCTTCAAAAAACATAAATAGACGTGAAAGCCAACAACCCAAGCGAAAATCAACTAAATGGAAAAAGCCACGTCCAGGAACGTTTAAACTAAATTTCGACGGATCCATCATAATGAATAATGACAGCACAACTGGCTTCATCATTAAAGATTGAAAAGGACGACACATTAACATTGGATATCAAATGATTGGAAAACAATCTCCATTTAAAGTTGAAGCATTGGTTTTGAAATAAAATAAGACATTATGCAAACACTCCAATTAGACATAAATCAAATACAAATAGAAGGAGATTCCTTAATTGACATCAAAGATCTTAAATCATATGTACCAGATGTTCGTGGAAAATTGAACCCATAACCCAAAGTTAATAAATATCAAAGAAGGGAGTGTCGGGGGCGTATATCAGAGCTATTAAAGATATGTACGATGGTTCAATGACTAGTGTGAGAACTCCTTGTGGCGATTCAGAGCACTTTCAGGTTCGAGTGAGACTTCATCAGGGTTCTGCTCTAAGTCCGTTCTTGTTTACACTGGTTATTGATGCACTTACCAAAACACTTCAAGAAGAGGTTCCCTGGAGTATGCTGTTCGCAGATGATATTGTGCTGGTGGACAACTCTAGAGATGGATTGGCTCGCAGATTTGAAAGATGGAGAAGTGTGTTGGAGTCGAAGGGTTTCAGAGTGAGTAGGACCAAGACCGAGTATGTCCAGTTCTGCTTTGGAGAGGGCAGGGATGCAGGGGATTCGGTTTTATTGGGGGAAGAGCTAGTCCCCAGAAAAGAGTTTTTCAGGTACCTTGGCTCGTTCGTTCAAAGCAATGGGGGTATAGACAGGGACATCGATCATCGAATTCAAGCGGGTTGGCTTAGATGGAGAAGAGCGTCGGGAGTGTTATGTGATAGACAAGTTCCGGCAAAACTAAAAGGGAAATTCTACAGGATGGTTGTTAGACCGACTATTCTGTACGGCTCGGAATATTGGCCGACAACTAAAGCTCAAGAGCATAAGCTGTCAGTGGCTGAGATGAGAATGCTGCGCTGGATGAGTTGACACACAAGACTGGACAAAATCAGAAACGAGGACATCAGGAGCAAGGTTGGAGTGGCGATTATAGTGGACAAGATGCGGGAGGGCAGATTGCGTTGGTTTGGACACGTATGCAGGAGACCGTCTTCGGCCCCGGTTCGCAGGTGCGAGAGTTTGGATCTCGGAGTTATTTGTAGAGGGAGAGGTAGACCACGGAAGAGCTGGTTGGAGGTTATTCGTAAGGATCTTAACCTTCTAAATCTGTCGGAAGATCTCACTTCAGACAGGGACCACTGGAGGCGGTGCATTCGGGTTGCGGAGGGATAGTGTTTCGTGCCGTTATGTTTGGCCTTTTGCCCTTGCGTCTTTTTACCTTTCCCTTGCTTTGTATATGTTTAGGCTTCCTTTGTATGAGTCTTGCTCGCCCATAATTCTAGTTTTCTATTATTCAGGGTCTTTCGGAAACACTCTCTCGACTTGTTCGAGAAATGAGTGCGTACATCCTGACCTCCTAGACCCTGCTTTGGCGGGATATACTGGGTAGTTGTTGTTGTTGTTTAAACATTTTTATTCCAAAAATTAATAAAATGTTTATAAGAACATAAAAATAAAAAATTCTTCATTTTTCTTTCGGATTAGTGAAGGGCTAACGCCACCCCAAACCCCTCAGTTCGATATTGGATTAGACTTGTATCTAGTAGATTGATAACTGAAGATAATGGATGGAAGAACATATACTTGTTGAGTTTGAGGAGAATCAAGATATAAGTTGGAACTCAACTTTGTCGACGTGGTAGAAATTGATTGGTTTATCTAACATAATATACGTGGCAACACATAACTATACTCCATATTATACTCCATATTATTAAGACAAAATATAACATAATGCCAACCGAATTCTAGAGAGACTTTTCCCATTATCGATTTTATAAATAAAAATAAAATAAAAAAGCAAGGGAGACAGAGACATGCGACTCCGGCGACGATCGACACCGCCCCAGCCACCGAGCAACAACCACTTCCTCCTCTTCGCTATCCTCCTCCTCTCCTTCTCTCTCCTCCCGATATCCGCCGTCTCCCGCCCCTTCGTCCTCATCCTCTCCCAAGACGATCTCCGCGACTCCGCCACACCTTCCGCCGACGACTCCGAATCAGCCGCCGCAGACGGCGGCGGGGACTCCTCCGATTGGGACGAGTTCGGCGACGCTGACTCCAAATCTGAGGAGGAGCTTGACCCTGGGACATGGAGACCCGTACTGGAGATCGAACCGAGCTCCAATTTCCAGCCGAAGTCTCATGTGGAGGCTCTGTACTATTCGGGAGTGTCGAAGATGGTGGAGGCTGTGAGCTCGGGTGATCCGAGGATGATGGAAGAAGCTGGTTCGGAGATCGAGGAAGCGGCAATGGCCGGTTATCCGAACGCGAGATCTGTGCTAGGGTTTTTCTACCGGATGGGGATCGGAAGGGAGAGGAATAAGGCAAAGGCCTTTCTTTATCATCATTTCGCGGCCGAAGGTGGGAATTTGCAGTCTAAGATGGCGATGGCCCACACCTACGCTAGGCAAGATGTATGTAATTACTAATTGTTTCCATCTGATCTTTGAGTAGGTTTCGAAGTTCTGGCAAATTTTAGAACATTTACTGCTAAATTTGGCGTTAAGGTAAATGTGATTACTTAGTCGTCCTGTGTGTTGCCTTTTTAGGATTAGCGTGGAGCTTTCCTCTTTGAGAAAGTATTAGTTACAGGCATATACAGCTTGAAATCGCTCAGTGTCAATTCAATTCTTCACTTTTTTCCTGGTTGAAATGGTCATGGATGAGAGGATTTTTAGTTGGTGAATGTTGATAGCAATGCTTGTTTTTGTTGATCACTTTGGCAAAATTGATCTTCAATTAGTGATTTTGGATTCCGTTGGGGCAGTTCTTACAATTGATGATGCGATGCCATCCTTCATCAAACAGATTTTTTCAAATGTGAACTTATTATATTTAGGGCCTGTTTGGAATAGAAGTCTTATTATCTACCATGTATTGGCTTTTGGTTTGACTGGGTATGGGCATGAAACTCATACCAGGTATGAGTGACATCCATACCTTCACACCACCAAAAAAGTAATGGTATCACTTATTCCATGGTAGTTAGTCATGCCATACCTCCTACCTAAATCCGGGTATGGATACCAAAAAGGCCCTAGTGTTTTATTGAATATTTGGATGGATTTGGTCTTTTTACCTTGTTTCTATTATAGTTACAGAGTAAGATTTTGTTCATGTCTTCTGTTTGCAGAGTTTTTATTATTTTATTATTTGGATGGCTGCAGATGTATGAGAAAGCAGTGAAATTGTATGCTGAATTAGCAGAAGTAGCTGTGAGTAGCTTTTTAATTTCGAAGGACTCCCCTGTAGTTGAACCAGTTAGGATTCATCTGGGTGCAGAGGAGAATAAGGAAGCTTTGAGAAAGTCACGTGGAGAAGAAGATGAGGATTTTCAGATATTAGAGTACCAGGCTCAAAAAGGAAATGCTGCAGCTATGTATAAAGTTGGCATTTTCCATTACTATGGTCTCAGAGGATTAAGACGAGATCCTTTAAAGGCTCTGTCGTGGTTCCTGAAAGCAGTGGAAAAAGGAGAACCTAGGTCCATGGAACTGCTGGGAGAGATATATGTGAGAGGAACTGGTGTTGAAAGGAATTACTCGAAAGCTCTTGAGTGGCTTCTTCTTGCTGCCAAACAACAGCTTTTTTCTGCTTATAATGGCATTGGCTATTTGTATGTGAAAGGCTATGGGGTGGATGAGAAGAACTACACCCGAGTAAGATCTCTCAGCCTTTCTCTTCCATTTACTTTGGGATTACTATGCTGGTCAAATTGTCGTTGATCCTGTATATATGCAAATATCTTTAATTTTTTGTATGTAATTTTGTCTCCATACAATTATTGTGGGATGAAAGACTTATACTTGTTCTGGTACTGCTAAGAGTCTCTCAGTTGTGAATGATTTGTTAATAATAGACAGCTTTTTACTGCATTTTAAGCAAACCCATCAGCTATGGTTTTACAAATTGTTGCAAAGAAAGTATAGGCTGGGAGCTTCTAATCTGGTTAAACTGTTAAAGAACCTGCTTAACTTCCATTCTCATTCCCTGAGAACTGATTTGGTGATGGACTGATGGATTTATTTGTATACAGATTCTGCCACAGAATATGTTATATCGAGGGTGTAGTCATCATCCCTTTACACTTTAAAAGATTAATCTTAATTTTTTTTGAAAAATTATTTTATATGAGTTAATGGTGAAGGAAGATACTAGAGTCGGTGATAAAGGTGTTGAAGGGGACTGTCTGTAAGCATTTCTCACTTTTTCAGTCTCTCTAAACAACTCTGTGGGACAAATGCTCTTGTGACTGTTGCAACTTCATATGCACTAATAAAAAGAGAGACGGGGAGGGGATAGGTAGTTGTAGATGGGTGGAGGATTTGGAAGGGGATGGATGTTGCCAATGAGTGGTGGTAGCTTGGGGTGCCAGCGTAACCCCTGGATGTAAACAGAAGTGTTTATGTTTTAACATTAATGGTAGAGAATTTGTGTTCTATCATTAATGAATAGAGTGTTTATGCTATAACATTCATGGATAGATGTTTGTATTTTATCATTCATTGGTTTATCTACTGAAATTCGCAAGTGAAATCCACTTATGATTTCAGTTAAGACTGTACATACCATAAGGTAATGTAATTGATCACTTGCACATATACTGGTACATGGCGCCTGCGCGTGAAGCATGGCATCTTATTAATATAAGTTTGTGTGATGAGCCAAATCTCCTAGCTGCAATGATAAGACTGACTTACTGTTGATGAAACAAGTGTAGTGAAAAATAATCAGGAGATAATTTCAATAATATCTTGATGAGAGTCTTCATGTAAGTCCTTTTGATTGGATAAGCTCTATTAGATCAGTCCATACTTTTATTTATTTATCTTTGTTTCATCTTTCCGTTTTATCAGGCTAAGGAATTATTTGAAAAGGCTGCAAATAATGAGGATCCAGGAGGTTACTACAATCTTGGGGTGTTGTATCTGAAAGGGATTGGGGTCAAGAGAGATGTGAAGCTGGCTTGCAAACATTTTATAATGGCTGCTAATGCGGGTCAACCTAAGGCATTTTATCAGTTAGCCAAGATGTTTCACACCGGAGTTGGCTTGAAAAAAGATATTCAAATGGTAAGTTTTGATTTGCCTTGTATCTTCCTTTATCGTGATTTTATGTGAGCTTCTGACGAGCCCTATTTACATCTCTTATTGGAACCCTGTGTAGACTAGGGCAATTTTCATGCTGGGCTGCATCGTTGCACAATTTTAGGTACCAAATGAGTATCCATAAAAAAAATCACAAGACTAGAGTAAGGGCAGGCCGTTGTCCTGGTAGCTGTCTAGATTGTGTTTACTTATTTAATTTTGCCCTAAACATAAATTATGGGTCGTTATGGGATGAAAATGATTGAATATCTGATGAGAGATTTACATATTAATTGTGTATATTGTTGTGGTACCTTTTCTGACTAGACTTTTCATCAATATTCTTACTTCTAAATTTGGAAATTTATGTTTGTCTTTTCAGATCCCCAACCTACAATTACCTCTCCCTTCATGTCTCTCTTTCTTGTGCCCGAGTTGACAAAAATGAACTAATAATAAAAGTTTTATAAATATCTGAAGTTTCCTTCTTCCTAGCTTTATGATATTTTTGTCAACTTATCTTACTTGGCAATGTAATATGAGATGATATTTGTGACTTTTTCTTTCTAGATTTGTAATTACATGATGCCTTGATATACAGTGTAAAATATGTTTAAAAAAGATCTACAGTGTTGACTAAATTACAAAGCTTTATGTTCTTTCATTGATGAATTATAAATAAGTGCAGTATAGAATAAATTGAAATAGTACATAGGTTTAATAAATTCATATCTAAAAATATGTACGACTTCGTCTCATTGCTATCTCTTGTTGTTTTATAGGCAACTGCGTTGTACAAATTAGTTGCGGAGAGGGGACCATGGTCTTCTTTGTTTAGGTGGGCATTGGAGGCCTACTTGAAAGGTGACGTGGGTAAAGCACTTCTTTTGTATTCTAGGATGGCAGAGCTGGGATATGAGGTTGCACAAAGTAATGCTGCTTGGATTCTTGACAAATATGGAGAACATAGTATGTGCATGGGAGCATCCGGTTTTTGCACTGATGCTGAGAGGCATCAGCGAGCACATTCTTTATGGTGGCAGGCATCTAAACAGGGCAATGAGCACGCTGCCTTGCTTATAGGGGATGCTTATTACTATGGAAGGGTATGTAATAATTGTAGAGTAGTTTTACCTTTTCATTTGTCTTAAATGAATTTTAGGGTTTGTCATCCTGAACAGTATTGTGTCTGCTTATCTGAATATATAGTCTTCTATCATCATTTCTCTTTGACAGGGAACTGAAAGAGACTATGATCGTGCAGCCGAGGCATATATGCATGCAAAAGCTCAGTCAAATGCCCAAGCAATATTTAATCTTGGTTACATGCACGAGCATGGTCAAGGACTTCCATTTGATTTGCATCTTGCCAAGCGTTATTATGATCAAGCGCTAGAGATTGATCCTGCTGCAAAGTTGCCTGTAACATTGGCTCTCACAAGCTTATGGTTACGAAAAAACCATGCTGAAAGTATCATGGTTAGTCTCCTTTAATTCCGGAACTATTTTGTGGCCAGAGAGAATGAAACCTTATAGTTTACCAGCAACATATGTTATTGCTTGTTATTTGGAAGCAAGGTTTTTCAGTCTCACATCCTTGTTTCAAGTTTCAACTCACTGAATGCACCCCACTTCTTTCACTTTTCCAGGTACGCTTCATAGATTCCTTGCCAGAACTCTATCCCAAGGTGGACGCATGGATAGAGAATGTGATCATGGAAGAGGGGAACGCGACAATTCTCACGCTCTTTGTCTGCCTTCTTACTGTCCTCTACCTTCGCGAGCGGCAACGCAGGAATGCTGGTGCAGCTGATGCTGCAGTCGTGCATCCTGATGCTCTTGTTGTACCACCTGTTAATTAGCATACGCTATCTGATGGTCAGGGTACACGAATAGGGGTCGTTATCGTGTGGTGAAGAGTTGTGAGGTATTGCCTGCTTGCTTGCTCTCTGATGTGGGTTTCGATGTATTTTTCTTAAGATAGAGGGAAAGTGGTACTTAGCCAACTAGATGATGATACAGGTTGACTCAGCGTACATGACTCGCTCTGATCTCAATATAGGATATTGATGGATAGTAAAAATTTGTGATCTAAAGTTTGTTGATATACTATGAACTATTAGTTCATTAGTGTCAGTTTTGTCCTAAGGATGATTCTTTCATCAATCCAAAATGGCAAGGAAATTGTCGAACTCCAAATTGTTAGCTGAGCCATCCTGCATTCTCTTGGTTTATGGCAGCATGTTCTGTGCTCTTTTCTACTGATTATTTGACTGTGGCTGTGGGTTTTCGGTCCATAAGGTTTGGTCTGTTTTGGTTTCAAGTTATCTCAGGTTTAGTTGTCTCGGAATTAGTATTGCAAGTGTCAATTGTTGAGGCATGTCAAGTTTTTATTATTTTGGGTTTGGGATCATTTGGGTTTTCTATGAATACATACAAGCATATTCAAGTATATATGTTTTATAGTAGGTTTCGGGTCAAGTAGGCCTGTGTCGAGCAGGGGCTATGGCAGGGCAGATTGAATTTGAGTTTGGCAGATATTTGAGTTCAGTGTGATTATCGGAGATTTTGGATATGACCAAGTCTTGTACTGGTTTCGGCTTGATTAAGTAGTAGTTAAACTTAACAATGTAGTGAACTTGACATCGTAACGGGCAGACAATTTTATTACTCCGTATTGAATCGTTTACAGATTTGGCCTTTTCAGATGAATCGTGTTATGGAAACTCATTGGAACCATCTCCAAGCAGGGCCTGTTCAAAGTCGGGAACATTACCTTTTAGCGCGCTTCCGTGTCAAGGCAGAAAACAGTAGAACAAGTCCTAAAGTCATTCTCGATGGAAAAAAATAGTATTCCACGTTATAAAGAAACATAGTGTTCCTTCATTGTGCCTAGGTGAATGGGTGATCATTGTGCAGGAGCTTATTTAGCATGCTTTAGTCGGTTGTTCAGCTACTGATTCGGTTTGGCAAGAATATTCGTTGTTGCCCTGGGCTTGTGAGCTTGACTTTCCGATCATGGCTTATGTGATTCGTGTTCTTTGCGTGCAACACGGGGCTGGTGGATAGAAAGATTTTCGGCTTGGAATGAATCGCTTGGTCTGGGAGGAATCATGTGTTGTTTTAAGCAATGATGCTTAATGTTGCCGTGCTTCGGCAAGGATTCACCAAGCAGCGCAACTGCAGCAGCATTTGTTCTATGCTGGTATTCATTTTTTATGACAATTTACCGTTTGTTCTGTTCATTCGCTATGCTTCAAGCATGTAAGCAAGTCTGGTACTTTTGTTGCCCACCGGGTCGATAGGTGTTCTTGATCTTGCTTGGGGATGGATTCACTATAATGTTGCCTTATTACCTTTCAAAGATATCAAGTTTTTTGTTTTCTCCCCTAAAGAGAACAATATAAATGAAAGAGTATACAATGATGAAACGGCATACAGTCCCCTTGTAATATCAAATTATCAATTATTTACCTTTGACAAAAAAAATTGATGAAATTGCATACAAATATACTATCGCTTGTCGGTAGCATTGATCTATGGATAAATACACTATATATCGGTATAATTACATTACATGTTATTCCAATCTCTCTATTTGAAAGGCATAAGTATATTTCGGATAAATTATTATGCTACATCAAGTATCATATACGTTCATAAAAATTTGTCAATGGCAAGGCTAACAATTTGAAAGCAAGTAGAGAAAGCATACCTTTAGTTGATCAAAGGCATCTGCAAACTAGATTCACCACCAGCTTGCCCATCACGCAGCAGCGACAGCTCCTTAGGAGGCGGAATGCCCAGTTCTGAGTAGACGAGCTGAGTGATTTTGGCCGTCACAGCTCCAAATGACATTTTGTTCAATGTAATTGCAATGGCAAACCTGTTTGATATGTCACAGAAACCAGTTGATCCGCCCATTCCTGAGTGCCCAAAACCTATTAATGCTCCATCGTTGGACTTGATTCTCTTGAATCCTAACCCGAAATCCCCATTTGGGGTTGCCAATTTCTCATATTCTCCAACACCTAAAAATGCATCATGAATTTTTGGGTTATGAAACATTTTCCTGGTGGTGTTGTGTTCATGAGTTTCAACAATCACATCGCTGCTACTCCCGGCACAAGAAGTGCCTTCCTCGATGCTAATTTCGGTATTCTCATCAGGTGGGGCAGCTGTATAGCCTTCAGTGTGACTGCCCTTCTTGGTATCCTTCTTATAATTGAAGTTCTCAGACATCATTGTTTTGCACAAAGAAGGAATACTTAGTTTTTTCTTCCTCTTAACCTTTTCCTTTGGTGCATTCTCAATCGAGAATTTGGGGACATGGGTGTGGCTTCCTAGGGGGGGCATTGATGAAGATGAACGCCGTGCGGGAACGACACCACAGTCAACTAGGGATGCATAGTAGCGTGCGAGGGCACGGGCTGAACAATGTCCATTAGCAGCAGGAATGATAGCTCGTCGGACAAAGAGCGAGTTGAATAAAGCAGGAAGAGCCGTAGCAGTCTCAGCTATTTGACTAGGCTGGAAGGTGGATGGAAGGTCTGAACGGTTACCAAGTTCAGAAAGTTTGCCTAGATCGTCAGTATCAACAGTTAATGATGCAAGCCGAGCCTCAATGCCTGCAAAACCGTAATCCAATCAGCGATTGTTGCTCGTAACAGAGCAAGTGAGCTGTTAAGAGTCAAGACCAAAGATTGTGTGAACAAAAATATACAAGTAGAACTTGCCTGGAGGAATTCCAATGTATAGCTCGCCTTCCACATTAAGCGGACGTATTAAAGCTTCCTCGAGAACTTCTTGGAATTTCTTCCCTGAGGCACGCTGTAAAAACCAAACTAATTAGAAGGGATGCATTTATTTGCTTTTATCTTTAGCCATGAAGTACTCCCAGTTTCATCGAGCAAAGAATAAGGAACGCAGCTACGTTGGGTCAAACTCGCTAGTTTACAATTGTAAGGAGAGAAGTGTAATATGAGATATCTGCTTACTGACTTGATAGGAGCACAAACCTCAATAATTCCACCACATAGCCAGCCAAATGAAAGGTAATGGTAAAACTGTTGAGCCCCAGGTTTGGTCTCGGGAGATGACTTGGCAATTCGCTCTAAACATTCATTCCAATCAGATAGCACCATAGGACTCTCCTTCATCAGATTAGCCAATGCATTGTGAAGGCCGGATGTGTGATTGAGGATATGATGGACCTAAAAAGAAATAGATGAATATGAAATAATCGAAGAAGTAATCCAACCGGTAACCACCTGACCATAAGCGGGAAACAATACCTTTATCACATCCTTCCCATTTGATGCAAATTCGGGCCAAATATTTGCAACATTTTCCTCATAACTCAATTTCCTGCCAATATACATTAATTTTACTATTAAAATCAACTTCCTCATAGCAAATACCCAATACTCATATCAAGACATAGCTTCACATAACACGTACAGTATTACTCCTATAGGAGTCAAGTTTCATGAAGGTCTTGGACAAATATCTCTCTTGATAGATTGATTGACAATGTTCAAGGACATTAGGAAAGAATGATTATGATTTTTCATCATTTTTTTTTGTAAACATTTACTAATAGTTGTTTAAAATATAAATATAATTTTTGTAATTTTTTAAATATAGATTTATAACCTAAATAATTAAGTGTAATACGTAGTGTAAGATGGGGTGGTGTAGAGGATCTCCTCTCATCAGGAGAGAAGATCTTCATAAATAATTGATACAAAATAGGAGAGGAGATCTTCATAAATAATTGATGCAAAATCTGAGGTCAACCCCACAAAAGCAGAAAATGTTCCAAAAATTAAATTAAATTGGCAATTTCCATGATAACCAATGTCGATTGCTTAAGATTCCACCAAAATGTCCTGGCCTCATATAAAAAGTTTCACAATTCAACTATTATAAAAAAAACAGAGCAGACAACCAAAAAGCTAATTCTTGCTGATTAAAATTAAATATATGTTATAGCAATCGGTAATATATATAGTGAACTACTTCATTAAACAGCAATACTTTCAACTTACAAACAAGAGAATTAATAAATGTTGCAAATACCACTAAAAAGTTAAAAAGATAATTGTAGATAATAAAGCTAATGGAAAAGAGTCAAAAGACAATGAGTTTGATTTTTTTTTTTAACAGGTCATAATGTCTTACTATAAGGACTGCTCAAGCATGAATGTTTATACAAAAAAAATCATCAAGAGTTATCCACATGCATCTTTATAAGACATTTTGAGTGCATATAACAGAATAGTTTATTTGTTCATATACAATCCCTTTAAATAAGCAACTCAAACTAGGTGAAATAGTGTATGGATGTTATGCAATATGCAGTTCATTGATAAAAATCTTACCCTTGATCAACGAGCCAATGTAGCATTCCTGTTGTTATGCCCTTTGACACAGAAAACACAGAAAAGAGGCTATCAGGTTGCACTGGACGTGGGTCGTACTTTCCAAGAACCCCAGCTGCAGTGTCAATGATGACTTCTCCATCTTTGTAGGCACACACCTAAGTTCAAAAGGCGTAAAAGACAAGGAATTTTTTTTTATATCATTTAATTAGTAAAAATGAACAGCTGAAAAGGTGTGCAGGACTCAATTATAGTAACTTACAAATTGTAAAGCACAAGTATACAAGCACACAAATGCTCGGGTAAAAAATTGAACTCAAAGATTGTTTTTTGGAAGATCAAGAGATGACTTGTATGACAAGAACACATGTCAAATTCTTGGTGGTTTTGATGTTTAGATTTATAACACAAGGATGAATTGGAACACAATTGCCACTGAGTGACTTTACCAGCTCAGCATCTATGACCTTAATAAAAATGTACATGGATTATGGAGACATATGAAGTATTATGTTCTATTACCAAACTCCTAGTTGAATGTACCTGAATGCCAAGTATCTTGTTAGCATTTCCCAGATCAATCAGGAGTTTCCTCAACTTACACTCCACATCCGACAACACAGGCGTGTCATGAATCCATTGCATATTTACTGATGGTCCTCTTGGGATAGTTCTACAATAGATGAGATCAATTTAAATAAACAATATCAACCAGCAAAAGTACCAGTATTGAGTTCCAAGGAAACTCACTCTCCAAGAACAGACTCTGCAAATGGTCTCATGATGTCAAAGTAATTAATACGAAGATTCATAGTGGATGAAAGACCTGAAATAACATGGGTATATGAAAGTCAGAAAATTTTATATACTTGATAGGAATCTAAATAGATGATTAAATCATAGATATTGTACCGATCACACACCTCTTAGAAGATTAAGGACACGTGAAAAAATGACAATATCTCCTGGAAAGGCATCAACCTAGAATTACACCATATGAGGTTTCCTGATGTCAATGTGATATAACTACAGTCGATCTTAAAGTAATTACCGATAGAGGTTTTTCTTATCAGCCAGAAGATAACTTACAGGATTGAATCGCTTTACTTCCTTTTCATTGAGTTTCATCTTTTCTTGTATGACTTTCATGTTTTTGGCTCTTTTGTCCTTGAAGGACTTCATGGATTCCTTCATGGAGGAAAACAAACAAATGAAAACTAAAGCTGCTTGAAATTTGTGTCACATAAACAGAACACTACTCTACTACTTACTAGAGCTTCATCTGCTGGTTTGGAAGTACGAAAGAAGATAGTTGTAACTTCCATAGCCTGTTCAGGTAAATCCATCCGTAACTTGAGTCCCATTTCGGCAAATGCAGACAAAAGTGCAACATGGTCCCCCTGTCACAGATGTCGTTTGTCACAACTCAAATATATGGAGCACACGCATTACTACATTTTCTTTTCTTCAGGGTCTGAACCAAAGGGCATTGTTCAAAACAATATAGGAAAAAAGGAAAAGAAAAGAAAAGGTTCAAAAGAGTTAACATGTATGACTGAAAATATACAGACAAAAGTGCAACATGGTCCCCTGACACAGATGTAGTTTGTCACTCCTCAAATATATGAAGTACATTAAAATTCATTAGTACATTTTCTCTTCTTCAGGGTCTGAACCATAGGGCATTGTTCAAAACAAAATGGGTCATTACTAAAAGAACAATCATATTGATAAACAAAAAGGTGGAGACGGTATACCAAAAGGGCCCGCAAGTTCCAACTCAGCACAAAGAAATCATGCATGCACACAGTCAAATGCATGATAAGACAACAAAATAAATATATGTAGCTAAAAAACCATCCTCCCAATAAGAGCTCCAGAATTTACTTACCAGTACTTATAATAATAGGATCAAATACAGATATGATAGCTTTCCAAAGTAAAATAATGGCCATGTTCATGAATTTCTATATGTTCTAAAACACTAGACACCATTGTCCCAAACTGAATATTGTGACTTGGATTATAACTTCATGCTTGTTTCACAACCCATCAGGGTCTGCTCACTTAAGATGGTTTTTTACTACTGTATATAAGATGAACCACATGAGAATCGATAACGTAGCACATGCAAGTATGGTTAAGATGTTCAACTTTCAGTTCACTCCTATACACCATCTGACATGATTCTCTCCTATACAAAAAAAGTGAATTTATTTTATAATTGTATACAAAATAATAATATATATAGGGGACAGTTCATGTGAGGATGGGCGTCTAGGTGAGGATGTGAGCATGATGCACATTTCATTTTGGCCTAAATGTGCATCATCCTCACAAGAGTGCCCATCTTCACCGGACACCTCCCTTATATGTATATTGATGATCATCCAACATAAGAAACTATCACAAATACCATAAACAACTTACTTCTGCAGATGCCAAAAGCATCTTTGCTAAGGCCTGTTTTGTAGTATGTGGAAGAGACTTGGTCAAACCAAAATCCAACAGAATTGGCTGATGTAGAGGAGTCTTGCTGACAAGAAAATTTCCTTGCAAGACGGATAAAGTTGCATGAAAAAATTTAGATATTCTCATAAAAAATATGTAAACCTTTTACTATTAAAAATGTTAATTAAGTCACTCAAAAGATGCTTTTAAAAGTAAAAAAAGATGAATTAACTATTAGCATATTAGCACATTTGATGACACGTGTGTGATATGATATCCTAAAATAATTGCAATAAGAAAGTAGAAAATTGATTAAGCATGAATAGCAGGCCAAATTCTTTAAGAAATGCTGAAATGGTACTAGCAATAAACTTGTTTAACCATCCAATTAAACTGATAAACATTATACATCAATGAGGAAATGGATGTAGAAAGATGGCCTTTGAATACCAGGATGGGGGTCTCCGTTAAAGAAACCATCCACATAAATTTGGTGGGCATAAGCACGAGTTATCTCTTCTACCAGCCTATGTTTATCAACTCCCATTGCATCCAATGATTCAATGTCATTCAAGCGGACTCCATCCATATACTCCAAGATGATAACTTTTTCAGCTGACTGTCATTACGCACAAGTGAAAGATAAGTAAATAAAAAGAACAGAAAAAAGATCGAAACCTCATTAGACCAAAAATTTAACATCAACAAGGAACAAGGATAAGGAAAGAAGATACTCTTTCGAGAGTATTGCAATTTCTGATTTTCATGATCTAGTTGCATAGTGGGCATTAGCACTTCCTATTTTCATCAGGTACTTTATAGGGCCCTATTTCACCAGAATCAGATATTTAAAAAAAAAAGGTATTGAAAGGCAGTTCTATGGATAAGTATCTTTTTATCCAAAAAAAGAACAGAAACCACTTCAAATCTATTTAGAAGAAAAGAACTTGGCATTATCATCTCTGATGAGAACTTATTAAAGGCAAAAAGTGGGAATCCTACCTCTATAACTTCTGGAACCTGCACATCAACATGAGTAACATGTCGACTGTCTTTGGCTCGACTGGAGCCAAGATTTCTAGCCACTCTTCTAGTATTCTCTGCATCAAAGTGAGATAGGGTGGTTAGACTAAATAGCTATAATAGAAAATAGTTTGCCTTGAACAAATATCACCAAAAAAAAATATTAGCATAATAGAATAGTATTATTGAAGATAGATACCAGCTTCAATTTTGAAATCAAGTTCTCTGGGTGCTTCCTTGCACCATTCATCTATCATTGGGTTGAAATCATATTGTGGCTCTGCCCACGCTATCCACTCAACAATTGATTTCGCATTCTTCAAATCCTGTAAAAATCATATAGAACAAATTATGCGTGAGCTGAAAGTTTTAGGTCTCTCATTTCCAAAATATGGAAGACGAGTAACTAAACCTCCAAGATGACACGCTTGATACCCTCATGCTGAACCTTCACAACCACCTCTTGCCCATTTTTAAGTGTAGCACGATGTACTTGTGCAATCTGCATTAGAGATCATGTCAAGACAAAAATGTTGAAATTAAGTGAAGGGAGTCGAGAAGCTTTTATAATACCTGAAAGCCCAAAATAAGCAGACACCCTAATTTAACTAGCTAGATTACAGAGGACCATGAAATCCACTTGCTACTAATTACCCCAAAAAAGAAAGGTATAACCTGTTCTTGTTGTAAGAAACCAAGACCCCTTCTGCAATTATTAATTTTACATCATCAACTTGGTTATATTAAAAAAGACCATGCTTAATAAATGTGAGGGAATTGAGCTCAAAAATTTAATGGTCAAGGATGAAGAGGTAAAGACGCTTGCTGATATATATTTTCATAAGAGAAAATTTAGTGAAACAAATCATACATAAAAGGTGTGTGCCTGACTGATGCAAATGTGCAAAGAACCTCTTCCATCTTCAGCCCTTCATCTTCCAGTAAATATCGCTTCCACATAATCTATTTCCATGTGGTCAAAATTCTATCCCAGGACTATTTTAATGTTCCAAATCATTACAAATAAGCTACATTGAATGAGAAGATCTAATAAAACAAAGCAGCTGCACTAGTGAAGTTTTTAGAGCTCCTCTTTGATCTAAACTATGCCATAATTATTCTTCATGGGGGGTGGAATTTAGAAGCATATCTTACCGATGCTGTTGCAAGTGGTATCTCATCAAAATTTGAGAAGAGATCCTCTATTGACTTCCCCAACTCTTGCTCTATACTGCGGCATACCTGAGTGAAAATAAATGATCAGGATGATAGACTTCAGTATTAAGAAATCCCAGTAAGGTAAGGGGAAAAAAATGAATGACCAAAGCCTAGGAGCTCATATCTCCAAACACAATACTATTAGTAATCTCCTCACTTCATGAATGGCTTAGTTACGGAGCCTACTGATGCAGTATACTTGCTTTTTTTTATTAAAGTAACCTATCAAATATAGCAAACAAATATGCATTGAAGAAAGAAAAGATGGATCTATTGGACCAAACAAATGTGAATTACTAGAGAATGATATACTAATATCAACAGTTTTTAGTGAACAAAACAGGACGACAATGAATCAAAGGCATTAATAATTATATCGATAAAACATGGATGACATTAATTCGATCAAAAGAAGGTTTATCCACTTGCAGCACCAACCTCTTGTAACGGGCGAGGAGGAAGGGAATCCTGCAGCCGTTTAAGAAGATTTATATAAGGCCCTGGAAGAACATCAGCACGTGTTGATAAATACTGTCCAAGTTTCACCCATAAACCTTCCAATTCTAACATCAGATCAAGAACACGCCTGGCATTGCGTTCATGGGCCTTCTGCCATAAAGCAGCCTCCTTTGATTTGCTGCGAATCCATTTCCCTCTCTGCTGTAAAGCCTACAGAAAATCATGGATGATAAAATCAGAAAATATAAAAGAGGGAAATGTATCTTAACGACAGAGAGATGCATTAGCTAAAATACCTTGTAATCCATATAAATGACCAAAGCTAATCCAAACACTTTCATCCGCCTCCGATATATGTTTCCCCATCCCATTAGGATCTTCCCATATAAAAAAGAATCATACACATCAGTCACAGCACAATTTGTAAATAGGAAAGTACATGGACGTAAAAGAAACTGTGAGTTCATTAGAAGATGATGAGACAGCCTCTTATGAAAAAAATTAGTATCTTATGAAGAAGAAAACACAGCTCCCAGTCATAAGAAAACTCGAAAGAACAACTAATCCATACTGGACAAAAATCGGTGAGCCCCCTTGAATATGAACATACAGCTACAATACAAGGTTTTATCACCCCCCCCCCCCCCCCCCACACACACACACACACACAAAAAAAAAACAAAAAAACAAAAAAAGATGTCATTTTAGCCCCTTAATCTTATTCAATTCAACAAAAACATGCTATTTTAAGTTTTCTAGGAAAGAAATTATTGAGAGTTATGAGGTTTGTAATGTTGAATTGCATATATTGAGACTTTAATTTTTTTTTCATGCAAACTCTGTCCCTTCATTGGCTCACCATCAGGTTTGCAATTAAATTTAGGAACACTTTAGGATTATTTTTAATTGAATTAAAAGCTTTCTTAAATAAGTGTGTCAAAGACTAGAATGACATCTTTTTTTTAAGAGATGTAGTAATAACAGAAAGTACTAGCACTATATCCAAGCAAATGCACCAAACTGCAATTGGCAATGATAACTGAATTCAGTATTCACAACATTTGGATAATAGACAGTTTCTTAACCAAAGAGCATTTTTAACCAACATATAAAGTGCCAGGGTCGAGAAAGAATGCACAGGTTTACGGTCTACATGGTGGAAAAAAAAAAGGATGATGTAGAACCTTACTGCAATCTTTTTTTTTTCTGGCACAGCTAATTACTGCAGCCCATTTGCTAACACGTTTTTCAATCAACATGCTAAATCAAAATTCTTTTCCATTTATAAGTAACTTGATCACTGTCCCTGAGTAGTGTTTGTTTTAGCATTTTCCTTTTCCCAAAAAGTTTATGAATTTGATCTATATTGCGAAATATAACAACTTTTTTTTTTTTTAACATAATCCACAAGTCCACAACCATAACTAATCAGAATATCAGTAAATAGTAAATACAGCAGCGATTTACAGAGAACGAGCACACACACTAATAACTTGAAACTGTCGTGCAGAAATCGTCACAATCGCGCAAAATTGAACCATCCAACTTCTTTTCAAAGACTCGATCAACTTCCTCCCGATTCGAATCATCAAACAGTGAATTCAGGCATTGATGACACATATGATCACTGATTCGCCAGACAAAACGTAGTAAAACTCAATTCAATCAACGACTCCACTAATCCAACAGAATAAGATCAAAATAAAAACTCGCATCCCAACAACAAAAAATACAACTATGCACAACAACGATCAGGAAACGGAAACTCGGCACATTCCGAGCTCTCGATTAGGAAACTCCACAAAGCACCGCCAAAAAAGAGCCTGAAAGAGCGGAGGAAAGTGGAGCCAGAGGCGGCGGAGTGAGGAGACTGACCTGTTCGATTAAGAGAGCGAATCGCCGTGGAGAGAGAGGAGGAAGCGCAGATCTGAGGGGGAAGCAGCAGATTCCAGAGATGAAATTCGATGGGTGGGTGTATGTGTGATGTGCGGGTGGTAATAAAAGATTACCTAACCTTGGGCGGGTGACGTCATATATATATATATATATATGGAAATGTGGGACAGGGGCCGGATACTTTTCCAGTTTTCCTCCCGTGTGGTGTGGACTTCAGCAAATTGTTCTTCGATTTATTCATCTTTTTAATTTTAATTTATTGCTGATGATTTTATTTAGCTGTAAATTACAGTATAAAAATGAGAGGTTGTATAAGTAACACGATGTCACACCTAACATCGTCATACAACGTGCTCGAAAGAGCTGGTAAACTAGAAAATCATCTCCCACTCCAGACTCCTCTAAACAAAATAAAATAAAATTATAATTATAATGTACTGTAATAATTTAAAGTGTATTTAGTGGGGTATCTATTTTGTCGAATATATATGGAGTATATTTTGCTACAGCATATTCCAACCTTCAAATTTTTATGGTTCTAATATTCTCTCATTTAATGAAATAATTAATTTTTTACTAATTACACTTTTATTATAAAAGAAAGGTTTAAAATCTAGTATTAATTAAATTTGATATTGTTATAATACCTAGTTAAATTGGTGGATGTTTCACCTCCTATAACTCTATAATAATACTTTCGACTATATGAGTTGTATTTTTTTTTACAGTAGACAAGAAGTAGATCGACTACGCGATCTTGAAACCAATCCAAATGATGGTTTGATGAACCCTACGCAGAGGGTCGCCAGTAAAAAAAATACATATTTTAAGGTTAAGATAAAATTATCCCTAAAATTTTATGATAGATATTGAAGAGTTGATCCTAAGTTACATGCAAAAGTTGCAAGTATATGTGTAGTTTTAATCTTCAACACTGCATTAGGTGGAGGAGAGGCGGCGGTGGCTCCCGGGAGGAGAATCAAGGAGCCGGATTCGGTGGAGCTCCGCAAGCCGGGAACAGAACACCAAACCGGTAGCCTCCCGAAGAAGCGCGCACTTGGTGGGGCGGGTAGGAATAAATGTGTTGTTGTCGTCTTCGACAGCAAGAACCATGGTCTCGACGGTGGCGATGACCGAGTGCATGTCGTCAGAGAAGAATTCAGCAGAGGTTGGAGCTTGGAGAGTAATATTGATTATACTAGCGGGGCACTCAAATAGAGGAAAAACACCCCGGAAGAAGCCCGTTGATTTGAGGGTTGTGGGGCGTGGGCAACCATTTTGGAAAAAAGAATTTTGGGAAGATTTGAGGTTAAATTTTTGTGGGAGAATTAGGGGTAAAATTTGTATGCAATTTGTGACAAAATTTAAGGTTTGGTAGTTTGGTTTTGATTTTGTGGGTAATTGAGGAAGGTTGCATGCTGGATAAGAGGGGGTATGAGAGGTTGGGAGAGGGGTTGCTAATCAGATCTGAAAAATTGGGGATTGTTAATCAGATCTGAAAATTTAAGTGTGGGTGTGGGTAAGAGGGGTTTCTAATCAGATCTGAAAATTGAGGATTAGGGAGAGAGATAGTCGGGAGTGGAGGCGGCATCAGCGAGTGGGTCGACGGCGAAAAGGATGTTGTAGTAGAGGAGGAGGAGGAGGAAGGTGGTCACCGGAAGAGGAGGCGATACCGTCGGCCAGGAGGCCAATGGAGGGCACCGTGCCGGTGAAGCTCCAACCCACCACGACTAGATCCGGGGAGAGAGAGCCAGACCGGGAACCGCCATAGGGGGTAAGGATCAAGGTTGTCATAGAGCCCGTCGGAGAATGATGTCGGAAGAGGCCCTAGGGGCAGCGACGACCTGCAAAAACAACAAACCCTTAAAAAGAAAGGGGTGGGTATTTCATGGGTTGTGTTGAGGGGTGGTGGTAGAGTTGGGGTTGTGGGTCGAGACCGGTCGGGAAGCCAGTAGGAGGTGGAGGCTCACATGGACCTAGAGGTGGCGGCTAGGGTTTTTGAGAGAGAGGGAGGGTTTTTTTCATTCCTATATGAGTTGTAAGCTCACTTGGAATACACGCATGAATAGAATTGATCTCTTTTTCCATTGTTCTTATTTCACGTTATCAGTACGATCGACTAGCTCAATAAGGATTCATGGATAAATAAAGTATATAAATATACATTGTCCGATTGTGTTTTGTTCATCATTTGATGAATGTCAAAGTATCAAACCCAACGGATCCCACGCCTGCAAGTACATCACGTTGTCATTTCTTCAAATTTGTCCACGCTTTTCTGTTGTGTTGGAATAGCTTAGGCCATGCATAGTGGTGTACACTTCTCCCATGTACTTTATCCACTTTATTTTCACCACATCAGCATAAGAACAAATTTTTGCCTTTTTATCAATTACACCCATGTCCGTGTACTCCACTTTCGAAACCATCTCCCAATTTTCAATCATTTGCATTTTATCTACTAACCCGATATTATAGATTAATATAATTGTTAAATTATTATTATTAATTATTTTGGGGTATACCATTACTAATATCTAAAAAATATATACCTTGTTTTTTTTATAATTATTTAAATTATATATTAAAGTAAAAAGTTGAATTTAAAAATTTTGTAACTGCTTTTTGTTTAAATTCTTCAAACGTACTATTAAAATAAAATACCATACATAAAAAAGAAAAATACATTATCAAATAGAGATAATGCAAATACACAATTAATTAAAAAGAGTACATATCAAAAGGAAACATGCAATAACTACGAACAACTAAAAGTGAATCATAAGGGTTCAAGCATCATGTCTCGAAGGCCCAAATTTTTGTCATACATGCTCAATTAAATCAGACTTCAGTTGATGATGTGAACCCGAATCTCGAACTCGAGCCCAATTTGTTAAGAAGGCATGGATGCTGGTATTCTTGAAGCGGGCGACTCGGGCTCTTGAAGATGGTCAAATTCAATTGTATGAATGTGTAGGTGGTGAGAATCTCATTCGTCTTCCACAATCATGTTATGCAATATGATACATGTCGTCATAATTTTTCCTAGCAAAACTCAAATCCCAACCAAGTGATGGCTTACGAATAATAGCAAATCGTTGTTGTAAAACACCAGATGCACGCTCCACATCTTTACGAGTGGACTATTGGACTTGGGAAAACAACTGGTCCTTTGCACCATATTGATATCGTATCGATGGGATGAATGCTCGTCATGCCGGGTAAATCCCACCCTCACTTGATGGACTAACGAGATTAGATCCTAGAGTGGGAGGGTTGGTCCCTGAAGTATATGATCCTGATGCATTGATCTTTGTCCTCTTCGACTCATCTTCTTCACGGTGTTGCTCTGTAACTTGCCACTTTTGCTCACTCCTGAGAATACGTCATGCATGTTCATTCTTGAATGATATATGCATGCTTCTCATGGTCCGCACTATATAACATTCGAGCATTATTCATGATATCGTCTTCCGACTGGTCACTCGCCCTTTCCCTTGACGTCTGGCTATAATTACCGGCAAATTTACTTACATCGTGGCTAACTCGACCAAAGTGGGCTCTGCATCGTTCTGCCAAACATGGAGCCATCTCTCCCCTCCTCTCGTTATAACAAGTTGCTATTATGGACCAAAACTTGACACCAGATTGGTTGTTTCCCTCCACAACATCCTTGCTAGTGTTTGACCATGCACTTAGTAGCAACTTATCTTCTGTCTCACTCAATTGCCTTCTCTCCGTATGTTCTTGAGTAGGATGTTCCTCAACCTGTTCTTCATGAACATCTTCTTGTATGCTATAAGTTAGGATGCTTTCTTGTGTAAAATACACTGTTGAATATTGAGAATTTAGATTGGGATGCATAATATCGGGATAATATGAATGCACGACATCATGAGAATGTTGCTCATAGTACAAAGAAAGCATATCGTAAAAGCTTTGGGGAAAGTTCTGTGGAGCTTGATTCAGATCCATTTTGAATGAAAGAGATGGATTTGGGGTGGAATAAAGAGAATTATGATTGTTGTGGGGTGATGAATATTGATGGAAGAAGATTATATTTATAGGGGGAGCAAAATCATTAAAGTTAATACTAAGATTTGCTTATTACTAATCACTATTAGTTACATAGAGTAATTTGTGTTTTTTTTCCTTCTAAAACATAAACAAAATGGGTGTCTATGGGTAGACAAAATTAAGGGCATTTCAAAAATATTATTTATAATTATTAATTTTAATTAAACACAATTAAAAATGGATTAAATACATTACATATTAACAAAACATGTTGCGGGATGCCATTGGTCGTGGCCCAGCCAATAAGATCTCGCCACATGTCCTTCTTTTGTCGATATTTTGCAACACAAAATATCTTCCTCTCCCCGTTAAATTCAAGTGTCCCTTTTTTTTTAGGAAAAATAACCGAAAATATTACCAACTATTCACCGTGAACCAAAAATAATACGAACTTTATAATTGACAATCTCATGTACAAACTATCAACATATTAACCAAAAATAATACGGACCAAAAACCCGACAAGGATTCCGGCAATAGTTGCCACGTGTACGCCGGAGATACCATGTGGATGCCATGTCATGTGAACCCATTGTCCACCTCATCAAATAAAAAAAATAAAAATACAAACAGAAATCAAACCCAGATTCGCAGAGAGGAGGAAGAAGGCGTTCGACAGGGGGTTCTTCAATTCGCAGAGGATCGCAGAGGAGGTAGGAGGAGGAAGGTAAGTTCATCGTTTAGGGTTTGAGGTTCTTCTAAGCATACCCAGATCTGCGAACCTCTTCGATTCGCAGAGTTTCTTCTAAGCATACACAAAGGTAAGTTCATCGTTTGATTTAGGGTTGAAACACATGTTTTAGCTTAGGGTTTGAGGTTTGCAATTTCGAATTTTTTTATGTATTTTTCGATTCATAATAGGTGATTAATGATGGATGAAGTTGATTATGGTGAAGATGACCCTGAAAATAACTCTCATGAGGATGAAAATAGGGCTTTTGAAGGATCTGAATTTGATGATGCTCCTACTGTGAACTGGCAAGAATTTTTGGCTTAGAATGCGGATAGTGTAATGTTTGAGGATGAATATGATTTTATTGGCTTTGAGGAATACTCTTCAAGTGAAGTTGATGGTGAAGAGGTAGACCAGGAAGACAACATTGATGCAGCTGAAGAAGACAACACTCCTCGAGGAATGACAAGTCACACGATGAGGAGTTTTAAAGGGAAATTTTTTTTGTATGAACTAGACGAGTCTTCCGAAGAAGAGGAAGTAGATTATGGCTTGGCAGCACGTGACATAGTCACTCAACTGATCATAACATTAAGAGGTGTCCAGAAAGAAGTGACTATGCACCTCCAGCTCAGAAAAGGCCTCGAGGAAGACCTAGAAAAGCCCCATTGCATCTGTCAGAGAGGGATGTGGAATCTTCAGGTAACATACAACCACATTGCATGCTATTGTAATGTCATTGTGATATGAACTCATAAACCACTTGTTAATTTTTATTGTTTGTAGGTGTACCTACTAGTGATACAAATATAGGAGGCAGAGGGGGGAGAAGAGAGAGAGGGCGACCTAGAGGAAGAGGGGGAGATGCATTTGTAACTGGAGGTGAAAATGTTTATAAAGAAAGCAGTCTTCTCAATGGGGAACAACAAGTCCCCCGGCCCTGATGGAATGACGGCTGATATCATCTGGGCTACAAAAGCTTTCTTCCACTCGGGCTACAAAATCTTTCTTCCACTCTAACAAATTAATCACAACTTTATCTCACTTATACCAAAAATTAATAACCCCTCCATGACTACACAATATCGCCCGATTAGCCTATGATCTACCTTATATAAAATCATCTCAAAGATAATAACAGAACGACTAAAAATGGTAATAGGAAAACATATACACCCACTACAAGGAGCCTTTGTTTCCGACAGAGCAATCCAAGACAATATCCTAATAGCACACGAGATATTCCACTCCTTTCGCACTAGAAAAGGTTTCAAGGATGGGCTGCAATAAAACTCGACATGGAAAAAGCATACAACAGAGTAGATTGGCAATTCACGAAAGTAATGCTCCACATATTTGGATTCAACCAAAGATTTGTGGATATTATTATGGAATGTCTGACTATAGTCTTCTTCTCTTTTGTAGTAAACAGCGGTCCTACAGACCATTTCAAACCTTCTAGGGGTTTGAGGCAAGGGGGCCCCCTCTCCCCGTTTCTCTTCCTTCTCGGGGCTGAAGTCTTGCTCGTAAACTCTCAAGGGAGGCAGAATCTAATCACAACAGCGTCGGATTTAAATTTGGCCATTCGGGCCCCTGCGTTCCGTTTCTGGCCTTCACGGACGACATAATAATATTTTCGAAAGGAAGTAATTCTGCATGTATAAAAGTTAAAGAGATAATTGAAGACTACTGTAAATTCTCGGGGCAAAAAGTAAACTAGCATAAGTCGTTCTTTCAAACCACCCTAGGAATTCCTAGATCAAGAGCCCGAGACCTTTAAAGAATACTGAGCATAACCCTATAACGAAATCTGGTAAAATACCTAGGTTGTCACATCATAAATGGGAGGGTTATCAAGGAAACTTTTGGCAAAATGATATGCAAATCTAAAGATCAATTGAGCAAATGACGTGCAAATGCCCTATCACAACAAGGCAGAGCAACCCTAATAGTGTCTAATCTATCATCAAAACCTTTATACTCTATGCAGAGCTTCATGCTCCCGGTAGCGGTCCATAAACAATTAGATCAAATCAACAGAACCTTTTTTCTGGAACAAAGACGCTCAGCATAGCCCATTAATTAGTTGGGACAAAATATGTAAATCAAAAGCAGGTGGAGGATCGGGAATTAGAAAAACCAAAGACATGAATGAAGGCAATGCCTCTTGGCAATGGTCGAAACTGAGTTCTCTAATCCCGAAATTTAAAACGGGACTCATCTGGCAGGTGGGGGATGGGAAGTCAATTAAGTTTTGGGAAGACAATTGGGTAACAACGACACCTCTAAAAGACAAAATAGATTCTCAACATAACATTAATCAACATGATTTCGTGAGCGATTTCATTATAGGAGGACAATGGTGGAAGGAGAAACTAGTGTCGGTACTTCCCGAGCCCATAATAGAGGATATTATGAAAATCCCTTTGCCAATCACCCCCTTTGCAGACAGGCTGTATTGGTGGCCCGCAAAATAGGCTGATTCACAACGACAAGTGCCTATAACTTAATTTAATCCACACCACACAGACCATCGGATAAATTCTCATGGATCTGGAAACTTGACACCCCTCCAAAAGTTAAGAACTTTATATGGAAAATAAAACAAAAAGGCCTTGCCATGGCTACCCGCCTAGCCCAAAAAGGGGTAGCGGTACCGAACACATGTATCTTTTGCAATCAATTCGCGGAAGATGATATTCACTTATTCATAGAATGTCTCATCAACAATTTCCAACAACAATTCACTGAACAAATATCTCAAAGCATTAACACCCTTATTTTAGAAAACAGAGATATGGTTCAAATTCTACAAATTTTACGTTCCACTCTTCCTATGGAGAAGAAACAAAAGATAACAATCAAATGGTGGACCATTTGGTTTATAAGGAATCAAACAATCTTTATAAATGAAAACATCCCCTCTACAGAGGGTATTAAGAAAATGATCATGGAAAATATTGAAAACTGGAGAAAAGCTAGCAGATGGAATGAGACGGATGATGACGGCTTACAGAAACAAAATAAGGGAAAAGGTACCACTAAGAACAATAGGAATACCTACCGCTGAAGGAAACCTCCGGTTGGCAAATACAAGTTAAACTTTGACGGATCATTTAAATCAACCTCAAACAGTTCCATTGGATACATCATCAGAGATTGGTATGGCGACCCTATCAACATTGGTGGTAAAGCAATTGGTGGACAATCACCTCTTATGGCGGAAGCTCCAGCCCTACGTCTTGGGATGGAAAAAGCTATAGAATTAAAGATAACTGATCTCATAATAGAAGGAAATTCAAAGATTACCACGGACTATCTAATAACACAAGCTGGGTGTCCTTGGGAAATAGAAATGGTTATGTCAGATATCCAAGCCCTTCTCCAAGAAGTAAATAATGTTGATGTATCTCATATTCCCCGCATTGGTAACCGGGTAGCGGATAAGGTTGCGCAACTTTGCTACTCATCCAAGGGGGCCAGAGCTATACCTAGATACAAGTCTTCTTGACCTCATTCAACAGGATGCTTTCGGATAGGGCGTTCCCATCCGAATTTTTACCTAATAAAAAAAGGGCATTTTTTGTAAAGTAAAACCCAAAATACCTTTGATGACATGTTTTTTTGAACAAAACTAACACCCTAAAATGACATGTTTTACAGAACGTAAGAAGTATCTTTCAAGAGGCATTTGCATGCTTTTGACGTGCCCACTTAATTAGTTTTTAAGGTGCATTTTTTTAAATTACATCGTATTGCCTCAAAATTGAAATTGCGTGGAGAAAACATACAAGACGCTGATATGTTAGAGGAAACTTTATCATCTTTCCATACATCAAACCTAGAACTCCAGCAGCAGTATAGGGAACATGAGTCGCAACATTTACTCAACTTATCTCAAGTTTCATAGCATAAGAAAATAATCAGTTGCTCATGAACAACCATGAAAAACGACCTAATTATTTTTTCCTTTTAAACATTACAAAAGTGATGTTTGACATAAATGTAGATGCTAGAATTCCATTATAATACAAATTTTTTCCTTTTAAAACTCCTTGATTCCTTTTGAAATATTATCTTCCTCATCTGCAGCAGTGTTGTCTACCTGGTCTACATCTTCACCATCAACTTCATTTGAAGGGTATTCATTAGAACCAATATAATTAGATTCATCCCCCATACATTCCACTATTTGCGTTCTCATGTAAAAGCTCTTCCCAGTCACATTGGGAGCATTGTCAGATTTTTCAAATGCCCTCCTTTCATTCTCATGAGGCTTGTTCTTCAGGTCATCTTCACCATAATCAACTTCCTTCATCATAACACACTTGTTGTTATGATTCAAAAAATAAAAAATTCCCCTTCATTATATGAAATTACAAACCTAGCTTTAACTCTAAATTGAATCATGTACTTAAACCTTAAAATGAACCATGAACTTACCTCTGTGCTTGCTTAGACGAATTCGGATTGGCGAGCAGATGTGAGCGACAACGTCTTCAGGAGTGTTGTCCCCCTTCTTCCTCCGCGAGAGTGAGCGCTCGAGCGCCTATCTCACCTTTCTCTATAATTTGTTCAATTTTGTTTTATTTTTACTTTGTTTTTATTTTTCCTTGATAAATAATGAGGTGGGAATTTGGTCAACTTAAGAGGTGACGTGGCATATCCATGTGGTAAATCCGACGTCCACGTGTCATATTTTGCCGGAATCTTTTCTGGATATTTTATTTGTATTATTTTTGGTTAATATGATGATAGTTTGTACATGAAATTGTCAATTCTAAAGATTGTATTATTTTTGGTTCATAACGTATGATATTATTTTTCGTCATTTTTCCATATCTAATCTATATATAGTACTTAATATATAAGACTTTATGATGATGATGTGGCATAACCAATGTCATTTTAGATAATGATTGTGACACATCGCATTTAAACAAAATAACAATGATATTATTATTATTATTTTTACTGAGTGATTTAAAATATCTATATTTATGTATGCTATTTTAAATGAGATTTTTAAAAAAAATCTAAAAGGTTTATAAGATAGATTTATGGTAAAAAATTTTATGATTTTTATCTTAACATTTATTTATACTTTATAATATTAAATTTTTTTATTAAGATTTTTTTAAAAATTGCATCATGACGTAGAAATTGTACTAGTGAGCTTTTAAATAGCTACTCACAATTTTTCATCATTTACCATGTTAGAAGGCTTGTCATACACCATATTAGTTTATTAATATATATTCAACACAAATAATCCATCAACTTAAACTACCCATCCAGATTTAGCTACCAATCAACTAATTATTTACCAAACATAGCCTAACATCAATAAATCCTTGCAAAGTCCGTTTTCAATTAGTTTTGATAAATAATCCTAAGTTGATACTTGTTTTTTTTTCTTTCTTACTATCACATGCCCTTATACTTATAGTATAGGATAAACAAATCATACTAGAAAGATTCTTTATATTTGGATCCTTGTATCTTAGAAAGTATTATTAAAAATGACTAAAATTATTTAAATTTAAAAATTATTCTAAATATAGTTTCTTAATTTTTTTTATTACTTAAATTAGCTATTTTGATGATTGTGTCAAGGCCAGAAATAGGATACTCCGTAGTCCGTAGTTTAGTGCGCGCACAGAGGAATGACAACAAAGACTTGCCGAGTGTGGATCCTTTACAACACCCGGTGCACAACGAAATTATTTAGGGTGTAATTTTACTTTAAAAAAATATTTATATTCCACATACTTATATTTATATGTTTATGAACGTTTATTATAAAAAAATTCATTTTAAAAAATTTATAAAATTAAAAGATCAATTATATTAGAAATTAAATTTTATGTTTTTTTAAAGCATGATTTTTCCCAAAAAATTTTTTATAAACATATAAATATAAGTATGTGGAATGTAAATATAATTTTTAAATTTTTTTATGTAATATTATATCCACAATAATTTTATGGTGCACCGTAATGTTGCAGAGGATCCACGCTCAGACTTGCCGTATAACATTCGAACTCTTCCTCGAAAGCTAAGAGCAACCACATCAATAGCATTTAGTGGGTTTTTAAGGCTAAATTGTCAGAAAAAGTAGGAGAGAGGGAAGGGTTGAAATTAAAAACCCATAGGAGAGTTTTGTACTTCCAAACTCCCTTAAAAACCATGAAATGGGACCCACATGGAGCAAAGGCCGGTTTTTACAATTGTTTAATATGTTTGCATGGGGCCCACTACATATTGTTTAATTGTTTAATATGTTTAGCTAGTTTTTAGTCATTAAATATAAAAAATAAAAAATAAATTTTTTTTATTAAAATTCATAATTTATTTTAAGCTATTAATAAACACCAATATTATATATGTTAAAAAAAATATAATACATACATAAATAATGTACAACATAATATTTTTATGCATATTGTATTATAAAAAAATTCAAAATTATTTTAGATATTATTATATTAATTAACGCAAAATATAATACATATATATAGATATTGTATAACATATTATTAATATGTTTATTTAAATATATAATAGATAATAATTGGTGAAAAGTAAATTAAGAAACTCTAGAAACTCATATTGATGTGGACGAAAAAGTAAGTTGGGGTTTTTAAGGAGAGAGAAAGTGATAAAGTGATATTAAGAAACTCTAGAAACCCGCATGGATGCGGATGGTCTAACACTCCCTGGCCCTTGCCGAGTCACCACTGACTGGAGGTCAGATTGAAATTCAGCAAAAAACAGATTCTCTCCCATGGCGAGTTCCAGATCACTGAAATTCTCCGTCAGGAGGCGGGAGCCTGAGCTCGTACGGCCTGCAACGCCGACGCTCCGAGAGCTCAAGCCTCTCTCCGACATCGATGACCAAGATGCCTTCCGCTTCCATATGCCTCTCGTCCTCGTCTACCGGAAACCGCGCCGCGACATCGGCGATCCGGTGGAGGTGATTAGGAAGGCATTGTCAGAGGCGCTGGCGTATTACTACCCGCTGGCCGGGCGCTTGAGGGAGGCCCCCGGGAGGAGGCTTTTGGTTGATTGCACCGGCGAGGGGGTGATGCTTGTCGCCGCGGATGCTGACGTCACCTTGGCTGAGTTTGAAGACCACGATTTCTTCCCTCCGTTTCCTTGCTGGCGGGAGCTGCTCTTCGACGTCCCTGGCGCCTCCGGTGTTCTTCACTCCCCTCTTCTCCTCTTTCAGGTCGATCTGACTTCTGAGTGCTTCGTTTTTTTGTTTTTTTTTTTAAATCCAATAATCTCAATTCGCGGATTGTAAAATTCGTTCGCACAAACTAAGCAGATCAGTTTCGATCCGAAATCTGCCTTATCAGATGAATTTTGTGCGGTTAAACTGAGATCGCAATGTTGACGACACTTAGGTCACGCGCCTCCTCTGCGGAGGACTCATCGTGGCCGTCCGCCTCAACCACGTCATCTGCGACGCCGCAGGCGTGCTGCGATTCATCAACGCCGCGGCGGAGATAGCGCGGGGCGCGTCTCAGCCGTCAATCCGGCCCGTCTGGAAGCGAGAGATTCTGAGCGCCAGAGTCCCGCCGCGCGTGACTTCGACACACCGTGAGTACGAAGATCTGGCGGTCGCTACGACCCCTGCTGTTCCCGTCGATGAGTTGCGGTGTCGCAGTTTCTTCTTCGGCCCCAGAGAGATCTCTACCCTCCGCAAGCTCGTCTCCCTGCATTTCCATGGCGGCTACTCCACCTTCGATCTGCTCACTGCTTCAATTTGGCGATGTCGCACGATCGCTCTCCAATTGGATCCTAACGAAGAGGTAAATCCAAATCCTCGTTTTTAACTCTTTCATTACGGCGCAGTGCAAATTGAATATGCAAATCGGATTCAGAAACCATTGAATATTTTAGATGGGAATATGTGATCCAAATAATAGGAATTAGGAAACTCAATTCCTGATTCAGATGCCTGTCTGATAAAAATTAGCATTTGAATTCCAATTGTTCAAGAATTGATTCGAATTGGTTAATCTGGCAATAGGTGCGAGCAGTCCTCACAGTCAGTGTGCGATCGAGGATGACGATAATGCCAGCGGGCTACTACGGCAACGCATTCGGCTACGCAGGGGCAGTGTCGACAGCGAAGAAGATCGCGCACAGCCCGATTGGCTACGCAGTAAAGCTCCTGAAGGAGGCTAAGGCTGCCATAACGGAGGAGCACATGAGATCCGTAGCGGATCTGATGGTGATCCGAGGGCGGCCCGGGTTCACTGCAGTCCAGCCGCAGTGCTACCTTGTTTCCGATGGGCGGGCAGGCTTCGACAAGGTGGACTTCGGCTGGGGAAAGCCGGTTTATGGTGGCCCGGCAAATGCCCGGGTTTCTAGCTTCTTAATGAGCTATGTGAGTAGTAAGGGGGAGAGCGGGGTCGTGGCTACGGTTTGTTTACCACCAGATGCCTTGCAAAGGTTTGCCATGGTGCTCGACGAGTTGCTAAAGGAGGCAGATGGGCAACAAGTGATGACGAGTAGGAAGAGTCCGAACTCCTCATTGTAGTTTTGGGCATTGGAGAAGCGGAAGATGGAGGTTTGATGGACCTGCAGGATCAACTAGTGGCGAACCTGTGATGATGAAGGGCAATGTGACACAAATACACTTAACACGAATAGTTCTGACTAGTTTTTATTCAGGAGTGAACGCCACAGGTTTCTAAAGCTTCCTGACATTGAAGGCTTTAAACCCTCCCCATGGTGAAGTCAGAAGGCCCAAATCAGTAGTTTCATGATCCCTATTTGTAAGTCCAATTTTTGAGATGGTTGGTGTGTTGTGTTTCAGTCTTTCAGGGAGGTTGTAAATGGTAATTAGTTAATTACCATATTTTCTCACCCAAGAAAGGACAGAGGCAAGATCAAAAGCCTGCGCATTTTTGCATTTTTATTTTGTGGATTGCGCTTGAATTTTTTTTTATAGGAAAGGGTTCGAAAGGCTTCAATTGACTAAGTCTGCTGACTTCCTAGAGTATTCTTACGGATAAAGTCAATCATATCGAATTGTTCTAGAATAGCATTTTCTCGGGACCGATGACAAAGATGTGCAATCTTGTTTACCAATTACCACCACATTTCCTTCCCGGATTTTGCTTGAATGAATATCCTTAAAATCCCCAATATTCCCATTCATTAAAAGGAAAAGCAAAACTCTTAAATACATATGCTCTCATATGGTCACCTACTCACCTCTACTCACCTCTTATTGTTATTCACATGGTTACCTTTTATTGTTACTGGTCGATGTTATTTTGCACACACCACGTGCAATATTGCATTATGTTAATAATACACTATATACGTAGTGTAAACACATTGCGTGCATATAATATTTGAATAAAATTACAGGTGGAATTAAGTGGGTGTATTATGTGAGTCAAATCTATTTATAGTCTTTGAACTTTGACAAAATGTTCAAACAGATCCCTATACTTTATTTTTGTTATTAAAATCCCTAAACTTTGAGAGTTTATACAAATTTGGTCATTTTATTTGTAAATCCGTCAAATAAGCATTTAATAATGTCATGACATCAACGTGACTTTGTATTAATGACACGAGTTACGTTACACACATGTAATTGCTCAGTATTTGTTTTACAAAAGTAAAAATTTGGTTTTTTTTCTCACACCTTATATAATAGAGTATTTTTTGAACAGAGCGCTTTTAAATAAACAATAGCTTTTTAATTTTTAACATTTTTAATACATGATTTTTCAAAATAAAAGTTTACAAACATATAAAATTAGATGTTTGAAATATGAATATAATTTTTACATATTTTTTTAAGATTAAATAAATGTGAAAATAATTTAGTGAGGTAGAGAGAGTAGGGATTGAAGTAGTAGATTTTAAAACAAATCTGCCCCAAACTCTCAAAAAAAAAACTCTAAAAAAAAATCCTCTGTTCATGGCGAACCCTAGGTGCCCACCGGCCGCCGTCGTTGTCTGCGACAATCTGCCCCAAACCAGGAGCCCGAACTCTGCCTCTTCCCAGCAAAACCCTCTCTCCCATGATAGGATTGAAAAATCCAATAAGCAATATCAACAATTGCAACTTAAATTCCCCCAAATCAAAGACCTAAAAAATTCCATTTCTCAGACTACTTGCAAGGCAAGGGTAAAACCCAATTCGAGATTTGTTTTTTGCAAATCAAAAGCTGTCCGAGAAGGAGATGGTGTTGGAGGCACGTTCGGAGCAAACTTGGTTGGGTTCGGCGGTGGTGTCTCCGTCGTCGAGTTAGGGCCTGGCGTTGGTGGCATAGGTGGCGGCTCAGTTTTAGGAAGAAGCTTGTTGGCGCTTTTGTGAGGTCAGGCGTTTGCCGTCTGATTGACCTATACACAATGAACTCCTCAGTCCAGGTATTATCCAACCTATCTAACTATACAGTCACGTTTTCTAACAACGATCGCCTCTATTTGGGTACAACCCAATTGGCTTACTCTGTTGGCTACACAAGCCCATCTATTGATCTATACACAATACTTAATATACTTCCTTTAAGTGCTGTCATCCAAGGATCCTTGCGTTATAGCGTTGTTCTTGTCTTCACAAGGGGAAATATCTTGGCATCAAAGTTCTATACGACCATAGAAAGTCCTATATTGCTTTTAATAAACCCTTACTGTTGTAATCTGTGTTGTTTATCAACAATTACATGGGTTTTTATTTATCCTTACCAGCTTAGCCTATCTCTCTCCGACGAGTCTTTCGGGACCTGGTTGCGAGAGGTTCTGTCTCTGCTTCCATTCACGCTGCACATCGATCTTGGATTTCATATGCATTTCCGGTTATTATTTGTTTGACCTGTTGTTGTCTTGGTGTTTTGGTGCAGGAATAAATTGCATATTGCTCTCTTAGCTTTTGGTTTTACTGACTGCAACTTCTTAAAAACGTCTTCTTGCGGTTTCTGTTACTGTTCGTGTTTTTTGTGTAGGGTTGTTGTTCGTGCTTCACCTCAGCTTACAAAGTCTGTCTCTTCCTTCTTCTATTTCTGCTCTTGCGGCGTCATGGACTCGGCTTGCTATTGTCTTCCAATCCTTTCAAAAACAAAATTTTAAATCCTTTTTGGCTCACAAGCCTTAACAAATGATCATGACAGATCACATAGGCCCTTTCAGGCACGTATTAATCAATCGGCTTCTATTTACCTCGTCGTGGGGCGTTTCGTGCGTCTGTCGGTTTGCGACCTGATCTTCACCAGCAACTGACGTATTAATGCTTTGGTTTTGGCTCTTCAAGGAGCCCCTAGTTGTTGCTTCTCCTCCTTTCTCTTGTAGTGTTGGTTTTGTAGGCGTCTCACTCTACATCATAGCTGTCAGGGTGTGCTAGATTTCGGTGTGCAGCTGCCTCTTTCAGGTGTCTTAGGCTGCTGCTCGTGGTGCTGCTACGGCTTCCGTTGGGAGCTGGAGTGGTGCCAAGTTGCGAGCTCTTGGTTGTGGAATCTCCGTCTTCCGACCTTCTATTTCAATTCAAAAAGGCTCACAAGCCCATCAACATAATCCTAAGAGATCTATTAACCCTTACAGGGGTGCAAAATCACATTGCTATCACCAACTCCTACCTCGTTGTTGCTGGTCCTCAGATCTTCTAGCGCTACTGCATTGCCGACCTTGTCCATTCTTCAACAGTGCTGTGTCACCATGGCCCCTTTGTTGTGAACTGCTGATTAGCAATACCCACTATTACAAGCCCACCATGAAGTATTATTTCAACTTTTGAAGCCCCGTGAGGCAACTGTAAACTTCACAAATTATATCTCTTACAAATACTTTATTAATTCCTTGTCTACCGAAAAATGAAAACTCAGGGAGTATCCCTCTCATGTATGTGATCAAGCTTGTATGAACATTACTCGGTTACACTATAACACAAATGATAACCATAATTGTGTTCAATCATGTAATATTCGGCAATCCTTTGATCGGATGACACTCGCCTATGCTGCCTCTACCTCGATTCTTCAAGTATATTTGCACTACTATGTGGTAAAAGTGTTGCTCGTGCTCCAGCAAGACACTAAGGGTACCTTCAATAAAACTTCATACCATCACCAAGGATTATTATTGGCTATTGACAGTCTTTTTAGCACACAATCACAAATCTTACAAGGTTTCCCATGAATATCTGCTCTTGGAACTGTTGTTGAAAAGACTCGAACTAAAAAGGCCTCCATTTTTAGTGGGACCCGGGAATATACCCAATGGGGGCCTTCAATATTCCCAACGGACTTACCTGACCCGCATTGAAATAATCGGTACGGCCCAACCTGCGCCGCGGTAATAATTTGATTATGTGGTGTTGATGGATTATTCCCTTATCGAGGTTTCCTCGGACGAATTGGGAATCAACCACTTACCTGCCGCCGTTGGCTGGCTTGGGAACCAACAACAACAAATTCTTAGTTCTTGCTTCGGGCTTTCAAAGGGCAAAGAAAGGTTTATATCCGCGGAACAGTTCCTTCTCCTGAAAAGGAGTTCCTCGCGTGTTCAGCTCCTTCTCTCCTTCTCCCACTCTCTCTTTTCTTCACTTATCTCAGGATACTCGATCTTGATCCGCTTCTTTCTCCCTTTCCTTGCCGTCCTTTTTTCCCAAAAAGTCTCCTTTCCTATATGTTGGTTTTTGCTTTTATAGGTGACGGGTGAACTCCAGCCGACTCGCCACGTGGGGATTGTAGTTTAACAAGTGTCCAACTCGTGGGATGTGGGCATGTCCGACACGTGTTCCTCTCTTCTATCCGCGGATGACATGGCTTCTGTGAGTTTATAGTTTTTTTGGTAGGATGCTCATCCGCGGATGACCTTGACAGTGTCTGAGGTGACTTTTGTTATGATTTTACTATTTTTTGTCTATTGTCGCGACTTATTTTTATTATTATTTTTATGCTTATCCAGATGGGCCTTATAGCGCTCCAAAGTCCCATCAGATCGGAACTTGTGACGAAAGAGCCACATACAACAAATGACGTTCGCCTCAGGAGGGCGAGGAACAAGAACCCAAGTACTATTCTTCGTAAGGGCCCTGTATTCGTCGAGCATAGCCGCCTGCCAATTCGGGTCTTGGAGGGCTGTTTTGTGGGAGGTGGGAATGAGGGAGAGGGAGGTTTGGGTAGAGGCAGAGGGTGATTGGGTGTCGGGACGGATGGGAGCAAGAGGGGCTAAGCATGGGGATGAGGCGGCGGGCGCAGCAGAGCTGCGGGTAAGGGGTGCAGAGGCGGTGTGGGATGCGGCGGGCGCAGCATGTGTTGCGGCGGGTGCAGCATGTGTTGCGGCGGGCGCCGCCAGTAGATGATGCGATGCTGGGGTCATGGGCAATTGATAGGCTGCGGGCGCAGCAGTGTGCGGCGCCCGCGGCATTGGTGTTTGGCGGGGGGGGCTTCTTTGCTAGGCCATGAGGCTGGATGGTGGGGCGATGGGTGGTAGTCATGGATACGATCTGACGGGGTCGGAAGACACCGGAGACGCTGCGGGTGTGTGGTCTGGTGGTGGGGGGTGGTGGAGGTGGGGGAGGGGGAGACGCAGGAGCATCGGGAGCGCTTTGGGGAAGAAGAAAGTGAGGGAACGATGACTCTGACTCAGACTGAGACACAAGAGGTGTAGAAGAGGGGAGGGGAGGAAAAGCAAAAGGGAAGCGAGACTCATCAAACGTGACATGACGAGACACAATGAGCTTATGGGTCTTGATATCGAGGCAGAGGTAACCGCGATGATCAGGCGGATAGCCTAGGAAGACACAAGGAGTGGAGCGTGGGTGAAGCTTGTGTGGGGCGGTGGAGGACTGGTTTGGGAAGCACAAGCACCCGAAGGTACGAAGGTGATCATACGTGGGCAAAGTGAAGTAGAGGGCCTGACCTGGCGAGCGATGTTGAAGGGTAGTAGACGGTAGAATGTTGAGGAGATAGCATGTGGTTGTTAAGGCGTGAGGCCAATAGGAGAGGGGAATGGATGCGTGGAAGAGGAGAGAGCGCATCATGTTGGTAATGGTTCTGATGATTCGTTCAGCCTTGCCATTCTGCTGAGAAGTATAGGGGCAAGACAAGCGATAGGAGATCCCGTTTGCGGCAAAGAAAGAGTGAAAGTCTTTGTTGTCAAATTCACGGCCATTGTCACATTGGAAACATTTGATGGATGTGTGAAACTGTGTTTTGATGTAGGTATGGAATCTGACAAAGACATGAAACACTTGGGACTTGAAATGCAACAGGAAGACCCATAAGTAATGAGTGTAATCATCAAGAAACAAGAGGTAGTACTTGTGACCCTCCTTGCTAGGCACAGAAGATGTCCAAATGTCACTATGAATAATATCAAAGGGGGCAAGGGTAGAGGTCAAAGACCATTGGAACGGCAGTCTAGCATGTTTGCCTAGTTGGCAGGAAGAGCACAAACCAGAGCGTGGGTCGTTAGTACAGGTGACAAGACTCTGGGAACGGAGGACATCTAGAACGGCAGCACTGGGATGGCCCAGGCGTGCATGCCACAGGCTGGACGACGATGCCGAGAGTGCGACCGGGCACGACTGAATGGACGTAAGAGGTGGTGTGACAGGGTAGAGCTCCCCGGTGCTGTTACATCTCATGCGAGTAACCCCCGTAGTAAGATCGTTCACAGAGAAACCATAGGGATCAAACGCAAGGGAAACATTGTTGTCAGTAGTGAACCGACGGACAATGAGGACATCGTTGATGTGTAGTGGGTGGGTTGGGGTCTGTATTTTGGCGTGGCCAATCCCCGAAGTAGCAAGACGACCACCATTTCCGACGATAATAGAATGTGCAGGGCCCTTAAAAGAAATAGATGAGAGGTTACCTGAGGAATTCGTCATGTGGGAGGTGGCGCCAGTGTCCATGTACCAAGAAGAGTCTGAATATGTCGGCTGCATAGAGGAGAAGGCGTGATGCCCAGCCGGCAGAACATAGCCTTGATCAGACGATGTCAGATAGGCCTGAGGTCGCAGGGCAGGAGAGCCGGAGTGAAGCCAATGAGGGTTGAAGCCAGGCACCGGGGACCATCGAGGAGCGGCGGTCGAAGGAGGAGGGTCGCAAGTCCTCGGGTGTCGTGGCCGCTGCATCGGGCGGCGGCCGCCGCAGAGGTCGATGCCGCGGGCGCGACCGCGGGCGCAGCAGATGAGGTCCGACATTTTTTTTTTTTTTGCGCGGAAGGAAACGAGAGAGCGAGAGCCTACCAGCGAGAGCGAGAGCGGATCAGCGAGAGCGAGAGAGCCGCTCGAGAGCGTGAGCGAGGGGGAGGCCGGTGAGGCGGGAGAGAGAGAGAGAGAGAGAGAGAGAGAGAGAGAGAGAGAGAGAGAGAGAGAGAGAGAGAGAGAGAGAGAGAGCGGCGGTGAGGAGACGACGCCGGCGACGGTAAGAGGAGGGGTGGGGCGGGAGGATCAAAATAGGGTTCCGTGAGGAAGAAAAGGCTGTGATACCATGTGAGATTATGAGATTGATTGTAATGTCCTCCTTAGGGTTTCCATTCATTGATATAACATATATATAGGTTACAAAGGTATTAGGCCTAAATGGGCTTTTAGCCCACTATACAATATTAAGACCTATGTAATCTATCAGTTTTTATTGTTGGTTTCGTCAGTTGTGTTATGAAAAAACGCAATTTCTGGACTAGTACGGAACTGTTCTGCAAAAACAATTACATCAATGTCTTAGCCCTCATTGAAACAAAAACCAATATTCCTCCTCCAGAGTACTCTTGGAGAAAATGCGGATTCTCGAACATCGACTTTGACCCGACCATTGGTTTCTCTGGCAGGATCTGTCTACTATGGAAAGATCTCTCCCCAACAGAAGGGGAAATTTCCCTTGTATCTGTCAACCATAGATTTATACATATTAAGTATCATGGCGAGGTTCTGAACAGATCTTTTTCTCTTATATTTGTTTATGCTCCTCCGAACCTTGCCGCAAAGGACGGCTTATGGGATTGCCTTATTATATATACCTCTCATCTCACCGATCCCTTCTGTCTCATGAGCAACCTAAACGAAATTGCCATTCATGAAGATAAACTGGGTGGTATTACACCGGCTCCCAACCGGTTCACTAGAATCCAACACATCAAAAACACTCTCTTGCTTGATGACATACCAACTCACGGGGGCAAATATACCTGGCAAAGGAAAAAAAAGTGGCTCCCCGAATAACATGAAGGTTCGATAATATAAAAACAATGTAATAAGAAATACTCTAGAAGGGGGGTTGAATAGAGTATGCCCGTTTTTCGCAGAAAGTCTCAAGACTTTTGGAGCTTGTACCAAAACCTTTGAGATTAAACCTGAATCACAAAGTTAGACAATCGAACCAAGTGCGAAAATATGGTAAAGCAAATAAGTAAAGAACACGAGTAATTGTTTACGAGGTTCAGCACAACTTGGCCTACGTCCCCGCCTAGGGTTCTTCCACAACCCTAGGATTCAAAGGCTTTATTGATTCGCTTAGCTTAGGATTCTAATAGCTCGCCGAGAAGCCTCTCTCCTATACAATTGCAATCTAGTCAACTCACGTTCCCTTGGAGTCCTAGACCAATCTAGAAGAGCCCCACCTCTCTCAGCTATCTAGTACAATCCTCTTACTCTCACAAATCAATAGCCTAGTGCAACTTCCCGAGTTATAAACTCTCGAGTAACACTATAAATGAATATATCCTATAAGCTCACAGTGACTCTCAAAGGCTTTAAAATAAACAACAAACTCTTGAGCGCTTAGCAGAGAGACACTTTGGAAGACAGATCTTGCTTGAATGAAAGCTCGTGTGTAGCACTTTTTTATCTCTGTCTTCTCCTTCCTTTCCTTTATATAAGAGCATGGAGCGTGAGGATCTTCAACACCAGATCTCCAACGGCTCCTTCGAATCAGGCTTGATCTTTGAATCTTCTATTTATGGATACTCCAAAGCCATAATCCATTTTGAAATAGATCTCCTCAATATGTACTAAAAAGAAGGATATAATCTTCGAATATACTTCCTGAAAAGGTTAGGCATACATATATATATAATATAACGGAAGTATATAATAAGATAAAATAATATACGGACAAATAAGATAGGTTTTGTATTTCATCAACTGTTAACGCTCCAAGGCTTTTGACAAACATCCTGTCAAAGCCTTTGAAACATTTATTCAAATTTTCATCAAGGGAGGGAGTTATCAATCTCCCCCCTGATGAAAGACAAAACCTGTGCATCCCTGCAACTTAGTCAAGAATAGATAATACAATAGAAATCGGACTAAGTACCTGCAAAGGTTAGACAAATGTTGGATCAAAAATTTTAAAGATGAAAACATCCAACCGAAAACCATAAATCAGAAACCAAGGTCATCCAAGACCTTTAAGCAGAGGTTTTCAAAGTCTAAGCACCACAGATCATCTCCCCCTTTTTGTCTTTCAACAAAGGGCGGAGGTAAAAACAGTCACCAAAAAGTCACCAAAAGTTTTGAGAACGTTTCCAACAAACCAGCAATGTATCAAGTTTCAGGGGTGGGATAGGGTGGGTTAAGGTTTAGGCTTAGTCATCCGGAGCATCATCAGTGAGCCTCATCCACAGTCCTTCCAGCATCTTTGAGATCCCGCTCATCTCCGTCATAATCTCCTTCTGCAGCTCCTTAATATCCAGACGAACTTCCTCCAAGCCCAACTCTAGGTTGTCCATGCGTTAATCGAAAGCTGGAGCAGTGGGAAAGGCTTTTGAAGGAGTGGCAAGACTCAAGGTCCCTTGGGGAGACCGAGTGATGCCAATCTTTTCAAGGCCTTTAGAGTCGAACTTACCCGTATGACGCAGCTGTTCTTCATTTTTGACATCAATTCCAGAAGCTTTGAAGATAGGTGTCAAAAGGGTAGCAAAGGGGAGGGGAGAGCCTTTTCTAGCTTTTTTGGCATGAGCCATGGTTCCAAGGATAGTGTTGGCCAGATCAAGATCAAGGCCATTTAAGATGCGGTAGAGCAGGACCATAGCATTGTCGGTAAGGAGTGAGCCAGAGTTAAGACGGGGTAAGAGGCATCTAACAATGATGTTGAAAATTATTTTTGCCTCAAGGGTTAGGGATGAGTGGGTGAGTTGCTTTGAGGTGCTGTTGGATGCTTCGGGTAGGAGATATTTGGCTCGGGCAAGGATGATGCAATTCTCTTTTGAGGGGTGTATGTCAGCGGGTGGAACAGGGGTAGGTAAGCCAAGGAAATCTGCAAAGTCATTGGAGTTGAGAGAGATTCTAACCCCTTTGACAACAGACTCCAAAGACCAACCATCAGTGTCGTTTTTGGCTTTAAGGTTTATGTAAAACAGACGGGTAAGCTAGGGGCAGTAGACAGTTTCAAGGTTAAGAAGGGTCCAGGCTGGAGATTTTTTGAGGAGCTCAATGCAAGGTAACTTCAAAGCTTCAAAGAACTCAAAATCTAAAAAATCAGAACAGCTAATCTTACGAGTTCGAAACTCGTCTACCCACTTACCAGCAGTCTCAGCATCTTGAAACCAAGAGGAGGGCAAAGATTGATTTACCTGGATATAGGCCGGGGGGTCTGCATTCTTTCTGCGCGCAACTGTTGGAGCAGCTCTCTTGACAGGCGCTACAAGACTCTTGACAGTGCCCTTCCTGGTACGCTTGGGGGATGGTGGCTTGACAGCAGCAGGGGCTTTCCGCTTCTTCGGAGACGGGGGAGGAGGAGGAGAAGGAGAGGGAGATTCTTCCTCCTCTTCCTCAGACCCCGAGTCCTCACCGGACCCCGCTTCATCTCCTTCAGGTTCCTCGTCCTCTCCAGACCCCTCTTGCTCTTCTTCTTCTTCTTCCTCAGGCTCCTCCTCGGATGGAACCTCCTCAGCTTCGGCTTCCTTCCGAATCCGCTCAGCTTCTTCCTCGGCCAGTTTCTTAGCAAGTTCGGCCTCCTCATCGGCCTTTTTCTTCCTTAAGGCCTCCTCCTCAGCTTCCTTGGCAGCATCTCTTTCTAGGTGGGCGTCAAGGTCATCTTCCTCCTCATCCTCATCCACTTCCTCAGCCAGAATCTTCCTCTTTCCTTTCTGTTTAGCACTGATCGGCTTCTTAGCAGAGCGCTTTTGAGAGCCCTTGGGAACAATGGCCGAGCTCTCGGCGATGGTGCTCTAGACGACAGTTGGGACAATAGCTTGAGGGGCGGGTTCAGGTGTGGGAGAGGTAGCAGTGGCCTGACGTCCCTTGGGGGTGGCGCCAAGTCTTTTGGGTGTGACAGCTTTCTTGGTTTTGGGTGCCATGGAGGAAATTGGCTAGGGTTTTCTTAGAACAGATGAGAGGTTGAAGAGGAAGAAGGTGAAGGGGTATGGATCAGTTTGAGAGTGTGAAGAAATCGGGTACAGTATTGGGTTTAAGTAGAGGGAGTGATGGGACGGGTTTAGGGTTCCAAGGAAAGAAATCATTACATTGCCAATTTGAAAGGTTTTCAAATTCAAATTTCAAATTAACCATTAAAATCGGACTGAACAAACCGAGATTTAGTTCCAAAAATAAAATATCTTGACGGTTAAGAAAATCACAAAAATAGGTAATTTTGAAATCCAATAAAAATATAATTGATTAAATATCTAAAAAGATATTAACCAAAAATATCTGATCCGATATATGTACTCCACCATTTAGTTCACACACCTTGACATAGTTCTCAAGGGTCTTGACACTAAGTAGAATTTATCTTTCGTAAAGGGAAAGCTCCCCCTACGAAAGTGCATCCTTGTTAAGCATCCCAATTTCTCGTCTTGTGAAGGTGAACCTGTCCTCTGCCAAAGGCTTAGTAAAAATGTCAGCCCATTGATAATCAGTAGAAATAAAAGATATGGACACATCACCTTTTTCAACATGATCTCTAATGAAATGATGCCTTACATCAATATGCTTGGTCCTTGAATGCTGAACAGGATTCTTAGTGATGGATATGGCACTTGTATTGTCACACTTAATTGGGATACCTTTGAGGTTAATGCCAAGATCTCGCATTTGTTGAGCTATCCAAAGGATTTGGGAGCAACAGGCTCCAACTGCAATGTATTCCGCTTCTGCAGTGGATAAGGCAACTGAGTTTTGCTTCTTTGAGTGCCAACTGATCAAAGATGCTCCTAAGAATTGGCAACATCCTGATGTGCTCTTCCTATCCACCTTATAGCCTGCAAAATCTGCATCAGAATATCCAATTAAAGTGAAATCCTTTTGCTTTGGGTACCATAGTCCAAGTTCCTTAGTGCCATTGAGATATCGAAAGATCCTCTTCACAGCCACGAGGTGAGATTCTTTTGGATCAGCTTGAAACCTAGCACACATGCAAACACTAAACATGATGTCAGGTCTACTAGCCGTGAGATATAATAAAGAACCAATCATTCCTCGATACTCCTTTTGATTGACACTTGTTCCAGTCTTGTCTTGATCTAGAGACAATGTTGAGCTCATGGGAGTCTTGGTTGCCTTGGATTGATCCATCTTGAATTTCTTTAAGAGATCCTTAGTGTACTTGCTTTGGTTGACAAAGATCCCTTTCTTGGATTGATGAACTTGTAATCCCAAAAAGAAGTTGAGTTCACCCATCAAGCTCATCTCAAATTCACTGCACATGATGTCAGAAAATTCCTTGCACAAAGAAGTGTTAGTAGCACCAAATAATATATCATCAACATAAATTTGAATAACCAAAATGTCCTTTCCTTTGGTCTTGATAAAAAGAGTCTTGTCGATCAACCCCCTTTTAAAATTATTTTCTAAAAGATATTTAGACAAGCGCTCGTACCAAGCTCTTGGGGCTTGTTTCAAACCATAAAGCGCTTTGTCAAGTTTATAAACATGATTGGGAAATTCTAAGCTTTCAAAACCTGGGGGTTGAGCCACATAAACTTCTTCCTCTAAGAAACCATTAAGAAAAGCACATTTAACATCCATTTGATATAACTTTATGCTCATAAAAGATGCAAATGCTAATAAAATGCGAATGGCTTCAAGCCTGGCTACGGGAGCAAAGGTCTCCTCGTAGTCAATACCTTCCTCTTGATTGTAGCCTTGAGCAACAAGCCTTGCCTTGTTCCTCACAACCTTACCATTCTCATCTAGCTTGTTTCGAAACACCCATCGAGTGCCAATGACTGATTGATGCTTTGGCCTAGGCTTCAAGGTCCAGACTTTGTTCCTTTCAAATTCATTAAGCTCACTTTGCATAGCAATGATCCAGTCTGGCTCCTGAAGTGCCTCATCTACCTTCTTTGGCTCAATAAGAGAAACAAACGCGTGAAAAGCACAAAGATCTTTAAGTTTAGAACGAGTTTGAACACTAGAAGTAGGGTCAGAAATGATATCCTTTAAAGAGTGTGATGAGGAGTATTTGAATTTCCTTTTGCTAGTCTCAGCTCCTCGATTCGTCACACTTGTAGGATTGACTTGTGGTACATCTGACTCCGTGGTCCTGTTAGATTCAATTACAGCAGTTTCTGACGTCTCAACACTGTTGGATTGGACACCAAGGGCTTTGGACGAATCTTCAACACCTTGAGCCAATTCTTCAGTGTTAAGAATCGGTTCCTGCATGTTCCTCTTCTCTGTGTTCTTGGTAGCAGCATCATCACCTTCCTCGTTCTCTTCATGGATATTAAGATCTATATCTGCAACACTTTCACTCAAAACACCGTCATTGCATTCATCAAAAATAACATGTATACTTTCTTCAACTACCTGGGTCCTTTTATTGAAGATTCTATAAGCTTTGTTACTCGTGGAATAGCCAAGAAATATACCTTCATCACTACGCGCATCAAATTTCCCAAGGTTATCTTTTCCATTATTATGAACAAAACAAGTACAGCCAAAGGGTTTAAAATAAGATATAAGTGGTTTGCGGCCTTTGAAAAGTTCATAAGGAGTTTTCTTTAAGATAGAACGAATAAGAAAACGATTCAAAATATAGTTAGCTGTGTTAACAGCTTCAGCCCAATAGGTTTTAGGTAATGCATTTTCTAAAAGCATAGTCCTGGCCATATCCTCTAAGGTGCGGTTCTTGCGTTCCACAACCCCGTTTTGTTGAGGTGTCCTAGGAGCAGAAAAGTTATGGGAGATGCCATATTTAGCACAAAACAAATCAAATTGAAGTTGATCAAACTCCCTACCATGATCACTCCGAATAGACACTATGGGCTCATTTCTTAAAGTTTGCAACTCCTTACAAAGTTTTGAAAACTCAAATAAGGCCTCTGATTTTTCTTTCAAAAATGCAACCCAAGTATATCTAGAAAAATCATCAACGACAACTAGCATGTACTTTTTACCATTGGGAGATTTGACTCGCATAGGACCACATAAATCCATATGTAAAAGTTCAAAGGGTCTAGAAGAACTTACAACCTTTTTGGATTTGAAAGAGCTACGTGTTTGTTTACCTCGTGTGCACGCATTGCACATGTCAATACCTTTGAAGTCCATCTCAGGTAGCCCTCTTACAAGCCCTTTGGACACAAGCTTCTGTAGCGTATGTGGACTCACATGACCGAGTCTCCTGTGCCAGAGCTTTGGATCGTCCGTCAAAGCCTTTAGACAGGTTAAGCTTCCTTGTGCCACTTGATCAGCATTTACGGCGTATATATTGTTGTAACGATATGCAGTCAGAATAACTTCACCTGTATCTTCTCTGCACACTATACATCTTTTCTTGTTAAATCTGACATTGTTACCACTATCACATAATTGAGAAACACTAAGCAGATTATACTTTAAACCATTAACAAGATAGACATTTTTAATACTATGGCTGGAATCACTTCCAACACTACCAATACCAACGATGTCGCATTTCCCTTTGTCACCAAGAGTGATTGTTCCCGTGGATTGCTCTTGTAGATCATGAAAGAGAGAACTCTTCCCACTCATATGCCTCGAACATCCACTATCAATAATCCATTTGTGTTCTTTCACCTTGGTGATCTCCTGCAAGACAAACATCAACCTTTGTGGCTAGACCAATAAGCAAATTTGGATTCATTGTTGGGGTAAACCATATTTGGTAAAATAGTGCCTTTTGGGACCCAAACTTGTGTTATCCGTTCTTTTCTCAAATGAACAGGAAATGTATTACGAATAATGTATGGATCCTTTCTTCTATAAGGGCATGTCTCTTTTACATGTCCCTTTCTAGCACAATGGTGACATATAGGAGAGGTTCTGCTTCCTTTTGCCTTTACAAAAGTGGTAATGTGTTGCTTCTTTAAAAACTTTGGATTGTAACCAATACCACTTTTGTTTAGAGAGCTTTGTTGCTCACCCAACATCTTATCGAGAGTGCCTTTGGATTTGGTAAAACTTATGAGGGCTGTCTGTTGGTCTAGAATCTTATTATTCAGGGAGATCTTCTCGTTCTCTAAGTCATGATGCTCATTTCTTAGAGAGGAGAGATCTTGCTTGAGTTCAGATTTCTCCGAGTCAAGCGTCTTGACTTTAATGTCAAGACCTGAATAAGAAGCTTCAAGACCTTTGACCCTCATAGACAGATCCTCAATAGTTCTTTCCTGGTCCACAGTTCTCTTAATAAGAATGTTAGTTTGGGCAATAAGCTTTTCTTCATTGGCAATCATATTGGAAAGGAATTCCGATAATACCTCTTTTGGACTTTCCATAAGTTCTCTTACAGTAGCTTCATGCTTTTCATCGTGGGATTCATCTCCAGAGGCCATGAGACAAATGTTGGCCTTCTCATCGTCGGAGTCAGAGTCGGAATCACTCCAAGTAGCCACCATGGCTTTCTTCTTCCATTTGTCACCTTTCTTGGGCTGGCTCTTTGTCTTTTGAGGACAGTCCTTCACAAGATGATCTGTTTCACCACATTCAAAACAAGACAACGGTTTAGTCTTCTTTTCATACTTGTTGTATTGAGGCTTACCTCGAAATTTTGAAGACTCTGATCCATCCTTGTTGTTGAATTGCTTCTTCATTTTGAGAATTCTAGCAAGGCCTCTTGTGATAAGAGCAAAAGGATCCTCATCGTCATCCTCATCTTCGGAATTAGATCCATCCTTGGGCTCATCCTTCTTAGACTTGAGTGCCAAGTTCTTAGTGCTAGATGGAAGTTCTCCATCGTCTTCATTAAGGATCATCTCATGCGTGATCAGCTTTCCAAGAAGGTCATCAAGGGGTAGAGTGGTGAGGTCCTGGGCTTCCTCTATAGCTGTTACTTTTGGACCCCATTTCTCCTTTGGAAGGCACCTCAGTATCTTCCTTACTTTCTCAACGTTGGTAAAGCTCTTGCCGAGAGAGTCAAGGTTGTTGGTGATTTCTGTGAATCGTGTGAACATGGCCTTGATTGACTCATCAGACTTCATCTTAAAGAGCTCATACTTTCGAAGGAAGATGCTGATCTTGGTGTCTTTCACTTGGCTCGTTCCTTCATAGGTGACGACCAACTTGTCCCAAATCTCTTTAGCTGACCTACAAGAAGAAATACGGTTAAACTCATCAGTGCTAAGACCACAATAAAGTAAGTTAATAGCCCTGTAGTTTTTGGAGATGGTTTCAAGATCTGCTTGGTTGTATTCAGACTCCTTCTTTGCAACTTTGGTGTCATTTGGTCCATCTTTTTCTGGAATCTTCGGACCATTCTCTATAATGTTCCAAAGCTCTAGATCTTGGTCAATGATGAACATCTTCATCAAAGATCTCCAGTGGACAAAGTTGTTTCCTACAAAGAGTGGCGGTCTGCTTGTGGACCTTCCCTGTGCAAATCCTCCGCTTGCTTCACTAGACATGATCGAAAACTCACAAGATTGTTAGATCAAAAACAGTGAGTAAAGCTCTGATACCAATTGAAGGTTCGATAATATAAAAACAATGTAATAAGAAATACTCTAGAAGGGGGGTTGAATAGAGTATGCCCGTTTTTCGCAGAAAGTCTCAAGACTTTTGGAGCTTGTACCAAAACCTTTGAGATTAAACATGAATCACAAAGTTAGACAATCGAACCAAGTGCGGAAATAAGGTAAAGCAAATAAGTAAAGAACACGAGTAATTGTTTACGAGGTTCAGCACAACTTGGCCTACGTCCCCGCCTAGGGTTCTTCCACAACCCTAGGATTCAAAGGCTTTATTGATTCGCTTAGCTTAGGATCCTAATAGCTCACCGAGAAGCCTCTCTCCTATACAATTGCAATCTAGTCAACTCACGTTCCCTTGGAGTCCTAGACCAATCTAGAAGAGCCCCACCTCTCTCAGCTATCTAGTACAATCCTCTTACTCTCACAAATCAATAGCCTAGTGCAACTTCCCGAGTTATAAACTCTCGAGTAACACTATAAATGAATATATCCTATAAGCTCGCAGTGACTCTCAAAGGCTTTGAAATAAACAACAAACTCTTGAGCGCTTAGCAGAGAGACACTTTGGAAGACAGATCTTGCTTGAATGAAAGCTCGTGTGTAGCACTTTTTTTATCTCTGTCTTCTCCTTCCTTTCCTTTATATAAGAGCATGGAGCGTGAGGATCTTCAACACCAGATCTCCAACGGCTCCTTCGAATCAGGCTTGATCTTTGAATCTTCTATTTATGGATACTCCAAAGCCATAATCCATTTTGAAATAGATCTCCTCAATATGTACTAAAAAGAAGGATATAATCTTCGCATATACTTCCTGAAAAGGTTAGGCATACATATATATATAATATAACGGAAGTATATAATAAGATAAAATAATATACGGATAAATAAGATAGGTTTTGTATTTCATCAACTGTTAACGCTCCAAGGCTTTTGACAAACATCCTGTCAAAGCCTTTGAAACATTTATTCCAATTTTCATCAAGGGAGGGAGTTATCATAACAGTTTTGCTAAAATGGATCGTCTGCTCGCGCAAAGTGATATCATCGACCTATATGATGGCCTAAGGGTGAAAATACATCCCTTCACAAGCTCGGACCACGCTCCGGTATCCGTTGATTTACGGTCACGGACGCATTTACACAAGAAACCTTTCCGATTTGAATTAGCTTGGACCACAAAACCGGATTTCAAAAATATTGTAAAACAAGCTTGGCGAGAAAACCCTCACGGTTCAAACATGTTTAAATTGGTGAAAAAAACCACATTGCTTAAAAAACTGACCAAAAAATGGCATAAGCAAAACTTCAATAACATTCACAAACAACTTTACCAAACCGAAGAGGAGATCATGCACCTGCAACAGATCTTAATTAAGGAACACAAACCAAACGTTTTTACACGGCATAACAGTTAACAAAACAAAAGAGAAAGACTGCTTGATTTTCATAGGCGTTATTGGAGTCAAAGAGCAAATCTCAAACACACCAAACTAAATGATACAAACTCGGTTTATTTTCACCGGATCACCTCAGCCAAGCGGGGGAAAAATTATTAAACACCTTACTTCAGATTCGGGTTTGCATCTCACAAATCATAGCTTAATTAGAACCGAGTTCATCTCCAGTTACCATGCTCGTTTTAAATCTTCATATAACCATGACATCCCTTTTACCGACGATCTCGAAGTCACCGGACATGAAATCTCAGAGCAGGAAAATTCAATCCTAACCTCTGCTGTTACAAACGGAGAAATAAAACAAGCACTGTTTTCAATAAAAGCTGATAAGACATCGGGTCTGGATGGTATGCCGGCAGGCTTCTACCAAACATACTGGGATATAGTGGGACCAACCGTCATAAGGTCTGTTAAGGCCTTCTTCCAATCGGGGAAATTGCTACGTCAAGTTAACCATACCTTCATTACCCTCATTCAGAAAATAAATAATCCTGAATCGGTTAATCATTTTAGACCTATCGGTCTATGTTCTACAGTTTACAAAATAATATCAAAAATCCTGACAAATAGATTATCAAAAGTTTTCGACAGACTCATTCACCCTCTATAGAGTGCTTTCACTAAAGGTAGGGCCATTCATGATAACATTCTGATAGCGCACGAAATCTTTCATTCATTCAGAATCTCAAAAGCAAAGTGTGGCTACGTGGCAGTCAAACTGGATATGGAAAAAGCATATGACAGAGTCGAATGGCCTTTCCTTTTTGCAGTTATGCAAAAGTTCGGGTTTGATGATAAATTCATCCTTTGGATTCAAGAATGTGTACAAACGGTTTCTTATTCGGTTCTTATTAATGACGAATCGTCAACACCTTTCCATCCATCCAGAGGTCTTAGACAGGGTGACCCTCTTTCTCCTTTTCTTTTTATCCTCGTTGCAGAGGTGTTGACTAGAACTCTACATCGAAAGACGGCGATTTCAAAAGAACTTGGGTTCCGCATGGGAAAACTGGGGATTAAGATCCCGTTTCTGGCTTTTGCAGACGACATTATGCTGTTCGGAAAAGCTTCATCTCGGGCGAAAGGTTCATCTCTTTCTGCTGTCTAAATGGAAAGCTTCATTTCTTTCTGCTGAAGGGCGAAAGGTTCTCATCAAGTCCAACCTTAGTGCACAACCCCTCTTTATTATGCAAGCCTTCATGCTTCCGTAGTCGATTCTACGGGAGCTTGATAAAGTCTACAGACAGTTCTTCTGGAATAAAGGAGCAACATCTTCTCCTCTTATCAGCTGGGACAAAATCTGCTCCGACACACTAGAAGGTGGCTTAGGCTTATACAAAGTCGAGACAATGAACTTAGCTTTACAGATGAAATTACTGTGGAAAATTATTGATGAACCCAACAATATCTGGATCACTATCATTTCTGCAAAATACCTAAAAGGAACTCCGTTGATGGACTATGAAAAGAAAGGGAACACCTCGTGGCAATGGTCTAAAATGGTGACCATAAGACATCTGTTCAAGCCAGGCCTTCGTTGGTCTATCGGTAATGGATGATCGGTCAAGTTCTGGAAGGACAACTGGGTTCTGAAGACCCAATTACTAGACTCAGCGTTAGCACCAATCAATGATACAACAATGAATTGGTCGGTTGATCGCTTCATAACAGTTGAAAAAAAGTGGGATGTTGACTACATTCAATATGAGTTACATAACATACTCACTCCGACAACCATAAAGAATATCATTGACACTAAATTACCAGGAAACAATCTCTCCGATAGACTCTATTGGGGCCCTAGTAGAAATGGCTGGTTCTCGACAAGCTCAACCCCTTCTATCATCCGACAGCATGATAGTGACGTCAGTTTCGATTGCCAATGGCGGTGGAAACTTGACATCCCACAAAAAATCAAACATTTGCTTTGGAAGATTTCTCGCAATGGCCTACCAACAACTGAAATGCTACAACGGATACATGTCGTCGTGCCTTCGGCTGCTGCTTCTTTGACTGCACCACAGAATCTACCTATCACCTTTTAGTTAAGTGCCCTATGACCCTTGCACTAATCGCGGAACTGCGAATTGCTTTTCCGACTTTTAATGGTATAGACAACCAATCGAAATCCATTACTATCCTCTCCCCCATCTATAATGTTGTAGGTAAGGATAATATGTGTTCTTTGGCTTTCGCTTGGTGGGGCCTTTGGTTTTTCCGTAACGAGCTTACTTTCCAACGGGCTTCGTTGACTTCTTATCGGGAAATCGCCCTTTTCTGTCACTCTAGTCGAACTACTTGGAAAGACCGTTTTGATGCACAAGGTACCAGCAATATTAGTGCTTCCACGACCTCCTCGCGTGGAGGTGCAGTCCGGGAAACAAACAATACAGATCCAAGGCCTAAAATGCAAGGGTGGGATAAACCCCCATAGGGTTTTCACAAACTAAATTTCGATGGCTCTCATCGCCATCCAGGAGAGACCTCCTATGGATATGCCATCCGGGACCATCTAGGTCATCTGTTTGCTATGGGATCAGGTAGGTGTAACAACACGTCGGCGGTTTTCACAGAAGCCTTGGGCCTACACATGGGTGTGTCTAGGGCTAGAGAACTGGAATTCGTAATCTCCTTATAGAGGGAGATTGTTTGGTCGTCATAAAGGCTCTCCTGGGTGACTGGACGTGCCCTTGGAATATCGAGCTGTTGATGACTGATATGACCTGAAATCTCCATTTCATTTCTAATGTTGCTATTCGTCATATTTTCAGGGAATCTAATGCAGTTGCTGACAGGATTGCGAGTCTGGCTTACTGCTGCCATGTCGATGATAGCGTGGCCACAGATCGGGATCTTCGGGTTCTCGTCCGCTCGGACGCTCTAGAAAAGAAGCCTGTTCGTCGACGTCTCTCCTAACTCTTATACTCCTTCAAAAAAAAAAAAAGTAGTAGTAGATTTTGATTGGCTGGAACATGTATACGGATATACCCCAAAATTGGGCAATTCTGTCTAATTTATTTTTATACTAGCAGTTTTGTAAAAGATAATCTACCTTACGGGCAATTTTGTGCAATTTAACCTAAAAATAGGTGAAGCAAAAGCCCCAATATATATTCTTTGTTTTTATATGCGGTTCGAGGTTCAATCTATCCATCCATTCCAAAACCCCAAACCCCCAAAACCACCACCAGCCCTCCTCCATCGAATCTGTCTTCCTCTCTTCCGCCATCCGGAAGCTCATCCATGGCGTCTTCGTCTGCTAATCTGTGGGTCCTGCTAGGGTTGGGATTGGCTGGTAGTATTCTCCTCATGACCAGAAAACTCAAGAAGGCGTTGAGGGAGGACTTCGGCGCCTTCATTGAGCGGCTTCAGCTGCTTCCTCCCCCTCAGCCGGCCCCTCCTAAAGCTCCTCACCTTCTCACCGGCCTCTCCTTCGCAGTTTCCGACATGTCAGTTTCTTCGCGACCTTTTGTTTGCGTGTTCTCCTTTTCCGTTCTTCTGAACTGCGTATGCGTTTGTGCTTTGAAGATTATTTATTGTGTTATTAACTTGATTATTTCTGCTAATGTTCCCTTATTTGTGGCTTCTTCGAAAATTCGTCGTTGAGTAATTGAATAATTCAATGTCGGCTATTTCTGTGCCTTTTGGTATAATTGGTGATGAGTTCTGAACACCTAGTTGCATCCTATAATTTCCATTATATCTTATTAGTGCCTCAAAAGTTAACTTCTGCAGTTTTTAGTTTTCTTGTGCTATTGTTGGTTAAATTAAGATTTTTTTTTGCAGCATTAGGTTATTTTATCTTGCTTTATTGTTTGTAATCACTTTAAACTAATTTCTTTGTAAGTAGCAGTTATGCAAGTACTACAGAATTCCTTGGATTTTGAATCAAATCTTTAATTCTACACTTCCCCTCACATTTTGGCTCCTCATGGGCGATTTTAGGCGAATAGTTATTCTTATTGTTTACATTGAGAAATCTCTTGATTTTGATTTTTTTGAACTGCTGTTATTCATCAAGCTACTTGGCTTGCTCTGAATTGAAGCTTTGTTTGGCGTTGGGGGGCCTATACATTATAACTACCTTATCTGCACAAATAAGTTTTAATGACTTAAAGAAGCACCAATTAGTACCTAATCTACAATCAGCCCATTGTGCCAAACAAACCCTAATTCGATGAGGTCTAGAAAATATTTAAAGGCTTTTTTGTCTTGAGCTGGTTCTCTTGCAAATTACTATCGTCAACCCCATTATTGTATGGACTATGGATGGATACTGGACCGGCCATTGGATTTTGGTTTATTTGTTGTTCTCTTGTTTTCTGTGATATATATTATCACATGTAACATCTAGAAAATTATTTCCTTGTAAGCCTTTTTGGTAATTAATGCATTTGTTTTTTTTCTTTACAGATTTGACGTTGATGGTTATGTGACTGGGTTTGGGAGTCCTGATTGGGCAAGGACCCATGAGGCTGCTTCTGGAACTGCTTCTGCTGTATTAGCTCTGGTAGAAGGTGGTGCAACTTGTGTTGGCAAAACTGTTGTTGATGAGATGGCTTTTAGGTTCATACCCTTATCTTAACTGTTTCTAATTATAATCCAATAGTTTGAATAAATGACCTGATATATCATTTATTTCAGCATTGTTGGAGAAAATAAGCATTTTGGTACACCTTCAAATCCTGCTTCTCCTGCCAAAGTGCCTGGAGGGTCCTCAAGTGGATCTGCTGTAGCTGCTGCTGGTGGTCTTGTTGATTTCTCTTTGGGCAAGTTCTCTCTCTCTCAAACGGAAACTCTATTTTATTTTGAAGGCCAATATCGTTGATACTAAGTTTATTACCGACTTTTAGTAGTAACTTTATGAACCATATATGAGTCAACTTTTAACAACCAAATGTGTGACATAATCGACAATAATAATATCATTCTTCCATTAGTTTGTGCAGGAAAAGTGAATCAGTAGAGCTTTCTTCAAGTTTTCCTTATGCTGCCTTTAGTCGACGACATTATGTTTTAATACTAAAATCATCTTCTTGTTTTCGTTTATATGTTATATCAACAGACGGAGTTTGTCGTGAAAATATTATCTATCCTGTATTCAATGGACGATTAATTAACATGCAGGTGTTGATACTATTGGTGGTGTGAGGCTGCCCGCCGGATTTTGCAGCGTTATTGGATTTAGATCATCTCACGGTTCAGTTTCATCTTCTGGGTTTATTCCTGTTTCAGCAAGTCTAGATGCTATTGGTATGTGTTTTGTTGTATTTTATTTTCGATGTGTTTCTTTTAACAAGTCAGTGAATTTCATGCTTAATCTTTTTGATATAAAAGGAAGAGTAGCTGTGATCGGAAAATAATTTCTGATGCAGATTGAGTATTTGGATACATGTACTCATAGGCTTCACAGAAAAAGGTGTAACGGGCATAAATAATCCTTGCTGCTTGCCTTAAGTTTGTTTATAGATATCAAACCCCCAGCTTTTATGAATATTTATTGTTTTGTTTCATTGAAAAGCATTGTTATTAAGACTCAGTAGTAACACACATGTGCCATGTGTGTTACTATTAAGTATGGAACTTTGCGGATGTGTTTTATAACATGCCTCTTGCCCTCTTCTACCTAAAACTAAAAGTGATGGAAAGAGATCAAGCTTTGTGGAACTTTCTCACAAATCAAATGACTGCCAGCAGCCAACCCCTATTGTATTTTAAGACTTTATATGGTGCTTGATTATTACATCATAGCCTCATTTGGTATGATCTTCTGTTGCCGACTCCATCTTGTATTGTCTACCTTATTGTATTTTAGGTTGTTTCTTAGAACACCTCTAAAGGGTGGAATATGGAGTGACCTCATGTAGACTTGCTAAAGTTCCATTTCGACCTACTTCTCTCCCTAATTTATTTCGTATGTAATTGAGTTTGCCAACCAATATCACCTATGGTTCTAATTTAGCTTCTTTTTCTTACATAGGTTATCTTAGACTACTCATTTTCTGAGAACCACATTCATTGTCATCTTTTCTCTAATCAGTTTTTTCCCTTTTCTGGTCCCTAACAGACCTACTCTTGTGGCCATTTTTGTAGTTTTCTAGTTGCACCATTTTCCTAGTTTATTAGGTTGGCTATGTATGCAAGTTGCATGATGAGGGTGGTGGATTAAGTAATTTGTGGTCTTTATTTGTGCAGTTTATGTTGATGGTCTGTTTTGTATTATTTGGATTTTATTGAGGGCTTATTTTGTCTTTCTGGATGTGTTTGCTCATGCTTTTAAGTTTGGGAAGTGAAAAGTTGAGGATGATCAGCTCATTTGCCAATTTGCAACTGTGCTTTAGGTTGTTTTGCAAAGGATCCAAATGTACTCCGTCGTGCAGTTCATGTTCTCCTTCAACTTCAATTTGTGGCTTCTAGAAATCCAAGACAATTCTTGATTGCAAATGACTGTTTTGAGCTGAATGGAATTCCTTCTGATCGGGTAGCCCAGCCAGTCATCAAATCAATCGAGAAGCTATTTGGACGTATGTTATCTAGCTATTTGTTTGTTTTAAAACAATTCAACCTATATCTGGTCATTGTTGTTTTGTTTATAGTCTCATTTTTTGTCTTTCATTGATTATCCTAGCTTGACTCTTACAAAGTATTTTGGATCTAATACTTCTTACCTTAGCATTTGACATTTTATCTTTTTGCTAGTCTTACTAGAAAATGTGATTACAAATGTTTCAGGGCAAATATTGAAGCATGAGAATCTTGGTAACTATATCAATGCAAAAGTCCCAAGTTTGAAGGCATTCGATAGCAATAGAAGGAATGGTGAAGTGAAGACTTCTTCACTTGGATCATTGGCTGAAGCAATGTTGGTTCTCCTGAGGTGAGATTCTTGGCCATAATGCAAAGTGATACTGTCTCAAAACAAATAAACGGTGCAGGCTTTTAATTTGCATTGAGACCAACAAGCTATTTTCTTTTTAACAAGACCTCATTTGTTTGTTACATTAGGCAGGAAGAAAAATGGTTGAAGCACTAATAATCCCTTTCCTGGTGTTTCTTCCCAATTATGTATCAAGTTTTAACTCACTCATAGCTTAACTCTCTGCACGAGAACATAATAATACACTTTCCACTTTAGAATCCACCAGTAATTACAAATAGGAACAGGAAGCAGTGGCATAATTCCCAGATATTTATTTTAACACAAGAATGGATGGATTCGGGTATCTACTTATTATATTTATAGGGACGACAACAACAACAACAACAACACCCAGTAAATCCCGCGATTAAGCGGGGTCTGGGGGTCAGGATGTAGGTTATAAACATATATATAGTATTCTCAAGACAATACGATAAATCAGGAAGTTTTCATGATTGTTTAGCATGTTCATTTAGAGGTGAATTAAGGTTTGGGATCTTTAGGCTGTACAAAAATAGTTGGTGGTAAATATTGGACAGAGTATAATCCAAAATAAAATGTTAGTATAACTAGCGTAAAAATTAAGAATAGCACCTTTGGGATTAGGCTTATAAAAATATAAAATTATGAAAAGTCTGAACTAATTATGCCACTTTACTTTAGCTTATTTGACTTAACATCGTACTTTTTGGTGGTCTATAGAATTTCCCTTCAGTGATTCTTTTTTTTCCCCCCAATTGCTAATCTCATAATTTAATATCAGTTGAAAATACCTTAGAATTTGTTTAACTTATACAGGCATGAGTTTAAGCAGAACCATGATGAATGGATAAACTCTGTGAAGCCTAGTCTGGATCCTTTCATAAAATCTCACTTAAGCAAAGTACAAGAGATGAGTGACATAGAGATCCAAAAGCTCCACATGGTTAGGAATGAAGTTCGTTCAGCACTGAACATGTTGCTCAAGGTATGATTACTTGTTTTTCACATCACATATGCATACTATACTTTCATGATATTCATTTGCAACCCTTTTATTCTTTGTAGTACCAATGTAAAGGTGCTGGGTCTATGAGACGTTTCATCTTGGGTATCAGGGCTCAGCTCAATTACTCCGTTGCAAAAAATAATAAAAAATGCAATACGCATAACACGAGTTCAAAGTAACTGCATTGACTTCACTTTTATGATAAAATTACCATTGTAGAATTATTAATGACTACTTTGGTACTTCCAACAAACAAGTCTAATTTGTGTTAAAAAAGCTGAGGAGAATTTGAAAGAAAAACAGTAATACGTAACACTATTTCAGATAATGGAGCTTTTCTGAAACATTAAAATAGGAAATGGTAAAAAAAAATTGGAGCAGAGAGACTACTTATTTGCATAAAAAGTTCAGTTGTCCCAAACACGTTTGCTTGCATTATTGGTCTGAAATTTTGGTAAGAATATCTGAAGCAAGTAATCTGATATGTTTTCTGATTATAGCATGGAAACTTGATGCTCCTTGTCTTGTAGAAAGAGGACAACAAAACTTACCTTGCTTTGTGGACGCAGCCGATAATGGTTCTTTTCATCTTTCTTATTCCGGCTTTCTATTATCCTTCTTGGTCATTCTTTTTTATTGTGCAGGATGATGGAATTCTGGTGATCCCAACATTTTCTGACCCACCTCCAAAACTTGGTGGGAAGGATATGCTGTCGGAGGACTACCAGATCAGATTGTTTAGCCTTTTGAGTGTTGCTAGCATGTCTGGTTGCTGTCAGGTTAACAAACCACTCTCATCCTCTCCTTTTCTTGCCTGGCCTCTGCCGATTTCACTAGATTTCTTCTCTGTAACAATATTTTTAATAATTTTCATTTGATGCAGGTCACTGTACCGCTTGGATATCATGACAAAAGTCCTGTTTCTGTCTCATTTATTGCTAGGCATGGTGGTGATCGCTTTTTGGTTGATGTATTGCAAACAATGTTTGTATCTCTGCAAGAGGAAGGAGAGTTGGCTTCTAAGTCAAAGTTGCCGGGCAACTTGGTCAGTAAGGAAACATCTGCAGAGAGTGCCAAGGAGAAGGTATCGTTGCTATTAATTTCCCTGTTTCTAGTTTGTATTCATAACCTCATTATATTCCTATAGGATGTTTGTTGTCAAAGAGTAGTTTATATAATTTTGGCTGTTTTGAATGGTTGGAATGATCCTTAATTCACACACTCCAGTCAGTCATCTGTGGTTTCTTGTTGTCTCAGAATGTGCTCAGTTATTCAGATTACTAATAAATGTTTTGGCTATTCCTTCTATAGAGTGGGTCTTTGCTTTTAAGCTTCCTCAGTGGGAATCTCTCTCCATTTATCACATAAATTTATTTTATGATCAAATTATGGTTTTCCTGTTTGAACTTGTGCAAATGGAACAATTATAGAAATCTTACTAAATGGCTGGAGGCATATAATTGGCTCTTCTTATCCTCTGGTTGAAGTCTAGAACAAGTATTTAATATGTAAGATGAGAATCTTGTCGCAAATCCTTTGGAATTATGCCTACATTTTATGGCATTAGATGTCATATGAAATCTTTGTAGCTATTATTAGATCATTACGTCCTTAAAGATACAGTACAATTTATTGATAATACGCATTATGTTTTTTTTTTTTTTTTTTTTTTAAAATTTAGGGTAATCAAGCATACAAGGACAAACAATGGCCGAAAGCTATCAGCTTTTATACAGAAGCTATTAAACTGAATGAAAGTAATGCAACATATTACAGTAATAGGGCTGCAGCTCTTTTAGAGCTACACAGGTACTGTTTCCCTTGTTTATATCCTCTTGTCCTTTCTTTAGCTTAGTATACAGACTTGATTTCAACATTCTGTTCATCATATGATCCTCCAGCTTTCAACAAGCAGAATCAGATTGCACTCAAGCCATCAGTCTTGATAAAAAGGTATGTGGAAGACTAACATCTTCTATTCTCTGATGAGTGATGATTTGGGATGGTAAGGATTCTAGTTTGGTTACCCTTTGCACTCAGAAAGAATGGGTGCATTCAAATTATGTTGCATTCTGTAGAAGTTTGAACTAAAAGATTCTAGCGGTGTGCAGTAGGATATTAAGGTCTCAGATTCTGGATTGCTTTTAGGAAATAATGCTGAAACACGAATATATTGATGTAGAATATCGTTTCATAATATGGCTATCTCGCCTTTAGGAAAAATCTCGTTAGGAGTTAGCAGGTCCAGATCCCTCTGCTGGTTTTCTGACCAATGCCAGTGATGAGCAATTGAGATTTTGGATTAAATCACAGTTTTATGGCTGATTAATATGCTCAACTTATCTACCCCGGCTGTTGTCCCCACGTTACTTTGTTGGACTTTACAATTGTTTATTTTGAACTGTCCCCAGAATGTGAAGGCTTATCTACGTAGAGGAACAGCAAGAGAGGCGCTTGGACGCTATAAGGAGGCAATTGAAGGTATGGCTATCTGCTCTTTGCTGCAGTCCGAATGACTAGGGATAAGAATCTGTTCAATCATTTAGGAATGCATTATGCAGCTAGATAAGTTACTTGCATAGTTTTATTTCATGACACTTGCATGTCATGTTCAATATGACGATATTTGCAGTATGAAATTAGCTGTCACGGGATAGAAATATCTTACCTTTATTCGTTACAACTTATCTATACTTATTGTTAACATGCATGGAGTGAGTCTGCTTGTGGGTAGGGTGTAAAAAGTGCCTAAATTCCAGGGAGGGTAGATCTCTCCCTCATGCTAAATCACTCTGTGAGCAAACGAAAGGGTGGGTATATTAGGGTTCGGGATGGTTAGGGATTTGCTTAAAGTTCATCTTGAATTGAAGCTGCCTACATTCACCTAGGTTAGCTCTGTCTATTGTAAATGAACATTATATATTGGGATGCAGGTCCTATTTTTTAGAAACTGTTAGAAGCTATCAATACTGGTACTATGATTAAGCCACTTTAAGAAGCATGATAGTGATAATTATATTGGGCGCCTTGGCTTTTTCCTGTTCCATGATGCAATACGTAAGATGACCTTGAACAAGATTTATTCTACAAGCTTTTGTGCCTCTGTTCTATATTTTGGGGGGAAATGTCCAACAAAGGTTTTATTTACACTCTCGTGCTATATTTTTGGAGACTAGCAATGTATGGTTGTCCAACGCTATATTTTTTTGGGGAAATGTCCAACAAAGGTTTGAAATTCTTATTATGCACAATTCCTTTGTAATTCCCTGCAGATTTCAGTTACGCTCTCGTGCTGGAGCCAACCAACAAAAGGGCATCTTCAACTATTGCTCGATTGAGACGATTATCCTAAACTCTTTCAGAAGCTTTTGCCAGGCTGTCTGTGACGGTGGCTCCAGACTGTCCTCTACACCTCCTTCGCGATTTGATCAGTACAGCAGAATCAGAGATTTATCTTATCATGGAAGATGTTGAAAGAGCAATGTGGATGTTGTAGAGGTTCAAAACTCAATTTTGACATGGACTGCTGCTTCAATCGAATTTTATGTTCTTGGAGAATGAAGGAGAATACCCTCAATACAGGAGATTTTGTTTCTGATCAAGAAATTGGTTTGACCTTAACATTGTAATTTCCTAGAACGCGGTGGGGAGGGGTGGGGGAGATTGATGGATCACAATTAAAATTTATCTTATGATGTGCAAATGATTTTTGTTACAGTTGCAGGTAATCGACATATGCCAAGATCAAAATATCAATGTGTGATTCGTGTTGATGGATGAGATCCCAACCAGGATTTAAGGTTACAAATCTCCCAACTCTCGTTTATTTGAAATTTCTAGAATAAGATCAAACAAGGGATAATAGAAATTTGATTTGGTTTTGTTTATATTTTTCAACTAATTAATCCTTGTATAGTGAGATCGAGAATGATCCACCTCAACACATTTACGAGGATAGACCCATGGCTCCTTAACAAAAAGATCTCGAGTTCGAGTCGTGTGAATGAAATATCAACAAAACATGCGACTGTTATAAAATCATAATAAAAATACATTATTTCTAGTATACATTTATTTCAAAAATTCATGTCAAAAGAAACATCTGCCCCCCATTGTGAAGAAAATAATTGACTTGATAATTGCTTCATTTGGTTGGATGTGGAAAACTTTTAGTGTAAAAATAATATATATATTTATTCTTAATCCTCAATAGATCTATGAGGGAAAAATACATTTCACAATCAACCAAAGGGAAGGAGTTGAGGGGTGTGGGTGTAAGAATCTTCTTAGCATGTTTTGGGATAGGAATGGAAAGAGGGTCAAATAGCAGTGTTTGATGTATAAAGGTGTCAAAATTAATTGGTAAAAGTAAAAGAAGATCTGCAAAAGGCCTTGCTTTATGAGTTCAAAAGAGGAGACAGAAACATAGACAGCCCATCTACAACCCATGAGGCCATAAAAGCGAATCCAAGAAGAACGAAAGATGTGTAAAATTGTAAAGGGATGGAAGCAAGTTCATGTCAAGTTACCTCCTTCAAAACAAACTACTTGAGGACACTCTCCCTCACCCACCGTTGCATTAGCCATACAACTCTCAACTGCATGGCCTCTTGTGAGGGTTCAATCCGTCTAATCGGAGAATTTTTCGAGTTAGGATGTGTTTGGTTTATTAAGTGATGTTTGTAGCAGTTTTGGTAGCAAAGTGACAATGATAGCCTACAAAGAGCGCGAATCGGTAAATCAGGTGACAAGTTACCAGACAGGCTCACCCAAGCCAATGAAAGTGTGAGCATCCATTAATTATACATAGTGTCTAAAGAACGAGATTTGAAGTCTTGATCTCTTGCAAGGGACACCTCTCCTGTCCCTTACCACTAGAATAAGGAGTCATTGGTTAATATTGTTTATTATGTTGAATCCTTGCTTAATGCTTAGCAAGTTAACTCTTTTAAGTTTAAAGTTATAGTCGAGTTTCTTTCAATTTGACGAACGCTATTTTTTTTTTTCTAATGGTACGGATTTTGAACTCTATGTTTGTATTATAGTAGGCTCAATAAAGGTAAAAAGTTCTATAATTATCAATTTTAAATTAAGGTATTATAATTTCACTAATCGAACTCAATACCTTATCTGAGGAAAAAAAAATTCTTCTACCAACTCATCTGATCACTTTAAATAAAACTATGATATAGGCTAGATGCATGCCTTCTTATTCATTTATATTGACCACTTAACTTCAAACAAGTAGGGATTGGAGGCTAATCAGTCCTTTTAACTTTAAACTAGTCACTAGCTTTTCAAGTGAAACATGATTTGTGAGACAAGATATCAATCCGAATCAAGCACCAGCCTCCAAACTATCTACTTTTTGCTTAAATCCTCTTTTTTGCAGTTACCAACTTACCATGCCTTGCCATTTCCCACACTCCTCCCTTCCTTCCACATTCATCCCCTTCCATGTTTTGAACAATGAGCCTTTCCCATTCCAATGTCCTCACTCCTCAACTTAACCCCTTTTCATAACTTATGGTTTATCCATCTATAAAAAGTAGAGATGTAAACGCCACATCTGTTTATTATCTATTTCTCTTACGGTTTTTCTATTGTGTGTCCATGGGTACACAATAGGAAGAATATTTCATGTGTAAAAGTGACCATATGGAATGTAGAGGATATTCCCTCTCCTATCCCATCTCTCTAGTCTCTGACTCTCTACATTACATTCCTAAGCGCAGTCACAGTATTTCTTCTTCTGCTTGTATATTGGAGAATTATATAAAATTTGTGTTATTGGCTATAAGAGTGTGTTATTTGATGACTTCTGTAATATACTCCATCCGTTCAAAAATATAAGTTTTTTTAAGCTTAAAATTTTGTTTATAAATATAAGTCCTTTTAGGTTTTCTAGGCATAGGGTTAAGAGAAAAGTAACTTTTGGACTTGTTTTATGAAATGTTATTGGTTGTTAGTGGTTGTGGATAATTAATGAGGGGTATAAAAGTAGCACTTTTGTAATTTCCTTAATATGTGTGCAAACACTTAAAATGACTTATAATTTTGAACAGATGTAGTATTTTCTATCGGAGTATTTTGTTGGTAAATCAGTACTAAGATTCATGATAATAAAGTGGACAAAAATTATATATATATAAAAAAGTATTCTTATTAAGGGCTTTGAACGTCAATAAAATGAAGGTAAATTAAGTGTAAAGACTTCTAGCTCAGAAGTTCACCATTATGAGTCTACTACTCTAATAAAAACATGCTTAACTTGGAATTTTTTTATCCTCATTTGAATAAATAGTTGGTATAATTCTGTCTCAATGCAATATATACTTTTGTAAATCTTTTTTTAAATTATAATCATGCCTTATAGATTTTAAAGTTTTTTTATCTTCAACATTCGAACTCAAATATCCGGTTAATAAAAAAGATTTCTTTAGCAACTCACCTTAGCTGCATATGAATGAATAATATTTTTGGAACTCTTTTCATAAACGGCAAATTGTTGCCTTATAAATTTGAAAGCCTATTCATATTCAACATTCGATCTCAAATATTTTAATCATAGAGATGAATTCTTTCCAATGCACCTCAATTCAATGTGGGGTGTCATTTTTGTAACTCTAGAGTAGGTGTAATAAAAAAAAAAGTAGCTCATTTTAGAACTACCTATACAAAAATGGAACCATATTTTTATTCTTGTGAAAAATGAAATGATGAGTTGAAACTATAATGATGCCTATGAATAATGACTTCAAGATTGTGCAAACAAACAAACAAACCAATTAATTCAGTTAATCTGAAACTAGGAAATTACCCTATGCTTAATTACTTAAACATTCACCCACCCACTTCAACTTTCCCATTACTTTTATACAACCCATGTCTATTTCCCCAACCCCAATTCATATTCATACAACCCATGTCTCCCAATCCAAACAGCTCAAAACAAAGTGCACTAGTTTCCTTTTTCCCAAAAAGAAATACATTTTTTTAACACTCAAATTACTAAAATATCATACAAAAAGATGTATATAAAGACGAACCCCCCACACTCCCCCAAAACCCACTTCCACTCCTGCTTTGAACTCCCCAAAACCCCCCACTCTTTGCTTCTCTCAATACCCTTGCTTTGTGCTACCCAAAACCCATAAAATTATTCATTCCCCCCCATATATTTTAAAATATATAAAAATACCCCTCATCCCCTAAACCCCAAAAATAAAACCCACATGCCCCCCTCCCCAAACTTCTTCACTTCCTATACTTTGCATCAGTTGCCATCCTTTAACTAACGAGAAAAAAAAAGGCGCGATCAAAGATGATAACGGGGGCGGACTTCTACCACGTGATGACGGCGATGGTGCCGCTGTACGTGGCGATGATCCTGGCGTACGGGTCGGTGCGGTGGTGGAAGATATTCACGCCGGACCAGTGCAGCGGGATAAACCGGTTCGTGGCGCTGTTCGCGGTGCCGCTCCTCTCCTTCCACTTCATAGCGAGCAACAACCCTTACAAGATGAACATCAGGTTCCTGGCCGCGGACACCCTCCAGAAGCTGATCGTGCTGGCCGCCCTCGCGGTCTGGGCCCGCCTCTCCCGCCGTGGCTCCCTCGACTGGTCCATCACCATGTTCTCCCTCTCCACCCTCCCCAACACCCTCGTCATGGGCATTCCCCTCCTCAAGGGCATGTACGGCGACTTCTCCGGCTCCCTCATGGTCCAGATCGTGGTCCTCCAGTGCATCATTTGGTACCCCTTTCTTTCCTTTTTTTTTAAATTCACACTCATCTACATTTTTGTTAATTAATCCGAAATTTGTTAATAAATAGGCTATATTAAGTTACATTAAGTGTAATGGGAGTAATATTTTTCTCCAATTTTGAGTTTAATGTTTTTTTAACCTCAATAGAGAATGTTTTTGTTTACCAATCTAATTAAGGTACATTAATTTGTACTTAATTTATCTTGTAAAAACAATCAACCAGATTTTTGGTGGCCCTTTGTAGTGATTTGTTTTATTTTGTTGTTGGTGGATGTTTTTTTTTGTGGGAAAATGCATTATTTTTTTTTACAAAATGTTTTTGTTTAATAATGTCAGTTTAATATTATTAACAAGTTTTTTTTGTTTGACAAATTCAATTTTTAGAGCCATGTTAAATTGATAAGGAATTTTTAAATTGGGGAAGAGTTTGTTGGAATAATACGGCGTAGTAACGGCCGGATTCTATTTCTACCCGAATAAAACGGGGCGTGACGTCATATCAGGTACACGCTGATGCTGTTTCTGTTCGAGTACCGGGCGGCGAGGCTCTTGATATCGGAGCAGTTCCCGGACACGGCTGGAACGATCGTGTCCATCCACGTGGACTCCGACGTGATGTCGTTGGACGGCCGGATGCAGCCGCTGGAGACGGAGGCGCAGTTGAAAGAGGACGGGAAGCTCCACGTCACCGTACGGAAGTCCAACGCCTCCCGCTCCGACATCTTCTCCCGGCGCTCCCACGGCTTCTCCTCCACCACGCCGCGCCCCTCCAACCTCACCAACGCCGAGATCTACTCCCTCCAGTCCTCCAGGAACCCCACGCCGCGTGGATCCAGCTTCAATCACTCCGATTTCTACTCCATGGTCGGCACCGGCGCCCGCGGCTCCAACTTCGGCCCCGCCGACGTCTTCGGCCCCCCGGCGCGCCCCTCCAACTTCGAAGACGAGGTCGCCGCCAGCAAAGTCCAGGCCGCGCGCGCTGCCGCCGCGAATTACCCGGCGCCGAACCCCGGGATGTTCTCGCCGAGTAAGGGCAGTGGGAAGAAGGAAGGCGCCGGCGGCCAGAAGGACCTCCACATGTTCGTTTGGAGCTCCAGCAATTCCCCTGTCTCCGACGTTTTCGGCGGTGCCGGTGGCGCTCTCGGCGGCGCCGGCAACCATGATTACGGCGTTCCCGATCAGTCCATCAAGGAAGTCAGAATGGCAGTCTCTCCCGGCAAAGGTAGTTCCGTTAACTAACGCTTATCCGTTTCCGTTTACTTTCTTGATTTTCCAATTTAGCCACAAACTTCTTAAAAATTGCATAAAATCACCCCATGTTTATACTTGTTAATGTTTTGGCAGTGGAAGGGCAGGAAGGAGGATACATGGAGAGGGACGACTTCAGCTTCGGAAACAGAGTAGACAACCAAGAAGCCGGCGGCGTTGGCGGATCCGGCGACGGAAAAGCGAGCAAAACAGCGCTGCCGCCGGCGAGCGTGATGACGAGGCTGATACTGATAATGGTGTGGAGGAAGCTGATCAGGAACCCAAACACTTACTCCAGCTTGATCGGTCTCACCTGGTCACTCGTCTCCTTCAGGTTGGGGGCCCCACATTTCCCTCATTTTCCACTTAATTTAATTATTTTCATATTTATGATTACAAATCTTAAATTGGTTATCTATGTTGGTGTTTGGTGGGTGGTATGATGCCTGCTTTTTAATGAAATAATTAATGTGTTTTTAATGCTTAATTAATCAATTAATTGTGTCCGTAATGAAATTAATTAATGATGATGGGTGGTGTTTGGTGCGTTGGCTTGTTTTAGGTGGAATTTGGAGATGCCTGCCATTATAGCAAAGTCCATCTCCATACTGTCGGACGCAGGCCTTGGCATGGCCATGTTCAGTCTTGGTCAGTTCTCCCTTTTCCTCTCTCTCTCTCTCTCTCTCTGACATTATGTTTCCTTTGTGTTAATTGACCGATTATCATGTCAATGGGTCGGGTGGTGGGTCAGATCCAATTTATCAATGAATCAGGTTAGAGGGGGATACCCAATTCGTCTAATTTTTAAAATCGGATGAATCGGATACCCGAGTCGAATGTGGTTAATTGTCTTGATCTTTAGCTTTCCTTGTTTATCTGTTGTGAGATTCTCTGTGTAACTGACATGCTTTGATTACTATAAAGAAATGGTATATGTAGTGAGCATGCACTTAAGAGGTGAGGTAGCCAAAAAAACCAGTGTTGGTCATCATATATGACAGTGGGTCTCCTGCACACTTTGTTTTCATGTTCAACATCTCCCCACTGCACACACATATATATATTGCTCCCCTTTGTTTATTCTCTTTGTTTATTCATCAAGTACTTTATGTGGATTATTCTATTTTTATTCATCTCATTTTGTGTTGATTCCCAAAAATTCCACCCACCTTTCCTTTTCTCACTTTTCAGTATCCCTTGCATAGCTAGCTAGCTAGGTAGATATATGGATCTAGATCGAAGGGCTTGAGCCTTTTCGGAGGTGCTACGCACCCACGAAAAGGCAGGGAATGGGGCCGTTCGATCGCGAATCGATAGCTTGATGGCTAAAGTAGTAGTTTGGTGAGGACATAAGATGATGAAAGGCCAAATCAAACCTAATGAATGATTGTAATTTGTGTGAATGTAGGAGCTAGCTAGTGTGGTTTGTGTTAGGGAGATAGTAACGTATGTGGATGGGATGGATGATGGATGGGTGAATGGGGGTACATGGTATGGTGGGTGGGGTCATGGACTTCATATAATAATATGACACCATGACATGGATTGACAATGACATACATGATGGTATGCTGTTGCAGTAACATGCTATAGGAGCTTTGATTAATTTTTATCCAAAAAAGAAAAAGGAAAAGAAAAAGAAAAAGATGATAATGAGTGGGAGTGGAACTTGGTGTGCAGGGTTGTTCATGGCATTGCAGCCAAAAATCATAGCATGTGGGAACTCAGTGGCAACTTTTGCCATGGCAGTCAGGTTCCTCACTGGTCCAGCTGTCATGGCCGCTGCCTCCATCGCCGTTGGCCTCCGCGACGTCCTCTTACACGTCGCCATTGTCCAGGTCACTATTTATAAATATCTGATTCATATTCATATAACATAATATTAATTTGTTTCAGCGTTTCACTGTAATATATTCATTTGTGACAGGCTGCCCTGCCACAAGGAATTGTGCCTTTTGTCTTTGCCAAGGAGTACGGTGTCCACCCTGATATTCTCAGCACAGCGTGAGTGATCGATTCATCACTGATTTCGACTAAAAATGGATGTATGTATATAGATTGTGGTTTATAACAACAATGAATGTTCGTTTTGTCTTGCAGGGTTATATTCGGGATGTTGATCGCGTTACCTATAACACTAGTGTACTACATTTTGTTGGGGCTTTGAGCGCAATTCTGTGAGAGTGTTGAAGAAGATTACACGGTTGCATAGGATTTCGTAGTCGTCGTGGCGACATCCTCTAATGCGAAGAGCGACAGAAATTGCGTACCCGGAGACGAGTTATGGTTATAGAAATACCCGGGTTTAATTTCTGTCTTTTGGTTCGTAAGATTGTAAAATTATGTTTGTAGTGATCGATTTTAATTATCGATAGAAGAAAATGCATCTCGATCCGAATATTTATTTTCTTCTTAGAGCGCCCAAATTAAACTTTGTACTTGTGCACAAAATGTTCTAAACTTTGATCGGTATCAATATAATTACAAGTACTCCTAGGAAGCTAATACAAACCCTAGGATCTAATGCTTGCAAGTTCAAATACTATTTGTTGTGTATTTAAACACCTTCAAATATAATACAAAGGATTAACAACAAAATAATAACAAAACTAATTGAATTCAGTATATACACATGCATGAAACAATACTTACATATTTTCCTGTCACAATTACAGCTAAAAACCTTAACTCTAAGTCTCTAATGAAGTTTTCTAACGAGCCCATGAAATTTTGGTTTGGCCAATCAACTTTGTAATTTTCCCCAAAGCTTAGTTTAAAAATAGTAGTTAGATACTTAGATGCTTTTAAAAATAAACTGAAGGCTCTTTTTTGGTGGGAAAAAAATGAGAGGGTTCCGTTATATCAAGACTCATTCATGGTGTATGAATTTTTTTTCCTAATTTTTCTGTAGGATAACAATTTGAATTTGTTCAAGATCTACTTGATCAATATTTAAGGACAATCATATCATACGAATAAATTGTTGGGAATGGGATTGACCAAAAAAAAAATTGTTGGGAATGAAATGTTTCAAAAATATCACAAAATATAAGGGGAGGTTAATTTTCGACGCAGTGTATGTACTAAGTTTTTGTATTTGAATGATGGATCCCGATCGACCTTATAATTACTGAAAACAAAATAAATTCAATACTACTCTCATTTTCACACGATTCGACCAGAACATAAAAACACACTGTTAAAGGTATCGAAATAAATAATTAAGCATGCATAGTGCTGGCAAATGGTACGAAAATTACCATACCAATCACGTACCAACTACAAACCGACTATGTTGGTAACCATACTTGTGCATGATAACCGACACGGCGGTAACCATCGTGGTGGTAACCACGTGATGGTGGTACGGTAATGGTAATGAAATCTGAATACCATGATTACCGAGTATATATATACGTTTAATTTTTATTATTGTTTAATGTTTTATTTTTTTCACTTTAAGTTTTAAGTTTTTACTTTATATTTTGTGTTTTGATTTTGACATAAATTGTTCATTTCTACTATTTTAATTTTTATTCTAATGTTTTATTGGTTGTGAACTTGGTTTATTTGAACTTTTAACAGGTTGTAACCATATTATTTTTGCTAACCATATTTTTTCGTTCGATAACTTTGATGGCTATCTAACGGTAGCCAAGGGGTTTCAAAAAAATACAAACATAATTACAACATGGTAACTATGGTAATGTACCGATGGTAACCACAAGTCGTGGTTGATACGTGATATGAATATTTGCGTATCATCAGTTGGTGGTTGGTACGTAGTAATCAACATTTTTTATGGTTGCCGTACCATTTCGTCAACCCTAAGCATGCATACGATTGTTTTGATCACCTTTCTATCATATTGCCAAAAAAAGGTAAAATGATCTACACATACTATTAAGGGTAAATAGATAATTTTTCCAAAATATACATGCTCCAACATTTCATTACATTTGTCGTTTATTTTTTTAATAAGTTAAAAATAATCTAAAATATTATTTTTTTACTTTTTTGTTGTTGTAATTTTATATTTGTTATTACTCCTTGAATAGGTAAATAAAGAACGGTCATTCTGGGGTTCGAACGGGGACCTATGGGTACTACCCACAAGTCCTTCCCGGTGAGCCATTCTGAAATGGTTTATTTGTTATTACTCCTTGAATGGGTAAATAAAGAGCGGCCATTCCGGGATTTGAACCGGGGACCTATGGGTACTACTAGACCTGACAAAACGTGACCCGACCCGTAAAACGTGGGGTTTGGCGCAAATATTTCAACCCGAAGCAACCCTAACCCATTCAACCCGCAAATTTCTGGGTCGGGTTGGGTCGACCCGTGGGTCACCCGTTGGGTCAAACTTTAAAATAATAAAAACATAAATAAATTACAATTTAACCTAATATTGAAATTTATTACTAATAATAATTAGGATTAAATATTATATTTTTCATCATCAACTTTACTTTATAATTTAACATTACAATTTGTTATGTATATAAAATTTCATATTACTATTGTAGCGACATTAATTATTTTTTTTCAATAATATAGCTATTATTAGGATAATATAACAATTTTAGATTTAGGAACTATGTAAATAGTCATTAAAAATACTCTATCCGTTTACTTTTAAATGTTGTTTACTATTAATGTATGGTTTTAAGGATGATAATAATTATATAAAATATCCATTTATATATTATATATAATTTCATACTTCAAAAAACTAAAAAGAATGAAATTATAACAAGTAATAAATTTTTATTGATATTTTACATAATTTTATCATTTTAAAATAACTTGTATAAATAGTAAATGACATTTAAAAAATTATGGATGAGTAGCGCTCTTGACCCGTTGGGTCGACCCGAACTCGTTAAATATGGGTATGGGTTGAGCATTTCACGACCCGTAACCCGAAATGACCCGACCCAGAATGGACCCGAACCCGAGATGATCCGACCCAAACCCGACCCGCCCGACCTGTTTGATAGGTCTAGGTACTACCCACAAGTCCTTTCCGTTGAGCCATTCCGGAATGGTTTATTTGTTATTACTCCGTATATAATGAAGTGAAGGAAATTTGGACAACGCTAAAGTATGAAATAAAAATATAGGCTTTGGTGAGTAAATTAAGGATGGAATAGTTGATTAACTTGCAAATTACAATCACACGAAGGGTAAGGTTAGTCAAGGGAGACAACGGGGAACAAGGTGGGAGAGAAACGAGAAACACTTACACGCACTGAGAGTTCCATTAAAATTAAGATGGATGGAATATTACAATACTGAAATGGATCTGTACTGTGTACGTGAGAGGGGGAGGGCGTGTAAGTTGTTGAAGCTAGTTGACGACTCGGAACTCTCAAAATAATCTTAATCGAACCCCTCAAAATCTATACCCAAAGCACTTGCTTATTCCTTTGTATCTCTTACTTAATTTTGCACTCTTTCTCATGCCCATTTCGGATTTGTCGTTTTCCACCTTGACAAAATACAACTAGTTCATCTATTGCATGTTCCAGTTCGTGGGACCTATTTTTTTTCTGTTTACAGAAATAAGTATAATTCGTTATACAACGACTATATACCAAACTTATACAGGGTAATCCCCTTGAAAAGAAGAGTGGTGGGTTTTCTTCTTTTGAAAAGGCCAGAAATTAAATTTGAGTAGGATACATACATTTAATTTAGATATTAGTCCATTTAAGAATCTTTATGAACAAGAACATGAATTTCTCCAAGGAATTCAACATGTACACCTACAACTCACACATTAAGAATGAAGAATTGAGTATTTAAAGTAATTAACCGTAATAGACAAATACTCTAGAAGTGGGGTTGAATAGAGTATAGACGCTTTTCGCAAACTTGTGTAGAACAAGCAACTTCAAGGGCTGGATAATGGGTTTCAAGGCCTTGAACTCAGTCTCAAGATCTTGAACAAATTTTTCGTGCCTTGATAGATCTGCAAATTAATCAGACGTAAGAATACTGATAAAGAAATAAATAACAGAGGACTTGTTTACGAGGTTCAGCTCTTAACCAGCCTACGTCCCCGCCTAGGGTTATCCAACCCGTAGGATTCAACAACTTTTTATTTCTCTTTCCTTATGAGTCCTAGATACAACCTAGAAGAATTTCCTCTGTTCTAATCCTGAAGCCTACCTCGCTTCTATCTAGACAACCCAAGATACAGAGAAATAAAAGTCCCCTTCGTCACACCGAAGTGTGATACGTTTGAGTATATGATACTCTTAGTATAACAGGGATTGAATTAAACTATGAAGCTCAAGACTTCCTAACTCTCAAAGATAATAAATTGAATACAAAGTAGAGAGAAAGAAAGCGAATGAAATCAGCAGTAGCGTCTGTAAACTCGAGAGCTCTTTGTTGCGCAATGAAGACTTGACAGAAGGTGTATCCTTGAACGTTCTTCTCCTTCTGCTTTATAACCGAGAGCTCCAAAGGATTGCTGATTTTTTTTATCTCTCCAAATCTTGATAACTTGTAACAAGAATTTGAACGTTGAATTGGAGATCTTCTGTTGCCGAGTCTTCCTAGCATTTGAAATTGAAATTCTGGCCGAGATATGTTGTACAAGCTACTGGAGCTCCACATTTTTCTCTTTAATTTAAATCCGAGATATGCTGTACAAGCTACTGGCCGAGATCTTCTAGTTGCTAGGAGGGATATGGATTTGATGAGATCTTATTTTCTTCCAAATTAAGATTGAGAATATCCTGTACATAAAAATTCTAGAACCACACATGTCTATCCAATATATTCTTAACCAAAAATCCAATAAAGATGTGAGATAATATTTAAACAAATGAAATCAATTTATCCGAAAATATATATAGGAATAGCCTAAATCATCTTTATAAAACTGAATATATATGGATAGAATAAAACTAATATAACCGAATATATATATATATATATATATATATATATATATATATATATATATATATATATATATATATATATATATATATGGGAAGCTTTAAAATGTAAAATATCCTTAACGTGTAAAATTTGCTTAACGTGTAAAATTTTCAAATCCCACGTAAAACATACCGCGTTCAACAGTAGAAGCACCGCCTGGCCTGTCGAGCCACCTCCAGCCCCACGTTGAGCCACCTCCGGCCTCCACCGCCTAGCCACGCTCGAGCCAACCCCTGGGCGCACCCCCCGAGCCCTGACTTGGCTTGGTTCGAGCCCAGACGCGCCCACCCTGCCCAGTCGAAGCCCCACGTCGCTTCTTCTCTCATCGACCTCCCACGCCACCCACGAGCCACCTCCGGCCACCAGCCCCCACTGCTCGAACCCCCTCCCTCAGGCGCACCCCCCGAGACCGGAACCCCCATGGTTCGAGCCCAGCCGAGCCCACACCGAGCCCATCTCTCCCAACAGCGCTAATCGGTGCTTTTGGCTCGGAATACCTTCGAAATCCCGATTTTGCTCCTTGTTTCAACTCGAATTTGGTATGATTTCTAACCCTAAACTTGTTTATCACATCTATTTAGATTGTTTGAATGATTTAGGTTGAGATTGAAAACCTAGGGTTTGATTTAGGAGCGGAAATTGGGGCTTTTTGTCAAAAGCCAAATTGATTGAAATTGATGATATGGTTGTGTTGTTGGGTTGATTTTGAGCTGATTTCATGTTCATATCATTGTCAAATTGTGTATGGATCATGAGCTAATTGAATTTTAGAATTTTAGATTGCGATATGTTTTGGAATTTGGGGCTTTTTGCCAAAAGCCAAATTGATTGAAATTGATGATATGGTTGTGTTTTTGGGTTGATTTTTGAGCTAATTTCAAGTTCATATCATTGTCAAATTATTTATGGATCATGAGCTAATTGAATTTTAGAATTTTATATTGCGATATATTTTAGAATTTGGGGCTTTTTGCCAAAAACAAAATTGACTGAAATTGATGATATGGTTGTGTTGTTGGGTTGATTTGGAGCTAATTTCATGTTCATAGCATTGTCAAATTGTTTATGGATCATGATCTAATTGAAGTTTGAAATTTTATATTGCGATATGCTTTAGAATTTGGGGTTTTTTTGCCAACGACCAAATTGACTGAAATTGATGCTATGGTTGTGTTGTTGGGTTGATTTGCAGCTAATTTCATGTTTATAGCATTGTCAAATTGTTTGTAAATCATGAGCTAATTGAATTTTAGAATTTTATTGCAATATGCTTTAGGTCGATTAGGTTATTCTATTTTAGCATAAAAATCATAATTTAGCCTATTAGCTCAATTGGTAGAGCAATGTGCGTTTGCACAAAAGATGTGGGTTCAAATCCCACATAGGTTACATAATAGACAAGAGCTCAACAATCGCAAATTGTTAATCATGCACATTATAATCTAAGTTATGCACTTTTTAACCTTAATTATTCACATTTTAATCTTATTTATGCACTTTAATTTTAAAAGCTTATACGTAAAAAAATCGATTTCAAACTTACATCTATCAACCTAAATTATCCGAGAGGTGAACCCAAACTCTCAAAAGTAAAAAATAAAATAAAATTAAAACATCGATTTCAAAAGCACATCTTTTGTCTTATTAATGCACATTATGATCTTACATTTGCACAATTGTATTCTTAATCTGCACAATTGTATCTTACTTTTTCACAATTGTAGTTTAAATTTGCACAATTATATCCTACTTTAAATTTGCACAATTGCACAATTAAAGTTGCACAAATGCACAAATGTACTTCACAGTTGCACAAATGCACTCCACAGTTCCACAAATGCACTTCACAGTTGCACAAAAGGTATCGAAAACGGGAAAAAGTGCATTTACCCATAAAATTAGACATATTTACCAATTTACCCATAAATTAAACATATTTCAATTATAAATTTTTATAATTGAAATAGGCACATTTACCTATTTACCTCATAATGAATTATTTTGTCTGCACAAAATAAACTTATATTTGCACAATAAGATGTTATATGTGCACAAAAGCAAGTTATACTTGCACAGCAGAAAGTGTTACCACGAAAAAAAAAATTCTGGACCAAAAAAAAAAAAAAAAAAATTAAAAAAAACGGGTCCGAGAAGGGGGGTCAAGGGGGGGGGGGGGCACACGCATGGGCGGGGGGGGGGGGGCAGATATTCTACTAATGAAATTAGGCCCATTAGTAATTAAATTAGGCCCATTAGTAATTAAATTAGGCCTATTAGCAAATTTTACACGTTAAGAAGTTTTTACATTTGAAGTAAACCCTATATATATATATAAGGATAGACTAAAACAATTCTAACCTAATATATATTAGTCTGAAAATAAGATTAACCTACAAGATAAAATATATATCCAATATGTATAAGCCATAATACCTTATTCTTTTGTCTTTTATCAATCCTGCATAAATTAAATTAGTACTATAGCATATGTTTTTCATCAAGGGAAAGTAAGGGAGCCATCAATCTCCCCCTTGATGAAAGACAAAAACATATTGGATTATAAATTCCTGCAGATTAGTCAAGCATAGCATAATTCGGACAAATATGAATGTACTGAGCATAATATGATTCTACTGAGCATAACATCACTATGTTGAATCCATAGTTTTGAAATTAAAATCATTTGAAAATCATAACATAACTAAGCAGTAGCAAAACCAGTACCTACTAAGCAAAAGATCAATGATCTCCCCCTTTTTGTCTTTCGACAAGGGAGAATCAAAACAGGTCTAAGACCAAGTTCAGCAAAAGAAATCCAGAATACCAGCAGTAGCAGAAACTAACAGCAAGAGAAACTAACAGCAGTAGCAGGAAAGGAAAATCCAGAATTTGAAGGTTTTAAAAACAGCAGATAGTTAGACCAAGACAGCTACTCGTCATGCCACTCTCCATAACCATCATTGCCACCATCCTTCTTGCGCTTCTTGGCTGCGACATCCGCTTCAGCTTTGTTCTTGTAGCGCTTCTGAGCCTGATTCATCTTCTGAGCCTTTTTCATTTCATCGACAATTCGCTCCCGTGGTGCCGACTTGCGGTAGCGTTTGATCACATCATAAGCTTCAACGGTAATGATAGCTGGTTCAGGGACAACCGGACGGAGAACCTCTTTTCCTCGGACTGATTGCTCACACTGAAAGAGCACGTTTGAAGTCTTAGATCTGCACAGATTTGCAGCATCCTCAGCGAGGGGAAGGATATTTCCGGCGCACGTGAACGTCAGAGCGTTGAGATGGAACATGTTGTTGATTTTGGCGTTGATCATCGCAGCAAGCTCGTGTGTAGCATCCAGTTTGTCGGAGATCTCATCCTGGAAATCAATGACGTCCCGTCTGAGAGCATCAAAGCCATACTCAAGTTCCTCAAAGCGGTCTTCGATCGATGATGAATGCTGAGCAGATGACAGAGCCCTTGGAATACCAGCAGTGGCGAGTTCGGCGGGACTCAAATCAGACTTCAATTTCCAAGCATCATTAACCTTGAGTATTCCAATTCGCTTGAAGCAATTCACATCCACCTTGCCTGTGTGTGACGCCTTTTCCTCAAGGGAGGTGTTAAGACGAAAATGTTTGAAGATATGGGGCAACAGATTTCCGTAAGGGAGCGGAACATCACGGGAAGAAGAGATGGAATGTTTCATGTGGTCGAGAATTAGATTGGGGACATCAAGCACATAACCGGATAACACTAAATAGACAAGGTAAAGAAGTTGATCGGTGACCAACTCCCGGGAGTTCGAGCGTGGGAAGATGCATCTTGCAAGAACAGTGAAGACAACTTTGGCTTCGAGGGTTAGGACAGTATGTGTAGCTTGACGGTGTTTGGGAACAGGGACACCGGGAAGGAATAGGCTTCCCTTAGCCAAGGATATGCACTCAGCTTTGGAAGGATGGCTATCAGTGGAAACGGCCTTAGGGAGCCCAAAAATTTCAGCAATGGTACTAGGTTTGAGTTCAATGAACTTGTTGCAGACGCTGGTTTTGAGAATCTGTTTACCCCGATCTCTCGAGTAGGAAAGGTTAATGAAAAACAGTCGGGTGAGACGAGGGTAATAAACCTCACCGAGGTTCAAAAGGGACCAAAGTCCAGAGGTTTTGAGTTTGGTAATACAGGGGAGTTTGAGGGACTCTAGAAAGGCCGGATCAATGGAGTCACACAGGCAAAGTTTCTGAGAACTGAAAAAAATCAAGCCACTTACCTCCAATTTCGAAAGTCCGGAACCAGTGAGCAGGCAGAGATGGAGCTGTCGGTGGCGGCGCTGTAGTCCTGGGAGGAGAGGCGGCGGAGTCCGGGGAGGAGCGGATGACAATGGTGTCGTCATCGGTAGCAATTTCCTTCCCTTTCCGAGAGATTGGCCGCTTGCCCTTGCCTGGATTTCCAACAGATGTTTTGGGAGCCATTGATGAACGCTCTTGGGAAGGAGGAAAGGGGGAGAGAAGGGGTGTCTGTGTGTGTTGCAGAGGAGGCGTGAGAGAATGGAGAGAGAGAAGGGAGTTAAAAAGAGCGGCTGAGATCTTTCCAAGAAGGAGGGTAAATCACAATTAGGTAAAAATATCTTGGAAAAGGGTAAAAAAATCTTGAGAGTTTATCCAAAAATAAAGATTACAGCCTTTTATTTTAAAAACCCAATCTCAACAAGATTTTAAAATTTAAAATTTTCGGAAAACAAACCAATTTAAAATGGAATTAAAAATCTTAACAGAAAATCAAAACCTTTTAAAAAAGATTTTCGGAAATAATAAAAGTGTAACAGAAAGTTTTTGAAATCGAAAAACAAAATTTTCTGGCCGATATTTATAAAAATAAAAGCCGGAAAATTTGATCCAATCTTTTTTGTATACGATATGAACAGTCAAGGTCTTGAAATCTATTTCCGAGACCTTGAAAGTCAATTCGTTTATGCTCCCCCTAAACGAATGCATCCTTAAACAACATACCAAGCTCTAATCTGATAAAATTAAATCTATCCTGAGGTAATGGTTTAGTAAAAATATCAGCAAGTTGTAAATCAATAGAGATAAAGGATATAGATACGTCACCTTTTTCGACATGATCCCGAATAAAATGATGTCTCACATCAATGTGTTTCGTTCGAGAATGCTGCACAACATTTTTAGTGATAGATATAGCACTTGTATTATCACATTTAATTGGAATACCTTTCAAGTCGAAGCCAAGATCTCGTAGCTGTTGAGCTATCCATAAAACTTGTGAACAACACGCTCCAGCAGCTATGTATTCGGCCTCAGCAGTTGAGAGAGCCACAAAATTTTGTTTCTTGGAGTGCCAACTGATTAGAGAAGATCCCAATAGTTGACAACACCCAGACGTACTTTTTCTATCAACTTTATAACCTGCAAAATCTGCATCTGAATAACCGGTTAGATTAAAATTTCCTCGCTTTGGATACCAAAGGCCAAGGTCTTGAGTTCTGTTCAAATAGAGAAAAATTCTTTTAACTGCGATGAGATGCAATTCCCTTGGATCAACCTGAAATCTTGCACACATACATACACTAAACATAATATCGGGTCTACTTGCCGTGAGATAAAGGAGTGAACCAATCATACCTCGATATTCCTTTTGGTTCACATTCTTACCGTTTTTGTCTTGATCCAAAGACAATGTCGAACTCATGGGAGTCTTGGCAACTTTTGATTGATCCATCTTGTATTTCTTGAGGAGATCTCTAGTATATTTACCTTGATTCAAGAATATTCCTTTCTTTGATTGATGAACTTGTAGTCCGAGAAAGAAAGTTAATTCTCCCATAAGGCTCATCTCAAATTCTCTACACATGATATTTGAAAAATCCTTGCAAAGAGAATCATTAGTAGCACCAAATAAAATATCATCAACATAAATTTGCACAACTAATAAATCCTTACCTCGAGTTTTGATGAAAAGAGTTTTATCAATCAAACCACGTTTAAAACCATTTTCAAGAAGATATTTTGATAATCTCTCATACCATGCCCTAGGGGCTTGTTTGAGACCATAAAGTGCTTTATCTAATTTAAAAACATGATTTGGAAATTCATCGTTTTCAAGACCAGGGGGTTGCGCAACATATACTTCCTCTTCCAAAATACCATTTAAAAAGGCGCTTTTAACATCCATTTGAAAAAGCTTAATACCCATGTATGATGCAAATGCAAGTAAGATACGAATAGCCTCTAACCTTGCTATGGGAGCGAAAGTCTCCTCGTAGTCAATACCTTCTTCTTGATTATACCCTTGAGCCACGAGTCTAGCCTTGTTGCGGGTAATCTTTCCATCTTCGTCCAATTTATTTCGAAAGACCCATCTAGTACCGATGATGGATTGATGCTTGGGCCTTGGAATGAGCGTCCAAACTTTATTCCTTTCAAACTCATTGAGCTCACTTTGCATTGCTATAATCCAATCCGGATCATGAAGTGCTTCGGCAGGCGATTTTGGTTCTACAAGAGACACAAACGCATAAAACGCACACAAATTTCTTAATTTGGAATGAGTTTGGATGCCGGAATTTTGATCTGATATGATGTTTTCGACTGGATGAGATGCAGCGTGTTTGAAACTTCGTCGCTTAGGCTCTTGTGATGTGGATGCTTCTCCAAGGCTTTGACTTTCAGGTTCAACAGGTGCTGCAGATTCTGTATTTCCCAAGTCAAGGTCTTGAAACCGTTGTTCAAGGTCGTGAACCTGTACGTCAAGGTCTTGGGCAAGCTTGGATGTATCTAGTATTGGCTCCTGCTGTAAAGACTCGGATTTTTAAAATATTAATTTTTGGAAAAAGAAAATCAAAACGAATTTAAAACAAATTCCGGTCCAATATTTTTTTTATTTTATTTTAATGATCGAATCCGTCTTTCATTTCGGGTTTTGAATGACCAATCGGCGGAAATTTAAATTCCCGACTCGAGACCTCAATTCCGTCTTTTTGTCACATTCTTATCCAATTCAACATTGGTTTTCACAAATTGAGATTAATTTTAAATTTCCTACCTCTTTCAATCTTTCCCAAATTAACCCAACACACATACCCCCTTTTCTTACCTTGTTTTGACTTACCTGGAATGGAGATGAGACTCCCATGTTTTGTCCAATGGGTAGAACCAAGGCCTCAAGTAAACCCAAGATTTATCCATAAAATCTGAATGTTGGACACACCTTTCCACACCCCACACAACACAAGCCAAACACAGCTTTTCATTCCCTTGGAGGACATTGCCGAGAGCAAGCTCCCTCCTCCCACCTCCTTGCCGCCACACCTCACCACCTCCACCACCACACCCCCGTCATTGCCGCACCACCGCCTCCCCACCAGTCTCCGTCGCCGACCACCAGCAGCAGCAGAGCGCCGCCCAGAGGAACCTCCCGAGGCCGAGCGCCGCCCTTGTTTCCGTTCGCCTCGGTAAACTCCGTTTCGCTCGTTCTTCCCCTCTTTCACCTTCAATCAAGAAAAGCTCCCGCCTTTAACCTCCCTCTCATCTTCTAGGCGGTTTCCGCTCGAAGGATCGCCATCGACGCAGCCAAACGCACCTCCCCGGAGCTCCGAGCTTTCCGACGTCGAACACCTCGGTGAGCTTCTTTCTTCTCCTCCTTCCTTCCCTTTTCGTTTCCGTGTGTGTGGGTGTCGGAGTGGCCGTTCCGGGTGGCCGGAGTCCCGGGGCTCCGTCGCCGGAGCACTCCCCTCTCCTCCTCCTTTCCGTCGGTTCTGGACAACGAGATGGGGCTTGTGCTCCTGTTGCTCTCGAACAGAATGGGAGGAAGAAGAAAGGGGCTGGGGCCCTCTTTGCCACATCATTGCCAACTCAGCTGGGACCCTTTCTTTTTTTTTACACATCAGCTGGGCCCCCCCATCCTTCTCCTCTTTCACTTTGACGTTAGTTTTACAAATTGGATGAATTGGCTTTGGGTCTAATTGTTGGGCCGAATTTGGGAGTTTTAAAACAAAGTGGGCCGAGATTGGTACTTAAAGGAGACAAGTGGTTGGGCCTATTTTTTTTCAAATGGTCAAATTGATTTTGGACCTTTTCTTACCAATAGGGCTCGGTTTGGGGTTTTATAAAACAAGAGGGTCCGGTTTGGGTTGTTGCAAAATAAGGGCCGGTTTGGGGGATTTTTACAAAAATGAGGGTGGGTTTTGGTAAATTAAAATAAGGTAAGGTTGGTTTGGTAAATTAAAAAGGGATGTTTTGATTTAATGAATATAGTTGGGATTTTATAAATATTTTATAAAGATGTTAAAAGAAAATGATGTTAGAAGTAGTATGTAATATTATTGGGATTAAAATATAAAATGTTGTTTTGAGATTAAGATATAATATTATGGTGATTTACTATTTGTGGTTAAATGTTATATGATTATGTTGAAGATGTACAATTATATGCTAAGTAAGATTGTGAGATGATAGCATGCAAATTGGTTAAGTATGAATTGGAATTATCTTAAGTTGATGAATTGGAGAATTATAATGAATATGTTACGAGGTAAAGTTAAGATGATGGAAATGATGATGTGACGGTTATTGTGTTAAGTTGGGAAGTTGTGTGTGAGATGATTCTATGCTTGTGTGCCTTAGAGATAGACTCATTCATGTGCTTATACTTGTTAGGTGACCATATGTGACGTGTCGGATTTCATACTGCCTGGTTGATTGCTTTTTGCTGTTCTGCGGTACCAGGTAAGTCTCTTCGGAGCTTACTCAGATTGAATAGAGCTATTCCCTGCTTTAGGTGCATGATATACTAGGTGCTTGCATTCATGATCAGCATGCCATGTAGTACCATGCTAGGTTGCATCGACCGTTGAGCATTCTATTTCTTTATGTGTATATAAACAGAACGGCCGTTATCTGTGAAGTAACTAGAGTCATTGCTAGGGTTATAGGACGACCTAGTCTCATCGGGTCCCGTCCTGAGTCAATCGAGTCATGCACTTCCTTATATTATGAGATGCCTGCGGGCTTTATTGTGGAGCGGGTTAGGCATGCGTGCCGCCCGATTATGATGGAATGCATTCACGAGCTGGCCAGTCTCCGCCCTATCGGAAGGGGGTGGAGGTAGGAGAGGGATATACCACTTGGTATTCTGTGCTAAGGCCTTATTATTATTATGTACTTGATCTTAGGAGCATGTTAGTGTGTTAATATTCCGCCATGCATCTAGAAGCATCTTTGTTAGGTATAGCGTATACGCGTGCTTAGGGTTGGGATGCAGAGCTAAAGTGGGCATCGATCTGATCCCGCCCCATATCAATTTTTTTTGGTATTATTTATGTTCATCCTATCGGTGCTGTTTGCTTATTGCGCGGGTCATTTTGTCGACGGAGAGTGAGCGCTGGAGTTATCGACTTCACCAGACTCAGATTATGTTTTTGGATTTACACTTTAGACTCCGATTTGACCCGGCTCTGCCGTGGCACCCTCTTGTATTACACTTGTTTTCGCTATTGGCATGACTACTGATTTCCACGCTTAGACTTACGACAGGTACAGGGGACTTCCCCGGGGATTCCCAACGGTTCCTTCGCATTTGGGTATGAAATCCCACTTTGAAAACATTTAAATTAGGCTTTAAAACCTTCAACCTGTACTCGGGGCGCAAGGTCCTAACGAGGGGTTTCATCCCTCGAAACGTAACTCGGGAATCATAATCCTGGGCTGTTACAAAGGGGTATCAGAGCTGAGGTTTTGCAATCCGAGTATGATAGGTTGAAGTGGTTTTGGAAATGGCCCAAGGTTTTCAAATTGCTTTCAAGTGGTTTTCAAATTGTTTTCAAGGGGCAAAATGAATTTAATTGGACATAAGCATAAATTAATCAATTATGAATGGCAATCTCGTGGGGTAGAGACTATGCGATAGACATCCCTTATGGATGTAGAATTCGGGGAAGGTAGGCAAAATACTAGCTTTCTTTTACAGATGGGTTGTGAAGACTCCAAGGAACTCGAGGGTTGGAGTAAAATGGGTTAGAAAACCGTGAGGTAATTGCCCCTCTGGTTAGCCGCCCCCCGAAGGGCGGCATAGGTCGTCTCTATGCTTTTATGTCTTAAATTCAATTGGGCCTGAGGGCGATCCTCCTTGAAGAGGGTCATATTGAATCGTTGAGTGCTTCTGTGCTGAGTGATAATTATTGTTATGTAGCAAGTATGGTTGACACGAGACGTGGCTTATACCCTTGAGCCACGAGTCTAGCCTTGTTGCGGGTAATCTTTCCATCTTCGTCCAATTTATTCCGAAAGACCCATCTAGTACCGATGATGGATTGATGCTTGGGCCTTGGAATGAGCGTCCAAACTTTATTCCTTTCAAACTCATTGAGCTCGCTTTGCATTGCTATAATCCAATCCGGATCTTGAAGTGCTTCGGCAGGCGATTTTGGTTCTACAAGAGACACAAACGCATAAAACGCACACAAATTTCTTAATTTGGAACGAGTTTGGATACCGGAATTTTGATCTAATATGATGTTTTCGACTGGATGAGATGCAGCGTGTTTGAAACTTCATCGCTTAGGCTCTTGTGATGTGGATGCTTCTCCAAGGCGTTGACTTTCAGGTTCAACAGGTGCTGCAGATTCTGTATTTCCCAAGTCAAGGTCTTGAAACCGTTGTGCAAGGTCGTGAACCTGTATGTCAAGGTCTTGGGCAAGCTCGGATGTATCTAGCATTGACTCCTGCATATTCCGACGTGGCGTTTTCTTCATTTCTTCTTCAATATCGGACCCCTGTTCCTCATGTTGATTGAGATTTAGATCTGCAAAGCTTTCACTCAACGCACCATCATTGCTTTCATCAAAGATAACATGAATGCTTTCTTCTACCATACTAGTGCGTTTATTAAAAATCCTATATGCTTTGCTATGCAAGGAATAACCGAGAAAGATACATTCATCGCTACGAGCATCAAATTTTCCCAAATTGTCTTTGCCATTGTTGTGAACAAAACATTTACATCCAAAAGGTTTGAAATAAGAAACAGTGGGCTTTCTTCCATGAAAAAGTTCATAGGGAGTTTTCTTTAAAATAGGACGAATTAAGTACCGGTTTAAAATATAGTTTGCCGTGTTTACTGCTTCAGCCCAAAGAGATTTTGCTAAACCATTTTCTAAAAGCATAGTTCTAGACATATCCTCCAAGGTGCGGTTCTTTCGTTCAACAACCCCGTTTTGTTGAGGAGTTCTAGATGTTGAAAAATTATGTGAAATACTATATTTTGAACAAAATAAGTTAAATTTAAGTTGATCAAACTCACGCCCATGATCACTACGGATAGCAACAATTGACATGTTTTTCAAGGTTTGTAATTCTTTGCAAAGCTTTGAAAACTCATATAAAGCCTCTGATTTTCCCCTAAGAAATGAAACCCAAGTAAAGCGTGAGAAATCATCAACAATGACAAGAATATATTGTTTACCTTTGGGAGATTTGATGCGCATAGGTCCACATAAATCCATATGTAGTAACTCGATAGGGCGAGAAGTACTTACCACCTTTTTGGGTTTAAAAGACCCTCGAGTTTGCTTACCTCGTGAACATGCATTGCATAACTCATCTATCTTATAGTTGAGATCCGGAAGTCCACGTACCAAGTCCCTGGATGCTAGTTTCTTCAAAGTGTGCATACTTACATGTCCAAGTCTCCTATGCCAAAGCCTTGGATCCTCTGTCAAGGCCTTGAGACACTTTAAACTAGTTCTTGCAACTTGGTTAGTGCTCATAGAATATACGTTGTTACTACGAGGTGCCGTTAGGACTAAATCTCCAGATTTTTTATTTTTTACTAAACATTTTTCGGAGTCAAAAATAACAATATTGCCTTTATCACATAATTGAGAAATACTAAGTAAATTATATTTCAATCGTACACATCATTAATAAAATTAGAGGAATCCTTACCGATTTTACCTATCCCAATTATGTTGCATTTTCCTTTATCACCAAGAGTAATTGTACCAGTGGATTGCTTCTTTAGATCCGAAAATAATGAACTTTTTCCACTCATATGCCTTGAGCAACCACTATCAAGAATCCATTTATACTCCTTTGTCTTGGTGATATCCTGCAAACCAACCAAATTCAACCTTTCCGGCTAGACCAAATTTCAAATTTAGATTCGTACTAGGGATGAACCATGTTTGGTGGTCTTGTCCCTTTAGGAACCCAGATTTGCTTTACCTGTTTTCTTAAATAAAACGGAAAAGTATTACGAATAATATGCGGATCATTTCTACGATAAGGACAAGTAGTTTTAACATGACCCTTTCTACAACAAAAATGACAAGTAGGTGTGCGCCAACTCCTTTGGCTCTTACAAAAGTGGTAGGGGCTTTCTTTGTAAAATTCTTGTTGTATCCAATACCACTTTTGTTGAGGGATGATTGATGCTCACCTAACATTCTATTAAGATTGGCCTTGGAGTGGGTGAATCGCATGAGAGAGTTCTGCTGGTCTCTACACTTATCAGTCAACGAGATCTTCTCTTTCTCCAGCTCTTTTGTGGAAAGAGTTAGAGAGGAGAGATCTTGCTTCAAGACAGAGTTTTCTGTCTCCAAGGCCTTGACTTTACTGTCAAGGGCTGACTGACAAGCTTTGAGATTTTTCATTTCCAGCGACATTTCTCCCATGTTCTTTTCCTGCTCCAAAAGCTTTTCTTTCAAGATGTTAGTCTCATGTATAAAATGCTCTTCATTTAAAATCATGTTTTAAAGGAATTCAGATAGAACAACAGTAGGACTTGAAATTAAATTCCTTACTATATTTCCAAGGTGCTTTTTTGGAGTTTCCTCTTGATCCGCCATTAAGCATAGATTTGCCTGTTCTGATTCAGATTCAGATTCGCTTGAAGATTCAGAATCGCTCCAAGCCGCCATCATAGCCTTCTTCTTTCGGTTGTCCTTGTCCTTTCGATATTTGTTCCTTTTCTTTTGTGGACAATCCTTGACAATATGCTCTGTATCGCCACACTCATAACAAGCCATAGGTTTAGATTTATTATATGGTTTACCTCTCTGTTTTGATGAGCTGCTGTACTCGCGGTTGGCAAATTGTTTCTTCATCTTGAGTATCCTTGCCAATCCTCTTGTGATGAGTGCAAATGGATCTTCTTCACCGTCACTTTCTTCGTTATCTGAGGGTGCTTCTTCCTTCTTAGCTCGTAGGGCCAAGTTCTTTACATTGGGGGCTACTTCTCCATCTTCCTCATCAAGAACCATCTCATGGGCAATCAACTTATCGAGGAGATCGTCCAAAGGCAAAGTTGACAGATTTTGAGCTTCCTCTATTGCAGTTACTTTTGGCCCCCATTTCGCCTTTGGTAAGCTCCTCAAGATTTTCCTCACTTTTTCTTCATTGCTGAAGGTTTTGCCGAGAGAGTCCAAGTTGTTGACGATTTTGGTGAATCTGGTGAACATCTCCTTTATGGTTTCGGTAGACAACATCTTGAATAGCTCATATTGTCGTAGGTAGATGTTGATCTTGCTTTCCTTGACCTGGCTAGTACCTTCGTAGGTCACTACAAGTTTATCCCAAATTTCTTTGGCGCTCCTGCAAGTTGAAACACGATTAAACTCATCAGTATTCAAACCACAATATAGCATGTGCATGGCCCGAAAATTCTTGGTCACATTCTCATGATCGGTCTGAGTGAATTCGGCTTCTGTTTTTTCGACTTGTGGTGATCCTGCTGTAGCGCCGGGCTTCATTGGAATAGTTGGTCCATTGACTATGCGTTCCCAGAGCTCCATGTCTTGATCAATGATGAACATTTTCATCAAAGATCTCCAATGGACAAAATTGTCGCCGCAGAACAGTGGAGGGCGATTTGACGACCTTCCTTGAGCGAATCCACCTTCTCCTACAGTACTCATGATCGATCTCACAGATTGTTAAATCAAATAGTGAGTCAAGCTCTGATACCAATTGAAGAATTGAGTACTTAAAGTAATTAACAGTAATAGACAAATACTCTAGAAGGGGGGTTGAATAGAGTATATACGCTTTTCGCAAACTTGTGTAGAGCAAGCAACTTCAAGGGATGGATAATGGGTTTCAAGGACTTGAACTCAGTCTCAAGATCTTGAACAATTTTTTCGTGCCTTGATAGATCTGCAAATTAATCAGACGTAAGAATACTGATAAAGAAATAAATAACACAGGACTTGTTTACGAGGTTCGGCTCTTAACCAGCCTACGTCCCCGCCTAGGGTTATCCAACCCGTAGGATTCAACAACTTTTTATTTCTCTTTCCTTATGAGTCCTAGATACAACCTAGAAGAAGTTCCTCTCTTCTAATCCTGAAGCCTACCTCGCTTCTATCTAGACAACCCAAGATACAGAGAAATAAAAGTCCCCTTCGTCACACCGAAGTGTGATATGTTTGAGTATATGATACTCTTAGTATAACATGGATTGAATTAAACTATGAAGCTCAAGACTTCCTAACTCTCAAAGATAATAAATTGAATACAAAGTAGAGAGAAAGAAAGCGAATGAAATCAGCAGTAGCGTCTGTAAACTCGAGAGCTCTTTGTTGCGCAATGAAGACTTGGCAGAAGGTGTGTCCTTGAACGTTCTTCTCCTTCTGCTTTATAACCGAGAGCTCCAAAGGATTGCTGATTTTTTTTTATCTCTCCAAATCTTGATAAGTTGTAACGAGAATTTGAACGTTGAATTGGAGATCTTCCGTTGCCGAGTCTTCCTAGCATTTGAAATTGAAATTCTGGCCGAGATATGCTGTACAAGCTACTGGACAGCTCCACATTTTTCTCTTTAATTTAAATCCGAGATATGCTGTACAAGCTACTGGCCGAGATCTTCTAGTTGCTAGGAGGGATATGGATTTGCTGAGATCTTATTTTCTTCCAAATTAAGATTGAGAATATCCTGCACATAAAAATTCTAGAACCACACATGTCTATCCAATATATTCTTAACCAAAAATCCAATAAAGATGTGAGATAATATTTAAACAAATGAAATCAATTTATCCGAAAATATATATAGGAATAGCCTAAATCATCTTTATAAAACTGAATATATATGGATAGAATAAAACTAATATAACCGAATATATATATATATATATATATATATATATATATATATATATATATATATATATATATATATATATATATATATATATATATATATATATAAATATATAAAAGGATAGACTAAAACAATTCTAACCTAATATATATTAGTCCGAAAATAAGATTAACCTATAAGATAAAATATATATCCAATATGTATAAGCCATAATACCTTATCCTTTTGTCTTTTATCAATCCTGCATAAATTAAATTAGTACTATAGCATATGTTTTTCATCAAGGGAAAGTAAGGGAGCCATCAAAGAACATGAAATTTCTGATTAGAGATGATAGTGATTCAGTTGTATTAATTAGTTCATCACATAAATTTACTTTCTTAGAAATATGTAAAACGTGGATAATTTGAAAACTTAACTTGAGCATTTAATCTAGCTAGATATATAATTATGTAACACTCCATCACTCATAGAAAATATAATTGGTTCAAACAATTTTCGGTTTCTATGTAAATTAAGACAATGGATCTGAGAGGGTATGTCATGCATGCACAGAGGCACCCTCCAAGGCTAAGATCGCTTTGTAGGGCATCAATAACGCACATTATGAATCCAAAAAATGTTTCTCCAATAGATAAAAACGAGTCATCAAAATTAAGTTTAATCAATATATATAATGAGAAGCCTTTATGAAGATTATCCGTTGATGATCACAAATGATCACATTGTCCATTTCCTTCACATCTTGATCTTCTTTTCTTCTTTGCTTAGCTCAGCTCTGTTTCTTTATGACCCTTGTGGCATTTATGTTATTTCTTTTCTCTGTTTTGGTCATAGCTGTAATAAGCTGCTAGAGCATGATTGTCACGTGAGTCTTGAGGACTATAAAACCTCAGCTCAGCTGTCACCTCAAGTCACTAGGGTTTTGGGGATCTGTGTAATGCAGCCTTTGATGCCGCTTATTTGGAAACTTCCCTATTCAATGAAACAATGAGATCCTGGATTTGAGCATTTCTGTTTTGATTCTGTATTTGAGCATTTCTTCAGCTCACTGCAAGGTTCTTACACTCATTTGAGTGTCTTCACATGGTATCAGAGCTTTGAGGCTTCAGATCCTGGATTTTTTTGCTTTAAGAAATGGAGAAGGAAGAAATGTTCAATGGGAACAATAGTCAGAACTCAGGAGGAGGTGGGGGTGAGGATAACTCACAAGGCAACCTTGATGATCCTCTTCATTTATCTAACTCGGATCATCCAGGGGCTCAATTAGTTGGGATTCCTTTTGATGGGTCCAACTACACAACCTAGAGCAGAGGGATTATGATAGCATTAGAAGCAAATGTAAGCTTGGATTTATAAATGGGAGTTGTGAGAAACCATCTGAGGAGTCCCTTGACCTTCAAAGGTGGATCAGGGCCAATTATATGGTTAGATGTTGGATGTTGAATTCCATGTCTAAGAGTATTGCAGAGGGTTTGATGTTTGTTGAGTCATCTAAACCACTTTGGGATGAAGTGATAGAAAGATATAGTCAGGTTAATGCTCCCTTGATTTTTCACATTAAGAAGAAGCTGAATAATGTGAGTCAAGGAAGTAGCTTGGCTGAGCTGTATGAAACTCTTAAGAAACATTGGGATGAACTCCAAGTGCTAGAGAGGATGCCAGAATGCTCTTGTGGAGGTTTGAGATAGTGTAGATGTGAAGTAGAGAGGATCATGGAGATTGAATCTACAAACAGGCTTATGCAGTTGTTGGCTAGCCTTAATGATAACCACGATGGAGCTAGAAATCAAATCTTGCGAATGGATCCCTTGCTAGTTGTCAACAAGGCTTATTATATCTTGTAACAAGTTGAGACAAGTTCTTATGCTACAGGAAATTCTTCTAATGGTGTTGCAGATGCCAGTGCTTTCAGTGTGAGAAAGAGCATAGGAAATACTCAGTCTTAAGAAACATTGGGATGAACTCCAAGTGCTAGAGAGGATGCCAGAATGCTCTTGTGGAGCTTTGAGATAGTGTAGATGTGAAGTAGAGAGGATCATGGAGATTGAATCTACAAACAGGCTTATGCAGTTGTTGGCTAGCCTTAATGATAACCATGATGGAGCTAGAAATCAAATCTTGCCAATGGATCCCTTGCTAGTTGTCAACAAGGCTTATTATATCTTGTAACAAGTTGAGACAAGTTCTTATGCTACAGGAAATTCTTCTAATGGTGTTGCAGATGCCAGTGCTTTCAGTGTGAGCAAGAGCATAGGAAATACTCAGTCTGGTGCTTTGTTTAGAAGTCAATCAAATGCTTCATTTACCAATCGTCATCCAAGGAAAGATTGGAAGGAGTTGAAAAAGTTAAAGTATGAGAAAAAGTGTTCTCATTGTGGATATAGAGGCCACACCATTGATGAATGCTTCAAGATACATGGAGTGCCAGATTGGTTTAAAAGTTTGAAGGAAGGGCAGAGAACCAATACAAAAGGGAGAGGAAGTATGAATTCAGCCAATGCAACACGGTCATCTGCTGGAAACAATCCCTTAGAAGAGCAGGGAGACCTGGACTCAGCAATGGCTTAATGCAGTCTTTCAAGAGGTTATTAAGAAGATAAAAGGGAAGAGGACTTCTGATCAGGCTTATGCCAATTTTTCAGGTAAAGTCTCCATTTATTCAGAGAACTTGAATTGTTCAAAAAATGCTGCACATGAGTGGATAATTGATATAGGAGCTACAAATCATATGAGGCCTAAGGAAGAGTTCTTAATGAACAAATCCAACTTAAATAGGCCTATTCACATTGGGTTGCCCGATGGATCTATCAAAATTGTAACTAAGAAAGGAAAGCTGCAGTTTAATGACTCCATTTGTCTTAGTGATGTTTTGCTTGTTCATGATTTCAAGCACATGGCTCTTGTCTTTGGAACTAAGGAGGTGTTGCAGTTAGGGGAAAGGAGTCATGGTCTTTACAAGTTACTTACTTCAGATCAGTCACAGGATTGGAAGCTTAGAAGAAATGCTGAGGATAATGGAGACAGAAGATCTATCTTGCCTTTTGCTTTTTGTAATAAAATCAGTAGTGATCTAGATGTGACACATGCTAGACTTGAGCATTCATCAGTTTCTAAGCCAAGACTTTGAGTTTTGTTAAGCAATCAGAGTTGAGTAATTTTCATTATGAGACTTATGTTGTAAGCATCACATAACTTCTTTCGAGAGAAGTGTAAATCAAGCAGCTAAGCCTTTTGATCTCATTCATATGGATCTATGGGTTCCATATAAAAATGTTACTTATAGTGGTTTCCAATACTTTCTCACTGTGCTTGATGATTGTTCAAGAGTCACTTGGACTTTTCTTTTGAAAGATAAGATGCAAGTGTTCAAGACTATCAGTGATTTTTTGGCTTATGTTGAAAATCATTTTGGAAACTGTGTGAAATGCATAAGAACTAACAATGGGATGGAGTTTACATCCAGAAGTTGTGAGGATTTGTTTGCTTCAAAGGGCATTATACATCAGAAAACTGTCACATACACTTCTCAACAGAATAGGAGGGTGGAAAGCAAGCACATACATCTAGTTGAAATAGCCAGGAGTATTAGAGTGCATGCTGGGTTATGAATAAAATTTTGGGGAGAATGTATTCTTGCTGCAACATATGTGATTAACATATTGCCTACTGAGGTGCTCAATTGGAAATCACATTATAAGGTGCTATTCAATAAACCATCTACCTATGATGAGCTCAGAGTTATTGGATGGTTATGTTATGCTTCCATACAACAACCAGGAAGAGACAAGATGGGTGCTAGAGCAAGGAGATGCATCTTACCGAGTTATCCTCATGGCCAAAAGGCTTATAAAGTTTGGGATTTGGACTCCAAGATCACTTTTATAAGGAGAGATGTCACATTTCAAGAGAAAACTTTTCCCTATAAGTAAAAAAATCAGCCTTTTGACTCACCTGTAACCGATCCAGATCCTAACCTACCCTTAGTTATTCCTGCCTTGGGTTCTAGTGACTTTCCCTTATTTGATGGATCTCTTGGGAACAAAGAAGGATCATACACACCCATGCAACTACAAAATTATTTTTCAGACTCTATGAGTCATACATTACCTGGATCACATTTATCATCGCCTCAAAATATTGTCCAAATTCTTCAACAAAATGAACCTTCCTAAGATTCAGGTGCATCACCTGGATTCCTTGATAACCATGATAATTTTCCATCCTTAAGAAGATCCACCAGAATACCTATTAAACCAAGACACCTTGAGAACTTTGTCTGTCAACCATCGAATAGAAATTCATCCTTGTCCCAAACCTTTTTAGCCACATGCTTTGACCAAACACAAATCATAGAACCCAACTGTGTGACATCTTTTGCATTGATGGCTAATATTTATGAACCATCTCATTATCTGCAAGCTGCAAAGGAAAGCCATTGGGTGGAGGCAATGCAGAGATGGAGATACATGCCTTAGAAGATAATGGCACTTGGCTAATGACAAATTTGCCAAAAGAAAAGAAAGCCATTGGAAGCAGATGGGTTTATAAAATTAAATATAAACCGGATGGATCAGTAGAGAGGTTCAAGGCAAGGCAGGTGGCTAAAGGCTATAATCAGATCAAAAGCAAAGATAATGGCACTTGGCTAATGACATTTTGCCAGAAGAAAAGAAAGCCATTGAATTTTGGCTATATTCTTGAATTCTTCCATATTATTGACTATTTGAAAAAAATTGCAAATTTATAGGGTATTTTTGTACCTTGCAAAGGCTCTGAAGCGGTTAATTTTATATATATCTTAAATTTCATTTAATTATTAACTTACCTAGCGCGGGCAGCGTTTGATGCGGGTTTTATCCAAGATTTTGTCCCGTTGTCGCGGGTGCGGACCAGCTAAACCTGCTTAACGGGTTAAGTCAATTGACAAGCAGGAAGAGGAAAAATTGGGGGACTCATGGGAGAATTATATATGGTTTAAAATATATTGAATTGCAAAGCCCACGTCCGGATGTTGTGCCCAAACCCGTACGGAATTGCGGAGACAGGCTACCTACTAGTACCCATAAACCTAATCAATTTTTGTTGTTGTCGCTACTGTGATTCAGATTCAACCAAAAAAAAAAAGTAGCTGATATCTATATACCTTTAAAAATTGTGTCCCAAGGCTCCTTAATGGCTCTCATTAAAGACATTTTCTTTTTTTAATCCTTTTCTTTTCTTTTAATTTTATTAATTTATTCATAAATGGTTTATTATACACTCTTACTAACTTTTGAAAAATAATTATATTTTCCTAAATTTCTATACTCAATAATAATGACCCCATTCACATCATTTGAAACCCCAATATATTTATGAAATTCATATCATCCGAATAACATATATTCATATAAAAATCAATTAATCCCTAATCGTTTATATCTATACCTATCAACGCATCTTTACAATCTCAATTTATGGATTTTTTTCGTTGAAACCGAATATTAAAAGTATATTTTATCGATATATTTTGTTAGTTTTAGAATCCTTAATGGATTTTAACATAATTAATAAATAAATTTTAATTTTCGCCTAACAATTTATAAAATGTAATTATATAAGTAATCAAACATATAAGTTAATCCAAATTTAGCATGGATAATAATTTATTACTTTTTTATGTCACTTTTTTATACTCTGTATTTCTAATCTCCTAATTAAAACATGGTGAAAATTAATTAAAAAAAATTACTTTTGATAGCAATATATATCATGATTATGACCATATATCATTTATCGTATATTATTATGGAGGACTATTATATGTGGATGAATTAGGGTTAATTACTTGCAAACTTAATATAAATTATTATCCATGCTAAATTCAAGACTCCAATGGTCACTAATTTGGACACTTTGAAGGGATATGAAACAATGGAAGAAAAAACAAATGGATAATTAACTTCGAGTCTTCTGTAAATTTCTTAAAAGTTAAAAGCCAAAAAAAATATAGAAGAATAAGAGCTCATAAAAAAACCAGGGAAGCTAGGAAAGGAAAAATTCAAAGCTCTTTTTTGCTTTTTGGAGTGGGTCAACACTCGGTACGTATATACTCTCTTTTTCGATTAATTTATTTTATATACCAACAAAATGGTTTGAAATTCATGTTTTTATTGATATAATTAAGGTAAATTCCTTTATTCTTGAATTTATAAAAAAAATATCAACAATGAAAAAATCAAAGAAGAGTTGAACAAGAAATTAAAATTAAGAATTTGGAATGGGGATCATTGATTTTTTTAAAAGGCTATCAACACAATTACTTCAAATGTATAAGAAATGTGATTTTAGCATTACTAGCTACTTTGACAAGTCTTCAAATTTTCAAGCACCAATAGCTAGAAAAAGAGGTGAAAAAATTGACCACTAACACTAAACCGATGGTGAGCCCGAATCAGTCATCATAAGCCTTGAAGATGAAGATCAAGACACTTGATAAAGAAACTCATAAATACATTGTATTAGCCGCCTCGATCCAATTCAACAATAGTCAAGTATTATTATATCTATACTTTTGCAAGATTAATCTATATTAAAAAAATAGGATTGTATAATAAAAGGTCTTAACAAGATTTCATTATTCGTTTTTTCAAAAGAAAAAAAAAACTCAAATCCACTCCATCTACACAATTAATTTTGATTCAATATTTATAATTAAATTTCATGTAAGTATAAGATATCAAACTAGGACATAAACTATACCATAATATGTCATTGACAATCAGAAATAACATTATTTCTTAAAAAATAAAACATTGAACATAAAAAAATAGGGTTTTATTTTTAAAATGCAACTTATATAACAGAGTGTTTTTTTAACAAAACACCATTTATTTTTAAAAAACCAAAAAACTTAAATAAATAATTTATTCAATTGAAGCACAAGCCTCTAATTTTCAATTAAATGTTTCAATTTTTAAAGATATTTTATGTCATAAGACTATAACCAAAATGTTTTTATTTAACCAATTTTTTAGAAAAACACAATATATAATAACTTTATTAAACAAAACAATTTCAAATTGATTATTTAATTAATAAAAATATTTTATATAATATAATCCAACTCCTTTAAAAAAAACTACAAAGACAAGGTGTTAAGAAAAAACTTACTATATACAATTCCTTTTTTTTTTAAATGTCAGTTAAATAAGGGAAATTCGATTATAGATTAAAAATTATCACTGAAAAACTTGAAATTAAAGTTGTAAAATAAAAGTTTGTGCTTCAATTGATCGAATACCTTATATTATATAAGGTGTTTTTTATATTTAAAATTTTAAAAGGTGTTTTTTTTATTAAAAAATATATTTTACAAGGTATCTTCTTGAAGAAAAAACCCATAAAAATATAAATAAATAACTTAAACCAAATTATCAAGTATATAAAACCAAGATTTACGTCCCGTGCGTAGCAAAATTTATATTTATGTCCCGTGCGTAGCACGGGTATGCCTTGGCTAGTTGCTACTGTTATTCAACCCAAACCCACACCTAATCAATTTAAGGTATAGGTCCTTTTACTTATTTTTTTTCTTATAAAAAATTACAATTAATATTATTTATTACTCCGTAGTATATGTTTTATAATTAAAAAAATAGCGGGTACCCGCGACCCGTAACGGGTACAATTGTCTTCCCAATTCCGTACCCGCTATGGGCACGGGTCGGACTTAGCAGCCCTCATGGACTTTACCTCATGTTCGTGCCCGCCCATATTAACAAGCATGCGGAACGGGCCGGACTCTACGTTTACCCGAATTTTTTTTTGAAATAGCCAAAAAAAAGAAAGTTATTAAGAAACTAGCCAAAATCTAAAAGATTTTAGGGAATTAGCCAAACTAAACAGCGACTTTACCCAAAGTTTTTTAAAAAAATATTAAAATATGTAAGTCGCTGTTTGTAACAGCGACTTACTTTTTTTTAAAAAAAAAAAATCAATTTATTGTTAAAATAAATGAAAAAAAAAATTAAGAAACAACGACTCTCCATTTTTTCAATTTTTTTTTTTACTGGAACGTGAAATCAGTGCTCCAAGTTCCCATCCATGGCAAAAAATTGGGGGAGTGAAGCCCGACATTCGCCGCAGCCCACAACGTTGCTTCCTTGGATCCTCGCGCCGCCCTCGGAGTTCAGACAATATGGCTTCGCTAACCGCCTTAAGGACGCCCTCAAAGTTTGCATTGAACGGCATCCGCTAAACCCTAATTAAGTTACTGGCTTCAATCCAATTGAAAAGCGGATGCCGGAGGACACTGCCTTCACGACGCCGGAATTGGATATGGCTTCGCTAACAGCCTTCACGGCGCCCTCGAAGTTCACACTGAACGGCATCCGCTAAACCCTAAATTACTGGCTTCGATCGAATTGAAAAGCGGATGCCGGAGGACGCTGCCTTCATGACGCCGGAATTGGATATGGCTTCGCTAACCGCCGCCCCTGGTCCAGTGCTGGCAGCCATGGGAGAACAGTATGAAGAATGAAGAAGGAAGAATTGAAGGAAGCGTCTGCCATAGCCCTACGCCCCTGTGTAATCAGTAGGTAAAAAGGGAGAGTCGCTGTTTCAAACATCGACTCTCTCAATATTTTTTTTTTAAAGATTCAATTAACAATAATTATTTATAATTAAAAAATAAATAAATAAATGTAAGTCGCTGTTTCTAACAGCGACTTACATATTTTAATATTTTTTTTTTAAACTTTGGGTAAAGTCGTTGTTTTAAACCGCGATTTTACCCTAATTTGGCTAATTCCCTAAAATCTTTTAGATTTTGGCTAGTTTCCTAATAACTTTCGATTTTTTGGCTATTTCAAAAAAAAATTCCGTTTACCCTAAGTCTACTATTTTGTCAGCAAGGTTGTTTATGGCTATGATTCCCCTCTATATCAGACTATATGCGATGATAATCATGAAAATATATGCTCATTCAGCAAAAGTCCATTTTGCCTAACCGAATTGAAAATGATTTGGTTTGAAGCTCTCCAGGTGAATCAATTATATGTTAGTTGTGAAACCAAAATTATTTGGATTGTAGTCAATCAGGGCAGTGAAAGCAATTAGTTGGCCCGGTTGATAAAACTCATTTCATTGTCTTTCTAATGTACGTACGGTTGCCTTCAAAGATCCAACAAACAGTGTCTCCTTACACTCACTCCATGGAACAAACAAGGAGCCCTATGTTATCCAAATCATTCATACATTGCGATAATATATAGATTATTCCACGCCGATTGCAAAAACAAAATAATAAAGATTAAGAATTTAAAAAATATCCTAAAAAATCAAAATGTTAAAAGTAAGGTAATATATGAACCGAGTAATTCGAACTTAACTGGAATCACCCAAAAGGAAGATCGAGTTCGTACGTTTACTGAGTAAATAGTTTGAATATTGTAAAATATGTTATGACAAAATTAGGATTTTTTTTATAAGTTGAGTAGCTCAATTTCAACGAAAACAAAAGTCCAACTTAAGCTCATTTAGTTACGTACTAAACGAGTCGAATATGTAACACATTATTAAGTTTAACGGAAATTTCGCCTGGTAACCCTGAGGTTTTGCATAATTCGCGTGGTAAACAAAGGTTTCAGATATTTCGCCTAATAACCCTAGGGTTTCGAAATTTTTTGCCTTGCGCCCACAAGTTTGACTTTGTCCAATAATTGTGTTTTAAAGTTATAGACGGGTGAGTATTGTAATATTAACAAATTTTGTGGAGGCCTTTCACAAATACTAACACTTTTAACCATTCATGAGCAATACAAACAGAAGAGATGAACAGAAGATGCGATAGATAGCAGACGAAGGGAAGGGAGACGAATTGCAGAGGCAGGGTAGACCGACGAGCAACTGGTAACTCCCGAGGGACGACGAAGACTGATGGAGGGGTGGCGGCGGCTCAGCCGGTGGCCGGACTTGGCAGTGACGGCTGATAAAGTGAGTTTTCTTCCTGCGAAAATTTTGAGTCGGTATTTCCCGAAATTTCAAAATCATATCTATCAAATTACCTCTTATTGAGTGAGATTAGTGATCTACGGTGTGAAATCCAACTCAAATCATGGTTTGAAGCTTCCAATTTCGAATTATGAATTTTAGGGTTTGGGTTTGAAAATTTTGGGGTTTTTTGTGGTAGTTGATCTAGGGTGTGAAACAATTGGCTTCGATCTTAGGATTTCAGTATGCAGACAAAGGAGTGATTTTAAATTCAAGGGGGTTAATGGTTGCAATTGTTACATTCCTTTAGAAATTATTGCAGACGCAAGAGTGATTTTAAATTCAAGGGGGTTCAAAATTTCAAATGTTGTTATATTATACAGTATAATGCAAATAGTATGTACGTGTCAACTGATTTTTTGTTTCTTTAATTATATTGAAGCTTGATGTGAATGTTTTTATCTACCAAATGTTATCTTTGAAAATTCATGAAATTCTAATAATAATTTAGAAATGTGTATTAATGAAATTCCATTATTTGCGTTCATGGAATTACTTGCATTCCTTGTCTTGAAAACATGTCATTCCAGTAGACAATAAATCTGCTCAGCACAGTGGAAACATAAAGCCTTGTACATTGTTGCAATAGCCATTAGCCTTGTATGGAATTACTTGCAGTGGAAACCATAAAGCCTTGTATGGAATTACTTGCATTGCTTTTCTACTTTATGGAATTAGTTGCATGTTTCTAATGGTCTAAAATGAATGGTTTGGGATAATCTAGAGGAAGATTAGTTGCATGTTTCAGCTCTTACATGATGACAGATTTACAGATTTTTTTCCATCTTACAAAATTTACAGATTTTTTTTCAGATTACAGAATTTACAGAAACTTTTTCTGATTACAGATTTTTTTTTTCAGCTTGTACATATATAGATTTACAGATTTTTTCCAAGCTTACAAAATTTACAGATTTTTTTTCAAGATTATAGAACTTACAGAATTTTTTTTCTGATTACAGATTTTTTTTTTCAGATTATAGAATGTACAGATTTTACAGTTTTTTTCAGCTTGTACATGATTACAGATTTACAGCTTCTACATGAATGGTTACAGATTTATAGCTTCTTATTACATATTTTTTTTCTAGCTTACAAGCTTTTTTCTGATCATCAACAGATTGTAAACTTCAGAATTTTCAGAATACAAAATACATGACAGAAGAGGAAATTATCTTTTGTCGATCAGAAATGATACACCAATTATCTCTGTCAGTGTCCACAAGTAGTCACTAGTTTCATGATATTACTATTTTTTTTCCAGATTTATGTTTCAATGGTGGGCTATTATTAATGTATTATTAGATAAATGTGATCCCCATTGGTATATGCTTCATATTTCATAATGTCAAGATGAATAAGATTATGGGACGGGGGTGTTTTGGATGGGGGGAATGCCATATGAAATTATGATGGTTTAGTACATCAGTCCATGATGTTTTGAACTGCACTTAACAAGATGTGGTAATTGAATAGGGGCACTAATATTCATTTTTCTTCGGTTGGATCAAGTTATACTACTAGTTCATCTTGCATTTGATGCAATCTTGAAAAAGGACAAAGCTACCAATGTATCGCAAAACTAGATCAGTATAGCCAATGAGTTAGAAGCATTTACTGTGAAGGAAGGGAAGACCAATTTTTTCTATGTTCTCTTCTTTCTTAAAGCTTGTTCTGGTGTAACAATCATATATGTTCTTATAATTAACCTATTAGCTCAATTGGTAGAGCAATGTGTCTATGCACATTGATGTGGGTTCCCACATAGGCTAAATTATTGATAATTGGTTTCTACTCAGCATCCTTGATTTCTGAAAAGGTTATTATGACAGCTTATTAATAAGAAGAAACCGATTGGATGACTATTTGAGAGTAAATGTCTTTTTGGATCAATTAGTTTTAAATAAGATATTAGCCTATGTGGGAGTCGAACCCACATCTTTGTGTGCGATACAAATCGCTCTCCCAATTGAGCTAATAGGCTACATACTTGGAAAATACCAAAATTCGGATCAATTTCCCTGCATTTATATGGAGGAATCTGATAGGAGCTTTCTTAATGGAATTCTTGATTAAAATTCAGATCAATCTTTGTTGTTTTTGGATCAGAAGTAGGCACACCAAAATACCAAACTCTCGGCATTGCATGAAAGTGTAAAGAATTTAGCAAACTGAAGAGTAAAAAGTTCAGCAGAAATAACCCCAAATTTTTCACACCCCAGATCAACTACCACAAAAAATCCCAAAATTTTCAAACCCAAACCCTAAAATTCATAATTCGAAATCGGAAGCTTCAAACCATGATTTGAGTTGGATTTCACACCTTAAATCACTAATCCCACTCAATAAGAAGTAATTTGATAGATATGATTTTGAAATTTCGGGAAATACCGACTCAAAATTTTCGCAGGAAGAAAACTCAATTTATCAGCCGTCACCGCCAAGTCCGGCCACCGGCAGAGCCGCCGCCACCCCTCCATCAGTCGTCGTCATCCCTCGGGAGTTACCAGTTGCTCGTCGGTCTACCCTGCCTCTGCAATTTGTCTCCCTTCCCTTCGTCTGCTATCTATCGCATCTTCTGTTCATCGCTTCTGTTTGTATTGCTCATGAATGGTTAAAAGTGTTAGTATTTGTGAAAGGCCTCCACAAAATTTGTTAATATTACAATACTAACCCGTCTATAACTTTAAAACACAATTATTGGACAAAGTCAAACTTGTGGGCGCGAGGCAAAAAATTTCGAAACCCTAGGGTTACCAGGCGAAATATCTTAAACCTTTGTTTACCACGCGAATTACACAAAACCTCAGGGTTACCAGGCGAAATTTCCGTAAGTTTAAATTAGAACTTGACTTTGTTCAATGTTCACCCACTTCAACATCCCTAATTTCATTGACAAATTTCAACTTATTTTTTGTACAGTGACAAAAAAAAAAAAAAGTGTGTAAAAAACCTTCAAATCAAAATCAAAAGGGGAGGCATCGGACATTCAGACATGGTTGTTAAACTCAGGAGTAGGAATGAAGATGAAAACAAAAAAGAAAAGGAAAAAGTAGAAACTAAAAAGGGGCCGGGGGGACGGAAATGAAGCACGTCGAAGAGAGAGGCACGCCTTCAACTTCCACAAAGGTAATCATAGTACCACAAACCCAAACACTGAACACAGTCTTCCATCCATTCACCGACTCCCACCCCAACCCATCCAACGAGCGCCAGGCGGCGTGGTTTGGATGTGACATCAGTGCATGCTTTGTCTGCGATTTGATACACACCCGATCGGAGAATGTTTAGTATACCATGGTGGTAGTAGACCACCCTACCTTTTTAATTAATGTAAAAGTAAAAAGTAAAATATTAGTAGTTATTAGTAAAAGTAAAAGGTAAAACACTAATTACAGTTAGTTTTTATTTTTGGTTTACAAGGCGGATGGTTTATTCTTATATTAATTGTTATTATAATTTGTTTGTAAAAAATGTGCTATTAATTATCATCTTCTAAGTTTATATATATTGGACATTTTAGGATGAATACAATTCAAATGTTAAATAACAGACTCATGTAGTCACGGATCATATCATTCGTGGATGATACCAGTATCAACCAACTTAATTAGGCCCATTTCACACTGAATAATAATCAATGTAAGAAGTAGCGTCCCATAAGGGATAAGGTCCGATGGGATTTGAATTTTTTTTAATCATGAAAAATACATAGGACGGGATGCGGGATTACCCCAATCCCGTCCAGTCCCATGCCCACCCCTAAATTATATTATACGTAGTAATCCAACCTTTTAGAGGGTGTGAGATAAATATCATCACCTTTACTTTGTTAAAAAAAATATCTCATACTTTTCCACATAAGTGTAAACGGTGCCATTGAACAAACTTTCATCTTTGATTCCGTTAATTTTGACGGATTGCCTAACGGAATTAATGAGATCTGTCAAACGGGTCATTCAGATCGGGTTCGGGTCGGGACACTTTGGGTCCCGGGTAAAACGGGTTCCGGGTATATCTGGGTTGACTCGAACTCGGGATTGACCGGGTTTTAGGTCATTTCGGGTTTGTCAATTTTTTCTTTTTAAATTAAAAAAATCAGGATTTGATAATTTTGCGATAATTTTAAAATTCTAAAATTAAAGGCGTTGTTAATAAGTTCTAGTGTTTGTTACATACTATATCTGATCTAAAGTATTTGATTTTTATTATTTCTCGTAATTTTTAATAAAATCTAATAATATATAAATATCAAAATTTTAAATAATTTTTTAAAAATAATTTGATTAAAAATTTGATATTTTACATATTATTAAAAAAATATTTGATTTTTAGTATTTGTCGTAATTTGTAATAAAATGTAATAATATATAAAATATCAAATTTTAAAATATTTTTTTTAAAATAATTTTATGCAATTATTAATAAGCATAGAATTGTTTTAATATTTTCGGGTTTGGTCGGAAAAAAATTCCAAGTCAAAATTTCTGGGTTCGGGTCGGAAAATTACCGGGCGTTCGGGTTGGGTCGACCGGGTCGGGTTATGTTTTGACAGGTCTAAATCAATATTAAGAAATCAGCTTTAAAAAAATGGCGCCATTGAACATTAATGTCTAACGGAATTAATGGTCCGCTTACACATATATGGAAAAGTATGGGATTTTTTTTAACAAATTAAAGGTGGTGATATTTATCTCACACCCTCTGGCAGGAGATTTTCAGTCGCCTTAAATCCTATCAAATATAACCGACTAACCTAACTAATGTAGTTTGGCAAGCACGGGTCGATCCCACAGAGAGTCTATGATTGGTATGCAAATCAGAGTGCGTCAACAAGAACAAGAAATAAAAGGGGGGAATTTTGATGGTTTGAACTAACTAAGCAACAATAGTAAGCAAAACAATGAGTAAAACAGATTTAGTGAATGAATAAGAGAGAATAGCTCAGGTCAATCAATCTCAGCAATCAGGTTTGTTCATTGATCATTGATATCGAAAAGATAACTTCCTCTTGAATACTTTGTTGTAAAAAGACTAGGTCTTTTGAATCCAATTCCTTATCGAACCTAGTTAACAGGACAACCAGACCCTGAAAACCCTAATTATCAAACAACCTTGAAACTATCAAGATTCAATTCAATAATCGATTAAGCTTAAAGGAAATCAACAAAGACAATCGACACGCACAACCAGTTATTGCATCCATTGCAAATCAATTCTTTATACAAATCCCTAAATCAACCAGTTTCAGAGATTCATACTTTGCTACTCAAAAATATAGATAATTCAACCAGAAATCACCTATATCTAGCTATAGATTATCATGAAAAGGCTTCAGTTGATCAGACTAACGGAAATTCACGAAAACCCTAAACAATCAGCGCAAAGAATTGATAATATTCAAAGAGGAGTATTAAGAAATAGAAATCTCACAATGAAATATAAAACCTGAAGCTTCGATTAATTTCCCCAAGCAAAGGAGTTTAGATGTTCATAGTTGGAGAGAAATCACAAAAGTCTCCCATGGTTGCTATGTACCAATTCTTCTCCTTTGTTCGTTCCACCAAAAACAACGTTTTATGTCCCCCTCCTATTTGAAATTAAAATAAAAATAAATTAACATAACGTAACAGTTTCTTGCACAAAACTCGGGTGCACCATAGCACAACTCGGCCGAGTTTGTTCTTGCTCCACCCGAGTTATTTGTCTGCAGCAATCTTGACGTCCAGATTTCGCTGTTTTCAAGGCCGAATTTGGAAAAGTCGTAAACATGAAAGTTGTAGGTCTTCGAATCCTCTTTCCAACAAGTATAAGTACGCCTCGATCCGATAAATACAGCCTTCAAACGACTTGTTTTAGTGCAGCGTCGTCAGTTTGGACAGCTCCAATCCTTTACATGTTTAGCTCCTCTCCTCGGCTCTCGTGCTCTTCTATTCTCGTCCAATCTACCAACATTGGCTCGAGGATCAACATAATCACCGAACTTCTCACCATTGCAAAAGATATCAATTCTTTGCTCAGGAGCCACAGAAATTAGCTCCGGACTTGGTTCCTTGATAGACAAGCTCGAGACAATCTCATCGAACGAAGGAGACAACAAATCATATGGAATCTCATGCGTCGACTCATGACACTCCATGTCAGGAAGTAGTGTACTCTCCTCTTCATCGCTGAAGAAACTGTCATCATCTGCGAACATATCCTCCTCCGCCAAAACATTATCATGCTCATAGCTCAAGGGTAGGGGAGGTAGCGGAGTAAACTCGGATGAACTCAATGAGGGGGGAATAGGAAGCACACACTCACCTACATCTTCATGACTTCCTGAACTTCCCTCGGGTGTGACAAACAAGTCCTTGCCGCTCCCTTGGGTGTTTGTGGTGAGGCTCTCTATCGGGTTAGCCACCGGTTTAGACGGTAGTTCACTCGCTTCACAAGCTAGAATATCATCCCCCACTTGGACCATTCGGTCCACTCGTTCATCTAGATCAAAGACTTGCTGACACAATTGCTCATTCTCCTCGTAGGAGGCCTTGGATAGATCCTCCAAAGATGCGTCGAAGTACTCCATTGGTTGAGGTTCTAGCGCAAAGGACACTTCCTGCAAGGTCTGGTGACCCATGTAGCATATAAGATCCCAAATTCCCGCCAAACCTAACCGTGCTAGACTTCCACCGCTCATGTATATAGCACGTGTCTTTGTCTCAGCAATCATCCCATCTACAACGCAGACAACCATATCTCGCAAACTATCGTGGAAACCCCGCTCATTGCGGATGTCCACATACCTCTGCAACCTAGAGAGATATAGGTGAAAGTTTTCACCTTCGAACTGCGATAATCTCAACATGTTAAACTGTTAGTAGCATATGTGTTGTGAACCGTAAGGCAGGTTCACAACAAAAGTTAGTAACTAAATTAACACACAAGAAAAACACACAAATAACAACTTGACTCCCCGGCAACGGCGCCAAATTTGACAGAGGATTTTTAGTCGCCTTAAATCCTATCAAATATAACCGACTAACCTAACTAATGTAGTTTGGCAAGCACGGGTCGATCCCACAGAGAGTCTATGATTGGTATGCAAATCAGAGTGCGTCAACAAGAACAAGAAATAAAAGGGGGGAATTTTGATGGTTTGAACTAACTAAGCAACAATAGTAAGCAAAACAATGAGTAAAACAGATTTAGTGAATGAATAAGAGAGAATAGCTCAGGTCAATCAATCTCAGCAATCAGGTTTGTTCATTGATCATTGATATCGAAAAGATAACTTCCTCTTGAATACTTTGTTGTGAAAAGACTAGGTCTTTTGAATCCAATTCCTTATCGAACCTAGTTAACAGGACAACCAGACCCTGAAAACCCTAATTATCAAACAACCTTGAAACTATCAAGATTCAATTCAATAATCGATTAAGCTTAAAGGAAATCAACAAAGACAATCGACACGCACAACCAGTTATTGCATCCATTGCAAATCAATTCTTTATACAAATCCCTAAATCAACCAGTTTCAGAGATTCATACTTTGCTACTCAAGAATATAGATAATTCAACCAGAAATCACCTATATCTAGCTATAGATTATCATGAAAAGGCATCATTCACGAAAACCCTAAACAATCAGCGCAAAGAATTGATAATATTCAAAGAGGAGTATTAAGAAATAGAAATCTCACAATGAAATATAAAACCTGAAGCTTCGATTAATTTCCCCAAGCAAAGGAGTTTAGATGTTCATAGTTGGAGAGAAATCACAAAAGTCTCCCATGGTTGCTATGTACCAATTCTTCTCCTTTGTTCGTTCCACCAAAAACAACGTTTTATGTCCCCCTCCTATTTGAAATTAAAATTAAAATAAATTAACATAACGTAACAGTTTCTTGCACAAAACTCGGGTGCACCATAGCACAACTCGGCCGAGTTTGTTCTTGCTCCACCCGAGTTATTTGTCTGCAGCAATCTTGACGTCCAGATTTCGCTGTATTCAAGGCCGAATTTGGAAAAGTCGTAAACATGAAAGTTGTAGGTCTTCGAATCCTCTTTCCAACAAGTATAAGTACGCCTCGATCCGATAAATACAGCCTTCAAACGACTCGTTTTAGTGCAGCGTCGTCAGCTTGGACAGCTCCAATCCTTTACATGTTTAGCTCCTCTCCTCGGCTCTCGTGCTCTTCTATTCTCGTCCAATCTACCAACATTGGCTCGAGCTTAGGTTCACCTCTTTACAATCACCTGAAATCATGCACAAATCTCGTAGATTCCGACTCTAATTGAAATATAATGAAAGCATGAAAACTACTCTAAACTCATGCATTTTACCCTACCTAAACACATCTAAATGCCTATATTAACACTACCAAAATGTGCATGATCACCCTCCAAAAGGTTGGATTATTTGATTTAATTTTCCCTATTTTATTATAAAAAATAGTTATGATACTCAACCCCAATACCATCACTAAAGATGTATCTTAAAATCAATATATTAAAAACCTTAAAAAATCATCAAACACTATATATCAAACACTATAAACCATCCGCCTTGTAAATCAAGGGACCGAAATATCGATAACCGAAAGAACCGAAAAGAACAACACACAAATAATAACAAACCAACCAAACAAACTACAAACAACCAAAAATAAAAACTAACTAATTAATACCGCAATTAGTGTTTTACCTTTTACTTTTACTAATAACTAGTATTTTACTTTTTACTTTTACATTAATTAAAAAAGTATGGTGGTGGACTACCACCATGGTATACTAAACATTCTCTCACCCGATCCTTCCTCAGTCCGCCGGCTATTCCCAGAGATTCTCCCCCATCATTCACCCCACCTACTCTATACGGAGTATTTGATTTACCCCTGCACCTTCATCTCCATCAATATTTTGAGATGCTGAATTTATCTCTAAACAGACCATGATGATGTTAAGAGATGTGAAGTCACTAAATAGTCCAACGTTGAAAATGTGAACAAACATACAAGAATCAAGATAATTAGTTACTTCTTCTCTTCTTAATTGATTTTAGGATTTAGGATGAAACTCTACTCGATTTATGAACTATGATACTAAGCTCCAGTGAAGATGATATAGGGTTACGAGTCCTTTTAAAATCGTGGAAGTCATAATATCCAAATTAATTTGATTTAAACGATTGGTAATCCAAATATATATATCCGACTTAAGGTGGTGACTCTATACAATCCTACCTGCTATTTACACGTATTTGGCTTCCAATTCCAATTGTATTCTTAAAAGCTTCAAATAGTCTCACTCTTAATGATTGAATCTAGTTTGAAATATGGCCCCAACTGATAATAACTCATACTCGTGTAATTAGTCCGATTTGATACCGATTTGATCCGAACTATGTTCGAGAGTTTAACGTAGCTAATGAGACCAACGAATGATATGCTGTGACTGATCGATGAGTGGTTGAATTAAAGGTAGAAGAGAAGTGTTTGGTATAGGGCTGGAAATCACCCGTGGGTGACCGACTCACCCGACCCACCCGACCCGATTATTAGGGTGAAAACCCGAAAAAATCCGGGTGACGGATGGGTGATGGGTCGGGTGAAATGGGTGATGGGTGATATATTTTTCACCCATTACCCGACCCATCACCCGACCCATTACCCGACCCGCTTAACCACCCGTTAGCCCACCCGATTATTATAAAAAAAGAGGCTACTATATAAATAATACTACGAATAATTTAACATGACTAACATATTTCTCCTTTTCTACCTCTACTTTCTCCATTTTTCAAGTGATCTTGTTAAAAAGGTCTAAAAAAACTTGCATTATTTAACTCCATGTCTTTTTAAAATAATAAAATTTCTTTTATTTGTTTTGCATATACCGATAGAGTGTACACAATTTGGCTCTTTCCAACGACTTTGTTAGCATTTACTGTATTAATACATGACTAACAGAATCATATTTTCCCAATTTGTCATGAGACTCGTAACAATAATCCTCTTAATGCAAATTAAGATATTAAAGAAATTACCAAATCAAGATATTAAAGAAATGACGCATAAATCTGTTTTCTAAAGACATAGTTTTTCTATACCATTTTTTTTATATCGAGTCTAGTAACCGAGTTAAATTTATCTCATTCAGTTTGATATCAAACTTCTAATACTAATTTTGTAAGTTAAGGATAGGGATATAATGTATGAATAAGTATTTTATTAATTTCGTAAGATTCATACGTTGACATGGTTTATAAAATTATTGAATATAAATGATTTTTAGGTATGTCTTGTGACTTTTTTTTTAATTCCTTCACCCGATTAACCACCCGACCCACCCGGTTCACCCGACGGGTCGGGTGATGGGTGAAACATTAAACGGGTGGGTGATGGGTCGGGTGAATTTTTTTTGTGACGGGTCGGGTGAAAAAATGGGTCCATCCATCCATCACCCGACCCATTTTCACCCTAATTTGGTACAGAGGAATCTTCTACTTGGGTTTGAGTATTATGTGCAAGATTCCTCTGTTTTGAGGACTACAGTAGAGTGCAGCCTACAGAGGGGTTTGATGGCTGCTTCACTAGACTGCATTACCACCTGTCTACCTGTACTAGCTTACCTCCTTATTCAGCTTTACCCACTTTTTTTTTGGGGGTGGGGACGTGGGGTGGATAAATAACCACTTTTCAAACGTAAAGACTATATGCACTAAAGACTATATGCACTAAGTACAGCTTCTATATAAAATTAAACATGCAAGGTAGCTTCATTTCGGGTCGGCTTATTACTAACAACATTGTTGTGATGCAGGAACTCGTCCATTTCATGAGGAAAGGGAGAGGGAGAAAAGGGTGGATGGTTCTCAAAATTGATCTTGAGAAGGCATATGACCGGCTTCGTTGGGATTTCGTGATTGAAACCATGCGGGATGCTGGCTTCCCGCAGTGCTGGTTGCATTGGATTGAAGCCTGTATCTCCGCGGTTGATACGAGGGTGCTTGTTAACGGTGAAATGACCACGGAGTTCATCCCGACGAGGGGCGTCCGTCAGGGAGACCCTATTTCCCCTTACTTGTTCATCCTTTGCATCGAGAGACTTAGCCAAATGATTTTTAGAGCCGTCGAGGTTGGGGATTGGATCCCGACTAAGATCACTCGCGAGGGGCCTAATATTTCTCATGTTTTGTTCGTAGATGACATCGTTCTTGTTGCGGAAGCTTCGGTGGGGCAGCTTCGGGTGATCCAAGACATTATGGACATGTTCTGCGCGGCCTCGGGAAAACGGGTGAATAGGTCAATGTCCAAGCTCTTTATCTCCCCGAATGTGAGGGATGAGGTGGTGTCGGAGTTGACCCGGATGTGTGGCTTTGAGGTGACGAGCGATCTTGGGAGCTATCTCGGGATGCCCGTCCTCCATAGGCGCGTCAACAAGGACACGCTCGCTCCATTGATCGACAAAATCAGCAGCCGCCTAGCGAATTGGAAGGGCAAATATCTTAGTCTAGCAGGGAGAATCACTCTAACTAAGACTGCTTTATCGGCTATGCCCGTATATACGATGTCTTCGGTTGTCTTGCCTGCTAATACTTGTGAACAAATTGACAAAATTTGTAGAAGTTTTATCTGGGGAGGCAGCGAGGATAGGAGACGGATGCACCTGGTTAACTGGAATGCGGTCTGCAGCCCCAGGGAACTAGGCGGCTTGGGCGTTAGAGCCATGAGGGATCTTAACTTGGCTACGAGGGGCAAGTTGATGTGGAGATTGCTAGCAAGCAGGGAGGGGGAAGTTTGGAGCGAAATCCTTCGGGCCAAGTATACTCGGTCTGTTGCGAGTGGCTTGACGGGCACCTCCCACGTTTGGTCGAGTATGTTGCAGTGCTCGAGCGCCGTCGTCGCATCGGGGATTCGGTGGATGATCGGCGACGGGAGAAGGGTCCGGTTTTGGAGTGATTACTGGGTGGGGGAAGGGCCCTTGCAGGAGGTTGCGCGCGGCCCTTTGGACGATGTTACTAGTCGCAGATCTGTCCGATCGTATTGGAAAGATCATGATGGCTGGGATTGGGGAGCGCTACACTTGCTTCTCCCGGCTGCTGTTTTGTTGCAGCTGGCAGCTATTAGTGTGGATGAATCGGACTCGTTTGAGGATCATTTGAGTTGGCGCGAGACTGCTGATGGTAACTACTCCATCAAGTCGGCGTATGATCTAATTAGTCAGTCGCGCGAGGTGAGTTTCAATGACTCACATGTGTTTCGGAGGGTGTGGGTGTTGAAGGTGCCCGAGAGGGTCCGGTGTTTCATGTGGTTGGTCCTTTGAGGGGTCGTTCTCACGAATGAAGAAAGATGTAGGCGCCATCTTGCAGCTAGCCCGAACTGTCATGCGTGCCCGGATCAGGTGGAGACGCTCACTCACTTGTTTCGGGGCTGCTGTAAAATCGCTGGGCAGTGGCAAGCTATTGGTGGGTTGTCGCGCAGTCCAGATTTCTTTCGGAATCCCTTCGCTGCTTGGGTTCGGGAGAATTTGCTCACCTCGCAGACTTACACCGATGGTGTGGATTGGGCTAGCATGTTCGCAATGTCTCTTTGGTGGATTTGGAGGTGGCGGAATGATTGGGTTTTCAATGGGAAAGAGTGCATTATGGATCAATCGCAGTTTATTAAGGCAAAAGCGATTGAGTATGCGGTGGCCTGGAAGATTAGTGTCAACCGCAATTCCAGCGTCGAGAGGCACAACACGCACGTCAAATGGGAGAGACCGTCGGTAGGCTGGATCAAAGTCAATTCCGATGGGTTCGTGACGAGTGATGGCGGTGCTGGTGCGGGAGGGGTTCTCCGGGATGCGAAGGGCCGATGGATCTCCGGATTTGTTCGACGAATTTGGAATTGTACGGTCCCGCTTGCGGAACTTTGGGGGTTGTTTGATGGCCTAAAAATGGCGTGGGATAAAGGCTTCAAACAGGTGATTGTTGAGGCGGATTCCAAGACCGCGGTCATGCTAATTCAGAAGGGTGTTGCGCCCCATCACCCTCTATCCAGCCTGGTACTGCAGTGCCAGAGCTTGCTCCGCCGTGACTGAGAGGTCCGGTTGAGACATGTCTTCAGGGAAGCGAACTTCGTCGCCGACTCCCTTGTGGCTCTAGCCTTTTCCTTTCCCATTGGTGTTCATAGCATTTCAATTCCGCCTCTTGAGGTTGATGTTCTTGTAGATGAAGATATTAGGGGAAGGGCTACTCCCCGTCTTGTGCCTGTGTAGCCCGCTTTTTCTATTTTATGTATGAGAGGCCGACTCTCACGCTTTCCCACAAAATAAAAAATAAAATTAAACATGCGAATCTTAGATTTGTTTCACCATTTGAATGACATTTGTCCCATAATCATCACTTTCAGAAGAAAAAAAAGTAACTAACGGATTTTGGATCCGTTCAATATGTGTAATGAATTTGTGATCTGTTAACATGACTTTTTGAAAAAAAAAACAGGTTTAAAAACTTTAAAAAAAAAGAAAAAAAATATTTACACATTTGATCCGTCTGTTTTGCACTTTTTTTTCCCGAAAAAACCAAGTTTAAAATTGTTGAAAAAAAATATAAAAAAAATTACAAGAGTGGATCTTTGATCCGTTCATTGTTAAAGAAAAAAGTATTTGATTGGTTTAAAGAGGTAAACAAAAGTAGAAAATTGGATATTGGTTGAGAGAGTTAAAGAGGACACATTAGCAAAATTGTTCTAATTTAAGACCGTTTATAGAAACCTAGTGTAGGTCCCATTTCGTGTACGAAGAATATATATTAATACAATATTATAAATAATTTAGATAGATTCCAATAAATATAAATAATAATCTAAATATAAATAATTTTTCCACCAAAAAATAATATAGATTTAAACAAAATTAGTTTGAAAAATTATATAAATTCTAAATATGTTTTATTTAGATTCTTGATAATGCATATTTCATATAGACATTATAGGTATTTCTTATTGCATTTAGATAGGTGTTTTGCATATGCTTTAGTCTAGTTTCATATCTTGCTTGTGAAGTATTCGAGTTCGGAATCTACACCTTTTTTATTGTTTATTCTGCAGAGTTACATTTCAATCTTGGAAGGGATCTTGGAAGAGCTTAAGAGACATGATTTGGAGCATATGATGGCTGAGGAAGAGACTACGGATGAGTAAGGAAGCACAACATTGAAGAAAGAAGGAAAATCCGTCACTGAGTATGGCTGCGCCTGCCGTGACCCCGTTTCCAGCAATTACGATTCTATTTCCTATTATATTATTATTATAATATTAGGGTTTGCACGACTCTTTATTAGGTTTAATTGGTTGTTTCAGCCGTGTGTGGCTATTGTGTGTGAGACTATGAACACCGTTAGACCGAAGAGAGGTTTTTGACCTATGAGTTGCTAAACTCATAGTTTCGCCTGTGATTCGAAGACATGATTGTTTAGATTGTGAGGATTTGATTCTATTTAGTTATTCATATTTATATTTATCATCTTGTGCTTATTTCATATTTGTGTTCCTCTCTATGATTGATCACCATGTTAGGAATTGCATCTTAGCTATGAATTCGTTGTTGTGTTCTTGATAGAAAACGAAGGTATTGAAGTAGTGATATTTCTTTCTCTTTGTAGTGGATGATTTCGATTGATCTATGTTGGTAGATGTCGATTAAGGTTGATGTGGTTTGCGCCTATTTGTCTTTAATTGCGTTGAGTCAATATGTCAATTGTTCTAATTACTTGAATCTTTAATGCTATTCTTTTGTGATATTGAATAAGATGATTGTATTCATGCTGATCCTTCAACTTTAGTCAAGTAGACATATGTTTGTGAATAATTAATGAATCAATCCTAGGACCATGAATCTCAACCATTGTTAGAGAATTACAGGTGAAATATTTTCTCTACCTTATTATCAATTCGCTTTGCAATCATAAAGTTAGTTACTTTACTTCCTTATTATTTGTCATAAATCATTGTTTTGTCATAAGAGTCTTTGTTGAGAGTTATTGAGTAGTGAATCGCTTCTCCCTGTGTGTTCGACTCCGGACTTCATTGCTATAATAGTAGTTGTTTGGTTTATCAAGTTATTGATTTGCTAATCTATTGGTTTTTTGCTTTGAACTTGGATTTTATTACTATTTGGCAAAGGGTGAAAGTGCCAACGTTGTTCGTCCCGCACCAAATTCTTGGCGCCGTTGCCGGAGAGAAGCAAGGAGTTTGCTTTTCTTTCTCTCTTTCATTGATTCTTTCTTTTTCTTTTTGTTTCCATTTTTTCTTTGAGTCTTTTGTGTCCTTGTATATGGTTCAAACTAGATCTTCTAATTCATTGCCTTTGTCTTTTGATTATGAGATTGAAAGATCTCTTAAGTTGAAAAGGAGGCTCGAGTTTGACATAAACAAGGAGATGGGAGACGAAGTTGATAATCCACCAAGAAGGACCCTGAGAAACCTAAAGGAACCTAATTTGAGTGCTCAACCACTTGCAATTAGACTTCCTAATCTCCCCGAGGGTTCAAGATTTGAGTACAAGTCGAATTGGTCTACTATTTTACCCTATTTTCATGGATTGCTCGGGGAGGAACCAAACACGCACCTTGCTACCTTTGTGAGTGTGTGTGATAGACTTAGACCCCAAGGCCTTACCATTGACCAATTGATGTTGAGAGTGTTCCCTTTTACTTTGAAAGATTCTGCAAGCGATTGACTTTATTACCTACCCCCATAAAGCATTACTACTTGGGTTGAATTGAAGAAAGCTTTCCTGCAAAAAGTACTTTCCTGTGACTCGCCTCAACAAACTCAAGAAGGAGCTATCTAGTATTGAACAATCACCTACGAAGAGTCTTTATGAGTATGTTGATCGGTTCAAGAAGCTTAAGGGTATTTTTCCACAACATGGTATACCCGAGGATGATCTAGTGCATGCTATATTATTATGAGGGCTTGCTTGACACCGATAGGAGTTTCATCAATCCTAATAGTGGAGGAGATATTTTGGACACCTCATGAAGCAATGCAGATTTTTAAAGGGTTGGCTAATGCATCGCAAAAATATGGGAAACACCAAGGAGTTAGAGGAGTTCATAAGTTGGATAGTTCTAGAGATGGTCGCAAGGATGATCTAGATAGGCTCACGGAGATAGTGAACAAGATGGCTATGCAATTGAATCAATCTCAGCAGCCTAGACCTTGTGGTGTCTGTGGAGATCCAACTCATCCGAATAATAAGTGTCCTTTGATTAAAGAGGATGTCGCTGATTTGAGTGCTATGAATTATGGACCTCGCCGTAACTTTGGTAACAATGGTTACAATCAGGGCTACAATTCAAATTATCGTGGATTCAACGATAGAGGTCAGCAACAACAAGTTCCTTATCAAAGAGGACAATTTGAGAACCGTCAAAGAAACACTCAACAAGAGGATAGAGATGATACATTGAGGTTATTGTTGGACAAGATGAGTGTTCAAGAGAAGTTGTTGAGTCAAATGGCTAAGGAGATTGGAGAATTGAAAGCAAAAGATTCGGGGAAGTTGCCATCACAAGTGGTAGTTAATCTGAAGGAGAATATATAATGTCATGATCCTTAGAGGAGGTAAACAAGTGAATGTGACCACTAGGAATGTTGAGGAGAGGCCTAAGGAGATGATTGATGTGGGAGAGGAAGATAACAAAGATTTGGATTTCCTTCACCACGGCGCCCGCTGCCCCTTCAAGTGACGGAGCCGATTTTTGACGTTGTTGAATACCCAAGGAAATCATCCAAGAAGTGATTTTTTGAGGTTCCAAGACCTACACCACCATTTCCTCATGTCTTAAGATCTGATCGTAAGTGGAAAGATGAACAAATTCTTTACGACACCTTTGTTCATTGTGAGGTAAATATTCCACTTTTCAATTAATTAAAACCGTGCCTCGCTATGCGAAGTTTTTGAAAGAATTAAGCACGATGAAACGCAAGCACTCCTCGATGGCTCCTTCAGCCCTCCTCCCTCCGTCCCGAAGGCGCTCCGCTCTCAGTCGGCCTGCCTCGGCTCCTCCCTCCGTTCTTCTTCTCCCCTCTCCGTCCCAAAGCCTCTCTATTCGTGTTCCCTCGCGGCCGCTCCAGCGCTCCTCAGTGGCTTAGTCGGCCCTCCTTCCTCCGTCCCAAAGCCTCTTTGTTTGCTCGCCAGTAAGGTGTAACCGTTCTTATTCTTCCCTCTCTTTTCCCTGTTAGATCTAGATATTTTGTTCTATGTATATTTTGATTATTTTCAGAAATTAATGTCGATTTTAGTCTGATTTGGAGAAATTATAAACATCCAATACTAAGATTTGAGATATTTTTCAGATCTAGGGTTAGAGAAATCTAGGGTTAGAAAATTTTTAATGTAATTGGTTGCTGTAATGTAACTGTATTGTATTGTATTGTATCAGCGACAATGTAACCCAAAAAAAAAATGGGGCTGCAGGATAATACGGTCCAAATGGTCTTTTCGGTCCATGGATTGGAAAATCCGGGACCATATTAATCGGTCCCGGTCCGATCAGCGGTTCATTTTCTCGAAAAATTCCGGTCCGGTCTGATCCAGGCCAGTAGCCCAACCCTACAACCTATAAAAAAAGGGGTATTGGAATCCGGAGTGAAATCCCATGTCCTTAAATTTGCCTCCCCTTCTGTTCACCAACCCTCTCTCCTCACAATTCTTAACTAAAAAAATAAAATAATAATGCCCCTAATGGGGTGGCTCAATGGTAAGGAGCAAGGGGGTCAATGAGAGGTTCCGGGTTTGATCCTTGCCTCAGCCATTTCTCTTGGTGAAATAATAAGAGTCTAGTCGGTCGACGCAAGCCAGTTTACTTGGCGCATGACTCTTGCCGGCTGGATCAATGTACTCGGAGTGGATTTACCACCAAAGGTGGGTTACCCTCGTTAACAATAAATAAATAGATTTATTTTTAAAAAGAGTTTTTGTTATACACCCAAAATCGTGAATAAAATTTCAGCCATAAAAGGCTAAAACGTCCCAATTGGACCATAAATATTGCAAGGAAAGCCCAAAACCTAAAACACTGCCCATCAGCCCATCGGATTACATAAATGCAAATTTGCCAAAAGTAAACCCTTCAAATTGCAATTTTAACACGATTTTTCTATCAAACTATTTTTTTTATTAAATTTGATGTGAAGATTAAAATAATTTATTTAATTTTTTTAAATAAAATTTCTCAAACAATCACAAAAATAATAGGTTTTGTAAAGATTTAAGATATGAGGTTGAAAATTAATATAAATATTTTGATGATAAGATTTTATTGTTCAATAGATAACTGATTAATAATAAAATCTTATAATTAGATTTAATAACCTAAAATAATCAATCTTAATGAATAAAGATAAAATAATTTAAGGTACAATATTTATAAAATAACTTTTGGTAAAATGATAGATTTTGTAACCATTTAAGATATGAGATGAACACATAGAATGGCATGTGGATAAAATAAATAAGACCATTGTCTAATGTGAATTAAACATATTAGATTATCATTAATTGACTTGTTAAAAAATCAGGTTAGATTACATCAGATGAGACTTTAAGTCTCTACTTTAGTATATTATATAGATAGATAGATATATAGATAAATGTTCTAAAGACATATGTTAAGAAATTTCATTGTGAAAGATTCTTTATCAAATATATAGGATCGATTCTAAAAATGCAATTTTAAGACGTAATTTGATAGTGGTTGAATTCTTTTTGCTCAAGTATACGAAATACAAATAAAATGTAAAACGTTATAAAAGATTTCTGAACATACAAATGAGGTAATACATGCAGATATTCAAAATTGTTAAAATTATAATTTCAAAATAATGCAATAAAAAATCAAATCACCATAGTTAATAAAATTCTCAATGTACAAATCTACTTATGGGCGTTTGTTTTTAGATGAGAGAATGTGTGAACAAATTGATCAGATGATCAATATATATACTGCACTAGCAGTGATCAAGGCAAAATAAAGGAAGAAAGATGCAAAATCAGTGAAGCTCAGTCACTGTTTCATTGATATGCAAAATGGCAAATGTGCAGAGGCGGCCAGATGACCTTGCAGCTCTCACAATTACCCAAAACCCTACTAGGAAACATAGAGAGAGGCCAGCATATATAGCATGGAATCCTCACCTATGATTGGAAGATCACAAGCAAACAAAATAGTGCAAGCTGTCCCTTATTACAACCAAATTGAAATGCAGTTGAAATGAAATGTAAACGAGGAAAGGAGGTGAGCTCAGCAAAGTGAGCTGATAGTGAGCTAGGACAGCATCTGTTATATGCATTAGGAGAGCACATAACATGTATATCAACTTCATATCCCCCCCTCAAGTTGGGCTTGTTGAGAATCCTACAAGACCCAACTTGAGAGCAAAGAATAAGTGTTGCTTTTCACCCAAAGGTTTAGTTAAAATATCTGCAAGTTGGACTCCTGTCTTCACATGTTGTGGATGAATAAAGCCAGTGATGAGATATTGGCGTATGAAGTGACAATCTATCTTCAAATGCTTGGTTCTTTCATGGAAAACAGGGTTCTCAGCTATATGGATTGCAGATCTGCTATCACAATATAGAGGTATAGGTTGTGGCACAAGGACAGACAATGCTTGCAATATGCCTTCTACCCAGATTAACTCACTTGTGGTGGTTGACATGCTTCTGTATTCCGCCTCAGCAGAGGACTTAGAGACAGTGTTTTGCTTCTTTGTTTTCCATGAAACAAGGCAATTGCCCAAGAATACACAATATCCAGTCAAGGACTTGGCACTAAATTGACAAGTGCCCCAATCTGCATCACAATAGGCTGCAAGAGATGTAGAAGAGGATGTAGGATAATAAAGGCCTACAGCCAGAGTGCCTTTCAAGTACCTTACTACATGCAAAGCAGCTTCATAGTGAGGATATCTTGGTTCAGTCATAAATTGACTAAGATGCTGAACAACATAAGTAATATCAGGTCTAGTGAGATTGAGAAACAACAATCTCCCTATCAACCTTCTGTAGATCTCAGGATCTGGCAATATTTCTCCTATATCAGTGGATAGTTTCAATCCCCTAGGAAGAGGAAAAGAAGCATGTTTGCAATCAAGCATGTTGCAGTCAGATAATATGTCAACCACATACTTCCTTTGATGAAGGTGAGTGCCTGAACCATTTCTGGAGATCTCCAAGCCCAAGAAATATCTGGCATATCCCAGATCCTTAATAGTGAATTCATGATGTAGGGCCAATTTAGTTTGCTGTATGCAGTCCTCATCATCACCGGTTAGAAGGAGATCATCAACATATACAAGAGCTGTTACAATTCTAGTTCTCACTTTCTTCACAAATAAGGAATAATCCCCAAGGCATTGTTCATATCCCAAACTCATAAGAAATCTACAAAGCTCAACATTCCATTGCCTAGAAGCTTGTTTGAGCCCATAAATAGATTTTCTAAGCTTACAAACCTGACCAGACTTTGATAAAGCATATCCTTCAGGTGGCTGCATAAAAACTTCTTCTTCTAAATGCCCATGTAGGAAGGCATTATTCACATCAAGTTGATGCAATGGCCAATTTTTGACTGTTGCCAGTGCCAACAGCAATCTAACTGTGCTAAACTTTGCAATTGGGGAAAATGTATGTTTATAATCCTTTCCCTTTATTTGATTGTATCCTTTTGCAACCAATCTGGCTTTAAATCTTTTTATAGATCCATCAGGTCTGTACTTGATTTTATATACCCATTTGCTTCCTATAGCTTTCTTTCCAGGAGGCAAATCCACCATCTCCCATGTTCTATTTGCTTCAAGAGCCTCAATTTCAGTATTCATTGCTTTCACCCAATGATCTTCTGTTACAGCATGTCTGTAGTGCACAGGTTCGTGTAAGCTTGCCATAAGAGCAAAAGATGGAACAAATGCAGGATCTTTGTCATGGGTTTTGTCAAGACAAGTAACAAGGAAGCTTTGGGATTGGGAAGAATTACTTCTTCTGTTTTGCTGGATAAAATCTTGCAGGTGTCTTGGTGGATTAATGACTCTAGATGATCTTCTCAAGGGTGGAAATTCAGTGTGATCATCTAAGAAATTGACATTGGGTTGTGTTTGTATGGGGTTATGGACATGTGTTTGGGAAGGGGGGCTATGGGAGGAAGAAGAGGAAGAAGTATCAGGCACCACTTCATCATTGAAGCTGAGTATGGGACTAGGAGTATGTGTGCTAGGAGGGGAATGGTATTGTGTTTGGGGTTCAGTATCTGTGGCAGGGTTCACAAGAGGTAAAGTATGTTGCTCCTGGCTTTGAGCCATTTGCATTGGCTCCTCTAGTTCCTTAAAAGGGAATCTTTTTTCTTGAAATGTCACATCTCTGCTGATGAATGTGACTCTAGAATCCAAGTCCCACACCTTGTAGGCCTTCTGCCCATGAGGATAGCTAAGGAATATACATCTCCTTGCCTTAGCAGACATTTTATCTTTTCCTGGTTGATTTACTGAGGCATAACATAAGCAACCAGGTACCTTCAACTCATCATATGAAGCAGGCTTTCCAAACAACACCTCATAAGGTGATTTCCATTTCAAAGTCTCAGTGGGCAGTTTGTTGATCACATAAGTTGCAGACAAAATGCATTCTCCCCAAAACTTGATTGGCAATCCTGCATGTAATCTCATACTCCTAGCAGTCTCCACAAGGTGCCTATGTTTTCTCTCTACTCTCCCATTCTGTTGGGGAGTATAAGGTACTGTTTTCTCATGAACAATTCCCTTCTCAGTAAACAATTCTTGACACTGCCTTGATGTGAATTCAGTGCCATTGTCAGTTCTTATGCACTTCACACAGCATTCAAGCTGACTGCTCACATATGCTAGAAAATCTGTCACAGTTCTGTATACCTGCATTTTATTTTTGAGCAAAAAAAGTCCAAGTAATCCAAGAGCAATCATCTAGGATAGTAAGGAAATACTGAAAACCATTATAAGTAACATTTTTATATGGTCCACATAAATCCATATAGATCAAATCAAAAGGCTTATCTGCCTTGCTTAAATTCCTCTCAAAGGGAAGTCTGTGATGCTTGCACAATGCACAAGTGTCACAATGAAAATCATTCAAGTCTGCCTGATTCATAAACTGCAAAGGTCTCATCTTTGAAACTGAACTATGTCCAAGTCTAGCATGTGTTACATCTAAATCACAGCTAGCTTTATTACAAGATTTTGAAGGCAAAATATGACACTGCTTCTTGATTCCCCAGTTCCTTTCTTGATCAACTGACAGCACTTTGTATAGCCCATGCTTCCTCTCACCAGACAGCATCACTTCCTTAGTTCCAGGGTCATGAACATAACAAGATGTACGAGTAAATACAGCTATCAGTTCATTGTCATCTAATAGCCTTCCAACTGACAGTAAGCTGTGCTTAAAATCTGGCACCAATAATATGTCATTCAACCAAATAGTATCAGTTATCTGCAACTTTCCAGATTCAGTAACAATTTTCAAAGTCCCATCAGGTAAACCAATGATCACAGGTTTGCAAAGTCTGACTTTGATGTGAGGGAAAAGATCAATAGGCATCATATGATCACTAGCTCCTGTATCTACAATCCATTCATCTCTAGCTTGTAAGGACAAGTTAACTGAACTAGCATGAATAGATAGATTACCTGCAAAGTTGGCAAAAGCATTATCTGCTTGACCTTTGCCCTTCATCCTCTTCAAGACTTCCTGATAGACAGCATTCACCATAGCATTGTCAATCTGCCCTTCTGTGTTACCTGAGGTCTCTTCAAGAGGGTTATTCATCATAGCCCCATTCATAGATTCTGCCGCATTAGCTGAACTCTTGCCAACAGAGTTGTTTCTTTGGATTTCCTTCAACTCCTTGAACCAGTCAGGTACCCCATGTAGTTTAAAACACTGCTCAGAAGTGTGCCCTTTCCATCCACAGTGACTGCATTTGGAAGCTAGCTTGATCCTTTTCAGTTCCTTCCAATCCTTCTTCTGATTCTGTGCACCAAAAGATGCATTGCTCTGTGAATAAGCTCCAGCTCCTTGACCACTGTAAGATTGATTTCCCTGTGCAGAAAAATTCCCAGAAAGATGACTTTTCTTAGCTGCAAAAGCACTTGCATCCGTCATGCCACTAGCGATTCCTCCTGATGCCTCAGACCCCATGTCAACTTGCTGTAGTATGTAGTATCCTTTGCCAACTGTGGGCAAGGGATCCATTGCTAGAATTGAGTTTCTGGCCCCATCATAGCTGTCATTCAAACTGGCCAGTAACTGCATAAGTCTGTTTCTATCCTCCATCTCACTCAACTGCTTGGCCAAATTGCATCCACAATTCTTCATAGCTCCACATGAGCATTCTGGCCTCTTTTCCAATACTTGAAGCTCATCCCAGTGCTTCTTAAGAGTGTTAAATAAATCTGTAAGACTCATACTTCCTTGCCTTACATTGTTCAGTTTCCTTTTAATGTGAAAAATCAAAGGGGCATTGATCTGGCTGTACATCTCCACTATATCATCCCAGAGTTGCTTAGTAGACTCAACATACATCAAGCTCTCAGCAATATTCTTTTTAACAGAATTTAAAATCCAACATCTCACCATATAGTCTGCCCTTATCCACCTTTGAAGGTTCATACCTTCTTCAACAGGTTTCACAACACTCCCAGTAATAAAACCAAGTTTGCATTTGGCCCCTAAGGCCATCATAATACCTCTGCTCCATGTCATGAAATTAGTTCCATCAAAGGTCACAGCTACCAGTTGAGACCCCGGATGATCTGAGTTTGATAGAAATAAAGGATCATTCAAGTTACCTTGATTATTGACATCTCTGTCTTCATCTCCATCTCCTGTGAAGGTTCGATAATATAAAAACAATGTAATAAGAAATACTCTAGAAGGGGGGTTGAATAGAGTATGCCCGTTTTTCGCAGAAAGTCTCAAGACTTTTGGAGCTTGTACCAAAACCTTTGAGATTAAACCTGAATCACAAAATTAGACAATCGAACCAAGTGCGGAAATAAGGTAAAGCAAATAAGTAAAGAACACGAGTAATTGTTTACGAGGTTCAGCACAACTTGGCCTACGTCCCCGCCTAGGGTTCTTCCACAACCCTAGGATTCAAAGGCTTTATTGATTCGCTTAGCTTAGGATCCTAATAGCTCACCGAGAAGCCTCTCTCCTATACAATTGCAATCTAGTCAACTCACGTTCCCTTGGAGTCCTAGACCAATCTAGAAGAGCCCCACCTCTCTCGGCTATCTAGTACAATCCTCTTACTCTCACAAATCAATAGCCTAGTGCAACTTCCCGAGTTATAAACTCTCGAGTAACACTATAAATGAATATATCCTATAAGCTCACAGTGACTCTCAAAGACTTTGAAATAAACAACAAACTCTTGAGCGCTTAGCAGAGAGACACTTTGGAAGACAGAATCGCTTGAATGAATGAAAGCTCGTGTGATACTTGTTATCTCTGTCTTCTTCTTTCTTTCCTTTATATAAGAGTGGAATGGCGCCTGAGGATCTTCACCAACGGCTCTATGAATCAGGCTTGATCTTCAATCTTCTATATATGGACACTTCGAAGCCATGATCCGTTTTGAATAGGATTTCCTCATATGCACCAAAGGAAAGATATAATCTCGAATATACTTCCTGAAAAGGTTAGTCACATACACACACACACACACACACACACACACACACACACACACACACACACACACACACACACACACACACACACATATATATAATATAACGGAAGTATATAATAAGATAAAATAATAATGGACAAATAATATAGGTTTTGTATTTCATCAACTGTTAATGCTCCAAGGCTTTTGACACAAACATCCCGTCAAAGCCTTTGAAACATTTATTCCATTTTCCATCAAGGGAGGGAGTTATCAATCTCCCCCTTGATGAAAGACAAAACCTGTGCATCCCTGCAACTTAGTCAAACATAGATAATAAAATAGAAATCAGGCTAAATCAGACTAAGTACCTGCAAGGGTTAGACAAATGTTGGATCAAAAATTTTGAAGCATGTAAAAACCATCCAACCGAAAACCATAAATAAAAAACCAAGGTCTTCCAAGACCTTTAAGCATAGGTTTTCAAAGTCTAAGCACCACAGATCATCTCCCCCTTTTTGTCTTTCAACAAAGGGCAGAGGTAAAACAGTCACCAAAACAGTTACCAAGAGTTTTGAAACGTTTCCAAAAACCAGCAATGTAACAAGTTTCAGGGGTGGGATAGGGTGGGTTAAGGTTTAGGCTTAGTCATCCGGAGCATCATCAGTGAGCCTCGTCCACAGTCCTTCCAGCATCTTGGAAATCCCGCTCATCTCCGTCATAATCTCCTTCTGCAGCTCCTTAATATCCAGGCGAACCTCCTCCAAGCCCAACTCTAGGTTGTCCATGCGTTCATCGAAAGCTGGAGAAGTGGGAAAGGCTTTTGAAGAAGTGGCAAGACTCAAGGTCCCTTGGGGAGACCGAGTGATGCCAATCTTTTCAAGGCCTTTAGAGTCGAACTTACCCGTATGACGCAACTGTTCTTCATTTTTGACATCAATTCCAGAAGCTTTGAAGATAGGGGTAAAAAGGGTAGCAAAGGGAAGGGGAAAGCCTTTTCTAGCTTTTATGGCATGAGCCATGGTTCCAAGGATAGTGTTGGCCAGATCAAGATCAAGGCCATTTAGGATGCGGTAGAGCAGGACCATAGCATTGTCGGTAAGGAGTGAGCCAGAGTTAAGACGGGGTAAGAGGCATCGAACAATGATGTTAAAAATTATTTTTGCCTCAAGGGTTAGGGATGAGTGGGTGAGTTGCTTTGAGGTGCTGTTGGATGCTTCGGGTAGGAGATACTTGGCTCGGGCAAGAATGATGCAGTTCTCTTTTGAGGGGTGGATTTCAGAGGGTGGAACTGGGGTAGGTAAGCCTAGGAAATCTGCAAAATCATTGGAGTTGAGAGAGATTCTAACCCCTTTGACAACAGACTCCAAAGACCAACCATTGGTGTCGTTTTTGGCTTTTAGGTTAATGTAGAAAAGTCTGGTAAGCTGGGGGTAGTAGACAGTCTCAAGGTTAAGAAGGGTCCAGGATGGGGATTTTTTGAGGAGCTCAATGCAAGGTAACTTCAAAGCTTCAAAGAACTCAAAATCTAAAAAATCAGAACAACTAATCTTACGAGTTCGAAACTCGTCTACCCACTTACCAGCAGTCTCAGCATCTTGAAACCAAGAGGAGGGCAAGGATTGATTTACCTGGATATAGGCCGGGGGGTCTGCATTCTTTCTGCGCGCAACTGTTGGAGCAGCTCTTTTGACCGGCGCTACAAGACTCTTGACAGTGCCCTTCCTGGTGCGCTTGGGGGATGGAGGCTTGACAACAGCAGGGGCTTTCCGCTTCTTCGGAGACGGGGGAGGAGGAGGAGAAGGAGAGGGAGATTCTTCCTCCTCTTCCTCAGACCCCGAGTCCTCACCGGACCCCGCTTCATCTCCTTCAGGTTCCTCGTCTTCCTCAAATCCCTCTTGCTCTTCTTCTTCTTCCTCAGGCTCCTCCTCGGATGGAACCTCCTCGACTTCGGCTTCCTTCCGAATCCGCTCAGCTTCTTCCTCGGCCAGTTTCTTAGCAAGCTCGGCCTCCTCATCGGCCTTTTTCTTTTTCAAGGCTTCCTCCTCGGCTTCCTTGGCAGCATCTCTTTCTAGGAGGGCGTCAAGGTCATCTTCCTCCTCATCCTCGTCCGGGTCCTCAGCCAAGATCTTCCTCTTTCCTTTCTGTTTAGCACTGATCGGCTTCTTAGTAGAGCGCTTTTGAGAGCCCTTGGGAACAATGGCCGTGCTCTCAGCGATGGTGCTCTGGACGACAGTTGGGGCGATAGCTTGAGGAGCGGGTTCAGGTGTGGGAGAGGTAGCAGTGGCCTGACGTCCCTTGGGGGTGGCGCCAAGTCTTTTGGGTGTGACAGCTTTCTTGGTTTTGGGTGCCATGGAGGAAATCGGCTAGGGTTTTCTTAGAACAGATAAGAGGTTGAAGAGGGAGAAGGTGAAGGGGTTTGGATTAGTTCTGAGTGTGGGTTGTAATCGGGTACAGGATTGGGTTTAAGTAGAGGGAGTGATGGGACGGGTTTAGAGTTCCAAAGAAAGAAATCATCACATTGCTGATTTGAAAGGTTTCAAATTCAAATTTCAAATTTTCCATTAAAATCGGACTGAATAACCAAAAAATCTAGTTCCAAAAATAAAATATCTTTACCGGTTAAGAAAATCACTAAAAGGGCAATTTTTGAAATCCGATTAAAACAAATATAATTGATTAAATATCTAAAAAGATATTAACCAAAAATATATGATCCGATATATGTAATCCACCATTTAGTTCACACACCTTGAGATGGTTCTCAAGGGTCTTGACACTAAGTAGAATTTATCTTTCGTAAAGGGAAAGCTCCCCCTACGAAAGTGCATCCTTGATAAGCATCCCAATCTCTCGTCTTATGAAGGTGAACATGTCCTCTGCCAAAGGCTTAGTAAAAATGTCAGCCCATTGATAATCAGTAGAAATAAAAGATATGGACACATCACATTTTTCAACATGATCTCTAATGAAATGATGCCTTACATCAATATGTTTGGTCCTTGAATGCTGAACAGGATTCTTAGTGATGGAGATGGCACTTGTATTGTCACACTTAATTGGAATACCTTTGAGGTTAATGCCAAGATCTCGCATTTGTTGAGCTATCCAAAGGATTTGGGAGCAACAGGCTCCAGCTGCAATGTATTCGGCTTCTGCAGTGGATAGGGCAACTGAGTTTTGCTTCTTTAAGTGCCAACTGATCAAAGATGCTCCTAAGAATTGGCAACATCCTGATGTGCTCTTCCTATCCACCTTATAGCCTGCAAAATCTGCATCAGAATATCCAATTAAAGTGAAATCCTTTTGCTTTGGGTACCATAGTCCAAGTTCCTTAGTGCCATTGAGATATCGAAAGATCCTCTTCACAGCCACGAGGTGAGATTCTTTAGGATCAGCTTGAAACCTAGCACACATGCAAACACTAAACATGATGTCAGGTCTACTAGCCGTGAGATATAATAAAGATCCAATCATTCCTCGATACTCCTTTTGATTGACACTTGTTCCAGTCTTGTCTTGATCTAGAGACAATGTTGAGCTCATGGGAGTCTTGGCTGCCTTGGATTGATCCATCTTGAACTTCTTCAAGAGATCCTTAGTGTACTTGCTTTGGTTGACAAAGATCCCTTTCTTGGATTGATGAACTTGTAATCCCAAAAAGAAGTTGAGTTCACCCATCAAGCTCATCTCAAATTCACTGCACATGATGTCAGGAAATTCCTTGCACAAAGATGTGTTAGTAGCACCAAATAATATGTCATCAACATAAATTTGAATAACCAAAATGTCCTTTCCTTTGGTCTTGATAAAAAGAGTCTTGTCGATCAACCCCCTTTTAAAATCATTTTCTAAAAGATATTTAGACAAGCGCTCGTACCAAGCTCTTGGGGCTTGTTTCAAATCATAAAGCGCTTTGTCAAGTTTATAAACATGATTGGGAAATTCTAAACTCTCAAAACCTGGGGGTTGAGCCACATATACTTCTTCTTCTAGGAAACCATTAAGAAAAGCACACTTGACATCCATTTGATATAACTTTATGCTCATAAAAGATGCAAATGCTAATAAAATGCGAATGGCTTCAAGCCTGGCTACGGGAGCAAAGGTCTCCTCGTAGTCAATACCTTCTTCTTGATTGTAGCCTTGGGCAACAAGCCTTGCCTTGTTCCTCACTATCTTCCCATTCTCATCTAGCTTGTTTTGAAAGACCCATCGAGTGCCAATGACTGATTGATGCTTTGGCCTAGGCTTCAAGGTCCAGACTTTGTTTCTTTCAAATTCGTTGAGCTCACTTTGCATAGCAATGATCCAGTCTGGCTCCTGAAGTGCCTCATCTACCTTCTTTGGCTCAATAAAAGAAACAAACGCATGAAAAGCACAAAGATATTTAAGTTTAGAACGAGTTTGAACACTAGAAGTAGGGTCAGAAATGATATCCTTTAATGAGTGTGATGAGGAGTATTTGAATTTCCTTTTGTTAGTCTCAGCTCCTTGATTTGTCACACCGGTAGGATTGACTTGTGGTACATCTGACTCCGTGGTCCTGTTAGATTCAATTACAGCAGTTTCTGACGTCTCAACACTGTTGGATTGGACACCAAGGGCTTTGGACGAATCTTCAACACCTTGGGCCAATTCTTCAGTGTTGAGAATCGGTTCCTGCATGTTCCTCTTCTCTGTGTTCTTGGTGGTAGCAGCATCATCACCTCCCTCGTTCTCTTCATGGATGTTAAGATCTATATCTGCAACACTTTCACTCAAAGCACCGTCATTGCATTCATCAAAAATAACATGTATACTTTCTTCAACTACCTGGGTCCTTTTATTGAAGATTCTATAAGCTTTGCTACTCGTGGAATAGCCAAGAAATATACCTTCATCACTACGCGCATCAAATTTCCCAAGGTTATCTTTTTCATTGTTATGAACAAAACAAGTACAGCCAAAGGGTTTAAAATAAGATATAAGTGGTTTGCGGCCTTTGAAAAGTTCATAAGGAGTTTTCTTTAAGATAGAACGAATAAGACAACGATTTAAAATGTAGTTAGCTGTGTTAACAGCTTCAGCCCAATAGGTTTTAGGTAATGCATTTTCTAAAAGCATAGTCCTGGCCATATCCTCTAAGGTGCGGTTCTTGCGTTCCACAACCCCGTTTTGTTGAGGTGTCGTAGGAGCAGAAAAGTTATGGGAGATGCCATATTTAGCACAAAACAAATCAAATTGAAGTTGATCAAACTCCCTACCATGATCACTCCGAATAGACACTATGAGCTCATTTCTTAAAGTTTGCAACTCCTTACAAAGTTTTGAAAACTCAAATAAGGCCTCTGATTTTTCTTTCAAAAATGCAACCCAAGTATATCTAGAAAAATCATCAACGACAACTAGCATGTACTTTTTACCATTGGGAGATTTGACTCGCATAGGACCACATAAATCCATATGTAAAAGTTCAAGGGGTCTAGAAGAACTTATAACCTTTTTGGGTTTGAAAGAGCTACGTGTTTGTTTACCTCGTGTGCATGCATTGCACATGTCAATACCTTTGAAGTCCATCTCAGGTAGCCCTCTTACAAGCCCTTTGGACACAAGCTTTTGTAGTGTATGTGGACTCACATGACCGAGTCTCCTGTGCCAAAGCTTTGGATCGTCCGTCAAAGCCTTTAAACAGGTTAAGCTTCCTTGTGCCACTTGATCAGCATTTACGGCGTATATGTTGTTGTAACGATATGCAGTCAGAATAACTTCACCTGTATCTTCTCTGCACACTATACATCTTTTCTTGTTAAATCTGACATTGTTACCACTATCACATAATTGAGAAACACTAAGCAGATTATACTTTAAACCATTAACAAGATAGACATTTTTAATACTATGGCTGGAATCACTTCCAACACTACCAATACCAACGATGTCGCATTTCCCTTTGTCACCAAGAGTGATTGTTCCCGTGGATTGCTCTTTTAGATCATGAAAGAGAGAGCTCTTCCCACTCATATGCCTTGAACATCCACTATCAATAATCCATTTGTGTTCTTTCACCTTGGTGATCTCCTGCAAGACAAACATCAACCTTTGTGGCTAGACCAATAAGCAAATTTGGATCCATTGTTAGGGTAAACCATATTTGGTAAAATAGTGCCTTTTGGAACCCAAACTTGTGTTATCCGTTCTTTTCTCAAATGAACAGGAAATGTATTGCGAATAATATATGGATCCTTTCTTCTATAAGGGCAGGTCTCTTTTACATGTCCCTTTCTAGCACAATAGTGACATATAGGAGAGGTTCTGCTTCCTTTTGCCTTTACAAAAGTGGTAATGTGTTGCTTCTTTAAAAACTTTGGATTGTAACCAATACCACTTTTGTTTAGAGAGCTTTGTTGCTCACCCAATATCTTATCGAGAGTGCCTTTGGATTTGGTAAAACTTATGAGGGCTGTCTGTTGGTCTAGAATCTTATTATTCAGGGAGATCTTCTCGTTCTCTAAGTCATGATGCTCATTTCTTAGAGAGGAGAGATCTTGCTTAAGTTCACATTTCTCCGAGTCAAGCGTCTTGACTTTAATGTCAAGACCCGAATAAGAAGCTTCAAGACCTTTAACCCTTATAGACAGATCCTCAATAGTTCTTTCCTGGTCCACAGTTCTCTTAATAAGAATGTTAGTTTGGGCAATAAGCTTTTCTTCATTGGCAATCATATTGGAAAGGAATTCCGATAATACCTCTTTTGGACTTTCCATAAGTTCTCTTACAGTAGCTTCAAGCTTTTCATCGTGGGATTCATCTTCTGAGGCCATAAGACAAATGTTGGCCTTCTCATCGTCGGAGTCAGAGTCGGAATCACTCCAAGTGGCTACCATGGCTTTCTTCTTCCATTTGTCACCTTTCTTGGGCTGGCTCTTTGTCTTTTGAGGGCAGTCCTTCACAAGATGATCTGTTTCACCACATTCAAAACAAGACAACGGTTTAGTCTTCTTTTCATACTTGTTGTATTGAGGCTTACCTCGAAATTTTGAAGACTCTGATCCATCCTTGTTGTTGAATTGCTTCTTCATTTTGAGAATTCTAGCAAGGCCTCTTGTGATAAGAGCAAAAGGATCATCCTCATCGTCATCCTCATCTTCGGAATCAGATCCATCCTTGGGCTCATCCTTCTTAGACGTGAGTGCCAAGTTCTTAGTGCTAGCTGGAAGTTCTCCATCGTCTTCATTAAGGATCATCTCATGTGTGATCAGCTTCCCAAGAAGGTCATCAAGGGGTAGAGTGGTGAGGTCCTGGGCTTCCTCTATAGCTGTTACTTTTGGACCCCATTTCTCCTTTCGAAGGCACCTCAGTATCTTCCTCACTTTCTCAACGTTGGTAAAGCTCTTGCCGAGAGAGTCAAGGTTGTTGGTGATTTCTGTGAATCGTGTGAACATGGCCTTGATTGACTCATCAGACTTCATCTTAAAGAGCTCATACTTTCGAAGGAAGATGCTGATCTTGGTGTCTTTCACTTGGCTTGTTCCTTCATAGGTGACGAGCAACTTGTCCCAAATCTCTTTAGCTGACCTACAAGATGAAATACGGTTAAACTCATCAGTGCTAAGACCACAATAAAGTAAGTTAATAGCCCTGTAGTTTTTGGAGATGGTTTCAAGATATGCTTGGTTGTATTTAGACTCCTTCTTTGCAACTTTGGTATCATTTCATCCTTCTTTCTCTGGAATCTTCGGACCATTCTCTATAATGTTCCAAAGCTCTAGATCTTGGTCTATGATGAACATCTTCATCAAAGATCTCCAGTGGACAAAGTTGTTTCCTACAAAGAGTGGCGGTCTGCTTGTGGACCTTCCCTGTGCAAATCCTCCGCTTGCTTCACCAGACATGATCGAAAACTCACAAGATTGTTAGATCTAAAACAGTGAGTAAAGCTCTGATACCAATTGAAGGTTCGATAATATAAAAACAATGTAATAAGAAATACTCTAGAAGGGGGGTTGAATAGAGTATGCCCGTTTTTCGCAGAAAGTCTCAAGACTTTTGGAGCTTGTACCAAAACCTTTGAGATTAAACCTGAATCACAAAGTTAGACAATCGAACCAAGTGCGGAAATAAGGTAAAGCAAATAAGTAAAGAACATGAGTAATTGTTTACGAGGTTCAGCACAACTTGGCCTACGTCCCCGCCTAGGGTTCTTCCACAACCCTAGGATTCAAAGGCTTTATTGATTCGCTTAGCTTAGGATCCTAATAGCTCACCGAGAAGCCTCTCTCCTATACAATTGCAATCTAGTCAACCCACGTTCTCTTGGAGTCCTAGACCAATCTAGAAGAGCCCCACCTCTCTCAGCTATCTAGTACAATCCTCTTACTCTCACAAATCAATAGCCTAGTGCAACTTCCCGAGTTATAAACTCTCGAGTAACACTATAAATGAATATATCCTATAAGCTCACAGTGACTCTCAAAGGCTTTGAAATAAACAACAAACTCTTGAGCGCTTAGCAGAGAGACACTTTGGAAGACAGAATAGCTTGAATGAATGAAAGCTCGTGTGATACTTGTTATCTCTGTCTTCTTCTTTCTTTCCTTTATATAAGAGTGGAATGGCGCCTGAGGATCTTCACCAACGGCTCTATGAATCAGGCTTGATCTTCAATCTTCTATATATGGACACTTCGAAGCCATGATCCGTTTTGAATAGGATTTCCTCATATGCACCAAAGGAAAGATATAATCTCGAATATACTTCCTGAAAAGGTTAGTCACACATATATATATATATATATAATATAACGGAAGTATATAATAAGATAAAATAATATTCGGACAAATAATATAGGTTTTGTATTTCATCAACTGTTAATGCTCCAAGGCCTTTGACACAAACATCCAGTCAAAGCCTTTGAAACATTTATTCCATTTTCCATCAAGGGAGGGAGTTATCATCCTGGATTGGGAGTGTTGTTTGGTTCAACCATCTTCTTTCTTCCTGATCTTTGTAGCGGAAATATTTAGATCGAAAGCCTAAGGCTCTGATACCATGTGAACAAATTGATCAGATGATCAATATATATACTGCACTAGCAGTGATCAAGGCAAAATAAAGGAAGAAAGATGCAAAATCAGTGAAGCTCAGTCACTGTTTCATTGATATGCAAAATGGCAAATGTGCAGAGGCGGCCAGATGACCTTGCAGCTCTCACAATTACCCAAAACCCTACTAGGAAACATAGAGAGAGGCCAGCATATATAGCATGGAATCCTCACCTATGATTGGAAGATCACAAGCAAACAAAATAGTGCAAGCTGTCCCTTATTACAACCAAATTGAAATGCAGCTGAAATGAAATGTAAATGAGGAAAGGAGGTGAGCTCAGCAAAGTGAGCTGATAGTGAGCTAGGACATCATCTGTTATATGCATTAGGAGAGCACATAACATGTATATCAACTTCATAGAATGGAAAGGAAATGAATTAAATTTCACATAGAAAATGTATATGATCATTATTTTTTGTGAGTCTAGAAGAGGGGATAGAGTGGATTATTAAAGCATCATAGGAGAAATAGTTACTCTCCCTAAAATCAGGGTATGAAATGTGGAGAAAGGTAAAAAATGTTATATGAAAAACGGGGAAAGAAAGGTATGCTTAAAATAATGACTATTGAATCTTAACTTGAATATCGATTAGATTCATTAAGGTAATCATACATTTCTCTACCAACAAAACAAACGGGCGTTAATTTCAAATGTGTTATGATAGGGTGTATGCTGTTACTTAAACATATATGCTAGGGAATATTATGCCTTTAGTTGTAAATATTGTAAATCGAGGCATGAGTTTGTAAATAAGTGGAGTCAAGGTTGTTAGAGGTTATTTTCTTCTTAAGGAAAATGGATCTCAAAAACTACTTTGGGCAACTATACTGCAGACTGAGAACTCTCTCGGTTGAAGTTGATCTTCCTCGTTACATCTTATGCCTCTTCACTCCTTTTCCTTGATCGATCAATTGGAGAGTTATAATAAGCGCAATTGTATTTCATAATAAACTCAGTTAATAATAATAAAAGGAATTCACCAACCAAACTTGTTATTTTTTTGATACGAGACAACCTCATATTCTCATCACTCTCTAATGCAAAGTTTGCACTTGAAAACATGGGCTCAATTGGGACGCACCCCCACAACATGTCTTAAAGAACAATAACGTCCTTAATAAATTGAACCTATTGGGTCAAGTTGTGTACAAGTCTACATACTCGACCAGCGCAATATGTATAAGCACAACGACATTTAATCATAAAATCCAAGTCTACATACTCGACAAGTATAATGTATATACAAGCACAATGAGATTTAATCATAAACCCAAGATCGAGGTTTATGATTAAATATCGTTGTGCTTATATATATAACAGAATATGATATTATCTATACTTAAATAACATAAAATAAATAATACTCCAAATACATATTCACACACATAATATTCATATATTCATATCCACACACATAATATTCATACTAAAGTAAAGCAATATTCATTCGTTGTATTTTTCGTTTCACTATAACTTTTACTTATTCTCCTATTACATGTGTAACATAAAAACTAAGTCCTCCTCTCGGATTGTCTTGAGCACCTCCTTGATTTTGAACCCCACTTCTTGTCGACTTCCAATGCAATGACTCTATCCCTGTGTAGGCTTTTTATTTCAGTCCATTGAAGATCTAGGTGCTCTAGGCTTGCTAGTTCTTCCATCCCCTCTGGCAATGTCTCCAACTCTTCACATCCATCTAGATTCAAATTTCCCAGTTTTGTAAGTTTTGCCAATGAAGGAATGAAGCGCAAGCTGCGGCAATAACTAAGCAATAGGCTGTTGAGATTGCAGAGGTCAACAACAGAGGCAGGCAATACCTCCACATTTGTACATGACAAATCAAGGTACTCAAGGTTTGCTAGTTTTTCCATACCCTCTGGCAATTCCTTCATATAAAAACACTCATTCAAGTCCAACTTTCTTAACTTTGTAAGTTTTGCCAATGAAGGAATGAAGCGCAATATTTTGCAAGAACTAAGCATCACACTGGTGAGATTGCACAGGTCAGAAACAGAAGCAGGTAATACCTCCACACCTGTCTGTGACAAATTAAGGTGCTCAAGGCTTGCTAGTTCTTCCATACCCTCTGGCAATTCGCCCATCAAGTGACATCCTTCTAAGTCCAACTCTCTTAACTTTTTAAGTTTTGCCAATGAAGGAATGAATTGCAAATTCATGCAGTAACAAAGCTTCAAACAAGTGAGATGACACAGGTCAGAAACAGAAGCCGGCAATACCTCCACATTCAACCATGACAAAATAAGGTGCTCAAGGCTTGCTAGTTCTCCCATACCCTCTGGCAATTCCGTCATACAAAAACACTCATTCAAGTCCAACTCTCTTAACTTTTTAAGTTTTGCCAATGAAGGAATGAACTGCAAACTTCTGCAGGAAAGCTTCAAATTTGTGAGATTGCATAGATCAGAAACAGAAGCAGGCAATACCTCGAGCTCCACTGTGTTAGTAGATGATAAATGAAGGTACTTAAGGCTTGCTAGTTGTTCCATACCCTCTGGCAATTTCCTCATGGAGTCACACCCTTTTAAGTCCAACTCTCTTAACTTTGTAAGTTTTGCCAATGAAGGAATGAAGTGCAACCATGCGCAGCCACGAAGCATCAAACTAGTGAGATTGCATAGGTTAGAAACAGAAGCAGGCAATACCTCCACTTCTATATATGACAAATCAAGAACTTTGAGGCTGATCATTTTCACAAAGAAAGAATCCGATATAGTCTTTAGTAAATAACCTCGAAGAAAAAACACTGAAATATTTGGAAAATCAGGCATCATATCTTTAATATGATCCATCCTATTAAGCAATAAAGACACCCACTTCAAATCCTTTTTTATCCATTCTTCCTTTCCAATTATCTCCTTCAAATATTTTTTCTCTATTACCATGCTAATGGAGCCCATTATTTTAATTGCTATGTCTCTCACTAAATCATGCATCTTCACAAATCTTGGATCCCATGTTCCTTCCAACAAAGATGCATTCTCCAAAACATTCAATAAAGCGTGCCCCTCATCTATGCTTTCCTTTCTACTGGTTCCATCTAATAATCCCGCTGCAATGAACTGCCTGATCAATTCCTCCCTCATCATTATGTAATTTTCAGGATATAAAGCACAGTACAAGAAACACTTTCGATGCTTTTCCTTTTTTAAGCGATCGTAGCTATACTTCAATATTCCGAATACTTTGTTTTCCACATCATGTGAACTGCTACAAGGATTTTGCAGTTCTCTCAGTGCGTCCCTCCACAGAGCTACATCAGTTTCTCCCCTCATGGATCGAGCCATTGTGACAATTCCGAGTGGTAACCCATCACATTCTTCAGCTACTAAAGCGGCGGCGACCTTCACTTCATCAGGAAGTGTTTCAAAGTTGCCAAGTTGCTTCTTGAACAAATCCCAAGATTCGTCAGTTGACAGAGGTTTCATCTGAACTGGACAACACTTCATTCTTAGACATACACCTCTGTCCCGAGTGGTTATGAGCAACTTGCATCCACGACCTTCCATCGAAACTCCAACCTCCTCCATTGTGATATCCTCCCATACATCATCAAGGATTAGTAGAGATTTCTTTCTCCTCGCTAGTGTCATCCTCAACTTGGCTGCTCTCTTTGGCTCTTCTTCATATTCCAGATAATGTCCAACTGCTTTAGCAATGTCACTCTCCAACTTATGGACACTGGTCTCTCGAGATACAGTGACATAATAAACATGTTGAAAAAGACGTTTCTGTTTCAAAATCTCATTGTTGATGTGCATTGCCAAGGTTGTTTTGCCCACTCCACCGATACCAAAGATAGCGACCCTCAATTCACCTCTTTCAAAACAACTCCAAACTTCATTCTGAACCCTTGAGAGAGTGGAACCTTCCATTTTATGTGTCACTAATTCAAGGCCTTCAGGTTTGAAATCATTAAGCAAAATTCCTCTGGGAAACTCACTCTGCTTTAAGAACTCTTCAACGCATTTCACCATCTCTTCAAGCTTATTTGACAACCGCAAACGATGATGGAAGCTGCCGACTCGTGCAACTTCTATTCCAATACTCTGAACTTATTCTTCAATATCGCTCACGTTTTTTAGCCATAAGGCCCATAAAGCAACTTCGCTCTTTATTTTCTTTCTGGCTTGAAGCTCTTCATCCTGTAATTCCTTGTGAATATCAGTTGCCTTAGCCTTTAGTTGTTCCATCAGGCCTTCTAGCTTCTCATGTAAGCGGATGTTTTTAGTTGAAGAGAAATGTATCATAGCCATCTATCAAAAGAAATTAATTAACGGTGTGAGATATCATGTAGGAACTTGCACATTCGTGATTTGATGGTTAAAAAATAAAATAAAATAAAGTAAAAAATAAAATAACTTGCGTAAATATTCCGGAATTTTCTTGCGCTCTTCGTCCTCTCGCGGTCGTGCGTCACTTTCTCGGGTTGGTTGGAGTTCTGTCTGTTGGATTCGTGGTTAGTTTCGGTTGAGGAGCAGTTCTACGGCCCTGGTTGATCGAAGTGATCGTGTTGGTGGTGTTCGTGGTCTCCGAAGATCCTTCATCTAGGTGGAGGGAACGTCGTGTGATCCACAATTCCCCAGGAGTCGTCTTTGCCCTTCGTGGATTTCTGCTTTCCGTCTTTCCGGCGGTGAGACATCGTGTCAGCTTTGCTGTCCCATGCGCTCGCTATCCACTTCTCCATGCTGGGTCTCCTTCTTCTCGCTGCTGTGTCCGCTTGTGTGCTTAGGGTCTGGGGTTTTCCGGGTTTTTTGCGTAGTTCTTTTGTTGTATTAGGTGACTGTATTCTGTTTCCTTGTTGTATTTTCTTTTGATATGTTGTATGTTTAGACGGCTTGCCGTCTGCCGACTTTGTCGGCCTCTCGAGATCCGGGCCTGTCCGGTCTCGAATTATTTCCTAATAAAAAAAAAATGTAGGAACTTGCACAAATTAATTAAATTGTAGTTATTAATTACTCAAATTAATTGAATAAATACGCACTTATATTAATACAAATATTAATTCATTACCAATGAACTGACATTTAGAAGGTAATCATCATTTAACTTGTAAAAGAAGAATGAATATATGTAAAAGAAGAATGAATATATGTAATCATTTAACAAGTACAAACTACCTCCGTCCAAAAATACTATTAACGCCCGTTTTTTAAGGAGGTAAAAACTATATAAAATATTAACTTTTTTATTAATTTTTTTAATAATTACAAACTTATTGATAATAAGTTTGTAATTATTAAAAAAAATTAATAAAAAAGTTAATATTTTATATAGTTTTTAACTTCTAAAAAAACGTGCATAAATAATAAAAACCTATATATTTTTAGACGGAGGGAGTATATAGATAATATACATACCTTCAATTGACTTCTGTATGAACCACACACTATATATCTTGATGCAGTGCAATTAGAAGAGATGTACCAAATTTAAATGGTTTTAAAAAATAGATCGAAAACTTGAGCAGACTGTAATGGTTTTAACAAATAAAAGTTGTTATATTTAGTTCTACTAATCAATACCTATGAATTCATTTGAATTCAATAACAATTGGAAAAGTTGTTATATTTATACAAAAATTAAGTTAGGAGTTTTTGTTATAATTAAATTAAATGGGATGTTTTGCTAGAATATTAACTAGATGTTTAATTTAAACACGTTAGTTTTAAGTTATATTAAAACTCATGTTATACATAAATGTAAAACTCACACTAGTTTACATTTTAAGTTCTGTTAAGCTTAAATGTTAAACTTCATGTTTCAATCAAACTTGTTAACGTTTTCGAAAATTTCAACTTAAAATTCATGTTCATCTAGTTGTATGAAATTATTTCAAAATTTTCATAAAGTTTAAGGATAGCTAAAATTAAAATTGTTTTAAATAGTGTATATATATATATATATATATATATATATATATATATATATATATATATATATATATATATATATATATATATATATATATATATATAGTATGTTGGGGTGCCTATGAGTTGTGTTCTCTGTGACTCCTTTTGTGAATCGCTGCACCACCTGCTTATGGACTGCCCGTTCACAAAAGAGGTTCTTTCCCTTATTCCACAATACAAGCACAAGTTGCAAACATACAATTTCAATACTAAAAAACCAAACGTGGTGCTTAATGACATCCACTTACACTATTCTACTACTGTTTCGTATGATCTTTTCTACTCTTGGTGGGCTATTTGGTTCTTTAGGAATCAAGTGGCATTTGGACATATGCAGAACGTCAATGTAAATCAAATCCGCATTCATATCAACACTACCAAACATAGCTGGTTTGATGCCTCACGGTACGACCTTACAACTCAATCATTTCAGGAAAAACATACTGGTATGCCTGGGAACAGGCGGACATCTGCTATGGCAGGTTCGGGTCAAAGGTTGAAAGCACGTTGGGATACCCCTCCAGCACAGTTTTTCAAGCTCAATTTTGATGGCTCATTCAGGCTGTCCGGAGAGGCATCATACAGTTTCATAATTAGGAATTCGGAGGCCTTGGTGGTTTCTGCCGATCCGGGCCGCTATAATAATACTTCTATTGTGTTCGCCGAAGCGTTGGCCCTTCGGAATGGGGTTTTACGTGCCCGGGAGTTGGGGATTCGCCATCTCCTTGTTGAGGGGGATAATCTGCAGATTGTCAATTCTTTACTTGATATTTGGACATGCCCTTGGAGCATTGAACTGGTTTTATCAGATATTCGTTTCATTGTTTCTGCTTTTGATTCGTTTTCCATTCATCATATTTTTAGGGAATCCAATGCTGTCGCTGATAGGGTCGCGCACCTGGTTACAACATTCCTATCGACGACGCTCTGCTTGATGATCTGGTGTTGGAGGATCTCGTCCGGAAGGACGCTCTAAGATGACACTTTCTTCGTTGGGATTGCACCGTCTTAATTCCTTTTCTTGTATTAAAAAAAATTATTTTAGAGATTTTGATATATGTTTCTTTATTGAAACAATTTTTAGAGGAACTATTGGAGATTCTCTAAGATCTCATTCTCTATGGACATTACATGGGCACTAAAAACCCATGGTTTCCCCCCATTTAATAAAAAACTATAAGATATTATTAAACTTATGTTAAAAATATGATATAAATACCACATATAATATTTCATAAATGTAAATTATAAGGTATATAAATAAAAGAAAAACTATATAAACTTAAGTAAGATATAGACAACATCGGGGATTTCATACTTCATCCCCGCGGGGGTCCCCAACGGGGACGGGGTAGGGCGGAGATCGGGGTGGGGACTACTGATAGCATGCATTTAGGTAGGCATATTAGGATGCATTTAGCATGATTTAGATGTGCATAATGCATAGTTTAAGCTAGATTTGCATTTATACTTGTGTTGTTGGTGGAATCGGAATCTACACGCTTTTATGGATTATTTCAGGTATATGTGGATCCGACTAAGAGGAGGCTCATGGATGAAGGAAGAGTGAAGAGGAGGAGGAAAAGTGAAGAGCCCGGGAGCGGAATCGAATTTAGAGAGTTTAAGTGAAGAACAAGTCTACAGAAGTTGTCGACAGACAGGCTGAACTTGTTTCGCACTTTCTGGAGGCGTCGGTGGTCCGATTGACTATTATGACCATGCGTTGGAAAGCTCTTTCCGAGATCTACAACTTTCATGTTGACATCGAGACCAAATTCAAAACGGAAAAATTACTGTGAACAGTAAAAGCCGCCCCGCGGCTCGAAGCTCTGTCGAACGATTTCGCTGATCGCCTGGCCGCCCCGCGGCCTGTGGTGGCTGCCCCGCGGCCTTCACAGAAACGCCGATTCAAGACTGGACTTTACTTAGGGTTTTTATTAAGTTATTTGGCCGACTTTCTAAAGACTATTTAAGGCTTTTCTAGTTATTATTTCAAAAACCTTATGCACATTATTCCATTGTTGAGAGCGCTGTTGAGCATGAGCAACTAAACTCTCGAGGTTTCGCCTACAGTTTGGATCTTTGATTGTTGAATTGTGAGTTTCTTAATGTAGTTCTTATTCCTATTGCAATGTTTTGACTTCTTTGTGCTTAATTGCTTGAATGTGTTTTATTCTCTCTGGCATGATCAACTAGTTAGAGTAGATTCATTCAATTGTTAGGGTTTTGTAGAATCCTCGTAGCGAACCTTAACCCAAGTGGCAATCATATCCCTTTAGGACTCGTAGGACTAATTGGATGTGTAGGAAGTTGAATACATGTTGAATATCGACTCGTAGCTTGATATTATGTGTACCTTGGTTAATTCATAATCTTAATGCTATCTCTAGGTTGAATCTTAACCGTGTTAGGGTTATTTAGAGATAAGGGTTGCTAGGACTCGTAGGACTAGTAATTTACCTAAGATCTGGACAAGGACATTGATAGGAAAAGACAAGAACTAGAGGCTGAAACAAGGATCGAATTCATCAATCGAAGTGATAAATTGTAGGTGAACCTATTGATCTCCACTGAATTCTACAATCTATTTACTTTGTTTGCTTGCTTCCGCTTTGATAAAAGGCGGACCTTTTTCACACCAAAAACCCCCCTTATTCTCTATTAGCGATTAGACTTGCATTTGAATTGATAGATTTCCCTGTGGATCGATCTCTTACTTACACACTATACTAGTCGTGAGTTTGAGTATTCTTTGGCAAGAACAACGACAGGTTTTCCTCTTGTCAAATTTGGCGCCGTTGCCGGGGAAATTCTTATCAATTTCTTGTGTTTAAATTTAATCGCTAACTTTTGTATATATTTCCATCTAACCCCGTCGTGAACCTATCTTACGGTTCACGACACCTTATTACTAATATTTCTAGATGTTGAAGTTATGGCAGTTTCAGGGAGAATATTTTCACAACTACCTCACAAGAGTGCAAAATTTATTTAACATCCGTTATTCACGGGGTTTCCGAGATAGTTTGCGAGATGTGGTGGTTTGCGTTTTTGAGGGCATGGCTCCTCAGACCCAAGAACTTGCCAGGTCCATAAACAATGGAAGCTTTGCTGGTTTAGGAGTGTCGGGATTATGGGATCTTCTCTGCTACATGGGTGACCAATCGGCGGAGGAAGAATCCTACACTTCGACGTTTCAACCAATGGAGTACTCCGACCCATCCATGGAAGAGTCAACCATTGTCTTGATGGAGCAGATAGGGCAATTACGTGAGATAGTGAATCAAACTGGGGAGGCTATGAATTAAACCGGGGAAGCTATGAATCAAAATGGGGAAGCAATTATCCGACTCTTTAAGTCATTGAAGGAGTTGATAGTTCAACAATGTCATATTCCTCAACTTGATGAAAGCCAAGATGCAAGCAATGATGAATTCTCTGATAATGAAGAAGAGCATCTAGTGGTTATCGACACGAAATCTCAGGGGACGTCCCTAGAGATTGATGATGTTTCGATGCCCCCTTCATTCGTAGAAATCATCCCCAACTCGCTTATCAAGGAGCCAAGTCTGGAACTAATTTCTGTGGTTCCCGAACAGGAAACTGGTATTTTTTGCAAATTGGGAGATTCTGGTGAATATGTCGATCCATGGAACCACTACTTCAACAAACCACCAACAGAACTGTGTTGGTGGTCTTACATACCCTCGAGGGAGAATCAAGCTCGAATGAAGGGTAAGTTGGTAATGATTTTCATTGCTGAATTTTTAATTACCAACTGTTTCATTTTCAGTGTGCATTCGAATATCGGTTGGGTACGAGAGTTTGATTTGCTTTTGAGGGCGCTGTCGATGTCCGCTTGAATCTTGAATGAGTGGATGAATAAACTGTTGAGCCAACGACCTTAACCAAAGGCGTTGCTTGGGAGGCAACCCAAGGTCATTAGATTTAGATTCTATTAATTGCATTAAGTTATTTTTTTTGTTTTGGGTTTTTGTTTGTTTTCGTGGGGTGCTAACATCGCAGGCTGAAAAGACGAGGAGAAAAGGACACAGAGGAAAGGCCGCCCCGCGGCTTGTATGGGCCGCCCCGCGGCTAGGTCGTGTCTCCAGCCGCCCCGCGGCCTAGCGTGGCCGCCCCGCGGCCTCTGACGGGACTGACAGGTTTCCCTTCCTCCATTCCCAGACCTACCAACACTGCAATTAGCATGTCAGTTTTCTCTCTTTCCTTCATATTTTGATCTTTTGTTGTTTTTAATTTATATTCATTGAGGACAATGAAAGATTTAAGTGTGGGGGAGGGATTGCATTGCATATAGATAGATTTTCCACATCATGTTTATTTATGTTTTCAAATTTATTTTTACTCATATATTGCATTTTTACTCATATATTGCATTCGCTAATATAAAAAAAAATCCAAAAATATCATGCATCTCATAAACTTCAGGTCTTATTTTTCCATCCATGCTACTTGTCCTCTATATTTATCTTATCATGTGCCTCGACTTGCTTGAAGTGTTTGAAGCTTTGAATTATTTTTATAAACTTTTTGGGAACAAGATTGATGAGAAAATTGAGCATGTATAGTCTTTGGAATTTAAGTGGTATTGAAGTTCTAACAATTTGACCCTTTAAGTTATTTTGGCCTTATTAGGACTACACATATATGTCCTCTAGTTTTTTTTTTTTTTTTGTGTGTGTGAATACTCTCCTTGATTACTTCCTCTTTAAATTGCATTTAGATATCTTTATTGAGGCTGCATTTACATGATTTTTGCATGTAACCTTAAAGTGATTGAGGCATGATTTTCTTTTAGCCATATTATACTCTACCCACCCGTACACATTATCCTTTGCTTGAAGCCAATTTGAGCCTTATAAGCCTATTTTGTTAGCTCCACAAAATCTTCCTAGCCAATTATTAGCCTAACCCATCCGGGAATTAGGAGAAGAGTTGGTGAATATCTTGATGTATAGATGGAGTTGCTTTGAGTTGAAAAGTTATGTTGGCCGGATTCATTTGTACTTCATAGAGATGGTTTATATGTGCTTATTACTTGGGACCTAAGGAGGATAAAATTCACTTAGGGGCAAAAGTCAAGAAAATAAAAAGAAGAAAAGAAAAAAAAATCATTATCAAAAGAGAAAAAAAGAAATGAATGAGTTTGTGTGGATATTGGAAAATTGTGTGCGAATTTATATTGTGAAGGAGTACATGTTATTGGAATGGTATACGAAGTGTTTTGGTGTTGGTGTTTTTCTGGTTGTTTACTAACCCTTTTTCCCGGATGTTTAGCACCACATAACCTAAATAATTTCCATACCCTATGTTCCTATCATGACCCCATTACAACCTATACAAAGACCTCATGATTTTGGTTGCATGTGAAGTCACTAGCGGTGGAGATTTAGACCACTGACGCAATTTTGTTGTAGCTAAGTTTTCAAGGATTGAATTTGAGCGTGAATGTTTAACCCTAAACACATGAGCGAGAGTGAAAATACATTTTCCTGGTGAGGTTGAATGAATATGCTTGCTTTATTCCTTGGATTGCACCTATACATGTTATGACGTTAATTGTCAATCTTCGTTTCCCTATTTTTAGCTTTTAAATGTTTTACCAAAGTTATTACATGGATTGCTTGTCTGTGGGGAGTTGATTTGATTTAGGTTTTAATTGCTTGAGGACAAGCAAAGACTTAAGTGTGGGGGAATTTGATAGCATGCATTTAGGTAGGCATATTAGGATGCATTTAGCATGATTTAGATGTGCATAATGCATAGTTTAAGCTAGATTTGCATTTATACTTGTGTTGTTGGTGGAATCGGAATCTACACGCTTTTATGGATTATTTCAGGTATATGTGGATCCGACTAAGAGGAGGCTCATGGATGAAGGAAGAGTGAAGAGGAGGAGGAAAAGTGAAGAGCCCGGGAGCGGAATCGAATTTAGAGAACCTAAGTGAAGAACAAGTCAACAGAAGTTGTCGACAGACATGCTGAACTTGTTTCGCACTTTATGGAGGCGTCGGTGGTCCGATTGACTATTATGACCATGCGTTGGAAAGCTCTTTCCGAGATCTACAACTTTCATGTTGACCTCGAGACCAAATTCAAAACGGAAAAATTACTGTGAACAGTAAAAGCCGCCCCGCGGCTCGAAGCTCTGTCGAACGATTTCGCTGATCGCCTGGCCGCCCCGCGGCCTGTGGTGGCTGCCCCGCGGCCTTCACAGAAACGCCGATTCAAGACTGGACTTTACTTAGGGTTTTTATTAAGTTATTTGGCCGACTTTCTAAAGACTATTTAAGGCTTTTCTAGTTATTATTTCAAAAACCTTATGCACATTATTCCATTGTTGAGAGCGCTGTTGAGCATGAGCAACTAAACTCTTGAGGTTTCGCCTACAGTTTGGATCTTTGATTGTTGAATTGTGAGTTTCTTAATGTAGTTCTTATTCCTATTGCAATGTTTTGACTTCTTTGTGCTTAATTGCTTGAATGTGTTTTATTCTCTCTGGCATGATCAACTAGTTAGAGTAGATTCATTCAATTGTTAGGGTTTTGTAGATTCCTCGTAGCGAACCTTAACCCAAGTGGCAATCATATCCCTTTAGGACTCGTAGGACTAATTGGATGTGTAGGAAGTTGAATACATGTTGAATATCGACTCGTAGCTTGATATTATGTGTACCTTGGTTAATTCATAATCTTAATGCTATCTCTAGGTTGAATCTTAACCGTGTTAGGGTTATTTAGAGATAAGGGTTGCTAGGACTCGTAGGACTAGTAATTTACCTAAGATCTGGACAAGGACATTGATAGGAAAAGACAAGAACTAGAGGCTGAAACAAGGATCGAATTCATCAATCGAAGTGATAAATTGTAGGTGAACCTATTGATCTCCATTGAATTCTACAATCTATTTACTTTGTTTGCTTGCTTCCGCTTTGATAAAAGGCGGACCTTTTTCACACCAAAAACCCCCCTTATTCTCTATTAGCGATTAGACTTGCATTTGAATTGATAGATTTCCTTGTGGATCGATCTCTTACTTACACACTATACTAGTCGTGAGTTTGAGTATTCTTTGGCAAGAACAACGACAGGTTTTCCTCTTGTCAACTACTATCTACGTCCCCATCCCCATCCCCGTGTAGGGAATCACTTTGCCCCCATCCCCATCCCTGTCCCCGTCACGGGGATTCCCAGCGGGAAATGGGGAGTCCCCGCCCCATTGCCATCGCTAAACACACCCCATTTATTATAGGGATAAATTGGAAATTTTCTTAATCAAAATTAAAATAGAAATAAGATTTGAAAAACAAAAGAAGTAATATGGAAAAAAAGGGGGAAGTAGATCTTACTTTCTGACATATACCCTTGATTAGCTTTGAACTAATTCCTTTCTGGTATGTACCCTCTATGCTATTACCTGTTGGCTCAACTCAACTTCTCACTAACAAAAAACTGGAATACCACAACAGATATGAAGAAAATCAAGGTATGATTTCTCACCAAAATTCTCAACAACACTCGGCTGCAATCCCCACTAAACGAGCTACTGGTTCCTTTGTGGTGGATGGCCAAACCAAACTTTCAAACCAACAAGTTACAAACAAGTTTTTTTATCAACCATCATGCAACAAACACAATGTCTAACCTCCAGGATTGCACCTATCAGCCCTCTAAAGATGAAGATCAAAGAAGAGACAGAAGGGAGACTGCAATCATTTTGGCAAGTGAAACCTATCCAGGTAAAAGGTCTTCTCTCTACAATTATCAATTTATTAAAATTGGTATGTGCAATCAAGCTAATTAACCAGAACAGAACAGACTTAGAATCTTGCATGACAAGCTATGTAGCATAGTTGATAATATATGATTAGAGCCGGCTATTGGAACGTCAGAGGCTCCAAAATGCCTCTTCTGTGGCAAGAAATCAACCATATTTGTTATAAAAACAAACTTGATATTTTGGCCTTAACCGAAACAAAATCAGGTGAACCCCCTACTGACCAGCAGATCTATACTTCCGGATTCAACAAAGCCTTAAGTATTCCCTCCTCTGGTGCCAAAGGTGGCATTTGGATCCTCTTCAGAAAACATAAAATTCTTGACAGCTCAGTAATTCTTTAAAAACATCAAAGATTCAGTATGATAAAAATTACCATAGAACAAATTGATTAAGCCATTATATTTGTTTATGCCCCTTCAATAGAACAGGAAAAAGATTCCTTCTGGTTTGAGATCATCACCTCTGTTAACAAACATATGCTCCTTGTTCTAATCATAGGTGATTTTAATGACATAGAAGATGGCACAGAAAAGATTGGTGGTTGCTCACCATCCTTAGCCAGGTTTCATAGAATCAGAGAAATAAAAGAAGAACTTAATCTCTAGACAACCCCTTTTATTGGTTCCTTCTTCACTTGGAGAAAAAGCACTAAAAACATCACAAACAATACTTTTGAACGCCTTGATAGAATCCTAGCCCACCATGATCTGATGTCACACTTCAAGAATCTTAAAGTTCAACACCTTCCCTTCTATTCCTCAGACCACTGCCCTATCACCCTGCAGTTAGGCTCCTCTGAATGCCTCAAAGGTACACCCTTTCGATTTGAAATGGCTTGGACCACTAACCCCTCTTTAGAGTCCATAGTTACTAAGGTCGGGAACAACAAGCTGCTTGTTCCTTTGGGTACTCTTTCATGCAAAAACAGAAACTGCTTAAGAAGAACATAAAAGACCGGTGCAAAAAAAAAAAGTAGGAACAACATCCAGAAACAGCTTAAAGTGGTTGAAGACAACATCCAAAAGCTTCGGCTTCAACTCCCATGGGGCACCCTTACTGATGATGATACAAGGAAACTTAGAAGACTTGAGAAGAAAAGAACTGCACTATTAGATTACAACCTTAAATTTTGGAAACAAAGATCCAAAATCAAACACCTTCAACTAGGAGATAGGAATACCAAATACTACCAAACTATGGTCAAAATCAAGAACTCTAGAAACTATACTGCCACATTTATCACTAAGGATGGGAGTCAGCTAACGGATGCCCAAGATATAACTAACCAAATCACCACTGAAATGTCTGAAAGATTTAAACCTCAATATAGACCCCCTATCCCGAGTGAACAGATTAAACACATCCAACCTCAAATCACTCCAAATGACAATGCCACACTCGTAATCATCCCAACCAATAAAGAAATCAAGGACACCCTCAGTAACATGGCAGAAGATAAGACACCTGGCCCAGATGGCTACCCTCCAGAGTTCTACATCAAATACTGGAAAATAATTGGAGCCTCATTATGCATATCAGTTAAAGCCTTTTTTCATTCCAGGAGCATGCGATCTCAAATTAACCAAACCTTCATTGCTCTCATCCCCAAGGTTGAGAATCCTTTAAACATTAATAATTATAGGCCTATTAGTTTGTGCAACACCATCTACAAAGTGATAACTAAAATCATAGCTAACAGACTCAAACCAATCCTAAATAAATTAATCAACCCATTTCAAGGTGCTTTTCTTGAAGGAAGATCCATCCAAGACAACACTCTTATAGCTCATGAAATCTTTCACAACTTTCATAAACAAAAAGGAAAAAGAGGCTGGATGGCTCTCAAACTAGATATGGAAAAGACTTACGACATAATCAATTGGGATTATATTAGATCTACTCTATCCAAATTTGGTTTTTCCCCTCAATGGATCAATTGGGTTATGAACTGTATCACAACGACAACCTTCTGAGTGTTAGTTAACAATCGCCCTGGTATTCAATTCAAACCAGACAGAGGTATAAGACAAGGAGACCCTCTTGAACCTTATATATTTATTTTGGCCATGGAAAATTTGGCAAGAGAACTTATCGAAGAATCAAACTATGATGATGCTTTAGTTGGTATCAAGCTAACAAAAAATGGCACTCCAATCCCCTTCCTTACCTTCGCAGATGACACAATAATCTTTGCTAGAGCTTCTCACAAATGCCTTCACAGGATTAAAAACATTCTGAATAACTTCTCAAACCTCTCTGGCCTAACCATAAATTACAACAAGATCTCCCTTCAAGTCTCAGAAAATATCAGTCTGAACCTGGCAAATTCCCTAGCTCGTGATATGAACATCCCCATATCTAAAACTGAGAAATACCTTGGGTTCCCATTAGTCAGAGGGAGGGTTAAAAATGAGATCTTTAACGAGGCCATACAAAGCTTGAAAAAACAGTTATCCAAATGGAAGGCCAACTCTCTTAGCCAGGCAGGTCGAGCGACCTTAATTCAGGCTAATCTAAGCTTCAAAACGAACTACCTGATGCAAAACTTTCTCTTTCCAAAAGGAATCTTAAACCAAATTTATCAAATCCAAAAAAAACTTCTTCTGGAATAAGCTGCACTCGGAAAAATGCACCCCTCTAATCAGATGGGACTAGATCTGTAAATCGAAAGAGCAAGGAGGACTTGGACTAAAACTGGCTGAAGAAATGAATATAAGCCTCCAAATGAAGCTTCTCTTGAAAATTTGTAATGAGCCTAACAACATTTGGATGAAAGTTATAAAAGAAAAATATCTCCATCAGGAAGGATTAATGGAAAGATGTTCTCAGAATACTTCTTGGCAATTCGGTAGACTCCTTCACCTCCGAGAAAGGTTCAAATAAGGACTTATCTGGATTGTAGGGAATGGAGAATCTATAAATGTTTGGAGTGACCCCTAGGTCCCCAACCACAATCTTTCAAGCTATCAACAACATTTGGACCCTGATCTCAAAGTTAACCAACTTTTTAATTTTAACAAAGAATGGGATGTACCCCTTCTCCATAAAATCTTCCCTAACAATGTTGTTAATCACATTACTAAAATTAGAATTCCACCCTGGAATACCCCAGACAAACTAATTTGGAAACACAACCCTGATGGTCAATTCTCAACAAGATCTGTAAGGCAAATACCTACCTACCTACCAACAACAACACAGGGAATCACAAGTGGATTTGGAAACTAAACCTCCCTCCTAGAATTAAAAATCTCCTCTGGAAAATAACATCAGACAGCCTTGCGACAAAAGACAGATTGAACAAATACTTCAATAGAGTACCAGCTAATTGCTGCTTTTGCAACAATCACAATGAAGATAGTGGCCATCTCTTTCTTCTTTGTCCCTTCACAAGAACTACGATAGCTGCCTATGAGCATTTGATAGGAAAAAACACTCCGTTGATACCCAATTACTCTCACAATATCAATGATATCCTAACCATGAATCACAGTAAAAAAGAAGTTGAAGAACTCTGTTTTATATGGAAAAAAATATGGGAATCCAGAAACGATATGATTTTTAGGAACAAAAAACCGGGAACATCTTATCACATAGCAAGTCGAGCTTTAGCGGACCTTGCTGACTAGCAATCAACAAACAAAAAAAAACAGCACCTCAAACAACTCAAAATATGAAAAAGAAACGCAGCTCCAAATGGACAAAACCGCCTAGGGCTATCTACAAAGTTAACGTAGATGGCTCACTAAAGCCCACGGGCGATTGCCAGGTGGGGGTGATTATTAGGGACCACAATGGTTCTGTGATTGATATACTTCAATCTGAAACGGCAGCCACATCTGCTATCCAAACAGAAGTTGTTGCGTTTTGTGCAGGTGTAAATCTAGCCATAGCTAGAGGTTTAAAGAGAGTCATAGTGGAAGGAGAATGTCTGGAAGTTATCAAGACCATTAATGGCAGAAGTCATGTTAGATGGGAGATCTTGAGGGAAGTGGAATTTATCAAGAATCTTAGCTCAAGCTTTTGCAACATAGAATTCAGACATTGCTACAGGGAAGCAAACAAGGCAGCTGATTTTATAGCTAAGTCTAGGGATACTTGTACGCTTTGTAATCTCCCTACTGTTAGGGATCTGTGTAACATCATCCGTGAGGATGATCATGGTGGCACCTTAATTCTGTAAGGAACACCTACTTCTTGCTTACTGCAAAAAAAAAAAGCGGGGGGGGGGGGGGGGGGGGGGGGTTGGATCTTACCCATCTTCCTCATGGTAAGTTAAAGTCCATCTTTTTGTAGAAATTTCAGTTCTCGGGAATTTCAATCCCTAAGATTTTTAGTTTCAATTTTTTGTACCAAATACATAAATTGTCAATCACTTCCTGAGTTTTTGTACTTCCCATGAAGTAAATAGCTAACCAAACGAGGCCTAAGTGTAGACAATTAATATATGCTTAATTGCGGGCAATTTTGTTAGGTATATCCGTATCTAAAATTCTCCAATTCAGATCCATGTAACATCGGGTATTTACTTAATTATTTCGATTATAAATTCACATAACCACCCCTTATAACAAACTTTCACGTAACCACCCCTTGATAAAAAACTTTCACGTAACCACCCCTTATAACAAACTGTTTGCATTTAACCACCCATCCTCCCATTTTCCCTTAAACTTCCATAATTTAACTTGAAAGTGAAAGACTAAAATGCCCCTAAATGTGTTTTTAGTAAACTACTATTATTTTCCTATTTTTATAGTCTTGTTAAATAAATCAAAAGTAGGCATAAACATATTCAAGGAAAAGAACGGACAATCTCCACCTAGATCCCTATCAAGTAGACTTAGGGATGGCAATGGGGCGGGGACTCTCCGTTCCTCGCGGGGAATCCCCGTGACGGGGACGGGGATTTTAAACGGGGATGGGGACGGGGATGTGGGGCAAAGTGATTCCCCGCGCGGGGACGGGGATGGGGACGGGGATAGTAGTCCCCACCCCGATCCCCGCCCTGCCCCGTCCCCATTGGGGACCCCCACGGGGATCCCCGTTGGGGAGTATGAAATCCCCGTTGTTGTTTATATCTTACCTAAGTTTAAATTATTTTTCTTTTATTTTTAAACTTTTACCTTATAATTTACATTTATAAGATATTATATGTAATATTTATGTTATATTTTTTACATAACTTTAATAATATCTTATAGTTTTCTATTAAATGGGGGAACCCATGAGTTTTAAATGGGGAACCCGATGGGGAAACTCGCGGGGAATGCAAACGGGGAAAAATTAGCGGGGACGGGGACCCGACGGGGATGGAGACGGGGGGCATTTTTGATCCCCGAACGGGGACGAGGACGGGGACGGGGACGGGGACGGGGACGGGGGGAATTTTCACAAACGGGGACGGGGACATGGAGGGTACTCCCCGCCCCGAACCCGCCCCGTTGCCATCCCTAAGTAGACTTATCAATCGGGTCATTCAGGTCGGGTCGGGTTTGGATTGGGTCATTTCGGATTTCGCGTAAAACGGGTCCCGTGTAGATTCGGGTTGACTTGAACTCGGGTTTTGCCCGGTGTCGGGTTTGTCAATTTCTATTTTTTAAATTAAAAAAATCACGATTTGATAATTTTACGATAATTTTAAAATGCTAAAATTATTAGAAGTTTGGGGGCATTTTTGTCTTTTACTTTCAAGTTGAATTTAATAGAAGTTTAATTTAAAGAAAAATGGGAGGATGGGTGGTTACATGCAAACAGTTTGTTATAAGGGGTGGTTAAGTGAATTTTTTTTAATAAGGGGTGATTAATTGAAAACAATGGTGAATAAAGGGTGGTTTTATGTATTTTGGCCTTTATAATATGTTATAAACTTTTATTATGAAAATATACTAGTCTAAAGCACGGATTTAATATAAAAATATTTCCTATAAAATTATAACATCAAAGGAGTTTTTAAGAATGAATATTTCTTTTTTATTAACCTTCATAAATTTTAGACAAAATCAAAACCAATTCAACATGTAAAGAATAAATATAAAAAAAAAGAGTAGAAACAAATAATAAACATAAGAAAATAGAAAATTGAATTGCCCGTCCTTAATTCAAAAAATACACAAACTACGAAAAAAAACCCAAAACCCAACCCTAAAAAAACTCTTTTGGAGCTTCTTCTGTAGACGGCCGCCGCCTCTCTACAATGTGAGTAGCTCCTCCATCTATGGCTTCACGGCCGACCTCGACCCACACACCCCAAAATTTACCAAACCCTTAACTTTTCTGCAGATGGCCGCTGCCGCCGCTGACATGCGCCGCTGCTGTCGAGCCTCCTCTGTCTACTTTCTCTGGTGCCGTCGTCTCAGTGGTTATCGATTTGTCGCCGCCTATAGTCTGTCGGTGTCCGACCCCACACCACCAATCTCTCCTCCACCATCGTTTGGTGGCTGGCCGACGCCGCCCTTTCCCCTTGCTGTTCACCGGCTTGGGTGGGTTTCAGGCCTCACCGGTTCCCAACCCTTGCACCTCCAACTCCACAAAACCTCGTCAGATCACACCTCTCCACCTTGAAACCCCAAACCTCAAAATCAAACACTCTCATCCAACCGGCATACTCAACATGCAACTCCAAATCTCAAAACAAATATGATTTTACCCCTAGAACCACAAAATTAAACATGCAACCCCAAATCTCAAAACAAAAATAACCCAAATCTAATTTTATCCCCAACCTCCAAACCCAAAATAGTCGATTGATGGTGCTCTGATTCATGACCCTTGGGTCTAGATCCGGCATCACCACCACTTTAATTCTTTGAAAAGGATTGTGCAACTTCAGATCTCAAATTTTTGAATTCGAGCCACCACATGCAACAACCCTGCTGAGCGAGCTTGCTCGTTGCCGTAGCGGGATCCAGATCTGCAATCATCACCGCTTCTCAAGCCACAAGTACGGAATCAAGAATCAACGACTCCAATTTTATGTTTAGAATCAAGGGCTTAATTTTCTATGCATTTTTAATTATAAATTTCTGTAATTATAATCTTAGATAATTGTTTTATCTTTTTGATTGGTGATCCTCTGTGGCTCTGTGTAGGGTTATCCAAGTCATCTTTAGTCGATCTACTTTTCTTACCCACTGTACAAAAAAAAATAAAAATACACAAACTACGAAGCTCTAAATTAATCCCCTTATTACTTTTATTAGGTATATTAAAGGTGGGATAGATACAAGGAGCCCTTAACCCTTTTATTATGATTATCCAATGCACGATGGAGTAAACCACACATATTTCGGCTAAAAAGTGCATATGTATTGATTAATGCACATAGATTAAATTTAATTAGACATAGATATATTTTTTAAAAGATGTTTATGATAAGATTTTATTCAATTTTGCAAGATGAGAATATATTTTTAGAAAAAAAACCCAACTTTAATATGAGAATATATATAAAAATAGGGGCGATATAACAAGTAGAAAGGCACATACCTTGTTGATTTAGCGTGCATAGGAGGTTGGATCGACTGAGTTGATCATCAGCATTACAATCTTGCTTTAATTAGCTGCTGGCCGGGGGTTTTGATTTGTACTGAATGGTCCGTTCGGGCGACCGCCACCAAATGGATCGAAACCTTTGTGAGAGAGAGAGAGGAATTGCTGTTATATAGCCACTTAGCTACTTTAAATAAATAAAAATAAAAAAATAAAGAGATATGGAGATAAAGGAGATAAGGGAATGTGGGGATGAACTAGCTAACAGCCCAACTAACACTGACCAATTCATTAATGCTTGAGCATGACCAACTTATATGTCGATCAGTCAAATATGCGTGTTTTGATTTTTTTGGGCAAGGCATGACTTTAATTTGGTTGTGTATGTGTATGCTAGATCGAGTTTCTTCATATCGAATCTTGTGTTTGAAATGTATGATTAATCATTTTTAGTTCTCATAATGCAATTAAGAACACCATAAGCTTTTCCTTTTTTTCCCCCTCCAGACAGGGAATGCGTGGACGAAATATCTACGAAACCACCCAATTAACATTGACCGATTTATTAATGCTTGGGCAAGACGAACTCATGTCAGTCAATCAACTATCCGTGTTGATTTTTTTGAGCAAGATGATAAATTTAATCTGGTTGTGTGTATGTATGTTATAGTTTCTTCTTAGCGAATCATGTGTTTGAAAGTTGTTTTTGTTAGGGATTTAGTGTCAATAACGAGCGCGCAGCGGAAGAATGGAAATCACGAATAGAGAGAAATAAGACAAGATAGAACACACAAATTTAACGTGGGAAATCCGAGTACCGGGAGGAAAACCCACGAGCGGCAAGAGCCAACAAATACACTATCAAATAAAAAAGAATACAACAAACCTTGTATGGACTACAAGGGGTAATGGACAAGACTCTCTCTTTACAACAAAGTGAAATAGGATGCTTGGAAGGAGACTAATTTGTGTGTTAATGTGCCTTAAATCATTGTTGACCGGCGACGCATCTGGGGGTCCGGGGGGCTCACCCCCCGACGGTGGTATCGCTGGCGGGGGGCTAGGGGGGCTATCGTCTGTCTATTTTGGGCTTTCAGTCCATTGTCTGTTTAGGGTTTCACGAGTCTCTTCATATACTCATGAAACGCCGACCCCTTGTAAGTTGTAACCCTAATATGTTTTGCTTCCTCTAATAAGAAAACTGGTTCTCTACCCGTGGACGTAGGCAACACACCGTTACCAAACCACGTAAATCTCTGTATTGTTCTTCACTATTATCATTCTCGCTATAACAAACCGGTATCAGAGCTTTGGTTGTTGATTCCGCCGAGAATGATGTCTGGTTCTGTGTTGAAGATCGACAAGTTTACTGGAAGAAATTCTTTCAGTTTGTGACAGATCAAGATGCGGCATTTGCTGAAGCAGCAAGGTTTATGGGTACCGTTAACCGCCGACAAGAAGGGGGCAGATACAACCACCACCGAGTACGGCCTTCTGAGGAGAAAGCTCATTCGACGATTATGTTGTGTCTCGCAGATGATGTCATAACAAAAGTGTTGTTCAAGAAACTGCATGCAAGTTGTGGCTGAAGTTGGAGAGTTTGTACATGACAAAGCCTCTAACGAACAAGTTGCTTCTGAAACAACGGTTGTTCTGGCTGCGTATGCAAGAAGGTACACAACTCAGAGATCATCTTGATCAACTTAACACGGTATTACTTGAATTGCCTAATATTGATGTTAAGGTGGAGGACGAAGATGCTGCCCGGATTTTGCTGGTATCCCTACCCCCCACATACGAGAACTTCGTTCAGTCGTTCGTCGTTGGGAAGGATACCATCACGTTGGAAGAGGTTAGATCATCGCTTCACAGCAGAGAGTTGCGTCTGAAGGCAACCGCGTCGGCTACAGACAATCAGGCTTCTGGGCTTGTGGCAAACGGAGGCAAATCTGACGGTAGAAAGGGCAATAAGAAGAAGCATCGGCAAGATCCCAAATCAGGCCCTAAAACAAACGATGTCTGTAACTACTGTAAGAAGAAAGGTCACTAGAAGAATGACTGTCTGAAGAAGAAGAAGCAAAAGGAGGAGAAATCTGGATCTAGGTCTGCAGCAATAGCTGATCATGACAATACTTCCGAGGAAGATATTGTTCTGTTAGATGATGATCACATACACCGGGCTGATGTGTGGTATCTTGACTCTGGGGCGTCCTATCACATATGTCCTAAAAGGGAGTTGTTTGTAACATATAGCCGTGCTGACGTGGGCAATGTATCCATGGGGAATGATGCTCTCTGCAAGGTTGTTGGGACTGGCCCAGTCAGGTTTCGGACAGATGATGAGAAATTTTGCACATTAGAGGATGTCAAGCACATTCCATCCATGACGAAGAATTTGATATCCCTAACAGTGTTAGACGACAAGGGGTTCAGTTACACAGGTTATGGTGGAAAGCTGCGTGTGTTCAAAGGATCTGATGTGGTTCTATAGGGAGTCAAGCGGGGAAAGGGAACTTTGTACACCCTACAAGGTTCCTCAGTTATAGGTGATGCAACGACTGTTTCTACTGGGGTTCAGGAAGTTGATCTGACCAGGCTTTGGCATATGAGGTTGGCTCATATGAGTGAAAAGGAGATGCAAATTATCTCGAAAGCAGATCTTCTGGGAGGCCATAAGGCCTAGAGCCTTGAGTTTTGTGAACATTATGTTTTTGGGAAATTACATCGCAGAAAATTTCCTAAAGTAGTTCATTAGACAAAGGGCACACTAGATTACATCCATTCGGACTGCTGGGGTCCTTCACATGTTCAGTCCTTGGGCGGTCACAGGTATTTTCTGTCTCTTATTGATGATTACTCTAGGATGACTTGGGTATTCATGATGAGGCACAAAAGTGAGGCATTTAGTAAGTTCAGGGAGTGGAAGACTCTAGTAGAGAATCAGATTGGAAAGAAGGTCAAGAGGCTACGAACTGATAATGGTCTAGAATTCTATTCATCTGAGTTTGATGGGTTCTGCAAAGATGAGGGTATTGCTTGGCATCATACAGTCAGATACACACCACAACAGAATAGTATAGCAGAACGAATGAATCAGACTCTTCTAGCGAAAGCAAGGTATATGCTTTCAAATTCAGGCCTTGACAGGCGATTCTGGGCAGTAGCAGTTTCAACGGCTTGCTATCTCGTTATTCGGAGCCCACAGACAGGTATTGACTGCAAAACATCTTATGAGGTGTGTACTGGAAAGGCCGCTGACTACTCTAATCTGAGGGTTTTTGGGTGCACTGCTTATTATCATGTTGATGAGGGTAAGCTGGAGCCAAGAGCTAAGAAGAGAGTCTTCATGGGCTATGGTACTGGTGTGAAATGGTACATGATCTGGTCTAACAATAAGATTATACTTAGCAGAAGTGTTGTCTTTGATGAAAGTTCTTTGCTGAATTCTAGGAAGAAGACCATTGATGCAGTTGAGAAAGAGGCTGTTGCTGAGAAGGTGGAGTTGGACTTCACTCCATCCGAGAGTCACGTATCTGATTTGGTCACCAACCAATCATCACAGTCAGGTACTACTGAATTAGACACTATTGAGACAGAGGATATACCACTAGACACAGGAGCAGGTGGAGCGACACATCGCAATATTGGTCTAGATCGGCCAAGAAGGGCTTACATTAGACCTCCTGCGAGATATAGGTCTGATGAGTTGGTGGGATATGCCTTGCAAACCATTACGGAATGGCTCACTGGAAAGGACTTGCGGGTAGTACCCAAAGGTCCCCAGTTCGAACCCTGGATATGGCTGCTCTTGAGTTACAAATTCAAGGGATATGCCTTGCAGGTGGTCGAGGAGGTGGAGGATGATGCTCCGTCCACCTATAAGGCTTCTGTTTCTGGATATGGCACAATATCTTGCAGAAATGGGAGAAGAGATGGAGTCTCTTCAAAAAAATCAGACTTGAGAGCTTGTCAAATTGCCTACTGATAGGAAGGTGATTACTTGCAAGTGGGTCTTCAGGAAAAAGGAAGGAATGCCAGCTGCTGAGGGTGTTAAGTACAAAGCACGAGTAGTTGTAAGAGGATTCAATCAGCGAGAGATAGTAGACTAAAATGAGATATTCTCACCAGTGGTCAGACATACTTCTATCAGGGTGCTACTAGCAATGGTTACACATCAGGATTTGGAGGTTGAACAACTAGATGTGAAGACAACTTTCCTACAAGGAGAGTTGGAGGAGGAAATATACATGTCTCAGCCGGATGGTTTTCAGGTTCCTGGAAAAGAGAACCATGTTTGCAGACTGAAGAAGTCTTTGTATGGGCCGAAACAATCACCAAGGTAGTGGTATAAGTGATTTGACAGCTATACGGTGCAGTTGGGATACAATAGGAGTCCATATGATTGTTGTGTTTACCACAACATTTTGGATGATGGGTCATATATTTAACTAGTATTGTACGTGGATAATATGTTGATTGCTGCTCAGAACAAGTTAGATATCCAGAAGCTGAAGGATTGTCTTAGTGCAGAGTTTGATATGAAAGATCTGGGTGCTGCTCGAAAGATTCGGGGAGTAGAGATCTATACAGACAGGAAGCAGAGAAAAATCTTCTTATCTCAAGAAGGGTACATCAAGAAGATATTGAGCAGGTTTGGAATGTCTTCGGCTAAGTCTATAGATACTCCAATGGCGTCTAACAACAAGCTGGGAATGTAAACACTTCAGACTGAGGAGGAGAAGGAGTACATGTCTAAGGCCCCTTATGCCAGTGCAGATGGGAGTTTGATGTATTCTATGGTCTGCACTCGATCAGATCTAGCATTTGCTGTTAGTGTGGTAAGCCGCTTTATGGTTCAGCCCGGGAAGGAACACTGGCAAGTTGTGAAGAGGATCTTCGGTTCTCCCAGAGGCACTACTGATGTTGGTTTGTGCTATGGGAATGATATATAGTGCTTGGTTGCTGGGTTTTCAGACTCTGATTATGTCGGTGTGGATAGTAAGAGATCGATGACTGGCTATGTTTTCACTCTTGAGAGTTCTGTGGTGAGTTGGAAAGCAACTCTACAACCTACAATCACTTTGTCTACCATTAAGGCAGAGTACATGGCGTTGACAGAAGCTGCTAAGGAGGGAATCTAGCTTAAGGGCTTGGTCAATGATCTAGGCCTACATCAGGATCAGGCTTTAGTATATTGCGACAGCTTGAGTGCAATATGCTTAACAAAGGATCAAGTCCATCATGAGAAGACAAATCACATCAATGTCAGGTACCATTTTCTGAGGAATGAGAAGAGAATCAGGGTGAAGAAGGTGGGAACATCTGATAATCCCGCTGATATGTTCACTAAGACAGTTACAGAGAGCAAGTTCCAACACTGTTTGGACTTGCTTAACATCATCAACTGTTGAGTTGCCCTGCGGGTAGACCTGTCAAATGGGTCATTCGGATCGGGTTCGGGTCGGGTCACTTCGGGTTTCGGGTCAAACGGGTCTCGGGTTTTTCGGGTTGACTCGAACCCGGGTTTGACCGGGTTTCGGGTCATTTCGGATCAATTTCGGGTTTGTCAAATTTTTCTTTTTTAAATTAAAAAAATCATAAATTGTTAATTTTGTGATAAATTTTAATTATATATAATTATAAATCAATCGGGTCACCGGGTCAATCGGGTAAATCGGGTCAAAATTACCGGGTCAATCGGGTCACCGGGTCGAAACCCAGATTACTTGGAAAATCTCGGGTTTTTCCGGTTCGGGTCGAAAAAAATATTCGGGTCAAAATTTCCGGGTTCGAATTGGAAATTTTTCGGGTCGGTTGGGTCGGGTCACCGGGTCGGGTTGTGTTTTGACAAGTCTACCTGCGGGGCAGTCTGGGTCCTTCATCAAGGACCAATCTGAGGCAGAGGAATGTCTGGGCACTTGTCATGGGTGCATCTGTTTATGAGAGGATTCAAGTCAAGGTGAAGATTTGTTAATGTGCCTTGAATCATCGTTGACCGACGACGCATCGGGGTGTCCGGGGGGCTCCGCCCCCCGACGGTGGTCTCGCTGGTGGTGGGGGGGCTATCGTCTGTCTATTTTGGGCTTGTAGTCCATTGTCTGATTAGGGTTTCATGAGTTTCTTCATATACTCATGAAACGCCGACCCCTTGTAACCCTAATCTGTTTTGCTTCATCTGATAAGAAAACTGGTTATCTGCCTGTGGACATAGGCAACACACCGTTGCCGAACGACGTAAATCTCTGTGTTGTTCTTTGCTATTTTCATTCTCGCTATAACATTGTGTGTAGGATTTGATGAGCAAATGTTTGTGGATTGATGAAATGTGGGGAGAAACATCCTATTTATAGGCTTGAAGCTATGGAGGCCAAGGTTAGAAAGAAGGTTCTAGATAAATCAAGAGGAGGTGGATGAAGGAAGCATGAAGAAGCTTGGAGAAACAAAACCTTCTAGAGTTTTCCTTGGCCTAAAGGTTGATAATCCTTGGAAAAATGGAGAACATTGGTGGATCCTCTAGACTTCTCCAATTTGATGAGGCTTGTGGAGGCTTCTAGAGAATGGAAGAAACTTGAAATCTACCAAGTTGAAGAAGTTTCTAGAAGAAGCTCAAGACAACTCCATCTTCCTTGGCCCAATGATCCAAGCCCAAATGAGGGTGTTGATGCAACCCCAACAACTTTTAACTCAGTTCTCATAATATAAGAACACCAAGGGCGCCTTATTATTTGGTTGAATTGAGAGGAAATGAAAATTTTTAATAAAAAAGGGGGATAAGAGAATTGTAGCTCATTTTTTTTAGATAATTTTAGCTCATTTTTTTAAACAAATTATATGGAGACAAGGAGATAAGAGAATGCATGGACCAACTATCTACAGAGCCACCCACCTAATTGATTCATTAATGGTTGGGCAAAGATGAACCCACGTTGATTGATTAGTCTTCGCGAAGAAATGCAGTCGGTGACAACAATATTCAAAACGGATCTAATAGTAGTATGCTTCACAAGGGCAAAAGTAAATTTGTAGTCAACACCTGCCTTCTTTTTGCTAAAATGCTTTGACAACTAGTCAACCTTTGTACCTTTTAAAGCTATCATGCTCATCTTTCACCCTGCACAACCATCTGTTGTGAAGTGCCTTCTTCTCTACGAACAACTCAACAAGTTCCCATGTTTTGTTAGATGGAGGTCGAGTATGAAATGCTACTCGATGTTGCTTTCTAACAAGGCAATCAACATAAGGTTTGAGAGAATTTGCGAACCCCTCTCGCTCATGTGTCCGTGCCACTTGTGCCATAGCTATCCGGCACCGTCATCAATCACATGTGCTTCTTCTATGCAAATCTTGGCTTGCATCACATACATAGTATTATGCTGCTTTGCCCGAGCGACAATCAAGTTTCCATTGGAAAACTTCCAAATACCGCCTTGTGTATTTTGAGCATAACCATCATCATCATCATCATCATCAAGTATCACAGAAGATATCAGATTCAATCTGACATCAGGAACACGGCGAACATTTCTCAAAATCAAACTACAACCAGTGGATGTTAACAAATAAACCGTGCACATGCCAACAACATTGGAAACACCATCATTTCCCATCCCCACACGCCTAAAATCTCCACAAGTGTAAGACAAGAAGTACTCCTTCTGTCGAGTAATGTGATATGAAGCAGTTGAATCAACAATTCAAGTGCACTTATCACTTGCAAGATTCAAGGAACCTTCATCAACCATCATAAACAATACCACTATTTCATCGCTGATTGTAAGAGCAGCAGTGTCTTTATTTTTTTGATTTCTCGACGTCTCCGACTTCTCAGGTTCTTTACCTTTGCCCCTCTTGAACTTTTGGCAATACTTTTGAATGTGACCCGACTTCTCAAAATAATAGTAAGTGTATTTGCTTCATGACTTCGATCTCCCTTTGGACTTGTCTCTGTTATGTTGCACGCTGTCGTTGCTTACTCCTTCCTTTGTTGTTACCAGAATCTTGCATCACATTAGCCTCTGACTGTGAGGAGACACCCATCTCCTTCCTTCTAGTCTCTTCATTCAAAAGATTAGCCTTCACAGATTCCATTAGGGTTGCTTAGAATGTGGCCCGGCCCGAAAACCGAGTCAAAACCGAACCGAAAAAGTCAGTTTCGGGCCGGCCCGATATATTACGGTTCGGTCTTCGGGCCGGAGAATTCCAAATTTCGGTTTCGGGCCGAAAACCGAAACCAACCCGAAAATTTCGGTTCCAGCCCGAAAGACCGAATTTTTTTTTAAAAAAAAAACCCTAGTTTGCTCCTGCTCCTCACACCGTCACATGTTTACACTTTACAGTTACAGCATCCCATTCTTCATTTTGCTTTCTTTCCACATTCCGCCCAGACAACAGGCGACTCGGACTCACAACTCGCCGCCGACTTCCTACTGCCCTACGCCCTTGCGGCCTTGCCCATCCGTAGCCCTGTCGTCAGTCGCACTCGCCGCCGCCGAAATCGCCATCTCCCGCAGCCTCACGGACTCGCCATCTCCTCTTCGTCGTTGTTCGGTGTTCGCCTTCATCTATTTGGTGTCGCTGTTCGGTGTCACTGCACCTCTTTGTCGCCTTCATCTCTTGGCTCGAGTCTCTCTCTAGCGCCTTAACGGCCTCCCGTCTCCTCTGTTGGTCGCCTCCCTCTCTGTGCTTGCATACATTTTTTTTCCAATCTGAAGTTAAATTTGTTTCAATTTTTAGGTCAATTTTTTAATCCATAATTTGCACTTTGCAGTTCCTCTATCCCCCCTCTCAAACTATTTCTTTTGGTTTGATGAAGTCATTGTTCTCTTTTATCAATTTTTAGATGCTGATGATCGAGTTTTGATCCTCTTTTTCCTTTACGGTATAAACTTACACAACAATTCGGTTTTTTCGGGCCAAAAACCGAAATAACCGTAACCGAATATTCGATTTTCGGTCCAGGCCTCGGGTCACCTCCCCCAAAAAATCGGGCCGTCGGTTTTGGCCCGGCCCAAATATCTCGGTTCGGTTATTGCCCGATCCGACCCGTTGAGCCACCCTAGATTCCATAGTCAGCTTGCCTTCCGGAGCGGAATTACTAAGTGACACGATAAGTGTATTGTGATGCATGAAATATGCACCTCGATCCCTCTCCATGTTGAACGATCTTCCTGCATAGATTAGAAGAGGAAGAGGCGGGGCTCGCTCCCTTGGAGGAGCCTCCGACGCTCCAGTCAGAAGGTGTCGGTTGTCCGAGAAGAACCCCCTTAACCCTAGCTCATCACACACATATATATAATGAAAATTAGGGTTGAATTATATGCTACCTGGTAAAAGACATTTGTGCCCCCAAGTTCCTTACGGGCTTACTTTAGCCCTATCAATTGCCCCTCGGTTTTCCTCTTCACGATCTAGTGATGAGGGAAGACGAATATTTCGATGCTCTTCACTTTCTATGATTGAAGACAACCACTGATGATTGTCCTTTGGCCTTGATCGTATCCTGCACAAATGATTATATAAATTTTCGACCATAAGTGAGAGATAGTGTTTGTTGATGAGTCGATGAGTAGCAGTCTATTGGTCTTATTGTCGATTTTCGGTGGCCATAAGTGGCGATTTCGATCCGGTGGCCGTAATTTTCGATTTTCGGTGGCCGTAAGTGGCGATTTCCGGTGGCCGTAATTGTCGATTTCCGGTGGCCGTAAGTGGCAATTTCCGGTGGCTGTAATTGGCGATTTCCGGTGGCCGTAAGTGGCGATTTCTGGTGGCCGTAATTGGCGATTTCCGGTGGCCGTAAGTGGCGATTTTCGGTGGCCCTAATTGGCGATTTCCGGTGGCCGTAAGTGGCGATTTCTGGTGGCCGTAATTGGCGATTTTCTGTGGCCGTAAGTGGCGATTTCCGGTGGACGTAATTGTCGATTTTCGATGGTCGTAAGTGGCGATTTCCGGTGGCCGTAAGTGGCGATTTTCGGTGGCCGTAAGTGGTGATTTCCGGTGGCCGTAATTAACGATTTCCGGTGGCCGTAAGTGGCGATTTCCGGTGGCCGTAAGTGGCGATTATTCACTTTCTCGAATAATTAATGTAGGTTTAAGGCGTCGTTCCATGACATCTATAGTCGTTGGACCTGAAATTCATGCCATTTTGTCAATTGTAATGCTAAAAACCTTAAAGAATGTTGTTCCTAATATTTCTCATGACTTCAACGGCTTTCGTGACGAAACGACCGCATGAGCCGTGTGTAAATTCCTTGCTTACCATAATGCCCATTATAGCACCACTTTCTATGAATTCGTAGCTTTGACCCTCCATGAATAACTAGTGAATTGTATCAAGGTTTTTCAGAAATAAAATGCATGCAATGAGCAAAATTTGCTCTAATATATATATATATATATATATATATATATATATATATATATATATATATATATATATATATATTAGAGCAAATTTTGCACTAGGCTAAAGAGATAAGACATTTTATCATATAAACGAACGAATGAATTGGAAAACTTAGCTTTTGAGTTCTCATACATCCCGAGTGAGTTGAGCCAGTAGTGTCTCGGCCAACCAGGATAACTTCAACTACTTTGGATTTGGTGCTCCTAGTATTGATTCATGTCCTCGAGTTATTCCTGAAGATTGGACCTTGCCCAGTGTCGTTCGTAACACCGGGTCTCATGTGCATGTTATTACTAACGCCCCCAACTTCTATCGTTACCTATGCAAAAACACCAAAAGAGCAACAAACCACAACAAAAGTGGAGGGGGGAAATCCTGCTATCCATACAATTTGTACATTAAGATCCCGTTAGTAATTGAACTAGTTATTTGATTGAATTGACCATGTAGTGGAGACTCATTCATGATTGGTAAGGTAGAATCATAAAGGATCACATAGATACTAGGAGGATAAAATATCAGTGGGCTTAAAACAAATAGACAAAGTAAATCGAGACAAAGCATAAGGGATACAACTCGTTACCTGGAAGGTAAAAGCAAAAGCTTGGCAAAATAAAGTATCCAATTAGCTAGGCGACACACTAACACATAGTACAAACTCACACATTTTACACGGTGAAATCATACCGGATCATTTAATGGACCTTTATAAGTGCAACTAGAGAATAATAGACAAATATTACTGAACAATTTCCTATCTGATAATTAGACATCTATATAATATATTAAAACAGAAGCATTTTTGCCACGTGTCACATCCTTAGAACAAGATATTTATAGAAGTTGAATTACTACAGAATCAATTTATTTTAGTCAGCTAATTAATATATCCTTTAATATATCCATGTATCATCTTAATTATGTCAACTTATTCTTATTCTTATTCTTATTTATATACTTTATATAATAATATTGTCTTTTTATATATAATTTTATTATAATTTATCTATATATTTGTATATATATATAATATGTTAAACTACTTCTTATGTTTTGAACAATGGGATTAATTCAAAACTATTTTCCAATAAAGTTACATCATATAATAATGAATAAATATTTAAGAGAATCATTTTATTTCTTTATTTATATAATTAACATATTATATATTTTTTAATCAATAGGTTTAATTCAAAATATTAAATCAGTATATATTAACACATACTACATATTCTAATCAATAGGTTCAATTCAAAACATTTGAACCAATAAATTTTTAATCAATCAAAATATAATAGAGTTTTTTTTATTTACGTAACATATTTTACATTATCTAATCAATTGGTTTAATTCAAAATATTAAATTAAATTATTTTTATATTTTCCAATCAATTGATTTAATTCACAACATTAAGTTAAACTATAATCTACATCTAAATATTAAATAAGAAACCTTTTGATGTTTTGATCTCATAAATTGTTAATAATTGAAAATTTATACATTTTTAATCATCTATCTGTATTTAATTATTAATGAAATGAGAATAATTTTACTAATGTGTCATAACTCATAACCTCTTTCATTTTATGGTTTTTATACTAATGTGTCATAACCTTTGTTAATCATTTATTTAATTATATAATAATAAAAAATTTATTAAGAACTTTTTTAACAAAACCGCGTCATTGCGCAGGTATTGTACTAGTGTAAGCTTAAGCCAATAGCCAATGCCTTTGAACAATCAAGTGTAACAAAACGAGTAGAATCTATATTTTTATTCATAACGTCCAATAGAAAAGGTTTATTTAATTAATATATGATGATGAGCACATATTATCATTGTCAATTAAGAGGTAATTGATATATCACAATTGAAGAAAATGTTATAAATTAGCCTAACGTTTCTAAGCAACACTAATTCCATCATGAAGGCCGAATTAAGGGGCATATTTGACCAAGCTACCCGTTAGAATGAATAAATCAATTTCAACATTAATTAGCTAGGTAAATACATAATTAAGTGGGCAGTTACGGAAGAAAGACAAACGGGCATCTTCTTCGTAGGTTTGCAGAGGGCGGCGACGTACTAGATGACTTCGGACAAGCCAGTGTTGGCGAAGCTCTGCGAGTCGGCGCCGACGCATATGTAGAGGCACACCTGCTAGACCGAGAGTTTAGGGATGCGTCTGGTGACGGCGTGCCATACCATGAAGCATCCGGCGAAGTTCTTCAGGGAGCCGATGAGGAGGACGAACCAGATTGGGGTGACCTCTGCGATTAGCCCCGAACATCATGAACCACCATCCCCATAGGAGCCGGATCAAGAACCAGTTGCTCGACGCCATTGATGGATCTATGAATTGGGGATCACAATGGCGAGTACACGGTATTGCCGGCACTGTCGCTGGTGCATCCACACTTCCGTCAAAATACCGTCAAGAGGAACAAGAACGATGTTGCGCGCAACCTCGCTCAGGCCATGGCAGTCCGTCCCAATATCGTCGAATATGTGATGACGGTGGCGACGAAGACGATGATGATTTAGAGTTTCGATTTGCTCTGCCTGCTGCTTCTCGTCCTCCTCCTCGCTTAATTGAAGACGTCGGACATCAAAATCATCTTCACTACAAAAAAAAAAAAATTTGCTTCGGCAATTTCCCGTGGCAAAAGGCCAATTTAGGGTGGCAAAAACATGCTAGCTTCGGCCCATTCCACTTGACTAGGCTGTAGATGCATGAAATCTGCACCTCGATCCCTCTCCGTGTCGAACGATTTTCCTGCATAGATTAGAAGAGGAAGAGGCGGGGCTCGCTCCCCCGGAGGAGCCTTCGACGCTCCAGTCAGAAGGTGTCGGTTATCCGAGAAGAACCCCCTTAACCCTAGCTCATCACACACATATATATAATGAAAACTAGGGTTGAATTAAATACTACCTAGTAAAAGACATTTGTGCCCCCAAGTTCCTTACGGGCTTACTTTAGCCCTATCATGTATCCTAACTATCCGGCAATGAGGAGAGTAGTAGTAGAGTCTGCAACTCATCATCTAACGACATCTTCGCAAAAGCTAACTAATTCACAAAGCCCTGAAATGAGTTCAAATGCACAACAATGCTCTCACCATCTTTATATTCCAATTTCACAAGCTTTCTCATCAATGACGCCTTGTTGAGAGCATTCTTCCTCTCATACATCCCCTCAAACTTATACCATAGCTCATAAGCATTCGTGTCATTGGCAATATGCTGGAGCACACTCACATCAACAAATTGTCTGATCGTAGCTATAGTTACCGCTTTTCGATTCAGAATCTTCCATTCAACATCAACGGCACCCGTTGGAATCGCTTTGTGCACAATCGTCCCGTATAGATCTTTCACCTACAAAAGATCTTCCATCTTTATCTTTCAATCTGAGTAGTTGCCCGAATTCAATACAATCATTCCCTGAATATTGTTCTTTTCTTCCATCCTAAACCTCAAGCTCTGATACTCATTGTGAGGGAAGAAGGGGACGTCAAACAAACCCCTTTGACACACGAATCGGGATGGAGAAGAATTGTAAACCAGAGAGCCAAACTCAAACAACTCAAACCAAGAATCAAACACAAACAGAAGATAAATAACCAAGCATAAAGAACACCAGATTTACGTGGAAAACCCCAAAACGGGAAAAAACCACGGCGAGCCAGAAAACTTCCACTATCAACAATAATAAGTGGGTACAATTTTTCCTAGGCAAAGCTAGAGGTATATAACATCATCAAGCATTAACAAGCTTGGCCAAATCTCCAATTTCATCACCCAATTGGTGGAAATCAACATAAACCAAGAAAGAACACTAGCAAAAGGGATCTAAGATTGGAGGCTTAAAACGATGATCCGACCGTACAAAATGAAGCCTATGATGATGAATAACATAACAGAAAAACGTCCCAATTGGAGGTCGTTTGGTCATCGATCGGGACACTTCAAAATAGGCTGAACAAGGGCAAACGAGTTTCTCCAACTCTCTCTTTTCTCCCTTTCTCACACTTTGTTTTCTCTCTTTTACTTTTCCAGTTGGAAAGTTATCCCATTTATAAATGAGGTAAAATATCACATGGTAAACTAGTCCATTGGACTCCCCGTATACGAGGAAATCCAACAGCAACCAACACAGCAACAAGCACACACTTCTGCTCCAATGGTAATGGGCCGGACAGCTATAAACAACAATTCCAAAATAGATCCAATTAACCGTAACAGAATAAAATCTCAATTGGTTAAAATAACCAAAACCAACATTTATTGATTATTGAAGCAACTAATCAACATCATGAAAGTGAACCCTAATCAGCAACCCCAAATCCCTTTACATGCCTTCTATTCCAGTCCTCAAAGATCTCGGCGCTCAAAGCTGACATTTTAATTAGAGTACTTGCTTTAAACCAAAGTCCAGATTTAAACCTATGAATTTTAATTTAGTGCGGAGAGACTTCACTAATATCTAGATTCAGCATAAATACTACAGTAATAAATAAAGGCAACAGAAAATCGTAAACATGTATGAGCAAAACGAACCAAACACCTGATTTAACGGCCTCTGCAGTCTGCAGTACTGTCAAAGGGTTTGTTTAGTATCCTGTGTTACAATTATCCAAAGATGGAAAATCAATCAACCATATTCGGCTTTGCAACAAAACCATTCAACAATCCCAAACAGAATCAAAGAGCTCTTAGATTAAAGAGGATATTTAGATTGAACATGATGATACTGTATGTGAGCAGGAAAGATATTGGGAAATAGTCCAAAGACGCTCCCTATGAATCTATATTTAAAGCAATCTAAACCTATATTTGACCTCTCAAATGCAATAAAGTGATGATGAACTATCACAAGTATGCATACAAATACTCAAAAGTGCTAGTCATGTAAAGGCAGGATTTTCAGCTAATTGAATGATAGGGTAGCATCACAATCCTAAACTGCACATGTACAGCTTCAATCATGATCAGGCAAGCAATTCAGCTTGAGCATTTCCCATGTAAACCTAGAGGTCAAAATAAACATCAAGGGTCAAGGCTCATATTCAACACTCAATTTTAGATGTATAGAGCAAACAAGACTCTGCTCACACATCTAAACAGGGCTTCGGATAAAAATGGTTGTTGCAACTGAAACAGAAGACAAATGTACTTTTTAGGCATGTCTCATTGAATCAGACCCATCAAAATGAAAAAAGAGGATACTTGGTAAGAAACCATAGGCTTGAATTTGTAAATAAGTGGAGTGAAGGTTGTCAGAGCTGATTATCTTATCTAAGCAAAATGGATCTTTCTGGTTTCATCTTCTGCTACTGTAGTCCATTGGGACTTGAGATCGGGAGTCGTGTGCACACGTGCGCCCTTGCGCTAATAACCTAGCACATAAGCCGAGCGGGGTTCCATCCTAAAACCAATTGGCATTAGGTGAGATAGCTCACTAGGTTATATGCTAAGGCTTTATGTTTCTCATATTCAATGTGGGACATTTTGTCTCTTCACATTGTTTCTCATTCTCAACACGCCCCCGCAAGTGCAACTAGGGTCGTCTTTCGCCTCTAGTTGACACTTGGACATCGGGTCTAGCATCTCATTCTCTTTTTAGCTAGCCCAGAATCGAGAGTCGGGCCGTTTGGCTTTTCCGCTCTTTACTCCCTTCATTCCTTGATCCATCAATTGGAGAGTTATAATAAGTGCAACTGCAATTCACCAACAAAGTTGGACTTGACAACATGTGCTCAATTGGGTCGCACCCCCACAACAACTCAGCAAACTTCTAAATCTTTTATATATGAAAGAAAGATGTATTGCACATGACATGCCCTTTATATAAATTATATTCTTCTAGATCAATCACTTGAGCCCTTTGGCTCCGTTTGGTGTTGATATCTTGAAGTGAATCTCTTTTCAAATTAGTATATCAAATGGGTTAAAAAGGGTTATGATCCGATATCGTCATCAACTAATATATGTATCAGAATATACCAAATACTAGATATAAAATATCTTTTGATATCTAGGTATTGATACCAAATGGGTTTTATATTCCCCTGCAGAATGTAGAATCTTTTAAGAAAGATCACAAACTAGCTAGATCCGAAGAGCTTCCCTGAAAGCATGTGATACTTTTGCCTTACTTATTCTGGGTTCCGAGATGCACTTACAGAGGTAAGGTAAAGCTCTAATTTGTATCACCAGGGCATGGGTGTTCCGGAGATCGAAGCATTGTTGTGGAGCTCATCGACCTCCTCGGTGCTGTCTAGCCCTTCACTACTCACAGAAAAATAGCCCAGTTGATGGAAGAGAACCACTGTTATTAATAATTGATAGATTCGGGACTGAAATTGAACACTTGTCCATATTTGGCAAAGGAATTTCCTCTAGTTACAAGGCAATAAAAAGATTAAAATGGACGATTACAATTAACTTTTAAGTTGCTGGAAACAAAATGAAGTTAAAAACAAGAGCATAATCAAGTTCTAACACACCCATAAAAATGGTTACTACAACTGAAACAGAAGAACGGAAACCCAATAGCAGATTGGATTAACCCACACCAATTCCAAATTCAATAAGAACTTAAAACGAAGTAATTAATCAAAATCTCTAATCGAGGATAACTCTTGAACAAAACAAAGCCATCAATTCTAAAAACCACGATTCTCTCCAGTCGAACTCTGAAAATCATGCTTCACCGCTTCAAACAAAAAATTGAAAAGTGCCGGTGTTGTCCTTGATAACCTCATGCTCATCCACTGAAAAGTTCCAATCGTAGCTAAAACAACCAAGGTGGTGGAGGTTGGATAGGGTGGCAAGGTCATTCCAGTGGAGCGATTCCCACCAGCCTCTAGGCATATCATAAGCTGACAATTTAGGAAGATCAGGACCAATTGCCGACAGACTTGGGACTGAAATTGGACAGTTGTCCATCTTTCGCTTGATTTTGAACACTCTGGATTTAATTGAGACGCATCGGAGAGAGTTGCAGACAATAGTCTTCCTGCTGATGCTCCTCAACTCCGGCACATTATCCAAGAGCAGTTCCTCCAGCTTTGGCAAATGGATTTGGTCGTCACCTGCTTCATCCTCCGTTGCAAATATTTCTTCCAATTCTTCGCAATCCCAAACACAAATTTTTTCCAAAGACAATAGGCTGTGAGTTACAAGCCCTATCTTCTTCATCTTTTGGAAATACCTTACCTTCAAAGATGTAAGATGCGGAAAGAAGACCTCGCAGTTGCCCCATATGCTCCTCAGTTCTGGCAAACGCATCAAGTTCAAAGAACGCAACCTTGGCAATTTAACTGTTCCCCCCTTTTCCGTTGCAAATATTTGTTCCATTTGTCCACAATCTTGTATGCTAATCTCCTCCAAATTGGGTAGGTCAAGGTTCAACATCCACAACTTCTTCAACTTTCGGCAACTGTAAATTTTCAACACTCTGAGACCCGAAAAGGAGATGTATGGATACACCACATCCTCTTTAATTAGGCCACTAAACTCATCTAGATTTGTAAGCACTAAATTCCGTATGCATTGAAGGGGTTTTGTCCACCCCTCTGGAATTATGCCCTCACAATCAGAGGCGGTGCACCGAATATTTAAATCAGAAGTGACATCACCCAGCGAAGGCAAATGACCAAGCAAGCTCCCGCCACCAAAGCTGCACTCCCTGAACTCAAGTCTACTAACATTCCGTGGAAGCAAAAAACACTCTTCTCCTCTTGACACACCATTCCAGCATATGACCTTAATTAATTCTGTATCATATTTCTCAAATATGGCCTTAATTAATCCTGTATCATCTTCCTCATAAAAGACATCACAATAGATCGAAAAATGTGAATGCCCAACAGAAACATCATAAGTTTCTAATTGATTAAACCAACCGAAACCAACACATCGACTGAACTCACTCACATCTTTAAAACGAACGCTACTTAGATTCTTCATATGCTTCAACCCCATCAATTCCTCTGATGGAAAAATCATGTTGTTATTGCCCAAAAATGTCTCAAGGTTCAGCAATTTTATAATTACCCCTCTGTGTAGGCCTTTTATACAAGTACCATTAAGATCTAGGTGCGCTAGGCTTGCTAGTTCTTCCATCCCCTCTGGCAATGTCTTCACCTTCCAACAATCACTTAGATTCAACGTTCTCAGTTTTGTAAGTTTTGCCAATGAAGGAATGAAGCGTAAACTGCTGCAGAAATTAAGCCTCAAACTGGTGAGATTGCACAAGTCAGAAACAAAGGCAGGCAATATATCCACTTTTGTAAGTGACAAATCAAGGTACTCAAGGCTTGCTAGTTCTTCCATACCCTCAGGCAATTCCCTCATGCAACAACACAAATATAAGTCCAACTCTCTTAACTTTGTAAGTTTCGCCAATGAAGGAATGAAGCGCAACTCGTCGCAGCAACGAAGCATCAAACTGGTGAGATTACACAGGTCAGAAACGGAAGCCGGCAATACCTCCACTTTATCACATGACAAATTAAGAACTTTGAGGCTGATCATTTTCACAAAGAAAGAATCCGATATTGTCTTGAGGGAATAATATTGAAGAATCAACAATGAAATATTTGGAAAATCAGGCATCATATCTTTAATATGATCCATCCTATTATAAAATAAAGACACCCACTTCAAATCATTTTTATTCCATTCTTCCTTTCCAAGTATCTCCTTCAAACTTTTATTCTCTATTACCATGGCAGTGGAGCCCATTATTCTAATTGCCATGTCTCTCACTAAATCATGCATCTTTACACATCTCTTATTCCATTTGTCTGCACATTCCAACAATGATGCATTCTCCAGAACATTCAATAAAGTGTGTCCCTCATCTACGCTTTCCTTTCTATTGGTTCCATCTAACAACCCCACTGCAATGAACTGCATGATCAATTCCTCCCTCTCTATCACGTAATCTTCAGGATATAAAGCACAGTACAAGAAACACTTCCGATGCTTTTCCCTTTTTAAGCGATCGTAGCTATACTTCAATATTCTGAAGACCTTGTTTTCCATATCATGTGAACTGCTGCAAGGATTTTGCAGTTCTCTCAGTGCATCCCTCCACACAGGTACATCAGTTTCTCCCCTCATGGATTGAGCCATAGTGACAATTCCGAGTGGTAACCCATCACATTCTTCAGCTACTAAAGCGGCGGTGACCTTCACTTCATCAGGAAGTGTTTCAAAATTGCCAAGTTGCTTCTTGAACAAATCCCAAGATTCCTCAGTTGAAAGAGGTTTCATCTGAACTTGACAACACTTCATTTTTGCGACATACACCTTTGTCCCGAGTGGTTATGAGCAAACTGCATCCATCACCTTCCACCAAAACTCCAACCTCCTCCATTGTGATATCCTCCCATACATCATCAAGGATTAGTAGAGATTTCTTTCTCTTTGCTAGTGTCATCCTCAACTCGGCTGCTCTCTTCGGCTCATCTTCATATTCCATAGAATGACCAACTGCTTTAGCAATGTCACTCTGCAACTTATGGACACCGGTCTCTCGAGATACAGTGACATAATAAACATGTTCAAAAAGGCGTTTCTGTTTCAAAATCTCATTGTTGATGTGCATTGACAAGGTTGTTTTGCCCACTCCACCGATACCAAAGATAGCAACCCTCCTTTCACCTCTTTCAAAACAACCCCAGACTTGATCTTGAACCCTTGAGGGAGTGGAACCTTCCATTTTCTGTGTCACTAATTGAAGGCCGTCAGGTTTGAAATCATCAAGCAACATTCCTCTCGTAAACTCACTCTGCTTTAACAATCGTTCAACAGATTCCACCATCTCTTGACGCTTCTTCGAAAATCGACTGCGACGAAAGAAGCTGACATGTTCAACTTCTGTTTCAATACTCTGAACTTGTTGTTTAATACTGCTGACTTGTTGGAGCCATAAAGTGACTTCACTCTTTCTTTTCTTTCTGGCTTGAAGCTCTTCATTTTGTACTTCATTCTGAATGTCACTTGCCTTAGTGTTTAGTTGTTGCATCATCTCTTTGAGGCATTGTAGCTCCTCACGTAAGGGGGAGTTGTTAGTTGAGGAGGAAGGTACCATAGCCATCTAACCAAAAGAGTATGTGTTAATATACTGCAGGATATAGATATATATTAGCAACACTTTTGTCCCAAATCTACAATTCAAGTAAGAAACAGTCTGTCGTCAGAAATATGATGGTAGCTAGCTACTTGTTGACAAAATTAATGCAGCCTCTTTTATATACAGTTAATGCTTTTATATATAGTCTGTTGTCAAAAATATGATGGCCGTATCTGCAGATCTAATCACAGAGAACATCTACCTTAGAGCAAGTCCAATAGCTTCTCTAAAATAGAGAAAAAGAGAGATTTTAGAGAAAATGACCATTTTTTCACCCCAACAGCTTCTCCAAACTCATCTCTAAAATAGAGAAATTGATAGAGGGAGGGAAAAAATCTCTAAATTTGGAGGAAAAAAAGTTGATCTCTATAATTTAATGTTCACTTGTCCCTATATAGAATTTAATGATGCAACCCCACATTTTCACCCATAATATAAAAAATATATAATTTCATACTTAATTACTAGTAATAAAAATATAATTATTTTTAAAAATTAATTAAAAAGTTGATATAATTTGATATAATATATAAATTAATTATGTTAAATCAATATAGATAGAACAAAACGTCATAATTCTATGTTAACTTTTATAAATAAAATAGCATAACTAAATTCGTCCAATTTAATGCTACAAAATTCACATTAAAAAATTAGTCTATAAAATTTTCAATTCAAAAAATATTCACTTGAACTCATAACTCATATTGGAATGATTTTATTTTTATAAATTATAAATTAAGCCTTATTAGTTAATTAATTAATCATATATGACTAATCACCAATCTAATTTATAATAAAATATATATCAACAAACTGAAAATAATAAGATTAAGTTTGAATTATATTTTATCCAATTTTACGACAACTTTTATAGTAAAAATCTAAATTTAATACTAATACCATTTAAAAAATAAATATCAAATTTATCACTAGATTTTGTTTTTAAAAAATATCACATGAGAATATAATAATAATAATAATAATAATAATAATAATAATAATAATAATAATAAATTAAGATATCATGCAAGAGGATGGGGAACATAAAATAGTTCACCAACAAATGTGAGGTTAAATGTTAGATTTAAGTTTAAATTAAGTTTTTAGAAATGTAGAATTAAATATCTTTAATAAATACATTTATTGATTATAGTTTTTAATAAATGTAAAAATCTGTAAAATAGAGAAGCTGTTGGAGTTGGAGTGAATTTTTTTTAGAGATTTTGACATTTTAATCTCTATTTTAGAGATTTTTTACCAAAGCTGTTGGACTTGGTCTTATACCTCTGTTTCGAGAATGTTGTGATAAAAATGCAGCCTCTTTTATACTCCGTATATAGTTTATGCTTTTTGCAATTAAGTCATGTTTGGATAAGACAAGATCTGGAAACTTTTACATCTAGATAGCATGTGAGATCCTAATTAAAAGTACTCGATGTTGGAGAATGGAGTAATATATTCAACATATATTCATTTTTAAACACGAACAGGATTTAGGTTGAATTCAAGAAGTCACTAATGAAAGACGAATTGAACAAACCATGGATCGATATGTTACGGTATATATAGCTTAATTAAAGAAGCATACATACGTACCTTGTGTAAGTGGGATGAATTAAATGAAGGAACAACACAAGGCAGCAAAGCGATGAAAGACAGCCCAAGAGAGCAAGCTAGAGAGGTAGAGAATTAGGTAATCAGAAACCTGGAGATGGTTATCTTCTTCCAGGAAAGAAGTCAGGCCATGGAAAGCTACCACTCAAACTACAGTCAACCGAGTCAACCCTACCTAATGAGATAAGATCTCCCCTAATGAGATATGATCTCTTACACTTTTGTATAACGCAAAATTATTCAGGGTAAATATATATAATAAAAAAATTTCAAAAAATTATTTTTAGGTTATAAATAACCAATTATGTATATTTATTTAATTTTCTCATGAAAAATTGTATTTTCAAAAATATTGAAATTATTATCATTAAATAATTCTCTTTGCAATTTTAATATTTTTTAAAATATATTTTTTCATGAGAAAATTATACAAATATGTATGATTAGTTATTTATAACATAAAAATATTTTTTTAAAATTTTCTTATCGTAAATATTTAACCTAATTAATTTTGTATTGCACCGAAGTACACACAAAAAGTTGTACGATCGATCAGATCTTATCACATACATGATATATTTGTCCAGAGTCATTGTAAAACATTGCCCAAATTGAAGAAAATCACCCTCGTTAAAGATGGATTGAGTTCTAATAGATAAATCTCCAATGTACTATACTAAATCATTTAATCAGTTTACAACTTAAATTATAAGGAAATTATTTCCGATCTTTCCTTACTAAAAATAGATAATATATCTCTTTATCAACTCTAATTATCCATATATTAGTTCGTTACAAAATCTTATTATAATCAACTCGGAAGACCCAAACCTCAGAGTAGCAGACTTGATGAATAGTCAAAAACATTGGAACTTCTCGCTACTTCAGAGAATTTTCCCATGTCAAATTATTGATCAAATTTTACAAATTAAAATACCCACTTGGGATACTAAAGACAAGTTAATCTGAAAGTTTGAAAAGGATGGTAGATTTTCTACTAAATCTACTGCTGATGTAAACCTTAACACTAACATCAATAGTACAAATGATCTCAAATGGATCTGGAACCTTGACTTACCTCCAAGAATCAAAAATCTTATATGGAAGCTAGTAATCGATGGTTTACCCACTACACAGAGACTAAACAAACATTTCAATAGAGTCCCAACGCAATGCTCTCTCTGTAATTGTGAAGATGAGCGTGCTACACATTTATTCATTAGTTGTAACTTTAGTAGGAAGCTTATTCAAAATTATGAGAACATATGTGGAAAAACCCTACTACATGTAGAAGATTATAATGAAAATATTATCGATATCCTACAAATAAAAAGAAATTGCAAATCCACTTTAAGAGATTTAGGATTTATATGGCAAACAATTTGGGATACCAGAAACAATATTCTAATCTTTAAAAATAAAAATCCTAATCCAACTATCAATTTAGCCTTTGAAATAGACTCAAATGTAAAATCCTGGATTTCAGAAATGGATATGGAAAATAAACCGCAAACAACCACTTCCAAGAGGATCAAAGCAAAATGGATTAAACCCCCGAACAATATCTATAAAATTAATATAGATGGCTCGGTTAGGCCCACGGGCACTTGCCATGTGGGAGGAGTCATTCGTGACTCAGAGGGCAATTCACTAGATGTATTCTTTCAAAATACATCTAAAGGATCGATTTTACAGACAGAGGCAGAAGCTATCATTGTAGGCATACAACAAGCAACAAGGAAAGGAATTCGGAAGGCGATCATTGAAAGTGACAACCAGACAATCATCAAGGCAATAAACAAGGAAATTATCACGCCATGGGAAGTCATCTATCAAGTTGAGAAGATCAAGATTATGGCTCAAGATTATGATCAGATACAATTTAGACATTGTTATAGAGAAGCAAACAATGTAGCTGACTTCATAGCTAGAAAGGGTATCGATTGTATTAGATCTACATCTCATCTTACTAAGGAGTTGTATTCCATCATCCTTAAGGATGATCCTGGTAGTTTGCTACGTTTATTGTAGCAAACTCCAACTGTTTGCATACTGTAAAAAAAAATCAACAATAATTATTTACAAAATTGTCTTCCTTCCAATTGAGTAGTTCGCTTTCCCCTTCCAAATCACTTTTTCATTCTCAGTTATCTTCATCGTATTTTTAATTTAGAAGCAAAAATGACCTCAATTGTTAAATGAAGATATTTGGTGAGATGTTCATTTCCATATAACATTTTGCTAGACCTGCGCAAACGCGGGTAGGCGAGCCCGGCCCGTCCCGCCCGCCCGCTAAAATGGGCTGGTATGGACAAGGGGTAAAGCCCATGCGGGCTGCTAAGCCCGGCCCGCGACCGCAGCGGGTACGGGATTGGGAAGGGTAATGAATCCATTACGGGCCGCTAGGCCCGACCAGACTACGGTAGGCTGTAGGATCCTAAACCATAGGACTGGAGGCAGCATCGAGCTTGGACTTGCAGTCGACAAGAGTGGTGGCGGGCTTGCAGGACGTCATCCGGGCTTTGTCGACGATCTCAAGAGCATATTTCTTCTGATGAAGAAACAGCGCATCACGAGTGCGAGTCACAGAGATGCCGAGGAAGTAGCTCAATGAACCAAGATCAGTCATGGCAAACTCCGAACGCAGCAATGCCATCAGCCTAGACAGTAATGATGAAGAGGATGTTGTGAGCACAATGTCAATGACGTACAGTAGAAGATAGGCAGTGTCAGACCCCAAATGGAACACAAAGAGGGAGTGATCAGACTGATTACCCTGAAAACCAATCCCAATGAGGTACGTGGCGAATCGCTGATACCAGGCGCGAGGCACCTGTTTCAATCCATAGAGAGACTTCCGGAGAAGGCAGACGTAGGAGGGACACGAGCGATCATAGAAGCCTGGCGGTTGATGCATATACACAGTCTCTTGAAAGGTTGTGATGGAGGAAGGCATTCTTGACGTCCAACTAGTGAATAGGCCAGTCCTTGGTGAGGGCGATGCTCAGAACTGTGTGTATGGTAGCGGGTTTGATGACCGGGCTAAATGTCTCGTCACAGTCCACACCAACCTCCCGAGACTTGCCATTGGCAACTAGGCGAGCCTTGTGACGCTCAAGAGTCCCATCAGACCTGTACTTATATTTGAACAACCACATGCAGTTAATGATATCAGAGTCCTGAGGCCTTGGAACGAGGTCACACGTGTCATTCTTAATTAAAGCACTAAACTCATTGACCATGGCGGCGTGCCAGTTCGGGTCCTGTAAGGCCTTTTGTGGTGATTTAGGGAGAGGTGATATGTTCGTGGAAGGGATGAGGAGGTTGTATTTGGGGTTGGGTTTGAAGATCCCGGATTGGGACTGGGTCTTCATGGTTGGGACAGGGGGGAGCGGCGGGGCAGCCTGAGACGGCGGAGGCGACACAAGGCCAGGCAAGGGGGTTGGGGGTGCGGCGGCCGCGGCATGGGGGGCACTTGGGGGTTGGGTGCAGCGGCGGCGGCCGCGGGCGCAGCATCAAGTTGCGACCGCGGCATAGGTGGCGTGGGTGTGGCCTGATGGAGGATATGGCGGAGGAGGGGTTGGAACCCATCGATGCCGGGTGGTGTAGGGGGGGTGGGGACAGCAAAGGCGGGTGGTGAGGCGAAAGGAAATGTTTGTTCGTCAAAAATCACATGGCGCGATTTTACAACTCGATTGGTATCCAAGCGAAGACAACGATATCCTCGATGGTGTGGGGAGATACCCAAGAAGACACATTAGGTGGATCGTGGGGAGAGCTTTTGAGGAGCGGTGTCACTCATGTTGGGAAAACAAAGACATCCAAACACTCGAATGTGATTATAGGAAGGGTAACGACGGTAGAGTGCCAAGGTTGGGATGCAGTTGTTGATGGCTTTGGAAGGAAGTATATTGTGGAGGTAGGTGGCCATGTGAAGCGCCTCAACCCAAAATGAAAGGGGGAGAGAGGCGGGATGTAGGAGGGTCCGAGTTTTGTCATTGAGAGTGCGGAGGATGCGTTTCGCTTTGCCATTTTGCGGGGAAGTTTGTGGACAAGAGAAGCGGAGGGCTATCCCATGTTGTTGACAAAAGGAGCGGACGAAAGTGTTGTCGAACTCGCCTCCCATGTCACAATGAATAGACTTGATAGGCAAATTAAATTGGGTGCGGACAAACATGTGGAAATTAGCAATATGACTTTGTGTTTCCGATTTGTGGCGTAGAGGGAAGACCCAAACAAAATTGGTAAAATCATCAAGAACAACCAAATAATATCGAAAACCACTAGCACTCGGAATATGAGATGTTCACAATTCGCAATGTATAATGTCAAAAGGTGCAAATGTAAGGGAATGATAAATGCTAAAAGGAAGTCTCTTGCTCTTGGCGATTTCACATGAAGTGCAAACGTCCGAGGTTTTATTACACGAAATAAAATTGCTAGAGCAGAGACATTGAAGCACGTGATCGCCAGGGTGGCCAAGACGAGCATGTCACAAGTCAGAACCAAGGGTGACGAGGGCGATGGGGGCGACAGGGGGCGAATGTCGGGCTGCGGTGAGTGGATAGAGGTCGCCGGAACTATTGCACCGCATGATTGGGGTCCCCGTACAAAGATTCTTCACAAGAAAACAAAAAGGGTCAAATTGGACAGCCACGCGATTATCGATGGTAAATTGATGAACAGAGATGAGGTTTTTGACAAGGTTAGGGGCAAGTAGGACGTTGTTAAGGCGAAGGGGTGGGCCATTGGGGAGGGTTGCTTGACCCGAATCGACAATTGAAAGGGGTGCGCCGTTTCCGACATAGAAAGATGGTAAAGTGCTAGAATTAAAAACAGTGTGTAGGTTACTTGGTGCGTTCGTCATGTGAGAGGAGGCCCCGGTATCTATATACCAGTTCTCGTCTGGCTGCTAAAGTCCCACGGAGGAGAATGCAGCGGAGAGATTGGTGTGCAAAGGGGTCGACGGCTGCGGCTAAAAGGCGTACAACGTTGGGGAATAGGCCGACTGCGGTGGTTGGCGTTGCGGAAAGACCATCCCCGGCGGAGGGTAGCCAACCCACGTTGGATAGGCAGTGGCGGAACTAGGAGTTGTATGTTGAAGGGGCCGAAAATGACTAAACCAGTTTTGGGGGTTTAATTTGGAACCCAATCACATCGGACGGCTCATTCCCACACTGATTTAAGTTTCTTTTCTTTTCAAAAATGAATGAATTGTTACGAGTTTATGATCCTTGCCCATAAGCCTACAATAAAGATAACAATTCATCATTTACTTACAAGAATCAACTAGAAATTAGGAAATTTCTATTTTCAAGAACATAGAAAATTAGACAAAGAAAATTATAAGACAACAACATAATCAGCTTAACATAATTCAAAGGGATTTAGAATTAGGCAAAACAGCAAAGGCTTTCCATTATAATTAAAGAATTAGAAATTACAGTTCACAAGCCTACAACGATGGGCTGAAATTATAAATTACTCGGTAAAAATCAAGAAATATCGCAATTCGCAAACTATAACTCACAATCTAGTTAGTAGAATCAGAAATTAGATGTCGTGCAAAGTGCAACAACATAAATCACAAATTAGAATTTAGAAATTAAGGAATTGGTTGAATTCAAAATAAATGTATAGTTCCGCTCACGGAATTTAACTGAATCAACGGTAGGAACTACAAACTTACATCCGAGAATACAAATTTTTGGATCAATTGAATCAACTAATTCCCAACACAAACATCAATTAATCAATTGAATCATGAAATCAATACTACTTTAGAATTTAGATTTACCGTAGAACTTCTAAGCTTCATTTGTGATTGATTTGAGAAATTAGATGAGCATATATATAGAGTAAAATAGAAAGAGGATGAAGTAGATTACTTTATAGGAGCTATGGAATGAAGATTTAAAGTCATGAGATTTTCAATCGGAGAAGCAATGTGTCTCATGTCTCCAGCTGCTTAGTGTTATGCAAAGAAGAAGGGCAAGAGGCGGAGCCTCGTTGAGAGGACTAGAGAAAAAAGAAGAAAATGGAGCGTGTTTCTCAAAATTTGTAATGGTTGTGGGGGCCACGCATCCTAATGTCTATCTATTACTCCTGGGTAAAAGCAAAATCCCTGTATAATTACTTTTTGGGTTGTGGGGGCCATGGCCACTTCTGGCCATCAAATAGTTCCGCCACTGTGGATAGGGGCAGGGCGGCGGGGCGGTGCTCCATTCTGCAGCAGCGGCTGCTGCGGGTACCAAGGGTGTTGCGGCCACCGCCTCCTCTCTCGCGGCCTCCGCGTCGTTGGTTTGGCATGGGCTGGTTGGTAGGAGGGATTTGGGGGTAAGGGTCCGTGGGCAGGAAGTCCTTGGAGGACACAAGGACATGGGATGGTGCCTGAGGGCGGCCCTGACGGCTTTCCTCCCTGTAGAGCATGCTGCGAGCCACCATGAAAGTCGCCAGTGGCGAGGTGTTGCTGATCATACCGCCGACGACATCAAATTTGGTAGAGAGACCATTGATGAGTTGAATAACGAGTCGCTCTTCACTGACCTTGTGTCCGAAGTCGCCAAGTTGATCGGCGATGACCTTGATGGCAAGGCAATGGTCGGAGACGGTTGAGAAGCTCTCCTGGTGGGTGTTGATGAACTTGCCCTCAAGATCCGCAGCCCTAGCGGATTGGTTGTCATGAAAAAAGCCCTTGATGCGGAGCCAAACATCACGAGTGGTGGAGCCGGGTTGGAGGACGGTAATCAGCACATCCTCGGATATGGTAGCATAGATCCATCCTAGAACGATGGAATCAAGACGGTTCCAAAGAGGCTCGGGGACATCATCCGGACGGCCAGAGTCGTCGATATGGGCGATGACATCATGACCCTTACAGGTGGTATTGAAGAGTTACGCCCAGGTGTGGTATTGAACCTTCTTGAGGGTTAGGGTTAGGGGAATTTAGTTTTTGATGTTGATAACGGATTGGGCCGAATGAAAGGGGTTTTGTGGCGGCGGTGGGGGGTTATGGTTGGTTGGGGGTGTAGAGTTGTCATCAACGGTAGACATCATGTGGCGGCGGCAAACAGGTGCGGCGGTGGATGGGGCGGTGGGTCGGCGGCGGCGGATCGATTTGTGAAACGGGAATTTTAGGGTTTCACAAAAAAGACTGATACTATGTAAGTGTTTGGATAACTGAATCTTCGCTGGATCTCAGGCCTACTCCTGTGTGTGTGTGTATATATATATATATATATATATAACAATGAGTGAAAATTCTGAGGGTACAATCGCCATTATACACGATATGGACAAATATAAAATAATATTTGCTAACATTACTTAGGCCAGTTTTTACCAACTCTTTTATCTATTACAAGTTGTATGCCTCTTCTTTCTCAACTTCTACTTTGAACATTTCTTTAAAATCTTATTTCAACAACTTAATGTGGCAGGACATAGTATTGGACTTTCCGAAGGAGAGATCCTGGACTTAACGGGAAAGGAGCTCTCAATTTCGAGGAATTTCAGGTATGTCTTTGTTCTAGTTGATTAAAATATGACCTTTCTTGAATATTATGGAGTATGAGAACCCGAAGAAATTCATTTACCACATTATCCTTTTTTTTGGTCCTAGGCATTAACTTTTAAATATCTGTGGCTAATGCAGCTCTGGATTTGGAACCCCATATGGTAAAAAGATTATCCAATTGACAAAAACCGCCATGAAGACGATGTACGTGCAAGACACAATCCAATCCATTTGGTTTGGCGTGAAGAACGCAATTCTTTATCCCGCTGAAGTGGATAAAGGAATGTGGCCAGAGCACTACTCCCTTTCGGACCATGCCCGGCTAACAGTCATCTTTTCACTAGTAAGGATATGCCTTGCTTTGCAGTTCACATTCTGACCCTACGAGACCTTTTGGTGTATAGATGATTGCCACTAGAACCTCATTCCAATGTAGAACACATACACAAACAATAGAACGATCTTATAAAGCAGATTGAAACCTTGCTACCAAGGGATTTGGGCCACCTTTTCTAGTATTTGTGGAGTAACGTAGCACCAAAGACGTCAAGAAGCTTTGTATTTTGATTTTGATGTGCCTTTCTTAATTCTTATAATTCTTGTATTATATATATTAATAGGCAAAGATGAATGCAATTGTGCACCTTACAACTGCAATAATTCACTGGCAAAGTCTTGAGGAGTTGCACGTACACAATGGTCTTGTATTGAATCTCGTTGAAGGTACGTTATGTGCAAAAACAGAGAGAGAGGAAAGGGAAAATTCTCCCATGAAGTGGCAACTCATTCTGCAATCATGTGTAATGTTGAGAGACAAGACTTGGGTAGGAAACACCATTGTTGAGAGACTTGAACAGTCAACTGCGAACAACACAAGCTTCCATTTACTATATAGTCTAATTGTTCATCATACTAACCAACCAAATTGATGAATAGAGAAAAGAAGGAATGGATCAAGAGTTCAAGACACATACGCTTCAGTCGAACAAGAACGGTTCGAGTAAATCAAAATCTAGCAGAAGATCGACATCTTAGACTTATTGTGCTTCAGTCGAACTCTGAACACCACGCTTCACCGCTTCAATTGTTGGACTAATAGGTAAAGGTTGTTATGCAAGTTGGTATTGATATCTTAAAGTGATATCTCTTTCCAAATTATTATATCAAAATTGCTAAAATCGATATCATATTATGTCAAACACGAGGGGTAATAGATATCGGCTGATCGATATCTAGATATCATTACCAAACGGGTTTTATATTCTCCTGCGGAATGTAGAATCCTACCTGGAGATCACAAGCCAGATCCGAAGAGCTTTCCTGCAAGCAAGTGATACCTTTGCCTTCTTGAAAGATCTTGGGTGTTCTGAGAAGCACTTATATAGGCAAGGTAAAGCTCTAATTCATTATTTATATCACAAGATCTCGGGTGTTTTGGAGATCGAAGTTGTTGTGGAGCTCATCGATCTCTGGTGCTTTCTAGGCTAGAAAGCACCAGAGATGGAAGAGGACTGCTATCTGTTATTAATGACTGATAGATTTGTGACTGAAATTGGACACTTCTCCATCTTTGGCAAATGAATTTCCTCATAATCAAATTGCAAGGCAAAGAAACGATTAAAATAGACAATTGTAGGTAACTTTTAAGTTGTTGGAAACAAAGTAAAGTTAATAACAAGAGCGTAATCAAGTTCAACACACACATAAAAATGGTTGTTGCAACTGAAACAGAAAACAAATGTACTTTTGTATGTATCATTGAATCAGACCCATGAAAATAAAAAAAGAGGATACTCAGTATCTCATAAGCACTAACGTACAGAAACACAATATAGATGGTTGTGCCTTGATCAACTCCAAATTCAGTAAAAACAGTAAAATGAAGTAAATCAAAATCTCTAATTGAGTCTAGCTCGTGAACAAAAACAAAGCCATCAATTCTAAAAATCATGCTTCACCGCTTCAAATAAAAAATTAAAATGGCCGGTGATGTTCCAGAAGAGATCTCAATGCCCTGATGATGTTGTAGATATTGAATCGTTGTCACCGGACTCATTCATTGACAAGTTCCAACAGTAGCTAAAACAATTAAGTTGTTGGAAGTTGGATAGGGTGGCAGGGTCATTCCATCGGAGCGATTCCCACCACCCTATAGGCATATCATAAGCTGACAAATTGGGAAGAGGACCACTGGCTGACAGACTTGGAACTGAAATTGGACAGTTCTCCAACTCTGGCTGGATTTTGGAATCTGTCGCACTAATTGATACTCGTTTTAGGGAGTTGCAGACAATGGTCTGCCTACTGATGCTCCTCAGTTGTGGTAAATCATCCAAGCCCACTTCCTCCAACTTTGGCAAATGGATTTGGTCGTCTCCTGCCTCATCTTCCGCTTCAAATATTTCTTCCATTTCTTCGCAATTAGAAACAGAAATTGTTTTCAAAGAGGACAGGTTGCGACTCACCCTCCCTATCTTCTTCATCTTTTGGAAATACCTTACCTCCAAAGAAATAAGATGAGGAAAGAAGACCTCGCAATTGCCCCATATGCTCTTCAGTTCTGGCATTTCCGCCAACTCCAAAGAACGCAGCTTTGGCAATTGAACTGTTCTTCCCTCTTCCGTTGCAAATATTTCTTCCATTTGTCCACAATTGAATATGCTAATCTCCTCCAAATTGGGTAGATCAAGCTTCAGCATCCACAGCTTCTTCAACTTTGGGCAATAGGAAATTCTCAACACTATGAGACCCGAAAAGGAGATGTTTGGATACACCACTCCCTCTCTAATTAAGCCACTGAACTCTTCTAGACAGTGAAGGTCTAGTGTTAGGATGCGTTCAATGGGTTTTCTCCACCAATCTGGAATTATGGAATCAAAAACATAGGCGATGCACCAAACCTCTAAATCAGTAGTTGCTGCATTAACTAGCGAAGAAAAATCACCAAGAAAACTCCCGCTACCGAAGCTGCCCCTTCTGAACTCAAGTCTAGTAACATTCTGTGGAAACCAAAAACAGTCTTCTCCTCCTGACACACCATTCAAGCATATCGCCTTAATTAATTTTGTATCATCATCATCAATTTTCTCCTCAACTTCACAGCAACTGGTGGTATCATGTAAATTCCCAATAGAAACATGATAAGTTTCTAATTGATTAAACACACCCAAATCAACACATCGATTGAACTCACTAACAACTTTAAAACGAACCCCAGTTAAAATCTTCAGGTGATTCAACCTCATCAAATCCTCTGGTGGAAAAATTATTTCATCATTTCCCAAAAAGCTCTCAAGATTCGGGTGGAAATAGAACCACCGACCTGCTATTCCAGACCCTCGAAGATCTAGGTGCTCTAGGCTTGCTAGTTCTTTCATACCCTCTGGCAATGTCAACAACCTAAAGCACCGATATAGATTCAGCTCTCTTAGTTTTGTAAGCTTTGCTAAGGAAGGAATAAAGTGCAAACCGTGGCATTGACAAAGCAACAGGGCGTTGAGATTGAACAGGTCAGATATAGAACTTGGAAGTACCTCCACCCAATATGTATCTGACAAATCAAGAACTTTGAGGCTGATCATTTTCACAAAGAAAGAATTCGATATAGTCTTCAGGACTTTATCTCGAAGGAACAACGCTGAAATATTTGGACAATCAGGCATCATACCTTTAATATGATCCATCTCATTATGCCATATAGACACCCACTTCAAATCTTTGTAAACCCATTCTTCCTTTCCAAGTTTCTCCTTCAAACTTTTTCTCTCTATAACCATGCCAGTGGATGTGGAGCCCATTATTCCAATTGCCATGTCTCTCACTAAATCATGCATCTTTACATATCTCCTACCCTCGACTTCCACACGTTCCAACAATGATGCGTTCTCCAGAACATTCAATACAGCGTGTCCCTCGTCTATGCTTTCCTTTCTATTGGTTGCATCTAACAACCCCACTGCAATGAAATGCCTGACCAATAGCCTCCTCTCTGTCTCGTAATCTTCAGGATATAATGCACAGTACAAGAAACACTTCCGATGCTTTTCATTTTTTAAGCGATCGTAGCTATACTTCAATATTCTGAATACCTTGTTTTCCATAACATGTGAACTGCTACAAGGATTTCGCAGTTCTCTCAGTGCATCCCTCCACGTACGTACATCAGTTTCTCCCCTCATGGATCCAGCCATCGTGACAATTCCGAGTGGTAACCCATCACATTCTTCAGCTACTAAAGCGGCGGTGACCTTCACTTCATCAGGAAGTGTTTCAAAATTGCCAAGTTGCTTCTTGAACAAATCCCAAGATTCCTCAGTTGAAAGAGGTTTCATTTGAACTGGGCAACACTTCATTTTGAGACATACACGTTTGTCCCGAGTGGTGATGAGCAACTTGCATCCATCACCTTCCACCGATACTCCAACCTCTTCCATTGCGATATCATCCCATACATCGTCAAGGATTAGTAGAGAATCCTTTCTCTTTGCTAGAGCCTCCTTCAACTCGGCTGCTCTCTTCATCTCATCTTTATATTTCAGAGAATGTTCAAATGCTTCAGCAATGTCACTTTGCAACTTAAGGACACTAGTGTCTCGAGATACAGTGACATAATAAACTTGTTTGAAAACACGTTTCTTATTCTTAATCTCATTGTTGATGTGCACAGCCAAGGTCGTTTTGCCCACTCCACCGATACCAACGATAGCAACCCTCATTTCACCTCTTTCAAAACAACTCCAAACTTTATCTTGAACCCTTGAAGGAGTGGAACCTTCCATTTCCCGTGTCACTAATTCAAGGCCTTCAGGGTTGAATTCATCAAGCAAAATTCCTCTGGGAAACTCACTTTGTTTTAACAAATTTTCAACGTGCTCCATCATTTCTTCAAGCTTATTCGACAACTGCCCACGACGAAAGAAGCTGACTTGCGTAACTTCTGTTCCAATACTCTGAACTTGTTCTTCAATATCACTCACGTCTTTGAGCCATAAAGAAACTTCATTTTTTCTTTTCTTTCTGGCTTGATGCTCTTTATTCCATAATTCATTTTGAATATCATCCGCCTTAGCCTTTAGTAGTTGCATCATCCCTCTGAGGCCTTCTAGCTTCTTATCTAAGTCGGTGTTGTTAGTTGAAGAGATAGGTATCATAGCCATCTATCATAAAGAAATTAAGGGTGTGAGATATCCTGTAGGAACTTGCAAAAGAAGAATGAATGTAATCATTTAACAAGTACGTAGATGATATACATACCTTCAATTAACTTCTGTATAAATCACGCACTATCTTGATGCACTGTTTACAATTAAAAAAAAGTTGTACCAAATTAAAATGGTCTCAACAGAGATGGATTGAAAACTTGAACAGACGAGTATCAAGTTACAATGATGCAGATATCCAAACTGTGAAGTTCCTGAAAGATCAAAAGTAACAATCAGAATGACATACAACATTTACACGTACCGCAACTTTGAAAGCCTTTGATAAACTCCCTCTGTTTCAAATAAAAGTTGTTTGGAGTTTAATGCACGCTTTTTAAGGAGGTAAAAGTTCTATAAAATATTATTTTTTTAATCAATTTTTTTTTAAATAATTTCATACTTGACGGCGTCTAGTTGATCAGACAAGGTCTTGATGTGCTGACAATAGGCGGAGATCGACAGAAACGAGGAAAGCTTACAACTTGAAAATTCGTGCTCAAGATAGACATCACGGGTGGACTTATTGTCTTGAAAGAGATTCTTTAATTTTGTCCAAGCATCAAAGGCGGTGTCTTTGGGATTGAGGATGGTGGTCAACAGATCTTTTGAGATGGTGTTGAAGATCCATTGAAGGACAATGGTGTCGAGTTGAGCGAAGATATCGTTGTCTTCACTTTTGGGGTAATTGACGGAGGAGTCAATTTGGTGGAGGACTTTATGAGCCTTAACATGGGTCCTGAAGAGGTGCGACCATATGGTGTAGGAACTGGATTCGTGATCAAAGATGATGGGGATGCAGTTTTTGATGTTGGAGATCGTGAGGGCGGAGTGGAAGGGTGGTTTGGTAGTAGGTGTTTGGTCGGCTATTGCGACGAGAGGGAGAGAGAGGATGTCGGCGGGAAAGGGAGGCCGAGAGGGGGAGGTGGTTTTGATGTCCGCATATTTAGTCATATTTTACATCATGTTTTTATTTCATTCAAGTCCTTTTATTAGCTTTTGTGTTGGGAAAGTAAGGAAAATGTGTAGTTATGCTTAATATTGCAAGATATGGAGTCTACACAAGCTTTGGTGTGATTTAATAGGTTTTGGAGGTGATTTGGAAGAGTTTGGATGCACTTTAGAGCTTAAGGAAAAATCATGAAAGCAATGGAGAAGCCAAGCAAAAGCAAAAAGTGGTGTAGCTGGAGGAAAGCCTTATTTTAGCCATCCATCACTTCGATTCAAGTTCTGGAGCCTTCATGAGATTTGTAGTCCTTGAAAAGAGCTTTCCAACGCATATTTGTATGCGTCAATCGGATGAACGAGGACTCGGAAAAGTGCGATTGGAGACAGAGTCGAAAAGCTGGAGAAAAACATAACCTACTGCATTCGAACAGATACCTCGACGCCGACACCCAGACCTCGACGCCGATACCCTGCGCACCAGCAAAAGTTTCTACGGGCTGATTTTAAATTCTTAATGGGCTTTTTAATTAGGGTTTTCATCTAAATCTCTTTTAGGATCTTTTAGTTAGATAGACTTGGGATATTTTATCCTTCCTTAGATAGATTATATTATTTTACTAAGATAAAATCTCTTTCCTTGGAGATTAAGTTTTAATTTCTATCTTTAAATAAAGCCAATTAGAGGCTAATTAGACATCATTCAAGAGACGATGAACGGACAGCAGCTTAGAGGAAAAGACACGCTGAATTGACAGCAAGAGGAACGTGAGTTTTGGAGTTTTTGGTTGAAGGTTTTGACATTGGTTTTGAGGTTTGATTTTATGCAATTTCAGATTTTGTTTTATTCAATTTTCAGCATGTTTTCTATAGCTATGTGTGAGTAGTTCCCCCTCTTCTAGGGTTGGGGTGGGCCCAACAATAGCCATGTATGAAAGCTTGAATCTATGATGTTTTTATGAGTTTATCATCATCTATCTTGTGCTTAAATCCTTTGCGAAAGTTGAGGACAATTCCATGTTTATGATTATGAAGCGAAAGTGGATTTAATTATGAATTTGGATAGTAATTAGAGATTTTTGACGAAAGTAAAAGGGATCTAATTAAGAAAAGGTAGATCGAATAGGTTTTATGCGAAAGCCTCTATTCTCTATTTGTGAAGTATGCGAAAGCTATCTTTTGATGATAAAAACATGATCTTTGTTCTATGATTCTTGTTTGGTTTATGCATGGTTGTTGTTGTGGTTATCCCTTGACCTTGGAAGTTCTTTTTATATTGTTTACATCCCTAAAATCCCTTGTTTTTTGTTCTATTTTGCTGCTGGAAAACAAAAGACCACTCGACATTCATCACTTCTCTCGTCCATCCCCTTGATATCGACCTCTCTAGTCGATATCGACCGCCTTTGCTACTGATTTTTGTTTGTTGTTAGATCACAGGAACTACTCTAGAAAGTGTTGTCCTCTCTCCAGTGGAACAATCCCGACTTCCGCTATCTACATAGTGGGAATTGAGGTATTTTATTTGTGGTTGATTTTCCATCGCAACAGCGGCGCCGGCGGTAGGGTGGCGGCAAGGGGGAGGGGCGGCGACAAGGGGGTGGGGTGGCGGCTAGGGTTTAGGTTTAGAAGAAAAAAGGAGAAATAGGGTGTGAGGATTTTAGGCCTTGATACCATGTAAGATCACGAGATTGATTGTAATGTCCTCCTAGAGGGTTTCCATTCATTGATAAACATATACATAGGTTACAAAGGTATTGGTCATTATTGAGCTTTGAGCCCACTATACATGAGGAGACCTATGTAATCTATCAGTTAATAAAATTTTTTTAATAATTTGTTAGTAACACGGATGAAATTATTTAAAAAATTGATTAAAAATTAATATTTTATAGAGTTTTTACCTCATGAAAATGTGTGCAGTAAAGTGACATTTATTAAAGATGGTGGATTAGTACCGGAACCTGAAAATTTCTGTAGTTAATATAGACGCTTTTGTTTGTGTTATTACTTAAACTAGTTCTATTATCCGCGATTTTCACGGTTTTTTGACTTTTTAATTTCCTACTTACTATCAATTTATTATTGGTGATAATTTTTAATGACTAACTTTAATCGCTAAAATATTATAAAATACATACTTTCTCTTATATATACACATACACTTTAATATCACACACATCTATAAAATTAAACTATTGCTATAAAAAATAAAGATATAATTATATTGAATCGTTATATATATATTAAATTTTACCATTAAGTATTCAATAGATTAAATTTTACCATTAAGTATTCATATATATATATATATATATATATATATATATATATATATATATATATATATATATATATGAATACTTAATGGTAAAATTTAATCTATTGAATGTCAAATTTGTAAGATGTAATTTCATTATTATTTTCCTAATTTTTTTCATAAAATCAAATTATTTTATTTCTAAACAGAGCAATATGTATAATGGATCTAATATTTGTATAAATTTGGTTTATAAATTAGTTGTTTGTTAAATATAATCACTTATTGATTTGAATTATCTTTATTGGTTAATGTGATTGTTTAATAATTTAATAGAATATACATAAACTAATTCTCTACATAATTTAATCAATTTTCGTTAGTGGTAAAACTAATCTAACCTTTTTTCGTATGAAATTATCTAATTTTAATTTTTTTTAGATAAAATGTTTATTAAACTACTTAAGGTAAAATTGAGTTGGTTGATCGGATAAAAAGTCATAAATATTAAATTAGTATATCTCGTTGAAATGATATCATGAAAAGATGCAGAATACATAGATATGTACGTGTGTGTATATATGATTGATTGGATTTTCATGTTTAAATTCAACTTGATGACCGGATATGGGTGAATAATTATCAACTATATTTACCATGATAAAAATGGACACATATGATGACACATGTATAAATAGATACGTTTCCTACCATATCTTGGTATCCATAAACGTATCCAATATCACACACAATTTCCCCCGTCCCTTTATAAAAAAAATAATTTTTATAATTATGCATGAGTAATTCTAAAATTATAAGATAAATTAATTTAAAATATAATAGTTTGGTGTTTTGTAAATATTTTTCAATTTATAATTTTGTATGGCCCTTTAGTTTATGAGATGAAATTATATTAAAAATTTGATAACTTAAGTGCACGTTTATGAGTTCTATCTTTATATGAGATGAAATTAAAAAAATAATTATGAGTTCTATCTAATACTCTGTACATTTTTTTTATTAGAAACAAAAAAAGCTTTGAATCTTTATAAAATCCATTATTAGAGAAAGCTTTGAATCTTTATAAAATCCATTATTAGAGAATTAGCACTTAATTTTTTTTTATGAGTTCTATCTTTATATGAGATGAAATTAATTTATTCTATCATTTTATTATTGTGAAATCGTACCTTTTTTAGGGAAAATATTTATAAAATAACTTATGGTAAAATGATAGGTTCTGTAAACAATTAAGATATAAAAATTAATTGTAACAACTCATATTGATAAGTTTAATAATTTAAATGATAGAATTTATAACCACTTAAGATATAAAAATTAATTATAATAATCAATAGATACATAGGATGACACGTGGATATATGGATAAAGTCATTGTTCAACTTGGCTTAAATATATTGGATCGTCATTAACTGACGTGTCAAAAACTCGGGCCAGGTTGCACAAGAAAATTACACATAAGCGAATCGCACCAGAACCCCCCACATAGGATTTCCACGCCTCTGTTTTAGTATTATATATATATTGATGATATTGATGATTGATATTGATATTGATGTTTTGATTTAATAAAAAGTTAATATAGTTTATTGATAAAATTGAAAAGTATTTTATAAAATCCTTAAAAATAATTGCAATAATATTTTTTGAAATTTTACATTCATATAATACGAGTATGCACTATTTTATAGCATAACATACATACATATAATGACATTAGCTTTGTTTATAATATTTACATACAAGATTACATTAATAATCAGTTACAAATTTACAATACATTTACCAAAATAATTGTATTTATGGTAATACATGAACAGTTACAAATTATTCATTTTATTACAATATGGAATGTCTATGATAGTAATATGATTTTAAAATAAAGGTGAAATATTATATCACAATACACAAGTTATTGTATTGAAATAATACTGAGATGTGTTACACTTACAATATATAATAATATTAATTTAAATTGCGTACTTAGATATTTTATTAGGGATTGAATATAATAAACTATTAATTTTTTTCTTATAATATACATTATCTTTGAATATTTTTTTAGATATTTTTCAAATTTATTATTAAAAATGTTAACTGTAAAAAAATTAAAAAAAAAACATTAAAAGGTATAAATAGAAAATGATCTATAGGGTGTATAAACTTAAAAAGACAATGAAAATGATCTATAAATTCCATTACCCCATAAAGATACGAATTTGACCCAAATGTTATTGGCCCCCTTACCTCTAGTAAGTTTTTAAATATGTTGAGATTCTTTAGGAAGACATATAAGAGCTAGTATCATAGTTGTAAATTTGTCTAGATCATCTGGATTTAGACCCGATGACCGGCCGATTAACTTGATAATTTTGACTCGATTGACCCGGTGACCTAATTGATTTATAATTATATATGATTAAATTTTTTTTATAGAGATTCCAATTTATTACATTTTATAATTACAATAATTTGATCTTTCATTTTCAAATCAATTTTTATATTTATTTGTATTGTGTAATACTCACTCTAATCGATAGTATTTGATTTATGATTTTTATCACATCTTTTAAGAAGATAAAAACTCTAAAAATATTAAAATATTAAAACATCTCTTACTAATTGCATGAAATTATTTTTAAAAAATTATTTAAAAATTTGATATTTTGTATATTTTTAAATTTTATTAAAAATTACGAGAAATAATAAAAATAAAATATTTTAGATCAGATATAGTATATAATTACAAGCATTAGAACTTATGAACCACGTCTTTAATTTTAGGATTTTAAAGTTATCGCAAAATTACCAAATCATGATTTTTTTTAATTTAAAAAGAAAAAAATTGACAAACCCGAAATCAACCCGAAACCAGACCAAACCCGAGTTCAAGTCAAACCGGATCTACGCGGGACCCATTTTCCTCGTAACCCAAAATGATCCGACCCGATTGACAGGCTTAATGATAACCCATATGTTCATTCACAAACAACAGTAGTTTCAGTGTCCTTCATTAATAACACCAAATATGATGTTAGTTAGAACTTCATATTAATGCGTACTTTAATAGGCATTATAAGTTAGTTTAGATGTATTTTCATTGTAATATATTCATGTTTTAGTGATAATTTAGATTAACGCTCGTTTTGTGGGAAAGTTCAGAATCTACCCTACCTATTTCGATTGTTTTATGCAGATTCGTAGATCTAAGATGAAAAACATGATGAACGGAGCTAAGGGAGGGTAAGGCGAGACTTGTCAAAGGTTAAGGAAGAAGTCCTAAATAGCGTGGAACAAGCTAAGAAGTGATAGACCACATAATCGAAAGAGTGGAAAAAAGAGCGAGTTGCAAAAGCTGTCCGCTCGGCGAGGTTAGGCTTGTACACGGGTTAGAAGGGTCATGGATACATCGGCTCCATGATCCGGCGGGTCCGGGTCATGCGGGTCGCGGGTCGTGGTGGGTCACGGGTTAGGGTTAGAGTAGAGGGTTTTGAACAAATGATACGTCGAGTCGATCCACCAGGTCGACAATATTTTTTGTTTTGAAAAAGGTTGCTTTTGGAAAAAAATAATTAAAAAATCGATTTTTTTATAAAAAAAATCCGGCCCGTCGACCCGTGACCCGCTGATCCGCCTTTAAAAGGGTTCAGATTCGAATCATGACTTCCAGACCCGTGACCCGTAGGGTCCGACCCGTGGACATGCCTAGACGAGCTGACCTTGTAACGCACTTTCCAAAGGCCTCGGTTGTCCGAGCGATGCATAAGAATATGCGTTGGAAATCTCTTTTCGAGATTTACGTAACAGTGCTCTACTAAAATATATCCACTGGTAGCAAATGCCAATTCGCTGCGGCGGATCAAGTCAGCGATGCTTTCTCTTAGCATCATGCATGTCCCGACACCACTCGTTGCCAGTTAATGGTCCGCTCCAGTGAATGATGCTCGCTTCAGCGAATGGTTCCTTATGCTAGTGCAGTTGGTTGTTTGATGTATGTTATGGTGTGCACATGACCTGATCTAGCCCAAGTTGTTAGCCAAGTCAGTAAGTACATGTCTAATCCTAGGAGAGAACACTGGAATGCATGCAAGTGGATTCTTAGGTATTTGAGGGGTACTGATGACCATGGGATCATGTTTGGTGGCAAAAAGGGCGGACCTATTTGTTGGAGATCTGTTTCAGACTATGCTGTTGATCATGTTTCAGTCAAAGGGTACGTCGATTCAGACTATGCGGGTGATCTTGACAATCGGAGGTCCACTACTAGGTATGTTTTTACTCTTATTGGGGGACCTATTTGTTGGAGATCTGTTTTGTAGTCTATGGTAGCCCTTTCTACTACCGAGGCAGAATACATGGCTTTAACAGAGGCATCCAAGGAGGCACTATGGCTCAAAGGAATTGTGAAGGAACTGAGTGTTGAGCAAGGTGGAGTTGAGATATATTTTGATAGTCAGAGTGTTATATATTTGGCTAAGAACCAAGTATATCATGCTCGGAGAAAGCACATTGATTTGAGATTTCACAAGATTAGGGAGCTTGCAATGTCCGAAGAGATCATCTTAGAGAAAGTTCACACTTCTCAGAATGCTGCTGATATGTTATAACCAAACCAGTCACCGCAGACAAGTTCAAGCACTGCTTAAATTTGGTTCATATTATTCGATGTTAGTCGAGTGAGAAGCCCAAGAGAACGGAGCACAGGAAGACATGGGGCAGACAAGATCCTGGAGATGTTTCCGTTCGTTGTTATAGATATAGATTATTTTTCTAGGTGGAGATTGTTGTTAGAGACAATTAATTATCTAGATCTATCTTTAGGAAGTCTATCTATAAATGGTATTTTTCTATAGAAGGATTATTGTGGATTGTTTATCTACAATAGGTTTTAGATAAGATAGTTTATCTATATCTAGGTTTATCTAGATAAGATAGGTTTATCTATATCTAGGTTTATCTAAATAAGATAGGTTTATCTATAGGGTTATCTATAGGAGGTTCTCTATTATAAATAGAGGCATGTAGGGTTGGAATTATGTATTCATCAAAGCATCACAATAATAAGAAACCCTAACTGCTGAGAGATTTTTATCTGCAAGGTGTTCTGCACGGTTCTTGCCAGAACACGGAAATCCTTTGTGTCCTACTATTCATTCTCCTTGTCCTATTGCATTGTGGAGAACGCGCATTGTGAATGCACGTTCACATTCGCTTTTGTTTTAAAAAAAAAATTCCCTTCAAACATACAATCAACCGCAATTGCAATGTACACAATCATGGTTTACTGTTCTCCTCATATTTGAATTTGATTCCGATGTTGTCATAAAAGGCGTAGCTCTCGAAAAGAGATTTCCAACGTATATTCATAATAGTATATCAGACCATTGAGGCCTCTGAAAAGTGTGTTACAAAATCAGCTTGTCGGAGGCAACTTTTCTAACTTGTTCTTCGTTTTGGTTTACCTCTTCTTCCCGGACCTGTATTCTTGTTTTTTTTTTTACTCTTCTTGATTAATATTCCTTCATTTATTAGCCTTATTGTACCACCTCAGATCTTCTTGCACTATAAATAAACAAAATATTACCTAATATGCAAATTTTACCTAATTGATGCATAATATATGATATAACGTTAAATATTATATAATATTATCATCTAAATGCAAGCTTTCAATATGGCAACCCACCTATATAAAAAACTTGTTCAAATTAATAGCTAGAGGCTTGTTTTAATTTCAAAATCAATTCCATCTGCCACCATGAATTGATGGCAATTCACTAATAGAATCAATTTACCCACCCGAATACCCAAATTCAAATATCATCTATGACTTGAATACCCGATATACCTTTGATTTTTGTTAATTCTATATATATATAAACAAAAAGAGATTCCATTTTCTTGTTCAATTTCGATTTCATGCGCCAAGAGAGAAGAGAGAAGAGAGAATAGAGGGAGAATTGCTTCAATTCGGTTTCACTAAGAGAAAGGAGATCGAGAGAAGAGAGTGAAAACTGTTATCAATTTTGAAATATACAAGTTTGTATTGGTGATTTTAGGTGCAAGTATATTCGAGATGAGACAAAAATGCTAATGAATGAAGGAAGGGTCAACAAGAGTTCAAAATGAGACAGAAGGGGATGGTCAAGAAGAAGAAGAGAACTGAAACTTAGAACAAGTTAGCTGGCAAAAGCTTTTTGCTCAACAAGTTGATCTTGTAATACACTTTCTAGAGCTCTCAATGGTATCTACCTTTTTAACAAAAAAGTTTTACTCGTTATGTAGAAATTTCACAATTTTTTTACATTTTATTTAATCCTCAAATCAATGCGGGATTCGATGAGCCTTTTATTTCCAACTAGTTTAAGTGATGAATATTGAACAAGTGATTGGAGTCGGATTTAAGTGACAAACATTGAACAAAGTAGTTGCTTGAAGGTTCTAGGGAAGGTAATGAGGCGACCACATTCAAGCGACCACATATTCGTCACTTAGTCTTCATGTGACCATATCCCATTTAGCCTTTTAGGTGATAACTTTATGTCCGACGACGATGATCACTTGAGTGGTTTTTGGCATAGTTGATATTAGGAAAGTGATTGTAAAAAGATTTGTGTTTATCTTTTCTTTCCATATCTTTTGTATATGGGTTTATCTTACCCTATACTTTGTAAAGTCATCTATAAATATATTGTATCTCTTGTTGGGGAGATCAACAGAGATTTCATTCATTCTATTGTGAATCCTTTTATGGTATCCAGAGCGGGTTCGAAACCCTAAATTTTTTTTTTCCCAACCCTACCGCCGCCGGCCACCAAGTCCACCACCACCACACCCACTGTCGATTCAAGCACCACCCCAGACTCCACTCCCGGCAACTCCTCCTCCAATCTTTTCAATGCCGCTCTCAGATCTCAGCCCTCTTTTGGCCTTCAATTTCCTCAATTCACTGTGAAATTGGATCGCTCCAATTTCTCTATCTGGCGTGCTAATGTTCTTGACGCCCTTGAAGCCTTTGAACTCAAAGACTTTGTCTTGTCCAACACCAAACCCTCTGAAACCATCGACACCCCTGCCACCGACACCGCCCCTGCCTCCACCGCCCCTAACCCCGCCTTCAGTGCTTGGCGCAAGAAGGATAAATTTATCCTGATTTGGCTTCGCACTACCGTCTCTGCAACCCTTGCTTGCTACCTAGTCAAGACGACCACTTCTCGTCAGGCTTGGGTCGCCCTCAATGATATGTTTCAACACCAGGCTCGTGCTCGAGCCATGTTTCTCAAACAACAACTTCATAGCGTCACCAAGGCCGGCTCCTCCATGCTCGAATACTACGAGAAGAAGCAGGCCATGGCTGATGCTCTCGCCGACTGTCTTCAACCGGTTTCAGACGATGACTTCGCCGCCTGCATGCTTCAAGGTCTTGATGCGTCTTATGGCCCCTTCCGGGCTGCCCTCAACATGCGCTCCGAACCCGTCACGCCGACTGCTCTTCTCGGCCATCTCCTGCGAGAGGAACAGCGCCTCGCTGATGAAAGCCGCTTGGGCGTGGAGCCGCGTTCGGCCAACTATGGCTCTCGCCCTCCGGCCTCGTCATCCCAGCAGCGCCCGTCGGCTGACCGATCGTCTGGCCAGCCTTCTCAGCAGCCTCGTCAGTCCGGTTCGTCTGACTCCTCTGATCGCTCGGACTCCTCCAACTCGGCTCCTCGCTCCCGCTCCAAGGTCCCTTGCCAGATCTGTGATCGAACTGGTCACGCTGCAAAGGACTGTTTCCGCCGTCTTGACACTCAGGCTTTTCCATCCCGCCATCCTCCGGAACGTCTGCAGCGCCCTTTGTCGTCCAATCCAGCGGCTTACATGGCGTCTCCTTCAACAATCACCGATCAAAATTGGTACTTTGATTCGGGTGCCACGGATCATATCACTGGTGATCTCAGCAAGGTGTCTCTAGACTCTCCATATGGCGGAGGTGATCAACTGTCTCTCGGCAACGGTAACACCCTTCCTATCTCTCATATTGGCCATACTGTCTTGACCCAATCACCCCACCCGGTCAACCTTAACCATGTTCTAGTTGTTCCATCCATGCAGAAAAATCTTATTAGTATATCTCGTTTAACAAAAGATATTAATGGCTATCTTGAACTCCATCCCTCACATTGTCTTTTGAAGAACTTGCAGGGAAGGGTGCTGCTCAAAGGAATCGTTGACAATGGGCTCTACCGTTTGCCGCTATCCGTCCCTCCCCGTGCGTTTGTGGGTGAACGTACAAGTCCGAGTCTTTGGCATCATCGTCTGGGTCATCCTAGCCATCAAATTTTCAGCCTTATTTGCCGTCAATTTCAGCTTCCAATGTTAGGCAATGTTTCATTGCCGCAGTGTCAGTCCTCCTCTTTAGGCAAAAGTCATAGATTACCTATTATTTCTTCGCATGTGTCCAAGACTATTCCTTTTGAATTAGTTTACTCCGATGTCTGGGGACCTTCCCCCTCTTTATCAATAAATGGATGTCGCTATTTTGTTCTTTTTGTGGATGATTGTACTCGCTTCACATGGATCTATTTTATGTCTGACAAATCTCAAGTCTTTCACTACTTCAAACTGTTTCAATCAATGGTGCAAACACAATTTGGGAAACACATTAAGGCATTGCAAACTGATTGGGGTGGTGAATATCGCAATGTCTCCTCTTTTCTTCAAACACAGGGCATCTTACATCGTGTTTCATGTCCTCACACCCCTAGTCAAAATGGTATGGTTGAGCGCCGTAATCGCACCATTCAGGAGAAGGGTCTTACTCTGTTAGCCTACTCCAAACTACCACCTGAGTTCTGGGAGCATGCATTTCATACAGCTATCTATCTTCACAATCGCACCCCTACACCAGTGCTATCCAATTGCTCTCCCTACCATTGTCTCTATGATAGGCATCCTGATTACTCTATCCTCCGCTCCTTTAGTTGTCTGTGTTTTCCATTCCTTGGTCCTTATCGTGCTAACAAGCTTGAGTTCAAAACCAAAGCTTGCATTTTTATTGGCTACAGCTCCAGTCACAAGGGATATCTGTGTTATGACTCTCTTCACAAAAGAGTTTATGTCAGCCGTCATGTTGTCTTCCACGAGACTGACTTTCCATCCACCACAGTCTCATCGTCCCCACCTTCCGCACCCTCCGTGTCAATCCTTCCAGCAGACCTCTTGGTTGCTGCCTCTTCCTCCCTTGCGGCACCTCCCTCTTCGGCTGAGCCTATTGTCGACGACTTCCACGCGGCGCTCTCCCCTCCACCAGCTTCTGCAGCCGCACCCTCACCTGGTGAGTTCCCCTCGTCATCATCCTCCTCGCATTCCCCTTCGCCCATACCCATCTCCCCATCCCTTGCCAACAGCTCCCCATCCCTGTCTACTTCGGCGTCCACCGCCACCCGAGCCCACTGTGCTACCGTCTCCCCCTTCCCATCTCCCTCACCTTCGCCCCTCCGATACATCGGTTCACCCAATGACCACTCGTGCTCAAAAAGGCCACTTAAAACCCAGAGCCCTCACCACTTCCCGACACCCATTACCGCCATCTCCCCTCCCTGACACTGAACCCAAAACCTATCGTCAAACCGAGAGACACCCTCAATGGGTCTCCGCCATGCAGTCTGAGTTTGACGCTCTCTCCAGAACAGGTACGTGCACTCTTGTTCCTCGGCAGTCGTCTATGAACGTCGTTGGTTGCAAATGGGTCTTTCGGATCAAACGGAAAGCTGATGGCTCTGTTGATCGCTACAAAGCCAGGTTGGTCGCGAAAGGTTACAATCAGGAGGAAGGGATTGACTATTTTGACACATTCAGTCCGGTTGTCCGCCCCACCACCGTTCGCCTTGTTCTCTGCATTGCTCTGACAAAGGGGTGGCCTATTCGACAACTCGACATCAATAATGCTTTTCTCAATGGGGACTTATCTGAGGATGTTTACATGGATCAGCCACCAGGGTTTGTCAATCCGTCTTGCCCTTCGTTTGTCTGCCATCTCCGTAAGGCTCTCTACGGTCTCAAGCAGGCTCCTCGGGCTTGGTTTGGTAAGCTCAAGTCCTTTCTACTTCAGTCTGGGTTTCAGGCCTGTCAGTCAGATTGCTCGCTGTTTGTGTTCTCCTCATCCTCCGATGTGATCTACATTCTGGTCTACGTGGATGACATCATTATCACAGGCAGTTCCTCCCCAGCTATCAGCAGATTCATCCATCGCCTCAATGAGATGTTTTCGCTCAAAGATCTCGGCCCTCTACATTACTTCTTAGGAGTTGAGGTCACGCGAACTCCCACTCGGCTTCTTCTGTCGCAGCAGTAGTACATCCGTTCGTTACTTATCCGCTCCAAGATGGAAGATGCCAAGCCTATCTGCAGTCCAGTTGAACCTCACTCGCGCCTTCAGCTATCCGGTGATCCCATGCCCGATCCGTCTCTGTACAGAAGCATTGTTTGTGCTCTGCAATATGTTGTGATCACCCGTCCTGAGATCACCTATGCGGTCAATCGCGTTTGTCAGTATATGCAGTCACCGACAGAGGATCATTGGTCAGCCGTCAAAAGGATACTCCGCTATCTAAAAGGTACTCTGTCTTACACTTTTCAGATTAGCCCGTGCCCCCGCTTCTCGATCACTGCCTTCACTGATGCCGGTTGGGTGTCCGACTCTGATGAATGTCGCTCGCAATATGGGTTTGCTATTTATCTTGGCAATTCCCTTATCAGTTGGACGTCCAAGAAGCAACGTGTTGTTGCCCGCTCTAGCACGGAGGCGGAGTACAGGGCCATTGCTGAGACTGTTGCATAACTCAGCTGGATCGCTCAGCTCTTCCGGGATCTTCGACAGCGTCTTCCAGCCGTCCCTGTCGTCCTATGTGACAGCTTGAGTGCTACGTTCATGGCCAAGAATCCGGTTCTCTCCAGTCGCTCTAAGCACATTCCTGTTGACTTCCATTTTGTCCGGGAAAAGGTAGACGCTGGAGAGCTTCAGGTCCATCACATTGCGTCTCATGACCAAACTGCGGACATCTTCACGAAGGCCCTCAGCAATCGTCGTTTTGAGTTGTTGAGATCCAAGCTTCATGTTGGTGCCCCTCCATGAGCTTGCGGGGGGTATTAGGAAAGTAATTGTAAAAAGATTTGTGTTTATCTTTTCTTTCCATATCTTTTGTATATGGGTTTATCTTACCCTATACTTTGTAAAGTCATCTATAAATATATTGTATCTCTTGTTGGGGAGATGAACAGAGATTTCATTCATTCTATTGTGAATCCTTTTAGTTGACAAGTTCTATTTTTTTTCTTCCATAAATTGGCACTAGGCCCATTGCAATATAAGGGGAGAGGGGATTTGAACTTGACAGTGTAGTTGACAAGTGTTGTGAAGAATTTTGGTAGAGTTATATGATTATTTTGGATAAAATAGATGAAGTAATATAATTCCTAATAATTAATTGAATTAAAACATTGATTTTAGACATGATTATGTTAATTGATTATTTAATATATTGACAACTTTTGTTAGGAATTTTGGTGAAGTTATATCCGTTATCTTGTTAAAACTGTATGGGTTGCAATGTTGCATATGAATGATGATAAGTAAAATCAAGTAATTTATAGAGAAGATTGATTTAAAAAAAAATTAGCAAGTGCATTTGCAGTTTTGGGATTGGAATCAAATATCACTTTGTGAAATGACACTCAGCTAAAACGTACAACAAATTAAAACAAGAGAATAGCATCATTTAACCCTATTTTCCTAATACAGTAAGTACATTATATACAAATTAAAGAGTAGTGCAGAGAAAAAAGAGAGGCGGAAAACTGACCTTATTGTAAACATATGTATGGAGATTGAGAATCTAATTGTGTTGATCTGTTTATCCAAATGAACCCATCAACGTAATGCGTAGACAACTGAATTCTATAAAAATGGATGGATGGGATGAAGCAATGCAAGCTCATCCAATCTGTTAGCTAGCTTTGAAAATGGATATATTGATGGACTGATGGGATGAAGCAAGCTGATCGAATCGAATTATATAAAATAGATTGATGAATCAGCTCCTTCCAGGAAACAAGTATGAAAGTCAAAGGAACCTCTGCAATCTGAATCCTCGAATAAATTAGGCACAACTGGGGATCTCCAGAGACGTTGAGATGGGTTCTCCTTTCTAGGAAAGAAGTCAGGGCAAGAACGCTACGAGTCAAATACTCGAATAAATTACACTCAACTGGCCGACAGGTGTGATAACTTGTTCATACATGGATCTGCAGAGCACTTTCCTCTAACGAATATCACCGTTTAATTAATCAATCATCCCTACCTAATGGTAAGTCATTATAAAGCATTAAACAAAGAAGAAGAAGAACAAGTTGCAGAAAATCATTCACCAATATTTTTGTTAGATTACAGATTTGAGTTTGGGCCTATTTTCTTTCTTATGTTGTATTGTTGGACCGGCCCATTTCTTTTGTTATATAAACCCCAAATTGTAAACTTCTGGAACTTGATTTTGACGAAATACAGATTCATATTCATCTTCCTCAGCTCATCTCTCTTCTCTCCAAATCACGAAATCATCGTTCAAATTCTCAGATCGAATTTTGTTTCCAACATGGTATCAGAGCTAGATCTGACGATTTGAGCGGTGCTCGCTTTCATTTCCAGCTCTTATTCGCTGTGGTTACTCTCGATTTGATCTATTTCGATTTCTGCATTTTTTCTTCCCGCCATGAGTGAAGAAACGAAAACGGAAAAAATTGATCCAAACGATCCCTATTTCATTCATCCTAGTGATCATCCTGGCTTAATTTTGGTCACTCCTGCTTTCGATGGCAAAGGCTTTGGAGAATGGAGACGGTCAGTTCGAATAGCTTTGTCAGCTAAGAACAAAACTGGATTCATCACTGGGAAGATTGTCAAGCCGGCTTCTGATTCTTCTAAGCTGATTCTATGGGAGAGATGCAATGATATGGTCATATCATGGATCGTTAATAGTCTCAGCCCCGAGATCAAGCGAAGTGTTATCTATAACACTACCGCTCATGCGATCTGGCGACAGCTTGAATCTCGCTTCAGCAAAACCGGAGGAACGCAGCTATATGCTAAGCAGCACGAATTGAACACCACAGTGCAAAGTACGAGCTCATTTTCATCCTATTTCACTAAGGTCAAGTCGATTTGGGATGAATTAGATAGTATGAAGACTATGACTGGCTGTGCTTGTGGTTGTAAATGTGGATATGTTGATTATACCACAAAATCTAATGAGGATCAGAAAGTTATTCAGCTTTTGATGGGGCTAAATGAATCTTACAAATCGATGAGGGGAACAATCCTATTGATGGATCCTCTTCCTGATATAGACCGAGTATATTTTTTGATTGAGCAAGAAGAACATCAGAGGGAGGGGAATCCGAGTGCTAGTGCTGGATCCAGTGATGGAGTCTCTATGCACGTTAAGTCTCAGTCCAATCAGGCTAGCTCTAGGGCTCCAGGTTCCGGATCTGGTGCCAACACCAGCTATAATTCATCTCAGAATGGGAATTCTAGAAATAATGTTGAGAAAGGCAGCTTTGAGAAGGGAAGAGGGGATAGAAAGCCATTGTTCTGCACCAACTGTAAGAAAACCAATCATACAGTTGACCGGTGTTTTTTTATTATTGGCTTTCCTCCTGGTTACAGCAACAACACCAATTCTTCCAACTCTAATGCTAATAGAGAAAGGAAGGAGAACACTGATAGGAGATTTGCAGGATCAGTGTCACAGGTTCAGAAGCCAGATTTTTCCAGTGATCAGATAGCTCAGTTGGTGGCTTTATTGCAGTCTTCAGGCTCATCTTCTCCTCATGGAAAGGAGCCCAGTGGTGATGATTTTGCTGGCTTCTCAGGTATGATGCTTTCAACACAGGTTCTTAATGGTCTTGTGTGGATAATTGACAGTGGAGCTAGTGGTCATATGTGTAGTGATATCAGGTTATTTCTCAATACTTTTGATCTATCTAAGCCTTTCAAGATCACATTGCCTACTGGAGAAATGACACAGATCACTAAGGCAGGCACTATTGAGGTTTTGCCAGGCCTCACACTGCATAACGTCTTGTTTGTTCCAAACTTTGTCTGCAATTTGATATCTGTGGGCAACATTATCAGGGAACTCAATGCTTTCATCTTATTCACTTCTAGGGGTTGTTATTTGCAGGCTCCTTCTATGAAGAGCCCTATGAAGCTTGGAGACATGGTTAAGGATTTATTTGTCTTGGGATGCAGTCCCTCTGCTCAGGTTGCTACTCAGTTTGCTGCTCATTCAAATAAAGTGTCTTCTGCAGTGGATGCTTCAGTTTGGCACATGAGGTTAGGCCACCTCCCTCCTCATAGGCTTTGCAAGATGCCTGGGGTTGTAATGACTAATACTTCTCATTCTTCTTTAAAGACATGTGATGTTTGTGCAAGAGCTAGGCAAGCTCGACTGCCTTTTCCATTGAGTTCTATAAAAACTGTTGATGCATTTGCTTTAATACATGTGGATGTTTGGGGACCATATCGTGTGCCTACATATGATAATTATAGGTATTTTTTGACAATAGTGGATGACTTCACTAGAAATACATGGGTGCAGCTCCTAGCTAACAAGGCTAGTGCATTTACTGTGATTAAACAGTTCACTGCTTTTTCTGAGAGGCAATTTGGTAAGCAGATCCGTGCTATCAGATCTGATAATGCTTTTGAATTGGGAAGTAGTCATGAGCACTCTCAGTTTCTTCTTGATAAAGGGATTATTCATCATAAGTCTTGTGCTGCCACACCACAGCAAAATGGTGTAGTTGAGCGCAAACATAGACATATTCTGGAGGTTGCTAGGAGTTTGTTATTTGAGTCCAATCTTCCCAAGAAATTTTGGGGGGATAGTATCTTGACTGCAGTGCATATCATCAACAAATTGCCTAGCAAGTTGTTGAAGATGCAGTCGCCTTATGAGCTGCTCTATGGACTTGCTCCTAGTTATGAGTACTTGAGATGCTTTGGGTGTCTATGCTTTGCATCAACATTGTCTCAAGGAAGAGACAAGTTTTCTAATAGGGCTTCTCCATGCATCTTGCTTGGTTATCCTGGTGGACAGAAAGGCTTTAAGTTGTATAATTTGGAGACTAAGGGAGTATTTGTCTCAAGAGATGTGGTTTTTCATGAAAGTGTTTTTCCCTATAAATCCCTATCAGCAGTTTCTGGAACTGGTGTTCCATCCTTTACTGTCACTCCACCACCTTCTCATATGGTTGTAGATGATGAATTGGTGGAGCCTGACACTCCTCATACCACTGAGAGCTCTCAACAACTCCCTCTTCGACGATCTACTAGAGATCATCAGCCCCCTGCTTACCTTACAGATTATGTGTGTTCTAGTTGCACAGAGTTTGGTGTTTGCTTTCACACCATTACTTCCACTTATGATTTCCCTTCAGCTATAGCTCCTCTTTCCTCTCTTCCTGATCATGAGCCCCTCACTTTCCAGGAAGCTTGTGAGTATGATGTATGGCAGACTGCTATGACAGATGAGTTCAAAGCATTGGATGCCAACAGAACTTGGGACATTGTCACTTTACCTAAGGGAAAGCGCACCATTAGTTGCAAATGGGTGTATAAAGTTAAAAGAAAGGCTGATGGGAGTATTGAGAGGTATAAAGCTCGATTAGTTGCCAAGGGATTTACACAGAAAGAGGGGGTAGATTACACTGAAACGTTCTCACCAGTGGTTAAGATGACCACAGTCCGAGCATTAGTTACAGTGGCATTACAGAGAGATTGGGAGGTGTTGCAGCTTGATGTTAACAACGCATTTTTACATGGTCATTTAGACGAAGAAGTATACATGAAGATACCTTCAGGTTTGGTTGTTCAAGGTCATAACCAAGCCTGTCTTCTTAAGAAATCTTTATACGGGCTTAAGCAGGCATCTAGGCAGTGGTATGCTCGCTTGTCCCTTGCTTTGATTAAGAGAGGATATGTTTTGTCTAAGAATGATCCATCTCTTTTCTACTTCAAGAGGAAAGGTTTAGCCACATATATTGCTGTCTATGTGGATGACATTTTGATTACAAGAAGTGATCCTCATGAAATGCATTCTCTCAAAGCATTTTTGGACTCTGAATTTCGCATCAAGGATCTGGGATCCCTTAGCTTCTTTCTGGGCATCGAGTTTGTTAAGGTCCCTGGTGGTCTGTTGCTTAGCCAGCAACGATTTATTAATGACATCTTCCTTGATTTTCCTTGTACTGGCACTCCTGTTGTCTGCCCCTTGGAACCTCACCTTCAGTTGTCTCCAGATGATGGTCCATTAATTGATGATCCTACTTCTTATCGAAGACTTATAGGAAAGCTCAACTTCCTTGTGCATACACGGCCAGACCTTGCTTTCACAGTCCAATTCTTAAGCCAATTCCTGCATTCTCCCCGTGTCCCTCATATGAATGCTGCCCTTCATGTCCTTCGGTATCTGAAAGGGACTTCTTCAAAGGGGCTTTTGTTGTCAAAGAATTCCAATTTGGTGCTTCGAGCTTATTGTGATGCAGATTGGGCGAGTTGCCCGTATTCTTGTCGATCTGTCAGTGGTTACTTGGTGTTTTTGGGGCCTTGTTTACTCTCATGGAAGTCCAAGAAACAACAGGTTGTCTCTCTTTCTTCTGCTGAGGCAGAATATCGCTCTATCCGACGAGTTTGCATTGAGTTGGCCTGGATTACTCGCCTTCTTCATGAGCTTGATGTTCCAGACATTGTTCCAGTGCCAATCAAGTGTGATAACCAAGCTGCTGTGTACATTGCTCGCAATCCAGTTTTCCACGAACGCACTAAACACATAGAATTGGACTGTCATTATGCTCGCGAGAAGGTCCTTGAAGGTCTGGTTACCCTTGACCATGTTCCCTCTCACGCTCAGCTAGCTGATTTTCTCACAAAGAATATCCCTGGTGCTCATCTTTGGCCTCTCTTGCGCAAGATCGGAGTCGTTTCTTCATCGTCTCCGTCTTGAGAGGGGGTGTTAGATTACAGATTTGAGTTTGGGCCTATTTTCTTTCTTATGTTGTATTGTTGGACCGGCCCATTTCTTTTGTTATATAAACCCCAAATTGTAAACTTCTGGAACTTGATTTTGACGAAATACAGATTCATATTCATCTTCCTCAGCTCATCTCTCTTCTCTCCAAATCACGAAATCATCGTTCAAATTCTCAGATCGAATTTTGTTTCCAACAATTTTACACACACTATTTGTCCATGTTCAGCTGCTATATATTGTATCTAGCTAGCTAGCGCTTCCAAGTTGCAGAGTTTGGTGAGAGAGAGTTTGGTGAGCAATCACATGTCAAACCTTTAATTTGAAGATCCAACTTCACGTTGCAGATGGAAAAACACTTCCCTACTTTGATTTGATGCCCTTCAATAAAACAGTTCTAAAAATCATGATTCACAACTTCAAATAAAAAAATTGAAAAGGGGAGATGATGTTCCAAAAGAGATCTCAATGCTCTGATGATCTTCTGGATATCGAATCGGTGTTGCGTCGGGCAGGTCTGTGTAGATACTTAGATACCAGAGTAATGAAAACAACCAAGTTCACGGAAGAGGGATTGGGTGTGGCAGAATCATTCCAGTGGAGCGAGTCCCACCAGCCTTCAGCCAACCCATCAGCTGTCAAAACGGGAAGAGGACCATTGTTGTTAATGACTGATAGATTTGGGACTGAAATTGGACACTCCTCCATCTTTGGCAGATGGATTTGGCCGTGTACTCTCGCTCTGATTGATACTTGTTGTAGGGAGTTGCAGACAATGGTCTTTCTACTGATGCTCCTCAGTTGTGGTATATCATACAATTGCACTTCCTCCAACTTTGGCAAATGGATTTGGTCGTCTCCTGCTTCATTCTCTGTTGCAAATATTTCTTCCATTTCTTTGCAACTAAAAATATAAATTGTTTTCAAAGAGGACAGATTGCGACTTATCAGCCCTATCTTCTTCATCTTTTGGAAGTACCTTATCTTCAAAGATTCAACAATTGCCCCATATGCTCCTCAGTTCTGGCAAATGCATCAAGTTCAAAGAACGCAGCTTTGGCAATTCAACTGTTACCCCATTTCCTGTTGCAAATATTTGTTCCATTTGTCCACAATCTTTTATGCTAATCTCCTCCAAATTGGGCAGGTCAAGGTTCAGCATCCAAAACTTCTTCAACTTTTGGCAATAACGAATTTCCAACTGTTATGTCTTCTTAATCTTAAGCATATTTGATCTAGGAGTATAGGATGGTAGATTAACTAATATCGGTTTAAGACGTAAGCAAGATTAACTAACAAGATACTATTATATATTATACACATATATTATATGCTATGACTATATGTTAGAAGTGTAGTTAATAAACTATGCTCACATATATGTTAAAGTATATGTTATGTGTAGTATAATATGTATGTTGGATCATTTAGCTCATCTGGTTGGGCCTGTTCTCACGAGCCCATTCTGGAGAAGCTCAAGCCACCTCCACTTGAAGCCCAGGTTCCTTGAGCTCGCTCCAATTCTTCGACGCTGCGTTTTGGTTATTAGCTCCGCCTATATAGCTGAAGCGGCTCTAGGGTTTTCTCTAACCTAATTCCAGTTCCGCCAAAGCAAAGAGAGAAAGAAGAGAGAGAGGCTCTGGGAGCTAGGGTTTCCTGGTGCTCCTCGGCGGCGTTTGTGAAGATCCGGCGACTTCTAAGGCGAATCTCCTAGCGAGACCTTAGATCTCGTCCACGGCAAGGAAGAACAAGGCGTCTGCACCTCCATCAGCGAAGTCCTTCTTCTCCGACGAGCTCCTTCACACAGATCTGACCTGTTCTTCAGATCTGGGGAGTGTTCTACCTTTTCTTGCTTTACTTCTTCACTTTCCTCTTGTATCTTGCTCTATTCTTGCTTGCCTTGACTGATATTGGTTCACCTGCAACCATACTCTGTAATACCGATTAGTACTTAGTGGATTTGACTCGGTGCCTCCCTGCTGAGGCCCCGTGGAGTAGATCTTCGGATTGAACCACGTAAATCTGCTGTGTCGCTTTTCTTTACAGTTTATCTCGGTTGTTTACTCTCAAACCCTAACTTCTTACCTCCGATCTGAGAGGTAGGAAGTCGATCTTGAATCTACAGTGGTATCAAAGCTTTATAGCACTCAGATCCGATCCTAGGGTTTACTGGTTTTCAAGATCCATCTTGAAAATTTTTTGTTCTTGCTTCCGCTTCGTAGATCTAGTACTTACTGTTTGTTCTTGTGCTTGCAGGTACTTTAAAATGGACAGTGCTCTACGTATAAAACCCTTCGATGGCATCATTGATTTCGCCATGTGGCAAATCAAGATGAAGGCCGTACTGATCAAGGAGGGGTGCTGGAAGGCCGTAAAGGCAACCGCACCTGCGGCAACTCCGGCTCCGGGGATCAAGCTTGGTGACGGCACCGAATCCTCACCGACTGAGACCCCCAAAGAAGGGGACTTGATACGATCCGAAGGATCGATCCAACAAGTTACAAAGCTTCAACCGAGCACGAGAACAAAATTTGACACACACGACTCTTTAATTTGGATTTTTCTAGATTTATGGGAAAATAAAAACAAGATATGGATGGCTAAATCTATGAGCATCTCACCCATGGACTTACCAAACTCGCTCTCTCACTCGTCGGCATCTCACTCCCGAGCAATCAAGGCTTTGTTTGAACAACTCTAACAAGCATCTCACCGGAAAGAGTTACACAAACGGGACCATTCCTCGGCCTCTCACTCCGGAATGGGGTGTCAAAATGGCATCTCACCAAATCAACAAGAAACACACACTTTTTCCAAAAATTCTCAACTCTAATCTTATTTCTTATGACAAAGGTTTAGGCATTTTATAGCCAAAAAACAAGCAAGAATTAAAAACAAATTAAAGACGGATAAGATGAAAATTTTATCGGAATTGATGAAGAAATGTGGACAGCCTCATGTCGGAAAATGAAGGGTCGGTTGTCCTCATAAAGTGTAGAAAACCATCAATTCCCATTGGGTGAAGACCCTTCGATACATCACATCTATTCCGACGTCATTCAATGCATCGGGAAAGCTGTCCAGATTTCAGAATGCTGATTTATTGCCAATTTCGAACCTGTTTTTGGATGATTTCAGTACTTTGGTCTTCATAAAAGATGTAGCCCTTCGAATTATCTTTCCAACAAGTACTCAAACATCTCAATCGGACATATATAGCTCTTGTTATGACCAAAACACCGAGCATGTGTCGAAAGAGCTCGGATCACATCAGGACTCAAAGCTCAAAGGAATTGAAGGCGTGCTGAAGGATCCACCACCGATCGACCCGGAGCTCGATGAGAAGGCCCACGCCGAGATCATGCTACGGTTAACTGACGGCATAGCCCGTCAGGTGGTAAAATACTCATCCGCTTCCTCTCTATGGCATGCTCTGGAGGAGCTTTTTCTATCTAAATCCTTGCCCTCCAGAATCACTTTGCTCTGTCGTTTGTTTACTTTTAAAATGAACACTGCACTTAGTTTGGATGATAATCTTGACAAATTTTTAAAAATGACTTAAGAACTTGAAAGATGTAAGGACGAGATCAAAGACTCTCATCAGGCTATCTTGCTTCTTAATTCTTTGCCAACTCAATTTGACAACTTTAAAGATGTGATCCAGTTCAGTCGTGATGACCTAACTAAAGATAAACTAATTGAATCTATTATTGAGAAAAATGAGATCATGAAAGTTTTCAAAGTTAAAGGTCTTAAATCTGACAAAATTGAAAAACCTGATATTCTGTTTTCTAAAACAAATGAAAATAACCAAAAAGGACCTAAGGCAAAGAATAAAAAGAACAAGAATAATAAGTCCAAGCATGAGAAGTCCGAGAAATCTGATCCTAATGCTAAGTGCAATTACTGTGGCAATCTTGGACACTGGGTTAAGGAATGTAGAAAGAAAAAAAGAGCTGAAGAACTTGCTAAAAAGAATCATACTGATTTATCTGCTGTTGTGCTTGAAAACATGAATGATTGCCCATCTGAATTGTTCATGTGTGCTGATATGTCTTTACAATTTGACCCTGATGTGTGGATACTTGATTCTGGTGCCACTGTGCATGCTACCTCCAACCAAAATTTGTTTAAGCATTTAGATAAATCTGTTGGTGGTGATGTTATGCTTGGTGATCACACTACTCTACATGTTGCTGGTACTGGTGATATTTCTATGTGTATGCATGATAATGTTATTAGAACTTTCACCAATGTCAAATATGTTCCCAGTCTTAGGAGGAACCTGATTTCAGAGTCCTCTTTGGAAGAACTTGGTTGTACCATAGCTTCATCCAATGGGATTAGGACTGTAACCTTTAACAACAAGGTTATCCTAAGAGCCCATAGGATAGCTTTACTACATCCAATCTTCCAAAGTGGAACTGAATACAGTCTCCTCCAAAGATGTCACGACCCTCTCTGAAACTCTTGATTTGCATAACAAACTTGGTCACATAGGAAACAAAGGCCTTATTAAATTGCATGAAACTGGACTAATACCTAAGAAACCTGTGAGTATTGATTTCTGTGAAAACTGTGTGCTAGGAAAAGCATCTAAACTGAGTTTTCCTACTTCTTCTTATACTGCTAAACTTCCATTAGAATATGTGCATTTTGATTTATGGGGACCTTCACCAGTCCCTACTGTTGGTGGCATGAGATATTTCATCAGTTTCATTGATCATTACTCTAGAAAGTTTTGGATTAGTCTACTCAAAACCAAAGATCAAGCTTTTGAGGCATTTAAAGTTTGGAAGGTGATGGTAGAAAGCCAATCCTCTCACAAACTTAAATGCCTTAAAACTGACAATGGTTTGGAGTTCTGCAATCTTAATTTTGACAATTATTGCAAATCTAATGGGATAAAAAGACACTTAACTGTACCTGGTACACCACAGCAAAATGGCACAGCTGAACGTATGAATAGAACCCTGTTAGAAAAAGTTAGATGTTTACTTGTTAGTTCTGGATTAAAACCTTCTCTTTGGGGTGAAACTGTTCATACAACAGCCCACCTTATTAACAGATCTCCTTCTAGTGTTATTGAATTTGTTACTCCTCAACAAAAATGGACAGGAAAGCCTCCAAATCTATCCTATCTAAAGCCTTTTGGCTGTGCAGCTTACCCTTATGTAAATGAGGGTAAGCTCCAGCCAAGAGCTTTAAAAGGTATTTTTCTAGGGTATCCTGAAGGAGTAAAGGGCTTCAGGGTGTTACTTTTACAGCCTGGAGCCTACAAAGTCATAACAACTAGGAGTTGCAGATTTAACGAGAAGGAATTTCCCCTAAAAAGTTCTCTAACTTCTTTTTCGGAGTTAATAGGTACCCCAAAGCAGATTGAAGAAATCAGCAGCTCCATTCCACCAGAAGAAGATGACTTCATAGACGAGTACGACACTGGGAGGTTCTACAGGGTTCCAGCTTCAACAAATCAAGGGGGGAACAATCAAGAAGAAGAAAATGGAGAGAAAGAAGATTCCACAACAGACAAGGATGCTGCTTCAAACAACTCAGGGGCTGCCACCACTGAAGTTGACACTCAAGCAGCTCCAGCAGCTACTGCTGGAGCCTCCTCCTCTTCTTCTTCTCTTTCTAATTCTTCTTCTTCTCCCTCTATTTCTGGTGATGTAACCGGCCTTTCTAATGATCCCTTAACGGGATCCTCTGCTTTCTCCTCAACCCCCACTTCTGATATGCATGCTAATGATAATGTTGTGACTAACATTCCTAACCTGCATGATTACCAGTTAGTTAGGGATAGAGAACCCAGAGTTAGTATACCTAATAGGAAATACACCAGTTACATTATTGAATATGCTCTGTTGACTGCTGACACACTTAGGAACCCTACCACTCCTAACTCTTACTCTGAAGCCATTAGAGATCCTAATGCCATACATTGGAAAAATGCCATGAAGGAAGAAATAGACTCAATGAAGGTCAATCAGACCTGGATACTGATTCCAAGACCTCCGAGAACTCGTCTTATAGATTCCAAGTGGATCTATAAGATTAAGGATGGTCAAAACCCTAGAGATCCACCTAGGTATAAAGCCCGTTTAGTAGCCAAAGGGTTCTCACAGAAAGAAGGTATAGACTACAATGATATCTTTGCTCCCGTAGTTAAGTACAAAACTTTACGTTTAATGCTTGCTATGTGTGCTGTTTTTTACTGGGAATTGGAACAAATGGATGTGAAAACTGCTTTCCTGCATGGGTCTCTGGATGAAACAATCCATATGAGACAGCCTAAAGGGTTTGAACACCCTAAATATCCTGATCATGTGTGCTTACTTAAGAGATCCATCTATGGACTTAAACAGTCCCCTATGCAATGGAATCTCAAGTTTGATGTTGTGATTCATAAGTTAGGCTTTACTAGAAGCAGTTATGATACCTGTCTTTATTTTCAATGCATTTCTCCTACTTCCATGCTTTATGTGCTTTTATATGTTGATGATATCCTGATTATCTGTGATAGCATGCCTCCTATTAGCACTACTAAAAGCAATTTGAAGAAATACTTTGAGATGAAAGATTTAGGAAGTCCCAAGAAAATCCTTGGCATAAATATCATTAGAAACCGACATAGAAAATCTATATGGTTATCTCAAGATGACTATACCCAAAAGGTCCTAGACCGTTTTCATATCTCCACATCCAAGCCTACCACCATTCCCTTAGGAGGGCATTTAGAACTCACCAAAAAGAGTTGTCCTTCCAAACCCGAAAGTGTCAAAGAAATGAGTAAGGTGCCCTACGACGCAGTTGTAGGCTCATTGATGTACGCTATGCTTTGTACAAGGCCCGACCTTGCTTTTGCCATCAGTGTTTTGAGCCGTTTTATGTCTAATCCTGGTTTAGATCATTGGAATGCTATGAAGTACTTACTCCGTTATATTGTTGGTACAAAGAATCTCTGTTTACACTATAGTTTGCATGAATCTGCTACTAAGTTGCAGGGATACGTCGATTCCGACTACGCCAGTAATAAAGACAATCGAAAGTCTACTTCAGCATTTTACTTCACCTGGGCAGGCAACTGCATAACGTGGAAATCTCAGCAATAATCGGTTGTTGCATTATCATCCACAGAAGCAGAATACATTGCCACCACTGAAGCTGCAAAAGAAGCAATATGGCTCAAAGGGGTTCTTCAAGAGGTTCTAAGAAAGCCGTTCAAGCCTATTATAAACATGGATAGCCAGAGCCCACTGTATCTGTGCAAAGACCCGATGTACCACGAAAAAACCAAACACGTCGACGTTCGGTTTCACTTTATACGAAAAAGGGTATCATCAGGCGAGCTCGACGTCAGAAAGATCAAAGGCGACGTCAACCCAGCTGACTTCGGAACAAAGATCGTCCCAGTAAACAAGTTTCTCTTATGCAGAGACTTTCTCCACCTCGGAGATCTTCCTTAGACGCACAGGTACTGGGCCAATGATGAATCAGGATGTGGTACCGACTCAAATCAACTAGGGTACTAACAGTATTTTAAGAGGTTAAATATGTTTCATATTAGGAGGGCAAATTGTTATGTCTTCTTAATCTTAAGCATATTTGATCTAGGAGTATAGGATGGTAGATTAACTAATATCGGTTTAAGACGTAAGCAAGATTAACTAACAAGATACTAATATATATTATACACATATATTATATGCTATGACTATATGTTAGAAGTGTAGTTAATAAACTATGCTCACATATATGTTAAAGTATATGTTATGTGTAGTATAATATGTATGTTGGATCATTTAGCTCATCTGGTTGGGCCTGTTCTCACGAGCCCATTCTGGAGAAGCCCAAGCCAGCTCCACTTGAAGCCCAGGTTCCTTGAGCTCGCTCCAGTTCTTCGACGTTGCGTTTTGGTTATTAGCTCCGCCTATATAGCTGAAGCGGCTCTAGGGTTTTCTCTAACCTAATTCCAGTTCCGCCAAAGCAAAGAGAGAAAGAAGAGAGAGAGGCTCTGGGAGCTAGGGTTTTTTGGTGCTCCTCGGCGGCGTTTTTGAAGATCCGGCGACTTCTAAGGCGAATCTCCTAGCGAGACCTTAGATCTCGTCCACGGCAAGGAAGAACAAGGCGTCTGCACCTCCATCGGCGAAGTCCTTCTTCTCCGACGAGCTCCTTCACACAGATCTGACCTGTTCTTCAGATCTGGGGAGTGTTCTACCTTTTCTTGCTTTACTTCTTCACTTTCCTCTTGTATCTTGCTCTATTCTTGCTTGCCTTGACTCGGTGCCTTGACTGATATTGGTTCACCTGCAACCATACTCTGTAATACCGATTAGTACTTAGTGGATTTGACTCGGTGCCTCCCTGCTGAGGCCCCGTGGAGTAGATCTTCGGATCGAACCACGTAAATCTGCTGTGTCGCTTTTCTTTACAGTTTATCTCGGTTGTTTACTCTCAAACCCTAACTTCTTACCTCCGATCTGAGAGGTAGGAAGTCGATCTTGAATCTACACCAACACTCTGAGACCTGAAAGGGAGATGTATGGACACACCACCTCCTCTCTAATTAGGCCACCGAACTTATCTAGCTCTTCAAGCACTAACTTTCGGATGTGTTGGAGGGGTTTTGTCCACCACTCTGGAATGATGCACTCACAATCATGGGCACTGCACCTGAGATCTAAATCAGAAGTTACATCACCCAGCGAAGGCAAATGACCAAGCAAGCTCCCGCCACCAAAGCTGCACCAAATGAACTCAAGTGCAGTAACATCATGTGGAATTAAAAAAAGCTCTTTTCTTCCTGACACACCCTTCCAGGATATCACCTTGATTAATTCTGTACCACCTTCCTTGTATTCTCCTTGCAGATTGGACATCCAAAATGAATGCCCAACAGAAACAAGGTAAGTTTCTAATTGATTTAACAAACCCAAACCAACACATCGATTGAACTCGCTAACATCTCCCAAATGAACCCCAATTAGATTCTTCAGATGCTTACAACTCATCAATTCCTTTGGTTGAAGAAATATTTGCCCATTGCTCAAAAAGCTCTCAAGATTCAGGAGTTTTTCAATCACCCCTTCGTTCCTTTGGCAGTCAATTATCATAGTCGCATCAAGGTTTAGGTACCGTAGGCTTGCTAGTTTTTCCATACCCTTTGGAAATTCCTCCATGACATGATACTCAAAGAGATTCAACTCTCTTAGTTTTGTAAGCTTTGCTAAGGAAGGAATGGAGCGCAAACAGCTGCAGTGACAAAGCAACAGGGCGTTGAGATTGAACAGGCCAGAAACAGAACTAGGCAGTACCTCCATTTTATTTGTATAAGACAAATCAAGAACTTTGAGGCTGATCATTTTCACAAAGAAAGAATCCGATATAGTCTTCAGGAAATAATTGTCTCGGAGGAGAAACACTGAAATATTTGGACAATCGGGCATCAAACCTTCAATATGATCCGTCTTATGCCGAAATAAAGACACCCACTTCAAATCCCTGTAAATCCATTCTTTCTTTCCAAGTATTTCCTCCAAACTTTTTCTCTCTATTACCATGGCAGTGGAGCCCATTATTCTAATTGCCATGTCTCTCACTAAATCATGCATCTTTACCATTCTATTCCACTTGTCTGTTGCACATTCCAACAGAGATGCATTCTCCAGAACATTCAATATAGCGTGTCCCTCATCTATACTTTCCTTTCTATTGGTTCCATCCAACAAACCCACTGCAATGAAATTTCTGATCAGTTCCCACCTCTTTATGTTCTTGTCTTCGGGATATAAAGCACAGTACAAGAAACACTTCCAATGCTTGTCGTCACATAAGCGATCGTAGCTATATCTCAATATTCCGAATACCTTGTTTTCCATATCATGTGAACTTCTCCAAGGATTTCGCAAGCTTGCCAGTGCATTCCTCCACACAGCTACATCAGTTTCTCCCCTCATGGATCGAGCCATCGTGATAATTCCGAGTGTAACCCATCACATTCTTTAGCTACTGAAGCGGCGGAGACCTTCACTTCATCAGGAAGTGTTAAAGAGAATGATCAATTGACTGTAATTGAACTTTTGACTCTTCACACTTGATTTCAATATTGGAGGTTACAATATATACACAATACAGAGAGAGGAGATCTACTCCAAATATAATATCTTAAAGATTTCCTAAATCATATCTTAACAAGACTTATCAGGTTGTTAAGTGTTTCAAAATTGGCAAGTTGCTTCTTGAACAAATCCCAAGATTCGTCAGCTGAAAGAGGTTTCATGTGAACTGTACGACACCCCATTTTGTGACATACACCTTTGTCCCGAGTGGTTATGAGCAACTTGCATCCATCACCTTCCACCGAGGCTCCAACCTCTTCCATTGTGATATCCTCCCACACATCATCAAGGATTAGTAGAGATTTCTCTCTTTGCCAGTGCCATCCTCAACTCGGCTGCTCTCTTCGGCTCATCTTCATATTCCAGAGAATGTCCAACTGCTTTAGCAATGTCACTTTGCAACTTATGGACACTGGTGTCACGAGATACAGTGACATAATAAACATGTTCAAAAAGACGTTTCTGTTCCAAAATCTCATTGTTGATGTGCATTGCCAAGGTTGGTTAGTGGATGGAAAAATAAAGATTTGGCAAGTATTTGCCATAAGACGGTTTTTGTTTTTTGTTTTTTTTTAAATCAAATAAAATGGTTAGTGGATTTAAAAAAATCAATAATGATACATATCCCCTCAAATAATTCTAAATTAATTTTTTGGTTATAAAGATTTGACAATTACAAATAATGTTATAAAGATTTGGCAATTTTTTTGATATTACCTATCTAAAATAATTTTATAAATGTGACAATTCCATCGAATAATAATTTGCATTCCACCAAATAATGTGATGTTATCTTTTTTTCATTCACTTAAATCACTAATTATCAATTCCAATGAATAATTTGTCCCATGCTACCGAATATGTTTTACTTTTTTTCCATCAATTTCAGATAAAAGAAACCCAAAATCCTCAACAATACTTACGATTTATACGAACAATGCTTCATATTTCAACGAATAATGCTTTATATTTCATCGAATAATATTTAGTTGTGTAATTATACTCATGCTGACGAATAATGAATCAAATTTCACCGAATTGCACCGAATTTCATCGAATAATTGCATAACCATTGTGAATAAGTAAATTTTTAGAATTATTCGGTTGAATCGATCGATTTAATGCGTACATTGAATGATAATTGAGAGATTATTCACTGGAATTCTTATTTTTACTAGGTTTACAGAAGCGATAATAATTGCATTATCGTTGTGAATAAGTAAATATTTAGAATTATTCGGTTAAATCGGCCTATTTAATGCGTACATTGAACGATAATTGATGGATTATTGAATCAATTTCTAATTTTTGTTCTGATGTATACTAACTACACATCTAGTCACCTGGTGCTATTGATTCCCCTTTGTGGACTCGGTTTATGTGCAAATCCCCTCTCGGGCGATTTTGAGAAGCCATTGCCTCTGGTAGGCGGCGCCGCCGCCGGCCACCGATGGGCTCAGATCTGGGGAGTGGGGGTGTCTGGCGGGGGTTCTCCGACCTCGACGGCTCTCCCTCCCTCGCTTAGGGAAGCGGGCGGCCATGGTTGCAGCCCCATCTCCCTGGCTCGTCCTCGGCCTAATCAATCGCAGCAGCGGCCATCTCCCTAAATCAATGGCCCTGCGATTCCCCGACGGTGGAAGGAGGCTTGAGGGAAGGAGGCTCGATGGCACGAGCGGCGCTCAACCACCCCCTTTCAGATGAATCCAATCTGGCCCGACCACCGCCGGAACTGCCCACGCACTCGGAACAACCCACCGGAGAAGACGATTCCTCCCTAAGCGCCTCCGCCTCGATGTCGATGCTCCTCTATTACTCTGGCCGCCGGATCTGTGTAACTGTGTTGAAATAACGTGAGGAAGAAGATGAGGGTTTTAATTTACCTTTGTCACACGCGCCTCCCTTTCCCATATTTGGGTGAAGATTGAGTTTTTTTTTTAATCACCCGGACACATGGCGGAATCTAGGCCATCCGATCCACTAGGATCAATGGCTATTATTTGTGCACTAGATACACCTTTAGAGAGGTGCACAGGGGAACCACTCCCTATATATATATATATATATATATATATATATATATATATATATATATATATATATATATATATATATATATATATATATATATAATTGAATTAATTCGTTATAGATTATCCAAATTGATTAAATACATACTCAGCTCGTAATATAATTAGTACTCCATTCATTACCAATTAATACATTTGCCGGTTGGTATTTCAAATATAATATCTTATAATAAAAAATTTAGAAGGTTAATTACTAAATAGATAATTTATCTGTAATCGATCGTTAATCAACAAGTACATAGATAATATACATACCTTCACCTAGCTTCTGTATGAACCACGCACTGCCTTTTTTTTGGGGGGGGGGGGGGGGGGGGGGGTCAGAGAACCACGCACTATCTTGAATCTTGGAACAGACGAGTTTGAAATTGTGTCAAAATTAAATGGTTTCAGGATCGATATATCGAAAACTTGGAACAAACGAGTTTGAAATTGTAATGATCAATGCAGATATCCGATCCAAAGTTGTGAAGTTCCTGAAGGTATAAAAAGTAACAATCAGAAAGGCATGTGCAACTTTTACATCGCAATTTTGAAAGCTTTTGGTAATTGTTTGATCATTAAAAAAAACTTCAAGAAAGCTTTTGTTAATTGAATCAAATATCACTACTTTTACACTGATCATTTTAAATAGCAAAACAAAGAATAACCATATTCTCCTATTACATGTAACATATGCAACATAAAAACATGATATATCCATATCTATAATTTTGTACATCTAGAATCCCATGAAGTTAATAAGATTATGAAATTTATTGACCTTAGAAAACAAATTAAAAAATGGGTAATTAAATTAATTTAAATCTAAACCACTTATTCAAAACTGAATGGTTGAAATTTTACCAACTTCAAGTTAACTCTATAAGAGAAACCCAACCGCACTTGTAAAATACAAAAAGTTTAAAATTTTAGGGAAAATAGAGGGTTTTTTTAGGACCAACAACTCCTCTATACTCATCTTTAAAATAGAGAAATCTTAGGAGAGAGAATTTTTTTTTCTAAATTTAGAGGAAGATGACAAAAACTATACGTAGTAAAATTTAGTTCTACTCATCAATATCTATGCAAATTCATTGGAATTCAATAACAATTGGACAAGTTTGTTATACAAAAATTAAGTTAGGAGTTTTTGTTATAATTAAATTAAATTGGATGTTTTGCTAGAATTAACTTGATGTTTAATTTAAATGCGTTAATTAGACTTCAGATTGCATTCTCAACTTTGATCCAGGTGGAGGTGGTTGCTTTCAAGGATATGAGGCAACAAATGGGAGCTGTCATAAGAAGTTGCCGCTACTTCAATTTGAATTTTTGTTACTGTCAATTTGAATGGGAAAAAAAAAAAGAAAAGAAAATTGTGGTATCTTAAGTTGCTGATGCTATTCAGGGACACCCAAACTGTTGCTAAATTTTTGTTGTCAAGTGGTGACTAATGCAGAAGTGCCTAAAGGATCAACTACAAATTTTCAAGTGCAGGACCATTGAGAGGTAGAGCACATTAGGATGGTCACTGTAATTTTTTTCCAAATGATGACTTGGTATAATTTTTTTTTTTGGTTAGTGATGACTTGATATAAGCTTTTACATTCATAGTGTTGAATTTTAGTGATAGTTTTGTGATTTTTTTTTCCATGTAAGCTTCGAGGATAAAGCTTCTCTAAGGGAAAGTAATGTACACATTATGAATTGTTAATTATGGGTACAAATACTCATTTACATTATTGAGAGAGGTATCCAATTAATAATGGAATAATCAATTCTTCCAATCTCTTTCTATCTCCTAATCCCTCTCTGTCCTGCGTCTGTATATCTTCTTCCCCTTTCTCTAAACTCTAACTCCTCAACTAGCTCCTTCCTTTCCCTTTCTCAAATTCAACCTTTAATCTACAACACTCACCTCGGATTATCTCAACATACCAGACTAAGAACGAAAAAAAAAAAACTAATATCTATACATATACATATACATATATCGATGTCTAATGTCATGTGACGTGTTATGGTTGATTCTAGAATAAAAAATTAATAAAATAATAGGTTATCATAGTTTATAGAAAGTTATATAAGTCACAATATATAGTATTTGATAAATTAATTAATAAAAAATATTTTATAGTTATACTTATCAAAAATATTAATAGATAAATATATATGTAGTATTTGATAAATGTTATTTTATTCATTCAACATATATATGCTTTAACTAGTGTGTCTCATCCCATGCACAAAAATATATTAACACAATATTTTAAAATTATATCTATTATTAAAAATATGAAAAAGCCAATAAATCTAAATTACACTGCGAGAATTAAATTAATAACGATCAAAATGTGCAGATAATATAAAATAAAAATTAAACTAGATATAAATAATTCTTTCAAATAGAAAATAATATATATATATATATATATAATAAAATCCATCAAATAATTAATTTTAATATAAATAATTCTTTTCATCAAAGAATAATTTAGATATAAATAAAATAACACTAATAAATTTTTTTTTATCAATTCAAATAGTTATGATTTATATTTTTATCAATTAAATAAAATATATATAGATAAAGTTTGTCTTATTATAACTTTCTATAAATTATGTCAATATATTATTTGAATTATTTCTTTGCAGAATTTTTTTTCCTTAAAATCAATCACAAATTCGTACACCACGTATAATCAATCTTATGCATATATCAGTTTTGATTTTAGTATATGTAATAGGTATATAAGATTTAGGTTGGTCAGAGAAGTCGGCAATTAAAGAACAGTATATATACCAGATTGGGAGAATTTGCAATGGTGAAAAAGAGTTAATTTGGAGAGTATACGACGGTAGATTAAAGTAGTATATAAAGTAGGGGCGATGTAACACGTATATATGGACATACCTTGTTAATTTAGGAGGTTGGATCGACTGAGTTGATCATCAACATTACAATCTTGCTTTAATTAGCTGCTGGCCGGGGTTTTTGATTTGTGAATGCTCCGGGCGGCCTGCACCAAAAAAGAGATATGGAGATTAAGGAGATAGGGGAATGTGTGGATGAACTACGTGTGAAACAAACATGACGAACTTATGTCCATCGGTCAACTATGCGTGTTGATTTTTTTGGCCAAGACAATGACTTTAATTTGGTTATACTTGGGCAAGACGACCTCACGTCAATCAGTCAACTACGCGTACGTGTTGATTTTTTTGACAAGATGATAAATTTAATTTGGTGTATATATATGTATCTTATAGTTTCTTCGTAGGATGTTTTGCACTAATATACCAAAAAAATACCAATTTTGCAAAAATGTCAATGGGGTGTAAAAATTGCAAGGGAGTAACAAAATGTTACTTTTGCAAATTTTCCTCACCAGGTAGCAGGTCACTTGACTAAAAAAAACAGAAAGATTTGTGGGAGAGATGACAAATGGGATGGTGACAAGTGACAAAACTTAAGTTTTAATTGTTTTAAACTAAATTTCAGCAATTTTTATTTGTTAAAATTAAAAAATAAATTTATTTTTGAACTTAATTTAATTTTATCTATCTATAGACACCTACTTTATATATGTTTATGCAAAAAAATATTTCGAACTAAAGTTGGGTGTATATCGTATCTTGATCTCAATTTGGAGTATGGCATGGATACCCACTTGGATGACAAAGAAAACAATTTAGCTGGCACGGAAATTCACACAACTGGCAAGATAAACCAGAAAATCTGGGCAGAACCGACAATCGTTGCTCCGGAGATGAAAGGTAAAGCTGCCAACGTGGACATGGAGGAGGGGGCAATGCTCATAGAGGAGAGCATGTTATTTGGGTCCGTCAAGAGCAAGATAATAGAGACAAGCAGGTACCCGTCTCGAGGATAGTTCCTTCGCCGAAAGCGTCGGAGGACATAAGCAAGCGTGTGGTGGTAAGGTGAAGAAATCGATGTCTAGTGGGATAACTCTTCTTTTGCGTAGTCGAATGTAGTATTTTGTTAGTTTGCTTCTAACTCACTGACACTTTGGGATTTTGGTGGTTTTGAATGTACATAACTGACCATAGAAACAAACCTACATTACTCTCAAATGACATCGTCCATTGTAACATTAATGGTTTCAATCACAACATACTTCAACACATAGAGAGAAATTTACAACGATGTATAAGTATAACCCATTGCGATGTATGCTTACTAGCCAGTAAATACTATTATCTAGCCAGTGACAATGATGTCTTAGCCGATAAAAGAATAACACCTGAGATATTTTATCTATCTCAGAAACTTCCCAACCTAAGAATATCGGCCATTAAACCCAAATGAAATGCGTTATAATGCAACATTCACAACAACCATCCATAATGATAATAAAAAAGTGTCCACAACATAACTTATCAGTCATCAAATACAAGTCATCCAAAAGGTGGAAACGATTAAATGTTTAACAAGTAAACCAAACACTACGAAGTACTAAAGTTCCCTTCCAAAGAAGCTTTGAATGTCATCTTTGTGATTCTCCTCCTCAAAGTCCCGATTTCTTCTAGCACATTTGAGGTTGGTGACGAGGCAAAATTCCTTGATGGAAAAACGGAGGAGTCGCCCCTGGAGCTCATACAATGTCTCACACCTCTGAAATACTTTTTCAGAGGAAGGGCTACTGTCGGCTGCACAAATATTACACAACACGACATGTTTAACATCACCAAGACAAAAAGAAGGCCCTTAATCTACCGAGAAGTGATTAATGTTAATACCTTGTTGCTCGACGGCGTCGCTACTTTTTTTCTTTTCAATTTTCTCATTGTCTACTTAATCTGTCATACAGGTGTTCAGATAATACCCATTTTAACAATAATCCTAGCCAGTATATACATATGTCTAGCCAGTGAAAATAATGTTTATGTCAAAACAGATAACATTACACAAATGACACAACTACACAAATGTCACGAATACAAATGTTCATATATTCATGTGTCCGACAAATACACATGTTCAAATAATCTCAAAATGGTAACTGACACAAGTAAAGAATGAAACAAACACCACACATACGCAACTACACAATAGTGTCAACAATATTAAAAAAAAAAAAAAAACTTATGTAATACATATATGACAACCCTAGAAACAAACCTACATCACTCTCAAATGACATCGTCCAGTGTAACATTAATGGTTTCAATCACAACATACTTCAACACATAGAAACAAACTTACAACGATGTACAAGTATAACCCATTATTAGCATTATATTTTGAAGGCAACTAGTCACTAAACACCCCCGATCTTGAAATCCACAAAAAGTTTCCGATTTCCAAAATAATACGCACCCATTTCGTCTACCATTCACCTTCCCCTTTATCACATCCAACATCATTCCATACCCATCTCAGCGGGACAACAAAACACACACGTAAAGACACAACATCACCATTGTTGCTGGTCAAACAAAAATTCGTGCCAGTAAAGAAAAAATGTGTGACAGAAAAATGTATGAAAGTAAAAAATCAGTGACGTTAACTATTTCCCCATTCTAAAATCCACCAATTAATTGAGATTTTCAGTTCGAATCCCCGATGACTTCCATGTCCATTTGAAAATCACAACTTCCTCAATTTCCCCAAACCTTCTAACTCCCACAAAGTTAGGGTTTCAAAAAAATTTCAATTCGATTTCTCCCCAACCTGGCTGACTATCTACAATAGGACAATCTACAAAGTTTTCGAGTTCAATAGAGGGAGGATGAGTACTTACTTGCTTTCTGCGTGGGCGGAGGATTGTTCTTCTTCAATCGCCTTCAATATTTCTCGAGGGGTGGGGTTTCTTCTTCTTCGAAACTCCTCCAAAGCTTCTTCCTTTAATTTCTTCATTGTCTTCTCCCTTATGGAATCGCCTCCCGGTCTTCTCTTTGTTGGGTGGGAGGTTGAGGGTGGCGGTTCGAACGGTGGTGGTTGGGTGGGCACGAACCGGGTGGGTTCTGGGCTCAGTGGGTGCGTCGGAGAGAGAGGGTTCGAACGCAGGTGGTTGGGTGGCCGGAGGTGGCTCGTGGAGGGCGGGGAACGATCGGAGAGAAGGCGGGGTGGTGAGGGCTCAGTTCAGTAGGAAGGGTAACCTGTGAAAGGAGGTGAGATTTTGTGTTTGAAAAGTGTTATTTACTGTTTTTAGTTCTCATATAATATAAGAATTAAGAATGTCAAGGCCTTATTTATTTGGTTGAAGGGGAAGTGAAAATTTTCAATAAAAAGGGGTGGAAGTGTAATTTATTTATCTAGTCTTTCTTCAATAACCGCTAAAGTAACCACGTTTTTGTGCCTATTTTCACTATTTTTTCTAGTCGATCTCTTACATATTTTGGTTTGGGAATATGTTGAATTTGTGTAGTATGTGTTTTTTTTTTGCAAGAAATAAAGGTCTACACATGTTTTGGTTTAATTTTGCAGAATTTGAGCAAATTTGGAACGAAACCAAGAGGAAGAGACGACTGTAGGAAGTGACTTGACGTCGAGTGGACCCACTCGAAGTCGACTGAAGATATGTTCAAATCGACTAAGGATTAAAGGTGCAAGCTACTGTAAAGTCAGTCGATATGGCTAGAGATCGACTGGACTACTCGACGTTGACTGAGAATTGAGCTACACCTGAAGCCAAAGCGGAGAGCCACTCGAGACCCAGAGATGCACCTGAGATCAAGTGAGGCACTCGACGTCGAATGACTGTGGTTGACGTCGACTAAAAATGCAATGGGTCGAGACGCGTTTGACGAATCCTATTCCGAGAGGAGAAGACTTGCACATGAAATTAAGGTGAAGTCGTCATGTGTCTCATGCGACTTCTCCTTTATTATATATAACAAATTTACTTTATTTACTAGTTTGGATTTATATCCTCTTTTAAGTAGATTTTTATCTTTTAGTTTTAGATAGAACTTCTTATCCTTGGCTAGCAATGATTGAGGCCTATAAATAAAACCCTAGGGGAAACTCATTCAAGTTTAGAGAGAACAATAGCAATAGAGTTTAGGGTTTCGAAGCTTTTAGGATTTTGGCATTCTTACGAGAGTTTGCGCGCCGGAATTGTAAAGACTTTGAGTTTATGCAAGTTATTCTTCTCCATTCATGTCTTTTGTTGTGATGAGCGAGTAGTCTCCCTACTTCTAGGATCGGGATGAGCCCGATGATAGCCATGTTTACCCCTTTTTGAAAAGAAAGAGATCCATGGTAACAACTTGGATTCTTCTACCTGTGGACATATATAGGTAACACGCCCACGTTAAATCTCTGTCTTTCTTTCACTACTACAATTAAGACCTATTATAACACTTTATTACAACAGTTATGCTAATGAAGCGGTTATTGGGACAGTTTTGTCTATGGTGGCGGTTTTGAGAATGTAACATTACTATTATAATATCTATAGTGGCGGTTTTAAAGGCTATTGTGACGGTTTTGTAACCTATTGTAGCGGTTTTATTAATTCTTTAAGGTGAAATTGTCTATATACCCATCAAATCTTCTCACTTTGTTTATATACCCATCAAAAGTTTAAAATGGTCTATATACCCATTCAAACATATAAGTTTTGTTTAATTACCCAATATAAGACCTCGTGAATTAAAAAGACAACCAATAATTCATATTTATTTAAATGTAAGCGGATGTAGTCCCAAATAAACTACGGAGGATTCATCAGACCCCAAAACATTCATTTTAATTCAAATCGATTTCCATGTTTTCTTCCCCTTTCATAAAAAAAAGAAAAGAAATGCACGATAAAATTCAATTCGACGGGGAAAAATAAAATAAAAATGGTTTAGTTAGTGGAGGATGGATCATCGAAAGAAGGATTGTAATGTTTAATTTTGTTGAGAATTTATATATTTCTCTTAAGTCTTGTTTATGTGTATAAGTGTAACATTTTCATATTAGAACTTGTATGTAAGTGGATATGTAATATGGTCTTAGGCATAAGAGGTACTTGGGTGTAGAACAGATTTGGACTGGATTGTATTGAGCCCATTTGGGCTTGATCTCCTAACAAAAATCTGATGCCAAGATGCTCGACCCAAAGCTTGTTATGGATCCACTGGCCCATGGACAGTTGAGCTTGACTTAGCTAGGGTTGAAGCTTTCCCTTGCTCCAAAACGCAGCGCTTCACCTAGTGTTCTCTTGTGTGAGCCTATATAAAGGATCCGATTCATGTGAGGCGCTTCACTTCATGTTCGGCGTCTCCAGGTAATATAAAGAGAAAGAGAAAGAGAGCTTATGGCGATTCTAGGGTTTGCTCCTCAACCCTCTTCCGCGTGATCGTCGCTTTCTCCGGTGAAGGTCTTTTTCTCCGGCTCTTCCTCTGGCAAGGCGAAGGCTCCTTTGGCGCTGCTAGCTCCTGCTATCCTGGGTTTTTTGACTTGGGATCTCGATTCTATATCTTCGAGATCTAGAGTCTTTCAGGGAGTGTTCTTCTTCCCGGTTTTCGTTGTTTGTTCTATGCTTTATGTTCTTGTTTGTTTAGATCTTCCTTGTATGCATAAACTCGCCCCTGTTTTGTAATCTTCTCGATATAGTGGATTATGGCTACCTCTTGAGGCCCCGAGGATGTAGGATCTTAGATCCGAACTTCGTAAAACTTTGGTATCTCGTTTCTGCTTTTGCATTGCTTGATCTCACTTAAACCTTGAACTCACATATCAAACTTCGAATCTATTCGTTATTCGCATAACAAATTGGTATCAGAGCATGGTTACTCCTTGATCGTTCGTTTTATGTTCGAGAGATTTCATTAGGTTCTAATTTGCATCTGTTCTTTCAGTATTGCTTGATTCTAGACCTGTGTGCATGTTTTTTATTTGTTCTTCTTGATCTTATTACAAGTTTTCAATATGTTATTATTTACTTGTGTTTTCTAAGATTCTTTCTTAGAGTTTTTTGTGGCCCCTGAAAGCTAGTTTCTTGAAGAAACTAGCCCTCGGTGAGAACAAGTTCATCTTGTTTCTCACTTATCAACTGCTATTTAGTATTAAATTGAGTTTTCTGTACGATTTCCTTTGATTCTTGAAAAATGGGTGAATCTAGCTATCGTATAAAACCTTTTAATGGCACAACTGACTTTGCTATGTGGCAGGTGAAAATGAAAGCTGTGCTAATCAAGGAAAAGTGTTGCGATGCTGTGACCTCCGAGTTCCCAAAAAAGATGGAGAAGGAAGTCATGGAGGAGAAAGATGTCTAGGCTCACAGTGACATGCTGAGGCTTGCTGATGAGGTAGCTAGGCAGGTAATCTCTTACAAGACCATTGAAAAATTGTGGAATGCTCTTGAAGAGCTTTATCTGGTAAAATCTCTTCCCAGTAGAATAAATCTTCTTGTTAAGTTGTTCAACTTTTAAATGGACTTGCATTGCTCTTTGCCTCAAAATATTGATAAATTTCTTGTTATGACTCAAGATTTGGAAAGGTGTGGAGATAAAAATGATGAAACCCACCAGTGTGTTTTGCTGCTAAATGCTCTCCCACCCCAATTTGAAACTTTTAAGGATGTTGTTCAGTTCAGTTCTTCTACTCCGACTAAGAAAGTTGTTCTTGAATCTATTATTCAAAAGAATGATGTCTTAAAAGTGTTCAAAACTAAGCAAGAAGCTAAAAATGAAGCTCTTATAGCTAAGTTTAAATCTAAGGGTCAAAATAACAACAAGAATTACCAGAAAAAGAAGGATAAAAATAAAGAGCAAAATAAAGAACCTGTGATAATCATCCTTCTGAGAAAACAAATTCTGAAAAGATAAATTACAAGTGCTTATACTGTCATAAATCTGGACATTATGAAAAGGATTGTTATAAAAGAAAGAAGGATGAAAAAGAAGCTGGTAAAAAATCTGCTGATGTGTCTGTTGTCCTTGAAAATAATTCTTATTATACTCATGAAGTGCTTACTGTATCTGATCATGATGATTCTGATGTGTGGCTCTTAGATTCTGGGTGCACTATGCATGCAACTTCTGATAGAAAATGGTTTTCTAATCTTAAACTGTTTGATTGTGGTGAAGTTTTGCTTGGTGATCACTCTGCTTTAAAAATAAAAGGTATAGGATCTGTGCCTCTTAGAATGCATGATGGTGTGATAAGAATTATTCAAGGTGTTAGATGGGTTCTTGATTTGAGAAGGAATTTATTGTCTGAAAGTACCTTTGATGCCCAACAATGTGATATTAAAATTAAGAATGGTGTTAGAGATGTTCTTAAAAATTGTAAATTTCTTATTAGAAGTATCAAGAAAAATGGTTTATATCATGTTGTTGCTTCTGAATGCAATGTTGCTATTTCTTCTGCTCCTGATATCTCTGTGAAAAATATGAGCATGAGTGACTCTTTGTTATGGCATTCTAGATTAGGTCACATTGGTAACAAAGGTCTTGATAATCTGTTTAAAAAGGGCATCATCTCTGCTAAGCCTTCTCATATTGGCTTATGTGAAAATTGTCTTATGGGAAAGCAATCCAAACTTGGTTTTAAATCATCTTCTTATGTTGCAAATCAACCTCTAGAATATGTGCACTTTGACTTGTGGGGACTTGCTCAGGTTGACACAGCAGGGGGCATGAGATATTTCATCTCTTTTATTGATCATTTTAGTAGAAGGGTTTGGGTGTATTTGCTTAAACATAAATCTAATGCTTTTGAAAACTTTAAAGTTTAGAAGATAAGAGTTGAAACTGAAACTGGTTTAAAGTTAAAGTGCCTTAAGACAGATAATGGTTTGGAGTTTTGTAACAATGAATTCAACTCCTACTGTAAAAATGAAGGTATAAAAAGACACTTAACAATTCCTGACACCCCTCGGCAGAATGGGACTGCTGAGAAGATGAATAGAACCCTTTGAAAAGGCTAGATGCATGTTAGTTTCTTCTGGGCTTAAACACAGTTTATGGGGTGAGGCTGTTGTAACTGCTGCTTATTTGATAAATAGATCCCCTTCTTCTGCTATTGATTTTATAACTCCCTATGAAAAATGGACTAATAAAAAACCTGACCTTAGTCACTTAAGACCTTTTGGATGTGTTGCTTATTCTCATGTGAATGATGGTAAACTAAATCCTAGGTCCCAGAAATGTTTTATGCTTGGTTATCCTAATGGCACTAAAGGTTATAGGTTATTAGTTATACAACCTGGAGCTTATAAAATCATTTTAAGTAGAAATGTTGTGTTTAAAGAAGATGAATTTCACTTTAAGAATGTTATGTCTTCTGCTCAGACTAACCAAATGCAGGTACCAGATACAAATGATCAGTTCTATACCCCTGATGAGGGTGAAACTGAAAATGAGTTTGACAGTGGCTACTCCACTACCAGACCAGACTCATAAACTCACAAATCAGGTGGGCAAGTGAGTACTTATGGTGTCACAGGTAGTGTAGTGGCTCATAAAACTGAGCCCCCTTCCTCCTATACCTTAGAAACTTCTCCCCCCAATTCCGATGTCTCTTCTGCTTCTACCTCTATTGTTTCTTATTTGTCTGTGATTGATGCTCATGTTGCTGGCTCTTCTAGTGGTTCATCTGTGCAATTGCATGACTTAACTGATTGGAAACTTACAAGAGATAGAGAACCTAGGAATATTATTCCAAATAAAAAAGTACTCCGGTAACTTGGTTGAGTTTGCTTGTCTTGTTTCTGATGTAGTTACATTATATACCCCTGATACTTTTGAACAAGCTATAAAATGTGCTCATGCTAAAAACTGAAAAAGTGTTATGCAAGAAGAGATAGATTCTATGAATCAAAACAACACCTGGAAATTAGTTAAGAAACCTGCTACAGCTAGGTTAATTGACTGTAAATGGGTGTTTAAAATAAAACAAGGCATCTCTAAGAGTGATCCCCCAAGGTATAAAGCTAGACTTGTAGCCAAGGGGTTCACTCAAAGAGAAGGTCAGGACTATAATGAGATTTTTGCTCCAGTTATTAAATACAATACTATGAGATTACTTCTTGCTATGTCTGTTGTGTATAACTATGAACTGGATCAAATGGATGTCAAGACTGTTTTTTTTTTGCATGGTGATCTTAATGAAACCATTTATATGAAGCAACCTAAAGGCTTTATTGACACTGCTCATCCTGACTATGCTTGTTTGCTTATTAAATCCATATATGGTTTAAAACAGTCTCCTCGTCAATGGAATATAAAGTTTGATACTTGTATGAGAAGGAGTCTAGGATTTAGAAGAAGCAAATATGATACATGCTTATATTTCAAAGATACCAGAAAGCATGATCCTCTCTATGTGTTGTTGTATGTTGATGATATCTTGCTTATTGCTAAATCTTCTGATAAAATCAATATGATTAAGCAACAACTTAAGAAACACTTTGATATGAAGGACTTGGGTCCTGCAAAAAGGATCTTGGGCATTGACATCATAAGAAATAGAGATAAAAAGGTTATGTATTTGTGCCAATCTGATTATGTGCTTAAAGTGTTAGAAAGATTTCACATTAAAGATGTTAAGGCCAATACAGTTCCACTGGGTGGTCATCTTGATCTCACAAAAGTGAGAACTCCTTTATCCTCTGCTGAGATTAATAGAATGAAAAAAATCCCTTATGATGTTGCAGTTGGTTCAGTTATGTATTCAATGATTTGCACTCGTCCAGATCTTGCTTTTTCTATAAGTGTCTTGAGTAGGTTCATGTCTAATCCAACTGAAAAGCATTGGCAGGCCATGAAGTATCTTTTGAAATATCTTTTTGGTACTGTGAATCTTTGTTTGAAATATGCTGTAGGTCAAGGCTCTATACATGAGCTATTTGGGTACGTTGATGCAGATTATGCCTCAATAAGGACAATAGAAAGTCTACTACTGCTTTTGTTTATACTTGGGCAGGTAACTGTATTTCATGGAAATCCCAACAGCAACCTATTGTTGCTTTATCCTCCACTGAGGCTGAATATATAGTAGCCACTGAGGCCTGCAAGGAAGCCATTTGGCTCCAGGGTCTCTTGAAGGAGATTGAAAAGAAACATTATACGTACATCTCTTCTGCACATAGATAGCCAGAGTGCATTATATTTGTGCAGGGACCCTATGTATCACGAACGTACCAAGCATATAGATTTTAGGTACCACTTTATTCGTGAGAAGGTTGATGATAATGTTATCCATATAAAGAAAATAGATGGAACTCTTAATCCTGCAGATTTTGGAACAAAATTTGTAACTGTTGACAAATTCTTGTTTTGCAGGAATTTCCTCCACTTGGAGGAAATCACTTGATAGTTGGTGTTACAGGTATTATGGGTCGACGATGGACACAGTCCTCTGATCCACACTTAGGTTTGGTTTGCCAAGTGCAGACTTAAAGATCTACAGGGGCAATTGTTGAGAATTTATATATTTCTCTTAAGTCTTGTTTATGTGTATAAGTGTAACATTTTCATATTATTGTATAGAACTTGTATGTAAGTGGATATGTAATATGGCCTTAGGCATAAGAGGTACTTGGGTGTAGAACAGATTTGGACTGGATTGTATTGAGCCCATTTGGGCTTGATCTCCTAACCAAAATCTGATGCCAAGATGCTCGACCCAAAGCTTGTTATGGATCCACTGGCCCATGGACAGCTGAGCTCGGCTTAGCTAGGGTTGAAGCTTTCCCTTGCTCCAAACGCAGCGCTTCACCTAGGGTTCTCTTGTGTGAGCCTATATAAAGGATCCTGTTCATGTGAGGCGCTTCACTTCATGTTCGGCGTCTCCAGGTTATCCAAAGAGAAAGAGAGATAGAGAGCTTCTGGCGATTCTAGGGTTTGCTCCTCAAGCCTCTTCTGCGTGATCGTCGCTTCCTCCGGTGAAGGTCTTCTTCTCCGGCTCTTCCTCTGGCAAGGCGAAGGCTCCTTTGGCGCTGCTAGGTCTTGTTGTCCTGGGTTTTCTGACTTGGGATCTCGAATCTGTTTCTGTGAGATCTAGAGTCTTTCAGGGAGTGTTCTTCTTCCCGGTTTTCGTTGTTTGTTCTATGCTTTATTTTCTTGTTTGTTTAGATCTTCCTTGTATGCATAAACTCGCCCCTGTTTTGTAATCTTTTCGATATAGTGGATTATGGCTGCCTCTTGAGGCCCCGAGGACGTAGGATCTTAGATCCGAACCTCGTAAAACTTTGGTGTCTCGTTTCTGCTTTTGCATTGCTTGATCTCGCTTAAACCTTGAACTCGCATATCAAACTTCGAATCTATTCGTTATTCGCATAACAAATTTCAATCAACAATTCATATTTATTTAAAAGCAAGAAAACATTTTCCCCGTCCACTAACTTATATGTTTGCCTCGATGTCTTACGTCCTTTTTATAGGAGGGGTGACCTATTTCTGACGTCATAAGTTATATTTCTTTAGGGGTGGTTTTCCATGGCATCGTCATTACCTTTTCTCCCTTTTTTAGTTCTCTTCTTTGTTATATCATAAAACGTATAACGTAGTAACGTGTAGAATTATATATCTATATATATATCAGAAATTGTGCTCTCTAGGTGAATTGTGATTTTCATTGAAGCTTTGTGTACAATTAGTTGTGATTCTAGCTTAATTATGCCACCAATATCTCGGCCGGTCTCAAATGATGTTATGATTGTATTGCAAATGTATCTTTTCAGGAAGCCTGCCTCATTCGGCTCTTTTCAGGAAGCCTGCCTCATTCGGCTAGAATCTGATATAGAATAAATCTATTAGAAGCTCAATTTTTATTCTTGTCATTTATTGTTGGTGATTAAGTGATTTGCTTGAGCTTATGTAAGAGATGAATATGATCGATATAGAATACTACACACTAAATATTCCTTCTTTTTCACCTCACCAGCTGGTTTGATCTTTTTTCCAGGTTAACAAGGCCCAAAATGCTGCCAAAAAAGGACTTACTCCATCAAGAGATAAAGATGCTAAAGGTACATTTTTCTTTCTTTTAGAAGTCACAAGGTTGATTATTCCATACCCTAGAAATGAAAATATAAGCCATGACAACACCCTAGCCTAAATATTAGGAAGATCGAGTTCGAGTGTCAGGTGTGAGATGCTTATATTAGAAAGAGTTTCGGTTGAGTGAGTTTAGATCCATGTATGTTTATATTATTGATTAACTTGTTTTATTTTACTAGTCTATGTTTCTATTGTTTTAAATATTATAGCAATTCAATTAAAATTTGCAGTGAGCCCTTATCATTGAAGAACGTGGTTACGGAGACCAATTACATACAATAAATTGCAAATAATGAAAAAGAAGAGATGTCGACAAAGTTTCAACACTAAGATATTTTCGGTTAATAAAACACTTGGTTTACTATTGTAGTATTTTGTTTAGTTACAAGTACGTTGTGATGAATGATGTTGTCTTTGTAAGGATTATTGTAATTTCATTTTGGAAATTATATGCAATAAAATATAATTCCTTCTTATATATGTTCCATATACTTATTTATAATATCTTGATAAACAGGTGTATTAAAAATAAATAAATAATAGCACCAAAATAAATAAATAAATAATACTAAGTTATTAGGCTATGAATCGCAGCATTTTGCCTAATAAATCGTCACATTTGATCATAAAACTATAACATTAGGTTTTATAAACTGCCACATTTGCTTTTTGAACCATTGCAATACCTTAAATAACCGCTACATTATATTATTTAACCGTTGCATAAAATAGGTGAAAACTGCCACATTAGATCATCATATTGTGGCGGTTTTGAAATCTATTGTGGCGGTTTTGAAACCTATTATGGTGTTTTTTTATTTTGGCAAAAAAAACCACCACAATAGCTCAAAAACCGCCACAAAGAAAATGCAACCCGGTCTAATAACAGTTAAAATCCACCACAATAGGCTTTTGGCAGCGATTTTTTGGTCTATTGTTGCGGATTTGAGCCGCCACAATAGGTCTTAATTGTTGTAGTTTTCCGTTATCATTCTCTTTACAACAAACTGGTATTAGAGCGAGGTTGTGATTTTTGTTGAGAATGATGTCTGGATCTGTGGTGAAGATTGACAAGTTTACTGGAAGAAACTCTTTCAGTTTGTGGCAGATAAAGATGAGGGATTTGCTAAAGCAACAAGGTTTATGGACACCGTTGTCTTCACCCTTCGGCTTTGGCTGGGTGGCTGATTCACACTTGGAGCGACTTGATCCTTCCTCTTCCTCCTTCCAGATGCTTCCGGTTATGCTACCTGGGCATCGTTTAAGCAACAAGGTTTATGCTCCCTCTTCCTCCTGCCAGCGTTCTCGATGTTGCCTTCTCCGATCACCCCCACGCCGGAGTTCGATCTCCTCTCACTCGTATCTTCCCTTTGCTTGGATTGCTCGGAGCCTCCATCGGCTTGGTATCTCTGGCGGTCCTCGGCGGCGATATCCCCTTCGGTCACCCCATGCCAGAGTTCGATCTCCTTCCACTGACATCTTTCCTTCGCTTGGATTGCTCGGAGCCGCAATCGGCTTGGTATCTCCGGCGGTCCGCAGCGTCGATACCCCCTTCAGATACCCTTCATGACCTATCTATTTGCTTCCCTTCCTTGCACAGCACGGTCGATCTGGGATCCCCGAGTTCTTCGTGTGCCTTGCAAGGCAAGGCATGGTGGGGGAATAAAAAATTGGAAAAGAAAAGGCTGGGTGTGGCCAACACCAGAAAAAAGATATATATGCTTATTTATATATATATATATATATATATATATATATATATATATATATATATATATATATATATATATATATATATATATATATATAAATAAAAGCATATATATAACTTCTCCAAATAAACTCCTTAACATGATTAGAACTTCTCCAAATAAACTTTCCTCGAATGTTTGCTTCAATTCGACATATAAAATAAAAATAAATAAATGGAATTAGAGTAATGGAGTAAGAACATAAACATAATAGGATATAAAAATGGAGACTATAGACATAATATGTGATTGAAACATGGACGAAATATGAGAAATGTACAAACCATTTCATCAATGAGAACCAACTCCATGGCTGGTTTTGTGTTGGATCCGGGAAATTTAAGGTCCCTTAGAGAACACCCGCATTATGAACACCTTATTTGTAGAGCCTTGACAAATATCCTTGACGCTAGAAAATGTGGTTGCTCCTTTCATCGCAATGGTGAAACAAAGTGAGTGACAATTGATGGGATGATGGGGGAGTTGATAAATAAGGGATCAGTATTTATAAAAGGGGAGGGAAATGGATAAAATCAAATCAGAAATTAAATTTTTTTGAGAAAATAGGAAGAAATTAAAAAACTAACAACTTTTGTAGTCATCTGAAAAAATAAATTAAACAAAACAATTGGCAAATAAGAAACAAATCAAAATCTAATTAAACCGAAAAAAATAGGAATAACTAAAAAAATGGATAAAACCAAATTAGAATTTAAGATTTTTTGAGAAAATATGAAGAAAATAAAATACTAACAACGTATACTTCTGTAGTCATCTGATAAAAACAAATCAATTGGCAGATAGGAAACAAATCCAATTCAATCACAGAAAATAGAAATAATTAAAAAATAATAATCAACCTATAAAACTCAGTCTGTATCTATATGCAATACAAAATCAGTCCATATCTAGCTATTTATTGTATCTACTTAGCTCGATAGATGTAAATTGTAGAACATGAAATTAGGAATAATTTAAAATAAATAACAAACCTGAACAAATCAGTCCATGTCTAGTGTCTACTGTATAAATGCACACTTGAGAGGATGAAAGGGATAAATTGGAATAATTAAAAAAATTGATAAATTGCAGAACATGAAATTAGGAACAATTTATCTTTGAACTGATCTTTGTCAATTGATTTGTTTCAAGCCCATGTGCCCATTCCATCTATCCGGATAACAATTTATCTAGGCATCCCATTCCATCTATCCGGGTTAACAATTTATATAGGCATATACTAATCTTGTTCTAGACACAACACACCTTTTGTCTCATTTTAGTTTCTTTGTAGGCCTTACTTTGTTAACCCGGAATATAATTGTCTCTAAATAAAGAGAGACAAATATAAAAGATTCATTGGTAGTGGCCCTAATAGATGTTACTCTTATCTGGATATAGGGATTAGCCAATTCAAACCGTAGGTTTTGCTCAAAACACTTGAAGGTGGTGGCACCAGATGATGTCTGAATTCAAAAGGATATTGGATGATCCAGTGAGTTATCCAAAATGTTGTACAACTACCGATAGATGTTGATAACTCCACTCCCTTGATGAAATCGGAAATGGTTTCAAAGGCTTTGACACATAACTTGTGTCAAAGGTCTTGAAGCTACAACTGTGTTGATGAAACACAAAACCTGTATTAAGTGCTTATTATTTCCGGATGATATTATATGTTATTATTATTAAATATATTGCCAGATATTATTGTATATTATGTACTAACATATGCAGCAAGTTTTTCGAATAATATCTCCTTCCTTAAGCTGAAAGTCGAGAAGAATCAAATCGGAGATTATGGCTTCAGAGTTTCCCAATATAGAAGATTGTGAAGATTGTCATGATCGGTCTAGCCGTTGAAGAGAAGATCCTTCTTTGAAGATGGCGCCGATTTGTTCAATATAAAGGAAATGAAGAAGGGAAGACAGATATACAATCGTTGAACACAAGCATTCGTTCGCACTCAAGCTTTCAAGTCAATATGTCTTCTTCGTGTGCTCTCTGCTAAGTTGTTAAGAGTCGTATCTTTTGTTTCAAAGCATTTGAGAGTTACACAGTGAGCTTATAGGATATGTTTCGAGAGAGTGTTATACTCGAGAGTTTGTAACTCAGGAAGTGGACACTAGGCGATTGATTCACGAAGTGTAAGAGGATTGTACTAGATAGCTGAGAGAGGTGGGGCTCTTCTAGATTGGTCTAGGAATCCAAGGGAACGTGAGTTGACTAGATTGCAATTGTATAGGAGAGAGGCTTCTCGGTGATCTATTAGGATCCGAAGTCTTGTGAATCAATAAATCCGGTTGAATCCTAGGATTGTGGATGAACCCTAGGCGGGAACGTAGGCCAAGTTCGTGCCGAACCTCGTCAACAATTCCTTGCGTCCTTTACTTATTGCTTTACCATATTTTCGCACTTGTTTCGAATTGTATAACTCTTTTGTGATTCAGGTTTTCCAAGATGAAAGAATTAAGTCCAATCTCAAAGGGCTTTGCAAGTGTTTCAAAAGTCTTGAGATTATCAGCGAAAAGTTGGCATACTCTATTCAACCCCCCTTCTAGAGTATCTTTATATTACTTTGTTATACACTGTCGAACCTTCAAATGTAAATTGCAGAACATTAAATTAGGAACAATTTAAAATAAATATAACTTTATGTTGTTCAAACATAATAATTTTTTTTTCGCGCCATCGCTTTTTTTTTTTTCGTTTTCAGCACTTTTTGTTGTGCAAATATAACTTTATGTTGTGTATGAATAATAATATGAAGTGCACAATTAAGATTATAAAGTGCATAAGTAAAATGATAAAGTGCAAGAATAAAAGGATATATAAAGTGTAAAAATAAGATCATGAAGTGCATGAATGAGCCACACGATGGGCTTTGGAAATCGATGTGTTAATTTTGCTCTTTTGCATTTGATAGAACTTTGGTACAATTTATGCAGAAATATGTGAGTTTGAAATCGATTTTTTTACGTATAACAATTTCAAATTAAAATGCATAATTAAGATTAAAAAGTGCATAATTAAGGTTAAACGGTGCATAAATAAGATTATAATGTGCATGATCAACAATCTCAGATTGTTGTGTTCTTGTCTATTATGTAACCTATGTGGGATTCGAACCCACATCTTTTTGCATACACACATCGCTCTACCAATTGAGATAATAGGACAAAAATATTCTATCATAGTTGTAAAAATCAAGCATATGAGTAGTATTTTTCTTTTATGAATCATATTTGTTTGCATATGAACTCACCGGATGTGCACCACCACACAGTTCGACAACCCCTCGCCCTACCAAGTTAATCCACTGAGCACATGTTCTAATCTTTGCTGAAGTTCTATATACAATTTCATGACCAACCTATGAAAAGAAACTTCCTCAAACTCAACTGATGGGTGTAAAGAGGAAAAGAGAGATAACCTTTCATTCGTCTGAGTTATTTGCATAGCGTAATGAAGTCTCCCCATCTCATGTGGTAGCGCCTTATGAATCAAAGTATCTGCTCAGTTGTAAACATGGACATACCCTCCAACTCCAAGTACTCACCGTTTACGCCATTTTCTTTAAAAACCACAGAGTAACTACCCAGATTTATTTCTTCCAACCATATTCCTACATCTTGCAAGAGAAGGGAATACGAATGTGCAATTCAGATCTAGCGGCCAGTTCATTGAAAAAAGGATAATTGAAAATTATGTAAATTGTAAAAACCAGTCATCAAGAAGAGGGAGTAAATAACCATGATTTCTCAACATGAGGTCCACAGTGAAATGCCAAGAGAAATATATTCCGGGAAAAAAACAAACCAGAAAAAAAAAATGCAGAAAGCGTATATGAAGGATAGTAAATTGTAATTGTCCACCTTTGTAAGAGACTTATTTGATAATTCATCACAGGTTTTCAGCCATAACAATAATTCATCCGAGAAGGCATGTTGAAATAGTATGGTTAAGCAAATAACTGATTTGTATTGTGATCTTCTAGAAACTCTAGCTCGTGGAATAAATTAGCTTTTCCCAATTTACTAAGTAGTATAAATAGCTCCTTATGTCATAATACAAGTTAGTTTTGTATTCAATTTTCCAATTACATAATGGAACAACAAATTGAGTTGAGCTCAAGCTCCTTCATCAACCTCTGATCTTCATCTTCCTCACAAAATCTCTATTCTCTCATCATGGTATTAGAGCAGCACACGATCGCGCTCGCTTGATCTGGTTCTATTCTCATTGGATTTGGTCGTTGACGGCTTGTTCTTGTTGTGTTCTATTCGTCCTCTCTCAACGACATAGCATTTGGAACTTCTCCTCCGCATTCACTTGGAACTGGTTTAGTTTCCAGCGATCGTCGCCGAGGTACACAGATCACTATGACAGATCTGTAAAATCCACTGTTCATTCACCCCTCCGACAACTCTGTTATGAATCTCTGCTCTATCCATCTCGTAGGGGAGAATTATCGTAGGTGGAGTAGATCTTTCACTAAGGCTATCTCAGTTAAGAATAAACTCTGGCTAATTGATGGATCCATTGCTAGATCTCCTGAAAACGCTCTCCAGTGGGATCGTTGTAATGATATGGTTTGCTCTTGGATGTTGAATATTGTCTCTAAGGACATTTACAATACAATTGATGAGTATGACAATGCGAGAGAGATGTGGCTAGATCTAAAAGAGAGCCATGGCCAAAAGAATGGTCCACTTATTTTTGAAATCAAGCGTGAGATTCATGATCAGTGTCAACAAGATGATTCTGAGTTGACTGAGTATTTTACGAAGCTCGAGGGGCTTTGACGTCATCAATCTGTGATTATTCTTCCTTTGAAGTGCAAGTGTGGTAAATGTGAGTGTGATCTGTAGAAGCATGCCGAAGATGCTGATCTTAAGAATAAGCTCATGAAGTTTCTTATGGGACTCCATGAGAGATATGATGGTACTCGTACACAGATCCTTCTGACAACTACATTGCCTTTACCGAGCACAACTCATTCTTTTCTCCTACAGGGAGATCAGGGGAGAAAGTTCTCTGACAAGAAAGGTATCAGGTCTGATGTTGCTGCTACCACTGCTTTTCTTGCCAAACAGGAGGAAGACAAGCAAAAGTGGCAAGCCCTCACTGTGCGTCAAGAGGAGTGAAGGTTCGATAATGTAAAACAAAGTAATATAGAAATACTCTAGAAGGGGGTTGAATAGAGTATGCCGGTTTTTCGCAGATAGTCTCAAGACTTTTGAAGCTCGAGCAAAACCCTTTGAGATTAGACTTAGTCTTTTCTCTGAAAACCTGAATCACAAAGTTAAACAATCGAACCAAGTGCGGAAATAAGGTAAAGCGGTAAGTAAAGGACGCAACGAGTTGTTAACGAGGTTCGGCACGAACTTGGCCTACGTCCCCACCTAGGGTTCTTCCACAACCCTAGGATTCAACAAGCTTTATTGATTCACAAAGCTTAGGAGCTTAATAGCTCACCGAGAAGCCTCTCTCCTATACAATTGCAATCTAGTCAACTCACGTTCCCTTGGAGTCCTAGACCAATCTAGAATAGCCCCACCTCTCTCAGCTATCTAGTACAATCCTCTTACTCTCGAGAATCAATAGCCTAGTGCCCACTTCCTGAGTTATAAACTCTCGAGTATAACACTCTCTCAGAATATATCTTATAATCTCACTGTGTAACTCTCAAATGCTTTGAAACAAAATATAAGACTCTTAAGAACAAGCAGAGAGAACACGCTGAAGAGAGATCGTAAACTGAGGGCTGATTGTGCAATGATATTCGTGAATGTACGTCTATCCTCTCTCTCTTCTTCATCTCCTTTATATAGTGAAGAACATCGGCGCCACTTGAGGAAGGAATCTTCTCCAACGGCTAGGCTGATCATGGCTATCTTCGAGATCTTCTAAACTTGGAAACTTTTGAAGCCATGATCTCCGATTGTGTCCTTCTTAACTTTTCGACTTTGGAAGGAGATAATATTTGAAAAGCTTCCTGAAATGTTAGAATATAATATCTGGAAGCGTATAATAATATAAAATAATATTCGAACATAATATCATAGAGAACAGGTTTTGTGTTTCATCAACACTTTTAAAGCTTCAAGACCTTTGACACAAACTGTCTGTCAAAGCCGTTGAAACTAATTCCGATTCTCATCAAGGGAGTGGAGCTATGAATCTCCCCCTTGATGAAAGACAAAACCTGTGCATCCCTGGAACTTAGTCAAGCATATATAATATAAGTAAAATCGGACTAAGTACCTGCATGGGTTAGACGAATGTTAGATCATAAGATTTAAAACCAATGAAAGACATCCAACAAAATAAGGTCTAAACCATCAAACCATCTCCCCCTTTTTGTCTTTCAACAAAGGGAGGAGGGTAAACCAGTCACAAAAAATTTAAATTTTAAAAAGATCCTTTCAATTCTTAAAGGCAAGAAAAGATTTATCCGATTTTAAAATAATTTCCACAAATAAACTATACTCGGATAAATTAAAAGGATTTTTCCGAAAATAAAATAGGTAACATATAAAGAAGGTTAAAATCCATTAAAACCATATTTGATCAAATATCTAATAAGATATCAACCAAATATCTGATCCGTTATATGTACTCTACTGTTCAGCTCACAACCTTTGAAATGAGGTTCAAGGATCTTGACACTGAGTAGAGTTTATCTTTCGTAAAGGGAAAGCTCCCCCTGCGAAAGTGCATCCTTGTTAAGCATCCCAATCTCTCGTCTAATGAAGGTGAACCTGTCCTCTGTCAAAGGCTTAGTTAAAATGTCAGCCCATTGATAATCAGTTGAAATAAACGAAATGGACACATCACCTTTTTCAACATGGTCTCTAATGAAATGATGCCTTACATCAATATGTTTGGTCCTTGAATGCTGAACAGGATTCTTAGTAATGGAGATGGCACTTGTATTGTCACATTTAATAGGAATGCCTTTGAGGTTGATGCCGAGATCTCGCATTTGTTGAGCTATCCAAATGATTTGGGAGCAACAGGCTCCAACTGCAATGTATTCGGCTTCTGCAGTGGATAGAGCGACTGAGTTTTGTTTCTTTGAGTGTCAACTGATCAAGGATGCTCCTAGGAATTGGCAACATCCTGATGTGCTCTTCCTATCCACCTTATAGCCTGCAAAATCTGCATCAGAATATCCAATTAATGTGAAATCCTTTTGCTTTGGGTACCATAGTCCAAGCTCCTTAGTGCCATTGAGATATCGAAAGATCCTCTTCACAGCCACGAGGTGAGATTCTTTAGGATCAGCTTGAAACCTAGCACACATGCAAACACTAAACATGATGTCAGGTCTACTAGCTGTGAGATATAATAAAGATCCAATCATTCCTCGATACTCCTTTTGATTGACACTCTTCCCAGTCTTGTCTTGATCTAAAGATAATGTTGAGCTCATGGGAGTTTTGGCTGCTTTGGATTGATCCATCTTGAATTTCTTCAAGAGATCCTTAGTGTACTTGCTTTGATTGACAAAGATCCCTTTCTTGGATTGATGAACTTGTAATCCCAGAAAGAAGTTGAGTTCACCCATCAAGCTCATCTCAAATTCACTGCACATGATGTCAAAAAATTCTCTGCACAAAGATGTGTTAGTAGCACCAAATAATATATCATCAACATAAATTTGAATAACCAAAATGTCCTTTCCTTTGGTCTTGATGAAAAGAGTCTTGTCGATCAACCCCCTTTTAAAATCATTTTCTAAAAGATATTTTGACAAGCGCTCGTACCAAGCTCTTGGGGCTTGTTTCAAACCATAAAGCGCTTTGTCAAGTTTATAAACGTGATTAGGAAATTATAAACTTTCAAAACTTGGGGGTTGAGCCACATATACTTCTTCTTCTAAGAAACCATTAAGAAAAGCACATTTGACATCCATTTGATATAACTTTATACTCATAAAAGATGCAAATGCTAATAGAATGCGAATAGCTTCAAGCCTAGCTACGGGAGCAAAGGTCTCCTCGTAGTCAATACCTTCCTCTTGATTGTAGCCTTAAGCAACAAGCCTTGCCTTGTTCCTCACGATCTTACCATTATCATCTAGCTTGTTTCGAAATACCCATCGTGTGCCAATGACTGATTGATGCTTTGGCCTAGGCTTCAAGGTCCAGACTTTGTTCCTTTCAAATTCGTTAAGCTCACTTTGCATAGCAATGATCCAATCTGGCTCTTGAAGGGCCTCATCTACCTTCTTTGGTTCAATAAGAGAAACAAACGCGTGAAAAGCATAAAGATCTTTAAGTTTAGAACGAGTTTGAACACTAGAAGTAGGGTCAGAAATGATATCCTTTAATGAGTGTGATGAGGAGTATTTGAATTTTCTTTTGCTAGTCTCAGCTCCTTGATTCGTCACACCAGTAGGATTGATTTGAGGTACATCTGACTCCGTGGTCCTGTTAGGTTCAGTTACAGCAGTTTCTGACGTTTCAACACTGTTGGATTGGACACCAAGGGCTTTGGACGAATCTTCAACAGCTTGGGCCAATTCTTCAGTGTTGAGAATCTGTTCATGCATGTTCCTCTTCTCTGTGTTCTTGGTAGCAGTAGACACGGCCACGGGTCCGACCCGCCGGGTCGACAACCCGGGGAGGGTGACCCTAACCCTGACCCGGGGTTGGGACGGGTCGGCGGGTTAGGTGACCCGGTAGGTCGACGGGTCGGACTGCCGGGTCGGCCACGTGGCACCAAATCGGGTACCCAACGAGTTTTGCAGGTCGACCCGCTGGGTCAACCATTTTTTTTTAAAAAAAAATTATTTTAAACCCAAAATAAAACTCAACTCAAGTCTTTCACCACACTTTCGAAATGGAAAGATTTAAGGTTGACAAAACATGGTATGTGGTAAGATATATATAGATATCTTCATTCCATCATTTCATCACACTTTCGATGTGGGAAAGAAAAGGTTGGATTGTGGGAATGACAAGTAGTGTATGGGGATCTATATATAGAGAAAATAGAGGTATGTAACCCACTTTCGATGTGGGACAGAAATATGAGATATGAAAAAAAATGTGAGAAATTGATATTTAAGTATATGATGTAAAATGTAATGTAATTAAAGTCTTTGGATTATATGGTGGAATATAATGTAATTTAAGTATTTGGATTATATGATGTAACATATAATAATATAATTAAAGTGTTTATGTCTTAGGATTTAATGAAATGAATAACACATGATGATGAAACATCATGATACAATATATCAAGTTATGTTGGATTAATCTTTCTATTTATTTTAATTGATAGTTGTGTTGATCCATTAATCAATCATAAGTATTTTATTTTACTTGCATTATTATGTTAATTTCTTGATCAATGATTTCAAATCTAGGTTCTTCTTCATATAGATATGTTAAACTTTCTCGTTTAAAGTTGAATTAGCCACATGTTGTATATACACTTAATGATGATGTTATTAGAATTACATACTTGGTTGCTTGTTATGACGTACATGAAAAGACACATTGAAAAAGTATTGCCAATATTATATTTTATTCTTGTGTTTGAAAATCCGAAGTTCTATATCATTTTGAAAATAAACGAAAACTCGACATTAAGGATACTATACAAGTGTAACGGCTTTATCAATAATAATATTTGTATTATTTGAAATTATATCATAAAGACTCCTAACTTAGTATCATATAGAATGATATAGAATGATTTAATAGTGGATCCACCAAATAACACAAATGTTTAAGGTATATTGTTGAACTTCACACTTTCTTGTTACCCGTTCGTTATTTCTTTCATAATTGATAAGTAAAATATATATTTTTTAAAATAATATTTATATAAAGTATAGTACTAGTGTTTGTATATGATAAAAATTTATAAGTATGGATTGACATTAAAAACCGAATGGTAGAGATTGAAGACATGGTGTAGTTTCTAGTTTCTACCCTTGTTCTTGTCCCACATTGAAAACTAGAGGAAAGGGGGGGTGCTAAGTCTATAAAAGGAGAAGCATGGGGGTGCTAAGTCTCACATTGTCATTGCATGTTATATTATGTAATATTATGAATTATTCTAAGAATAATTTATATAATTTACATAAGAATTATAAATTTATTTTATTAAAAATAAATTTTTTTTAAAAAAAATTATTTTAAAATGGCGGGTTGACCCGGCGGGTCGAACCGGGTCGGACCCGTCGGGTCGACCCGCCGGGTCACGGGTTATCTTTTCCCCGACCCTAACCCTGACCCTCAACCCGAGTCGACCCTTGGACCCGTGGACCCTGACCCGGCGGGTCATTGACCCGACGTGTCACCGACCTGGCGGGTCACGGGTCGACCCGCCCGACCCGTGACCCGTGGCCATGTCTAGGTAGCAGCATCATCACCATCCTCGTTCTCTGTATGGATGTTAAGATCTATATCTGCAACACTTTCACTCAAAGAACCGTCATTGCATTCATCAAATATAACAACAAGCATGTACTTTTTACCATTGGGAGATTTGACTCGCATAAGACCACACAAATCCATATGTAAAAGTTCAAGGGGTCTAGAAGTACTTACAACCTTTTTGGGTTTGAAAGAGCTACGTGTTTGTTTACCTCATGTGCACGCTTTGCACATCTCAATACCTTTGAAGTCCATCTCAGGTAGTCCTCTTACAAGCCCTTTGGACACAAGCTTCTGTAGTGTATGTGGGCTCACATGACCGAGTCTCCTGTGCTAGAGCTTTGGATCGTCCGTCAAAGCCTTTAGACACAGGTTAAGCTTCCTTGTGCCACTTGCTCAGCATTCACAGCATAGATGTTGTTATAACGATAGACAGTTAGAACTATTTCACTTGTATCTTCTCTGCACACTAGACATCTTTTCTTGTTAAATCTGACATCATTGCCACTATCACATAATTGAGAAACGCTAAGCAAATTATACTTCAAACCATTAACAAGATAAACATTTTAAATGCTATGGTTAGGATCACTCCCAACACTACCAATACCAACGATGTCACACTTTCCTTTGTCACCAAGAGTGATTGTTCCAGTGGATTGCTTCTTTAGATAATGAAAGAGAGAACTCTTCCCACTCATATGCCTCGAGCATCCACTATCAATAATCCATTTTTGCTCCTTCACCTTGGTGATCTCCTGCAAAACAAACATCAACCTTTGTGGCTAGACCAGTGAGCAAATTTAGATCCTTTATTGGGATAAACCATATTTGGTAAAATAGTGCCTTTGGGGACCCAAACTTGCATTATCCGTTCTTTTCTCAAGTGAATAGGAAATGTATTGCGAATAATATGAGGATCCTTTCTTCTATAGGGGCAGGTCTCTCTTACATGTCCCTTTCTCGCACAGTGGTGACATATAGGAGAGGTTCTGCTTCCTTTTGCCTTCACAAAAGTGGTGTAACGGCCCGGGATTATGATTCCCGGGTTACGTTTCGAGGGATGAAACCCCTCGTTAGGATCTTGCGCCCCGAGTACAGGTTGAAGGTTTGAAATTCTACTCTAACGTTTTCAAGTGGGATTTCATACCCAAAATTCGAAGGGACCGTTGGAATCCCCGGGGAAGTCCCCTGTACCTGTCGTATGTCTAAGCGTGGAGAATCAGTAGTCATGCAAATATCGGAATCAATGTGTAATACAAAAGGGTGCCACGGCAGAGCCGGGTCAAAACCAAATCAATAAGCGTATTTATCAAATGTAAGGTTAGACCATTTCTTTGCAATCGCCTAAGAGAGTGCCCACGTCATAGAAGCAAGGAATAATCATGCTGCAAGACAACCTAAAAAATATGTATGCGGGGCGGTGTCAGATCGAAGTCCTACGCAAAGTAATCCCAAACCAGCAGACACATACACACGCTAGTCCTAATAAAGATGCTTCTAGGTGCAAGGCGGAATATTAACACACTAACATGCTCCTAAGATCAAGTGCATAAATATAATAAGGCCTTAGCACCGAATACCAAGTGGTATATCCCTCTCCTACCTCCACCCCCTTCCGATAGGGAGGAGACTGGCCAGCTCGTGAATGCATTCCATATAATCGGGTGGCACGCATGCCCAACCCGTATCCACAATAAAGCCCGCAGGCATCTCATAATATAAGGAAGTTCATGACTCGATTGACTCAGGACGGGACCCGATGAGACTAGGTCGTCCTATAACCCTAGCAATGACTCTAGTTACTTCACAGATAACAGCCGTTCTGTTTACAAAAGCAATGAGTAAACGAATGCTCAATCATGAGTGCAATCCTAGCAGGATACTACATGGCATGCTTTATTATGAATGCAAGCACCTAGTATGCACATGACTACAAGCAGGGATATCTCTCTTTTCGAATCTGAGTGAGCTTATATAGGAACTCACCTGGCAGTGAAGAACAGCAAGGTAAGCATTACGATAGATTAAAGATCACCTAGATACATATCAGAACATATATATAAGTCTACGTCTAATCATTCAAGTACTCAAAGCACACATAATTCAATAGAATTAACCACATCGTAATCATCATTCCATCAGGTTCGACCATTCATCTCATTGTCACATTCCGTAAGACCACATCATTCTCATCATTCAATTCAGCCACATTCGTATTTCCGCAATAATAATCAGCATTGCCATTTATCTCAAGTTCACCATATTCATCATAACTCATAAGCGATAGGACAAATGATACATAACTTAACATCTCATCGTGCTATTAATCAACCAATCATGTCATTAGTCCACACAAGTCATGATATTAGACAACCATTCACACCAATCATGCTAGTTAGTCATCTAGCACATAATTTCCGAGTTAGTCCCGAAAACCGTTTCAAATTCTTTTGTGAAAACCAAGCTTCAATCTTCAAGACAATTATTCCAAAACAACTCGACAAAGTTAAGGTATTCTCTAAAATCCTCTTTTAACTTTATTAAATCAATTTCCATATATCAAATCAACTCCAACCTTTAAAATATTTCTCCAAATTCTTTTCCAAATCCAAGTCCAATTAAGATATTTTTAAATCTCAACAATAATATTATATAATATTCAATTTTCAATTTAATTTAATATTTATAAGTCTTAAAGTATAATTTATATTTTTACCCAAAAGTTGGTTCCAAGATCCGGATGTATGAAGAAAGACCCAAATTCATTTAAGGCTTCTAAATTTTAACATAAATAAACAAAGAAAGCCCAATTCCCTTTAAGACCATACCCGGCCCAAAGAATCCAGCCCAAAGCCACACCAAGCCAAAATCTGATTTGTTTTAAAATGACCCAAACCGGTTTTTCAATTTAAAACCTTGAACAGGACCAAATTAAAAGAGGCAGAAAACCGAACCGTGTCTCCTTCAACCTCTCGTTCTCTGTAACCAAAATTTGAAGAAAAGAAGGGAGGACGCAAGGAATCTCGCCAGACCTCTCTCGCTCACACTCCGGCTAAACTCACCCAAGAACAGGAAGGGATCAAAATCACGAACCAAGGGGGGAAGAAGGGGACTCACCGAGGGGCGTCGACTCGCCGGAGTTCGTCGGAGCTCGATTGGACCTCGCCGGAGATGCATCGGAGGCTCGACGGGCTTCGTCGGAGGAGGAGATTGCTCCTCGGACCTAGATCGAAGTGATTCGATGAGAAAGGTGGGGCTTTTCGTCGTTTTTGATTGGAAAAGATGAAGGGGAGCTTACCGGCATTTTCGAAGGAGACGGAGATCGTCGGGGGGAGCTACTGCTACTGGGTCACGGAAGGAGGAAGAAGGGGACCTGACCTCGCTCGAATACAGAAAACAGGGGTCTCGGCTCTCCGAGGTGGCTCCTGGGCTTGCTGGCGTCGAGGACGCGGTGGCCGGTGCTGCTGCCCGGCTCGGCTCGACTGTGAAACAGAGGACTAGGGGAGGCGATGTGGTGGTCAGGGGTGGTGGCTCGGCCTGGCGGCTCACGGTGGCTGTCATCGGCGCCGACGTGGTGGTGGCGGTAGTGTTGCTGCACCCAGAGGAAGAAAGGTAAGGGAGAAATGGGTGTGGAAAAATGAACCCCAGGAGGAGTTGGGTGATTTAATTAAAATGGAAGAGGGGATTTTTCTTTGAATTGGGTTGGAGTACAGGAAAAAAGGAAATGATACAGGGGATTTTGTGGTTCCAATAAAATGAAAAGGGGTGAAGATTAGAAAAGGAGGAGAGTTAGAAAATGCTGTGAATTGGTCAAAGGCAGTGGGGTGTGTTTGGCCTTTAGCCAAAATAAGGAAAAGGAGAGCTAGAAGATGCTGCTAGTACTGCAATCGGACCAGGTGCAAGGGAGGGAGTTGTTGGCTGGCAATGGGAGGGAAGAAAGAAGACAAAAGTGGTCCCATGTAGAATCAGTTTCAATTTACCTGAAAGCAAGTTCTAAAACCTGCTCTATCGACCTTATCTCGACCCGATTTAAATAACGTTCTCAAATCAAAAGGATATCGACATCCAAAAATATTTTCAATTCCCGATGTGAAAGACGGAATCGATCTTTACAAGATTAAAATTGGACCGGAATTTGCTTTAGGAATTTCAAGTTCGTTTTATTAAATTTAGGACGAGTTTTCCTTGAAAAATCCAAAGTAAATCCGTTTTAAATTCATTTTTAAATTTCCTTTTTCCGTCAAATATGGATTTAAAAATTCGGGCATTTACAAGTGGTAATGTGTTGCTTCTTTAAAAACCTCGGGTTGTAACCAATACCACTTCTGTTTAGAGAACTTTGTTGCTCACCCAACATCCTATCTAGAGTGCCCTTGGACTTGGTAAAACTTATGAGGGCTGTCTGTTGGTCTTGAATCTTATTATTCAGGGAGATCTTCTCGTTCTCTAAGTCGTGATGTTCACTTCTCAGAGACGAGAGATCTTGCTTGAGTTCAGATTTCTCTGAGTCAAGAGTCTTGACTTTAATGTCAAGACCTGAATAAGAAGTTTCAAGACTTTAGACCCGCCTAGACAGTTCCTCAATAGTTCTTTCCTGGTCCACGGTTTTCTTGATAAGAGTGTTAGTTTGGGCAATAATTTTCTCTTCATTGGCAATCATATTAGAAAGGAATTCCGATAGTACCTCTTTTGGACTTGCCATGAGCTCTCTTACGGTTACCTCGAGTTGCTCATCATGAGATTCATCTCCTGTGGCCATGAGACAAAGGTTGGCCTTTTCATCATCGGAATTTGAGTCAGAGTCGCTCCAAGTTGCCACCATGGCTTTCTTTTTCCATCTATCGCCTTTCTTGAACTGGCTCTTCGTCTTTTGAGGGCAATCTTTCACTAGATGGTCTGTTTCACCACATTCAAAACAAGACAAAAGTTTAGTATTCTTGTCATATTTGTTGTATTGAGATTTACCTCGAATCTTAGAAGACTCTTATTCATCCTTGTTGTTGAATTGCTTCTTCATCTTGAGGATTCGAGAAAGACCCCTTGTAATGAGATCAAAGGGATCATCCTCATCATCATCCTCATCTTCAGAATCAGACACATCCTTTGGCTCATCCTTCTTAGACTTGAGTGCCAAGTTCTTAGTGCTTGTTGGGAGTTCTCCATCGTCTTCATTGAGAATCATCTCATGTGTGATCAGCTTCCCAAGCAAGTCATCAAGGGGTAGTTTGGTGAGATTCTGGGCTTCTTCTATAGCTGTCACTTTCGGGCCCCATTTGTCTTTTGGGAGACACCTCAATATCTTCCTCACTTTCTCAACATTCTCAAAGGTCTTGCCGAGAAAGTCAAGGTTGTTTGTGATTTCCGTGAACCGTGTGAACATAGCCTTAATAGACTTATCTGGCTTCATTTTGAAGAGTTCATACTTTCGAAGGAAGATACTGATCTTGGTGTCCTTCACTTGGCTAGTTCCTTCATAGGTGACAACCAGCTTGTCTCAAATCTCTTTAGCTGACCTACAAGATGAAATACGGTTAAACTCATCAGTGCTAAGACCACAATAAAGTAAGTTGATAGCCCTGTAGTTTTTGGAGACGAGTTCAAGATCTGCTTGGATGTATTCAGACTCCTTCTTTGCGACTTTGGTTCCATTTGGTCCGTCTTTCTTTGGAATCTTTGGCCCATTCTCTATAATGTTCCAAAGTTCCAAATCTTGGTCTATGATGAACATCTTCATCAATGATCTCCAGTGGACAAAGTTGTTTCCTACAAAGAGTGGTGGTCTGCTGGTAGACCTTTCCTGTGCAAATCCTCCGCTTGCTTCACCAGACGTAATCGAAAACTCACAAGATTGTTAGATCAAAAACAGTGAGTAAAGCTCTGATACCAATTGAAGGTTCGATAATGTAAAACAAAGTAATATAGAAATACTCTAGAAGGGGTTGAATAGAGTATGCCGGTTTTTCGCAGATATTCGCAGATAGTCTCAAGACTTTTGAAGCTCGAGCAAAACCCTTTGAGATTAGACTTAGTCTTTTCTCTGAAAACCTGAATCACAAAGTTAAACAATCGAACCAAGTGCGGAAATAAGGTAAAGCAGTAAGTAAAGGATGCAACGAGTTGTTAACGAGGTTCGGCACGAACTTGGCCTACGTCCCCGCCAAGGGTTCTTCCACAACCCTAGGATTCAACAAGCTTTATTGATTCACAAAGCTTAGGATCCTAATAGCTCACCGAGAAGCCTCTCTCCTATACAATTGCAATCTAGTCAACTCACGTTCCCTTGGAGTCCTAGACCAATCTAGAAGAGCCCCACCTCTCTCAGCTATCTAGTACAATCCTCTTACTCTCGATAATCAATAGCCTAGTGCCCACTTCCTGAGTTATAAACTCTCGAGTATAACACTCTCTCAGAATATATCCTATAAGCTCACTGTGTAACTCTCAAATGCTTTGAAACAAAATATAAGACTCTTAAGAACAAGCAGAGAGAACACGCTGAAGAGAGATCGTAAACTGAGGGCTGATTGTGCAATGATATTCGTGAATGTACGTCTATCCTCTCTCTCTTCTTCATCTCCTTTATATAGTGAAGAACATCGGCGCCACTTGAGGAAGGAATCCCTGCAACTTAGTCAAGCATATATAATATAAGTAAAATCGGACTAAGTACCTGCATGGGTTAGACGAATGTTAGATCATAAGATTTAAAACCAATGAAAGACATCCAACAAAATAAGGTCTAAACCATCAAACCATCTCCCCCTTTTTGTCTTTCAACAAAGGGAGGAGGGTAAACCAGTCACCAAAATTTTAAATTTTAAAAAGATCCTTTCAATTCTTAAAGGCAAGAAAAGATTTATCCGATTTTAAAATAATTTCAACAAATAAACTATACTCGGATAAATTAAAAGGATTTTTCCGAAAATAAAATAGGTAACATATAAAGAAGGTTAAAATCCATTAAAACCATATTTGATCAAATATCTAATAAGATATCAACCAAATATCTGATCCGTTATATGTACTCTACTGTTCAGCTCACAACCTTTGAAATGAGGTTCAAGGATCTTGACACCGAGTAGAGTTTATCTTTCGTAAAGGGAAAGCTCCCCCTGCGAAAGTGCATCCTTGTTAAGCATCCCAATCTCTCGTCTAATGAAGGTGAACCTGTCCTCTGTCAAAGGCTTAGTAAAAATGTCAGCCCATTGATAATCAGTTGAAATAAACGAAATGGACACATCACCTTTTTCAACATGGTCTCTAATGAAATGATGCCTCACATCAATATGTTTGGTCCTTGAATGCTGAACAGGATTCTTAGTGTTTCAAAAGTCCAATCTCAAAGGGTTTTGCCATCTTTCAAAAGTCCATTCATTGTGTCCTTTACTTATTGCTTTACCATATTTCCGCACTTGTTTCGAATTGTATAACTCTTTTATGATTCAGGTTTTCCAAGATGAAAGAATTAAGTCCAATCTCAAAGGGTTTTGCAAGTGTTTCAAAAGTCTTGAGATTATCAGCGAAAAGTTGGCATACTCTATTCAACCCCCCTTCTAGAGTATCTTTATATTACTTTGTTATACATTGTCGAACCTTCAAATGTAAATTGCAGAACATTAAATTAGGAACAATTTAAAATAAATACTGAACAAATCAGTCCATATCTATTGTATATACGCACGCTTGAAGTTGAAAGGGGCTTTTTCAATTTTTATGATTACTCCTCCTAAGAGCGTTCGAACCCAAGCCCCGCCAACCACTCTTCAAAAGCCCTTCGATTTCGGCCTACTCCTCCCAAGAGGATTGGAGAATTCAGAGAAGGAGATGAGCATTAGAGAAGGAGATGTCAGGCTCGTCAGGGAGAAATGAAAACTGACTTGGTTTTATTTTAGGGTTACGAAATAGAAATTGAAAAGGAAGGATAAGAAACATGGGATGAAATCGGAGAAGGGGATGAGCATTGGAGAAGGAGATGGACGTACATTGGAGAAGGAGATGGGCACCGATGACCTGAACGGAGATAGGTTTGCACTAAGCGAAGAAGGAGATCGGTAGGCGAAGAAGGAGATGGGCAGCGACTGAACAACAAAACAACGAGGAGTAAAAAAAAACTAAAGAAAATAAAGAGGATTAAAGTAAACAAGTAGGAGAAAAGAGAATTAAAGAAAATATAACTTTATGTTGTGCAAATATAATAATTTTTTTTCGCGCCATCGCTTTTTTTTTTTCGTTTTCAGCACTTTTTGTTGTGCAAATATAACTTTATGTTGTGTATGAATAATAATATGAAGTGCACAATTAAGATTATAAAGTGCATAAGTAAAATGATAAAGTGCAAGAATAAAAGGATATATAAAGTGTAAAAATAAGATCATGAAGTGCATGAATGAGCCACACGATGGGCTTTGGAAATCGATGTGTTAATTTTGCTCTTTTGCATTTGATAGAACTTTGGTACAATTTATGCAGAAATATGTGAGATTGAAATCGATTTTTTTAAGTATAACAATTTCAAATTAAAATGCATAATTAAGATTAAAAAGTGCATAATTAAGGTTAAACAGTGCATAGATTATAATGTGCATGATCAACAATCTCATATTGTTGTGTTCTTGTCTATTATGTAACCTATGTGGGATTCGAACCCACATCTTTTTGCATACACACATCGCTCTACCAATTGAGATAATAGGACAAAAATATTCTATCATAGTTGTAAAAATCAAGCATATGAGTAGTATTTTTCTTTTATGAATCATATTTGTTTGCATATGAACTCACCGGATGTGCACCACCACACAGTTCGATAACCCCTCGCCCTACCAAGTTACCCCACTGAGCACATGTTCTAAACTTTGCTGAAGTTCTATATACAATTTCATGACCAACCTATGAAAAGAAACTTCCTCAAACTCAACAGATGGGTGTAAAGAGGAAAAGAGAGATAACCTTTCATTCGTCTGAGTTATTTGCATAGCGTAATGAAGTCCCCCCATCTCATGTGGTAGCGCCTTATGAATCAAAGTATCTGCTCAGTTGTAAACATGGACATACCCTCCAACTCCAAGTACTCACCGTTTACGCCATTTTCTTTAAAAACCACAGAGTAACTACCCAGATTTATTTCTTCCAACCCTATTCCTACATCCTGCAAGAGAAGGGAATACGAATGTGCAATTCAGATCTAGCGGCCAGTTCATTGAAAAAAGGATAATTGAAAATTATGTAAATTGTAAAAACCAGTCATCAAGAAGAGGGAGTAAATAACCATGATTTCTAACCATGAGGTCCACAGCGAAATGCCAAGAGAAATATATTCCGGGAAAAAAACAAACCAGAAAAAAAAAATGCAGAAAGCGTATATGAAGGATAGTAAATTGTAATTGTCCACCTTTGTAAGAGACTTATTTGATAATTCATCACAGGTTTTCAGCCATAACAATAATTCATCCGAGAAGGCATGTTGAAATAGTATGGTTAAGCAAATAACTGATTTGTATTGTGATCTTCTAGAAACTCTAGCTTGTGGAATAAATTAGCTTTTCCCAATTTACTAAGTAGTATAAATAGCTCCTTATGTCATAATACAAGTTAGTTTTGTATTCAATTTTCCAATTACATAATGGAACAACAAATTGAGTTGAGCTCAAGCTCCTTCATCAACCTCTGATCTTCATCTTCCTCACAAAATCTCTATTCTCTCATCATGGTATTAGAGCAGCACACGATCGCGCTCGCTTGATCTGGTTCTATTCTCATTGGATTTGGTCGTTGACGGCTTGTTCTTGTTGTGTTCTATTCGTCCTCTCTCAACGACATAGCATTTGGAACTTCTCCTCCGCATTCACTTGGAACTGGTTTAGTTTCCAGCGATCGTCGCCGAGGTACACAGATCACTATGACAGATCTATAAAATCCACTGTTCATTCACCCCTCCGACAACTCTGTTATGAATCTCTGCTCTATCCAGCTCGTAGGGGAGAATTATCGTAGGTGGAGTAGATCTTTCACTAAGGCTATCTCAGTTAAGAATAAACTCTGGCTAATTGATGGATCCATTGCTAGATCTCCTGAAAACGCTCTCCAGTGGGATCGTTGTAATGATATGGTTTGCTCTTGGATGTTGAATATTGTCTCTAAGGACATTTACAATACAATTGATGAGTATGACAATGCGAGAGAGATGTGGCTAGATCTAAAAGAGAGCCATGGCCAAAAGAATGGTCCACTTATTTTTGAAATCAAGCGTGAGATTCATGATCAGTGTCAACAAGATGATTCTGAGTTGACTGAGTATTTTACGAAGCTCGAGGGGCTTTGACTTCATCAATCTGTGATTATTCTTCCTTTGAAGTGCAAGTGTGGTAAATGTGAGTGTGATCTGTAGAAGCATGCCGAAGATGCTGATCTTAAGAATAAGCTCATGAAGTTTCTTATGGGACTCCATGAGAGATATGATGGTACTCGTACACAGATCCTTCTGACAACTGCATTGCCTTTACCGAGCACAACTCATTCTTTTCTCCTACAGGGAGATCAGGGGAGAAAGTTCTCTGACAAGAAAGGTATCAGGTCTGATGTTGCTGCTACCACTGCTTTTCTTGCCAAACAAGAGGAAGACAAGCAAAAGTGGCAAGCCCTCACTGTGCGTCAAGAGGAGTGAAGGTTCGATAATGTAAAACAAAGTAATATAGAAATACTCTAGAAGGGGGTTGAATAGAGTATGCCGGTTTTTCGCAGATAGTCTCAAGACTTTTGAAGCTCGAGCAAAACCCTTTGAGATTAGACTTAGTCTTTTCTCTGAAAACCTGAATCACAAAGTTAAACAATCGAACCAAGTGCGGAAATAAGGTAAAGCAGTAAGTAAAGGACGCAACGAGTTGTTAACGAGGTTCGACACGAACTTGGCCTACGTCCCCGCCTAGGGTTCTTCCACAACCCTAGGATTCAACATGCTTTATTGATTCACAAAGCTTAGGATCCTAATAGCTCACCGAGAAGCCTCTCTCCTATACAATTGCAATCTAGTCAACTCACGTTCCCTTGGAGTCCTAGACCAATCTAGAAGAGCCCCACCTCTCTCAGCTATCTAGTACAATCCTCTTACTCTCGAGAATCAATAGCCTAGTGCCCACTTTCTGAGATATAAACTCTCGAGTATAACACTCTCTCAGAATATATCCTATAAGCTCACTGTGTAACTCTCAAATGCTTTGAAACAAAATATAAGACTCTTAAGAACAAGCAGAGAGAACACGCTGAAGAGAGATCGTAAACTGAGGGCTGATTGTGCAATGATATTCGTGAATGTACGTCTATCCTCTCTCTCTTCTTCATCTCCTTTATATAGTGAAGAACATCGGCGCCACTTGAGGAAGGAATCTTCTCCAACGGCTAGGCTGATCATGGCTATCTTCGAGATCTTCTAAACTTGGAAACTTTTGAAGCCATGATCTCCGATTGTGTCCTTCTTAACTTTTCGACTTTGGAAGGAGATAATATTTGAAAAGCTTCCTGAAATGTTAGAATATAATATCTGGAAGCATATAATAATATAAAATAATATTCGAACATAATATCATAGAGAACAGGTTTTGTGTTTCATCAACACTGTTAAAGCTTCAAGACCTTTGATACAAACTGTCTGTCAAAGCCGTTGAAACTAATTCCGATTCTCATCAAGGGAGTGGAGTTATCAAGGAGGACAGATACAGAAAGGACAAATGTGGACACTACTCAGGAAATCACAAGATGGAGAGGTGTTGGGAGCCGGTTGGCTACCCCAGCTGGCACTACAAAACCAAGTCATATCCTTAGGTCTCCAAGCCCAAAGGAGGTGGGAAGGGCAAGAGATTTGGCTATACTCCATCTCCCAAAGCTAATGCTTATGTAAATGCTACTCAGAAGTTCACTCAAGCTGGCACTAGCTCTCTGTCCACATATCATCAGAAACTCCTTGGATCAATCATTTCCCTTCTTCGCCAAGTAGACAATTCCACGCATGAATCTCATCTTGCAGGTAAACTTTTTTTCAATGCTTCTAAATCCAACAAGTTGTGGATCATGGATAGTGCAGCTACATACCATATGACCTCTGACTGGAATGCTCTTGTGGATCCAAATCCTATTTCTAACCCCTATGTCATCAATTTTGCTAATGGTAGTTCTTGTCCCATCACACATGTTAGATCTGTGCAACTACCTAACCTCACTCTTACAAATGTGCTTTATGTCCCCTCTTTCCACTTCAATCTACTCTCTTTTACCAAGTTAGTAAGAGATTTCAGGTTCCAAGCTGATCTTGACTATGACTTCTGTATTGTCCAGGACCAAGCAAAGACGAGGATGATTGCATATGGTAGGTATCTTCAAGACATGTATTACATGGATCCAACAACTTGTGGGACTACACCAAGTGATCTCTCACTGCCTAGACCATTGAATTTTACCTATATTTCATCTTTACCTATGTTTTTACCTAAAGACAAGTCCACCTTGTCAAATACTACTGCCTTGTAGCACTTACGTCTTGGGCATGCTCCTCTTGTGAAATTGAAACATGTGTCTTCTATTTCTAATAATATAAATCTTGCTTTTGATCATGATTGTCTTGTGTGTCCTCACTCTAAACAAACCAAATGCTCTTTTCCTTTTAGTTCATCCTCTGATGATCATGTATTTGAGTTATTACACTGTGATGTATAGGAGCCATATGACACAACCACTAGAGAAAGCTACAAGTTTTTTTCTCATGGTCGTGGATGACAAAAGCAGGAGTGTTTGGGCATTTCTTGTGAGACACAAAAGTGAGGTACTCTCCCATCTCCAGTCCTTCATCCCTCTTGTTCAAACCCAATTCAATGTCACAGACAAAGTCCTCAAATCTGATCAGAGCATTGAGTCCCTCAATGGTGTTGTCCTACCGTTTCTTTAAACACATGGCATTGCTCATCAAACTACCTACACTTCACAACCAAATGGGAGAGTTGAGAGACGCCATAGATACATTCTTGAGATTGCAAGATCTTTTACGATTCAACCTGACTTGCCCATTCACTTCTGGGGAGAGAGTATCCTTACTGCAACTTATGTCATCAACCGTCTCCTAAACCCTCTTCTACACAATCAAACACCTTATGATGTTCTGTATCAAACCTCACCTCACTATGATCATCTGCGAGTGTTTTGGTGTCTTTGCTTCACTTCTACTGCTCATGATCCTCACAGAAAGAAGTTCCATGTTTGATCTGACCCATGTGTCTTTATGGGGTACCCATATGGCATCAATGTATACAAGGTGTATAATCTCAGGACTCATCGGACATTAATCAGCAGGGATGTCAAATTCTTTGAACACATATTTCCCTACAAGTTGTATTCTGACCACAAGCATGAAACATCTTCTCCATCTTCCTTCATTGAGTTTGTGGATCACAACTTTCCTATGGATTATGTTTCCTTTGACTACCATTCAGTGTTTCATGATTCACCAAATCCTTCTGAACCACCACCATCTTCTCATGCTAACTATAACCCCTCATCCATCTCTCCTTGCTTTGATGATACACCTACATCACCTTCAAGGCGGTCTACACGAGATCACATGCCTCCCACTTGGTTAAAGGACTATGTATACATGGCTTCGAAAGGTTCTACCTCTGCTTCTTCCTTGTCTGCAACTAAGTCCCTCTATCCCATCACTTCATGCTTAGCTTATATTCTACTTACTCACCTTCATATCAAGTCTTTGTTGCCAATGTTGCTACCTATTCTGAACCATCTTTTGTTGGGGAAGCTTTGAAAAATGCCTCTTCGTGTGAGGCTATGTTGCTGGAACTGAATGCTCTGGAGAGGAATGATACATGGCCTATTCAGCATCTTCCTGAAGGCCATTCTCTTGTCACTTGCAAATGGCTCTTCAAAATCAAGTTCAACCGTGATGGGTCTCTTGAAAGACATAAGGTATGTCTAGTGGCTCATGGCTTTACTCAGATTGAAGGAGTGGATTACTCTGAGACATTTGCTCCTGTTGCTCGAATGATTACAGTACGGATCCTAGGCATGCTGGCAGTTGCTTCTGCACAGAATTGGCCTCTCTTACAGATGGATGTAACTAATGTCTTCCTCCATGGCGACCCAAATGAGGATGTTTTCATGACTCTTCCACCGGCTTACTTCTTCCTAAAGCGTCTTCAGGCTTCTAAACTAGGGGAGACTGCTCCTAGCACTTGTCCTCATGGGGGGATCTTTGATGAGGCCAACTGCTCGCCGCTTGTGTGCAAACTCAAAAAGGCTCTCTATGGGTTAAAACAAGCCCCGAGACAGTGGTTTGCAAAGTTCTCAAGGGTTGTTCAAGAAGCAGGGTACACTCAATCTAAGGCAGACTACTCTTTATTTACTCGCAAAAGAGGAAAGTCATTCACTGCTCTATTAATATATGTGCATGACATGGTCATCAAAGGAAACGATTAGCTAGAAATTAGCAGGCTTAAGGATCATCTTCAGAGCAAGTTTCAATCGAAAGATCTTGGAAAAATGAGATATTTCTTAGGAATTGAGGTTGATAGAACTCCAGAAGGAGTGATCCTAAATCAAAGCAAGCATACTATGGAGATTTTAGAAGAAGCTGGAATGAGCAATGCAAAGCCGCTTAACACTTCTTTAGATTCTCATGAGAAACTGACCAAAGAGGGAGAGAGAATGAAGAATCCTCACATCTACAGACGTCTAGTTGGGAAGTTGATATATTTGACAGTCACACGGCCGGACATCACCTACAGTGTCCAAGTGTTAAGCCAATTCATGCAGGAACCATGTGTAGAGCACTGGAAGGCTACTAAACGCGTGTTGAGATACATAAAAGGAGCTCCAGGTCAATGACTTCTTCTAACTCGTGAATCTGATCTAAGGCTCAAAGCATACTGTGATGCGGATTGGCAATCATGTCCCATAACTAGAAGATCTCTTACATGGTTTTGCATCTTCATAGGAGCATCATTTGTCTCATGAAGAACGAAAAAGAAGTCTTTTGTGGCAATGTCCACTTCAGAATCAGAGTATAGAGCAATGGTTGCTACTTGCTGAGAAATCACTTGGTTGGTAGCACTAATGAGGGATCTAAATGTGATGCAAACTGAACATGTTGATCTCTATTGTAACAATCAAGCAACCCTGCACATTGTCAAAAATCTTGTGTTCCACAAGAGAACCAAACACATCAAGGTCGACTGCCATCTTTTAAGGGATAAAGTCATGCGCAAGGAAGTGAAAGCTAAGTATGTCCATACTAAGGAGCAACCAGCAAATTTATTCATTAAAGTACTATCTCAGGAACAACACAAGAAACTTATGATCAAGCTTGGAGTTGTCAATCAATTTACCAACTCTGAGCTTGAGGGGGAGTGTTGAAATAGTATGATTAAGCAAATAATCGATTTGTATTGTGATCTTCTAGAAACTCTAACTTGTGGAATAAGTTAGCTTTTCCCAATTCACTAAGTTGTATAAATATCTCCTTGTGTCATAATACAAGTTAGTTTTGTATTCATTTTATCAATTACATAATGGAACAGTAAATTGAGCTGAGCTCAAGCTCCTTCTTCAACCTCTGATCTTCATCTTCCTCACCAAATCTCTATTCTCTCATCAAGGCAGCTACTAGCTCAACGCTAATCAGTCAATGACTATCATTGGTTTATCTCTCTAATTATACACTACACGCAAGAAAACATTGAACATGTCTGGAAAATCAACTATTGATAACAATAAAAGATAAGGAAGTTTGACAACTATAGCTCAGCAAAGAAGGAGATCGATGAAATCTTTGAAAAAATGTCTATAATTATATTTTTATAAGATTTGTCTACTTTGTCAGTGCTCCGGATAATTTGTTCGATTTGTCTATCCATTTTCCCAATAAAAGATAAGGAAGTTTGACATTCGGTAATGATCTGGACAACGTCTTCACCATTGTGGTTGCTGAGCGGGATAGGGAAGTTTGACATTCGGTAAAGATGTGGGCAGCGTTCACCATTGTGGTTGTAGAGCGGGCATTCTAGAGGAACATGAACTTCTTTACTTTGCAATCTAACTTTCGTAGGTGTCTCGTTTATTTTACGTTGTATGTTTGACGACTTTTAGCCTCTAGATTAGCCAGGTTTATCTATTCATTGAATTATTTCCTAATTATTAAAAAAAAAAAGGGAACGGAACGGAAGGAGCGAGAAGACCTAAAACTTGCTCCTATAAAATCCCCGCGAAGAGGAGCAATCCCATCCAAGAAAAATTCCGTCTCCTTCGTTTTCCAACCGTTGGGGAGAGTGGCCTTCGACTGCTGATGCATCAGAAGGGTAGGCATACCAATCGCAGATCCAGGACCTTCTCCAGATCTCGTATCGCCATTGAGGGTTCTTGAACTCTGAGCCATCTCTCGATCTGTGTTCTTCTGCCCATTTTCACATCCGATTTGCTCTCATTCCATTCCTCTTACATCCAACAATGGCCGCTCAAGGTACGTGCGTCAGTGACTCAATTTCATGATCTGCTTCTTAATTTATGTGATTTGGATCTTGCATTTTAACTAAATGAGGTTACATTTCATTGTAATGATCTACAATTTGATAAATTAGTAATAGTTGTGGTTTGGATCTGGAGATTTGGAGATGGTTTGTTCTGTTTGATCTGCGATCTGATTTGGTTTTCGATTTGTGATGAATGATTTGGTGAAGTCGGAGGAGAAGAGCGTGAGGTACAGAAGAAATACTGGATTGAGCATTCTGTGGATCTGACTGTTGAGGCTATGATGCTCGATTCGAAAGCTGCGGATCTTGACAAGGAAGAACGGCCTGAGGTGTACTCTGCATTACTATTCCTTGTCCATTTCTTCCCATTACGATCGCTTGTTGATGTGATTTGTGTTAAACATTTTCCCCTCCAGCTCATGTTATATGTTTAGGTTGTTCAAGACAGTGGATGGAACCAATTGGATTTCGTTAAAACGAAGTCAGTATACAGAAAGTTAACACTAGACGGAAAAGATATTTTGCACACACTTTGATTCCTTAGATGATCAACTAGTTTTTTCGTTTATCGAATATCCTATTTATTGTTTCTTTTCTTGTTATATTGACCCTTTAGTTTGACGTTAGCAGATATTCAGCTAAATAAGGAAATGCTTTATTTTTCCAATCTTTTAGTTACTTATCAACACATGCTTAGAGTAGGGTCTAGGGTCGAGATGCATGCACCCTTACTCTTACTCTTAGATGGAAAGTGTTTTCGACAGATCTAGAGATAAGAAGAGTAAGACTACAAAAAGGCTTTGTGCTGTGTGATAAAAATAACTGAATTTAGTTAAGATGGTCCAAAAATTTATATGGTCTATATTCATCTCAAAGACACTGTATAAAAACAACCAAAGATTCCATTTCTTGTGGAAAAAAAGTACAATTTTTATGCCTGATTCCCATGCATAATCAGTAAGCACCACTATTTTATTTTTGGCTGCACATTTGATTTTTTTTCCCGCATTTTTTTGTTTGATTCAGTTTTGCATGCACTTTACTTGATGATGTGTTATGTTATGTTTGCTCATAGAATTTGAGAGAGCTGAAGGGTTATGTTTTTTTTCCCATTCATACAGGTGCTTTCTCTTCTCCCTCCCTACGAGGGGAAGTCAGTTCTGGAACTTGGAGCAGGTATTGGTCGCTTTACCGGCGAGTTAGCAAAGAAGGCTGGCCAGGTTCTTGCCCTGGATTTCATTGAGAGTGTGATAAAGAAGGTATGCTGATTCATTTGCTAATTTCAGCTGTTTCCTTCTTCTTTTCTTTTTTTGGGGGCACACACAGACAATGTATGAGGGAATGCCCCTGAAGCTCATAAATGAAAATATACATCTTCTGATCGAATGGTCTCAATGTCATCTATTAAGTCTAATGCTGTCTATCTTTCTGCAGAATGAAGCCATTAACAATCATTACAAGAATGTGAAATTTATGTGTGCTGATGTGGCATCTCCTGACCTGAACATAGCACCAGATTCAGTGGATTTGATATTCTCAAACTGGTTGCTGATGTATCTTTCTGATAAAGAGGTGCTTCTTTTCAGCCCAATCACATGCATTGATTCTCTGTTGATTTTATTTATTTATTTTTAGCGATAAAATTTCCATGTAAGCTTCAGCTTTTTTCTTCAAACATTAATTAAGATTTCGTGTTCATTGAGTGGCAGGTTGAGGATTTGGTGGAGAGAATGATGAAATGGTTGAAGGTTGGTGGATGTATCTTTTTTAGAGAGTCCTGTTTCCATCAGTCTGGAGATCACAAGCGAAAGAGCAATCCCACTCATTATCGTGAACCTAGATTCTATACAAAGGTGCTTACTTGCGAATCTTTAAAGAAAATTTTGTCCCCGTGTTCTTAATTAATTATTTGTTCTTACTAACTAATGAATTTCTTTTGGAGTGCACTGGTAAAATAAAGCTGGTTGTGTAATAGAAGTTGATATCTCATTAGGCAAAAGCTTCAGTGAATCATCTCCACTATTTTACCTGTTTAAATTCTGCATCTGGTATATGTTTATTAGGATTTGTAGACTAAATGAAGGTGTTATTATAAATATTTATAGAAGTTAATGGCTTTTGAATTCTTCACCATTATCACCTACCCTAAGATGTTAACATTCTTAGTTTGGTGTTACCTTTAGGTCTACTCTTGAGATCAGATTATAATTTCAAAACCTTATCCTGAGTAGTATTTGTTTTGAGTATTTTAGTAGCACTATTGGCCCTAAGTCTCTAACAAATCTGCATTGTTAGGAAACATTAGATAATTATGTAGGTTGGCCAGATTATCCTGTTTTTCATACTATTACCTAAAAAAAATATTCCTTTCCATTTAATTTTTTTTTTAAATCTGGCTTTTAGTATTATTATTCTGACATAATGTTGTGTGACTTAAGTTTTGACAGCAAATATTTTTGTCCAGAAAATTAAAATTTTGCGTTTAGCCGAATTATTCTGAGATGATGTTGTGCGACTTAAGTTTTGACAGCAAATATATTTATCCTTTGAATGTTGGCTATAAAGATGCACTTTGAATATAGGTCTTTAATAAAGTTTTCATGGAACAACCGTTGTTTGAATAACTTTCAAATAGTTTGTCTTTTGAATGTTGGTTAAAACGATGCACTTGGAATGTAGGTGTTTAAAGATTGCCATATTGATGATGGTGCTGGCAATGCCTATGAACTTGAGCTTATTGGCTACAAATGTATTGGAGCTTATGTTAGGAACAAGAAGAACCAGAACCAGGTCTTGGAAATTGCTATTGTTATTTTCTATATTAAAAACTTTTCACAATAAGCAAGTTAAGATATCTGATAATTCTTTATTATGAGTGCAGATATGTTGGACCTGGCAGAAGGTTAACTCTGAAGGTGACAGGGGATTTCAAAGGTTTCTGGATAATGTCCAGTACAAGTGCAGTGGCATTGTACGCTATGAGCGTGTCTTTGGAAAGGGTTTTGTGAGTACGGGAGGGATTGGTAAGTGTAAAGTATGATTTATTTCCTCCCGTTTATTCCTTCTTAGGTAGCCATTGATAAAATCTTGTTTCTTTTAGTTTTATTAGTGTCTATTGTTATTTGACTCCATGAAACTCTATAGTTGATAATCTTCTCTAAACTGAGTAGGCTTGTTTTATGCTATAATGTGCCTGCTTTCAGTTGTCTAAAATAGATCTTTAAATATATTTGCCCTCTTGGTTATTATATCGAACACATACGTTTGGCTATATGCACCATAAATTCATTTTTTCTCCATCCTTCTCACTTGTTTACTATATCGAACACGGACATTCTGCCAATGCACTTGTATATAATTCATTTTTTTTCTCAATCTCTTAGCACAAGAACTCTGACAAATACATTATTGAACAGAAACTACTAAGGAGTTCGTGTCAAAGCTTGATCTGAAGCCCGGGCAGAAGGTTCTAGATGTGGGATGTGGCATAGGTGGAGGCGATTTCTACATGGCGGAAAAATATGATGTTGAGGTTTATGGAATAGACCTATCAGTGAATATGATCTCCTTTGCCCTTGAAGGTGCAATTGGACTCAAATGTGCTGTTGAGTTTGAAGTTGCTGATTGCACCAAGAAAACATATCCTGATAATTCATTTGATGTTATCTATAGTCGTGATACAATTTTGCACATTCATGTAAGTGATCTTCTCTACTGAGTTTTAGTCTAACATATGCATCATCATGCTATCTAAGGCAATTAGGCAAGTATAAATAATAGGAATGCTTATGCAGTTAGGATGGCAAATGAATTTTGTTATTTCCCAACAACAGATAATTAGCCAATCGCCATATATTGAAGTACACGATCATTTCTTAGCCCCATTACTGATGTATTAAATACTTGCTCTTTTCATTTGTAATAGTTAGACATCAGTATCAGCTTTACTGCTGGCTTGTATTTCAGGCTAATAAACAGGACTTTCCTTGTATTTCAGGACAAACCTGCACTGTTTAGATCATTTTACAAGTGGCTGAAACCTGGAGGTAAAGTTCTTATTAGTGACTACTGCAAGAGGGCTGGCCCCCCATCTCCCGAGTTTTCTGCATACATCAAGCAGAGGGGATATGATCTTCATGATGTCGACTCATATGGCCAGGTACGTTATTATTCTTAATAACAATATCCCATAATGCACATGTATATTAACTTGGCAATTGCTTAAAGTTAGCAGTTATTCTGAATAAAAGAAACCTTCTTGCAGATGCTTACTGATGCTGGTTTTAGTGATGTCATTGCTGAGGATCGGACAATGCAGGTTTGCTTATAGATTGTAGTTGAATATTCTGTTCTTGTTTCTTGAACCTCTATTTATGATTCTGAATTTCGCTTTCAGTTCATCCAAGTTCTCCAGAAGGAACTGGACATAGTTGAGAAGGACAGGGAGGAATTCATTACCGACTTTTCTGAGGTTTGTGCTCATTCATCCATTTTTTTTAACCTCAGTTTAATTACTCCACCAATCTACCGCTGATGCTCAAATTTCGGTGCACAATCAATGGCTCTTCAGGAGGATTATAACGACATAGTCAATGGCTGGAAGGCAAAGCTGGTCAGGAGTGCTTCTGGCGAGCAGCGTTGGGGCCTTTTCATTGCTGTGAAGAAGTGAGCAGGTGTTGGCCATATCATGAACATGTTGGCTTATGTTGGCCTTTCATCTTTTAGCTCTTTAGATGTTGTAATTTGCTTGATCTAGCAATAAGGTCGGACCCTTTCCCCTATTACCAGGTTTCTGTCGCGAGAACGAACTAGCTACTACTAGTTGTTTGTTGGATTTGATTGCTTTGACACTAAGTTGATGTAGTTGGATAAAAATTTTTTGCACGTCTGAATTTACCATTCAAGAGTGATTCCATTTCTAAGTGGAAAATACTGAGACAAGGGAAGATGCACAGTTGCGCTTGATCCTCTGCCTAACTCGCTTTACTCAACGAACCACATCGTACTGATGTTATTTTATTGCACACTTCCAAAAAAAACATTGAAAGTAAGTATGCTTGATCGAGATTAGTAACAAGAAGAGTTATCTTCTAGAAGTCCTCATGTTAGCTTGGCTAGTACCTTGTAAGGTTTCGGTTCTTAATGAGAACGTTAGTACTTCAGTACTTTTATGAGTGAGGATTGTAACAGCTCAAGAGTTGTTTTCTTTTGTCATTTTCTTTTTTATTACAAGGCGAGAGTTTGGGTGGTATTAACCTCTGTGTTACCACCACCCAAGAGCGTCCTTTCGAACGAGAGTCAAAAGTTCAGAATTATAACACTGCAAAGAGGCGTTGGAGCTAAGTTCAAAATGCGCCATCTTATGAGCAGCTCGGTTGCCTTCCTTGAAAGTATGGAATAGAGACGACAGCTCAAACCAGTTCAGCGTTGTGATTTTAAGTGATTAAAGTATCATATGATATATTTTTTTGTGGTTCAAATAAAAGAATGATGAGGGTAAGCATGTTTAGATAAGAGTAGTAACAAAACAAGGATAACTTCTTAAAATCTTATATGTTGGCATGTGAACTCGTGATAAGATTTTGTATGTAAATGGTTGAAAAGGTTAGTTTTAATGAATAAAAGTATCTTTTTTAATTTAGATATTTAAATATTTTTCAATTAAGGTGATTACAATATTAATAAATCCAGGGGAATCCAAAGTAGAGTGGAAGGGTTGAGTTGTAACACCATTTTCCCGACTATGTTTGCTAAACAAACATGCACAAAACACACAACGTTTCATGAAATAAATTGCATAAGCAAGATAAACAACAACAACAACTCAGTATATCCTGCGATAAAGCAGGGTCTGAGGGGTCGGGATGTACGCACTTTTTTCCTGATCAAGTCGAGAGAGTGTTTCTGGTAGACCCAAAACAATAGAACATAAGAATCACATGGTATCATGCTAAATAGTAGTTAATGAGGCAATAGGAAACAAAGAGGAAGGCAAAAAAGAAGCAAACACGAAAGGTCCCAACACCCATTCTCGGACTTTTAAACATAAGAAGCCCGAATGCACCTCCTCCAGTGGTCTATATCCGAACTCATATCTTCTGAAAGGTTCAGCACATTGAGATCTTGTCGGATAACCTCCATCTAGCTCTTCTTCGGTCTACCTCTCCCTCTACACATAGCTCCAAGCTCCAAGCTCTCACACCTTCGAACAAGCGCTGATATATGCCTCATACGAACGTGCCCAAACCAACGCAATCTGGACTCCCGCAGGTTGTCAACGATACTCGTAACTCCAACCTTGCTCCTAATGTCAACATTTCCGATTCTGTCCAGTCTCGTGTGTCCACTCATCTATCTCAGCATTCTCATCTCATCCACAACCTTGTTCCTAATGAAATTGCATAAGCAAGATCATTTAGTAAAAAAGATTGTTAAGAGATTTGACATAACAGCTCCCATATTAGTTATAAGAGACTAAAAAAATATGGTTATAAAGAAGAGTAAAATTCTAAAAAAAATACTCCCTCCGTAACAAAATAATTGATCATTTGGGGGTTTTCACACTTCTTAAGGAACCTATAATTAGAAAGTAGAATAGTTAAAAATTTAGCAAATAAATAATGTGGCAAAAAAATGGACCAATGAAAAAAAAATAGTATGGGAAGTTGGAGTATTAATAAAATATCTTGGAAATCAAATACAATTAATGAGATGAATTGATAAAATTAGAAATTTTTGTCATTAATTAGGTTCAAAGGGACAAAATATTTTGTTACAAGAGAAAGTGGCCAAAAGGCAAATTATTTCGTTACGGATGGAGTATATATCGTATTAAATAGTCTATTTGTTAATTAAAACATATCATTTTAGAGATTTGCACATTATTTAAGAAATTAAATAAAAATATACTTATACCCGTAATTATTAACTCTACTTTTTCTTGAATTTGTTAATAGAAAGCGGTCTTCCAGGGTTCGAACCAATGACCTATTATAATGGTAATTTTGAAAAGTGGATACTAAAATACATATAATGATATCTTTTTCTTAATAAGATTCTCTTCTTAAAACGATATATTTTTCTTAATGGATGGAGTACACCTTAACGTAAGATGGATATTTGCCTCGTTAACAATCCGAGAGACATTTCAGAAACAGCCACAACCACAACTTGCATAAATGCAAAAGATATTTGATTGCATTATCCGGGCATGTCACCTATCCAATAAAAATGATGAACCTCGTGAGTCATCATCATGAGTGCCATTATTATGACATGAGGTGCTTTTATATTTGTGGTGATTGTGAATTTTCATAATTGTTTGTCTAAATTTAGCAAATTTACGGAGTGGATATCATGTAGCCCCAAAATTATAGGTGAAAAATGAAAATTGAGAGATCCAAGAGATATTAAATTTCAAAAATTATACATCATGCTAATTGGTTGCGTTTTCCATATCATCTAATAGGATACAATGTCAGGCTTTTTATTTTTTTTAATCTCAATTATTTGAATCATAAGTTAACATAAATGGATTAGATCTCTATCATCTGAAAGTTTTATAACTTAAACTGAACGTTAGTTAAATATATCTTAATAAGTTTGAAACATTTACTCTGTAAAACTTAAACCCTCAAACTTCATTAAACAATTAAACAATACAGGCAACCTGTTTAATAATTTTCTTAGTTAATCTCGCCGTAGGACTTTCACAACTCAAATGTAGAAACGCAACCAGTATTGATCATTGATGTAAGTCAAGTAACACATAGTATTTGAAAATCAAAAGTACTGTAAAGAGAGAAAAATATTAAAAGTAAATTATCCAATGATCAATAATATTTTACAGTTACATTTTATACACAAAAGCGTAAACTTATTGTGGTATGGTGGTACCTAACTTTTGAATTAAACGTGTTAAAAGAAGAAAAAGCCCAAACATTGCAATTAAGAAATGCAGGATATCTGGAGCTCCAACGTCGTCCACCAGAATTTAAAATGAACAATCTATATATAACCTTAATTTAGAAAACTTTGCTTATGTGTCAATCTTAGAGGAGTTTTAGAAATATTGACCAATTATGTTTTTTTTTTCTTGATTTTTTTATTTCTCCTTTTCTCTTTTTTTTTCCATTAATTTTTTTTTAATCCTCCATTCTCTTTTATTCTTAACATATTTACTAACAATCTATATTTATATATAACCTTAATTTAGAAGACTTTGCTTACGTATCAATCTTAGAGGAGTTTTAGGAATATTGAACAATTATGTTTTTTTCCTTGATTTTTTTATTTCTCCTTTTCTCTTTTTTTCCATTAATTTTTTTTAATCCTCCATTCTCTTTTATTCTTAACATATTTACTAACAATCTATATATAACCTTAATTTAGAAGACTTTGCTTATGTGTAAATTTTAGAGGAGTTTTAGGAATATTGACCAATTATGTTTTTTTCCTTGATTTTTTTATTTCTCCTTTTCTCTTTTTTTCCATTAATTTTTTTTAATCCTCCATTCTCTTTTATTCTTAACATATTTACTAACAATTGGTCTTAATTCAAAACATCTATATAACCTTAATTTATAAGACTTTGCTTACGTGTAAATCTTAGAGGAGTTTTAGGAATATTGATCAATTATGTTTTTTTCCTTGATTTTTTTATTTCTCCTTTTCTCTTTTTTTCCATTAATTTTTTTTAATCCTCCATTCTCTTTTATTCTTAACATATTTACTAACAATCTATATATATCTATATATATAACCTTAATTTAGAAGACTTTGCTTACGTGTCAATCTTAGAGGAGTTTTAGGATTATTGACCAATTATGTTTTTTTCCTTGATTTTTTTATTTCTCCTTTTCTCTTTTTTTTCCATTAAAATTTTTAATTCTCCATTCTCTTTTATTCTTAACATATTTACTAACAATTGGGCTTAATTCAAAACATTGAATTCAATCTAATATAACTATTAGGCTTAACTCACATTTATGTAATAACTATTGAGCTTAATTCAAAACATTGAATATAATTATTAGTTGTGACACGTCACATTTAAATACATGATTCAGATTTCAAAATTTCTAAAAAGTTTCAATAATATTGATATTATTATTACTGGGTGATTTAAAATATCTACATTAATTTATGTATTATACTTTAGACGAGATATAAAAAAAATTATTTCAGAATTATAAGATACATTTATGGTAAAGTTTTTTTTAATCTTAACTTTTATTAATATTTTATAATATATTTATATATATTATTAATATTTTATTTTTAAAAAACCGCGCCATGGCGCGGGAATTATACTAGTTTATTGTTGTTGCCAATAGATCTTATAATGTACTTAGGTAACTAATTTAGATCATCATTGAATTAAGAACAACAGGAGATTAAAAATAACTTGTAATAATTCGGTGATACTATCATACTTGGTGATTATTCATTAGAATTGTTGTTATATTAATTTTGTAATGTAAAGCTAAACTTGTAACTCTAGACATTGAGCACTTAAACTTTGGTAGCCTTAGGTTCTATTCTAAGCGATTAGATTATACATACACTATACTAAGGTTGGACATCTTATAGGTTGAAGTTGCCCTTGAACATATTACATGTGTCTAAGTTGGTTGGCTTATCTATAAGAATACCTTTCAAGTATAAATGTATAATCTAACATTTAGATTATAGCTCATTTCCGAGCACAATTGTTTGGGTTATCTGTGTGTGGGCTTGTGTTGATGGAGAGACTGCTCTGGCCCAATGTGTTGAGCCCATCTTTTTGTCAACTCGACCTGCTTGTTTGGAGACGTTGGAGAGGAGCTTGTGTAACCATAATCTGTTGGAGCTATATAAGCCCTTCCTCTGCTACAGTGCTCCTTGAGCCTCATTTAGAAAACCGCAGCCACAAAAGAAAGAGAGAGCTCTAGTGTGAACGAATGAGTGAAGACGGTGGTCCGACGAGCCTCCACGGTGGTTGTGAAGCTCCTCCTCCGTGAGAAACTGCGACGAAGTTTCTCGGTTGCCTTTCAGGGGGCATCTCTTCCTCTTACCTTCCTTTCTGTTTGCCTTGCTCGGTTTTGAGGTTCCTTAGGTTGCTGGTTTTGGTGCTATCTCCGGTGTGCTTAGCTTGTAACCTTCTCTTGCAACATAGTGAACTCTGGGACCGGATCTCCCCTCTTGAGATCCTACAGAGTAAGGTTTTACCTGAACTACGTTACCAAATCGTCGTGTTCTTGTTCGATCTTCGTTCTTACTTATGTGTTGTGGCGAAAATCGAACTTCAAATTGGTATCAAAGCCTAGTTGACTAGATCTGAGATTCGAGGTCTTTGATCTAGGGTTTCGGATCTGGAAATTGCTTTGAATACCTTTTGTTATTTCGCTTCCGCTTGTTCTTTTGCCTCTGTTTATCATTAAAAAAAATTGTTTTCTGTGTTTGTGTGTTCCCAGAGTTCTAGATCTCCCTTCAATCCTTGGTTACTGGTGTGTTCTGTCATTGATTGTGTTTTTACTTCATTTTGTTTTTCTGTGGACCAACACTAATTTGTTAGTGCTTACAGGTACTGAGATGGCGGATAATGCTATGAGAATCAAGTTGTTTGATGGAACGACTGACTTCTCCATATGGCAGCTTAAGTTGAAGGCTATCCTCATCAAAAAGAAATGTCGGAAGGCAGTGTTGGGAGAGTACCCAACAGGAGCTACTGAGGAAATGAAGAAGGACCTAGATGAGGCAACCCATTCAGAGATCTTCATTCGACTTTTTGATGACGTAGCTCGTCAGGTTGTGAGTATCTCTAACCCTAAACAGTTGTGGGATAATTTAGAAACTCTTTATGTGACAAAATCCTTGCCTAGTCGAATTGCTATCTTGTGTCGTCTGTTTATCTTCAAAATGGACACTAATTAGTCACTTCAATCTAATCTGGATAAATTCTTAAGAATGACTTAAGACTTAGAAAGATATGATAAAAAGGATGTTATTAAAGATGAGTATTTGGCTATCTTGTTGTTGAACTCTTTGCCTCCTCAATTTGATGTGTTAAAAGATGTTATTCAGTCAGGATTCTATAACCAAAGATAAAATTCTTGAGTCTATTGTGCAGAAGAATGAGAGTCTTAAAGTGTTTAAGAACAAGTCTGACAATGGTAACAACAGTAACACTAAAATTGAGACTAATTAAAACTGAGATTTTGATATTAAAGGGCTAGGATAAGAAAACTGAGAATGAACATAAACCTGCTGCTTCATCTAATTCTGATAAAAAGAACAGAAAGTGTCTTTACTGTGGTATATATGGTCATTATATTAAGTAATGTTATATGAAACAAAGAGATGAAGCAGATAAAAGTCAAAATCAATCTGTTGTTGTGCTTGAGTCTCAATATCCATGTGAATTACTTGTTGCTGATCACTACCATTTCTCTGATGATTCCTGGATCCTTGATTCGGGATGTACTGTGCATTCAACTCTTAACAAATCTGATTTCAGTAATTTGCAGGTGTTCAATGGGGGTGAGGTCAAATTAGGTGACCACACTTCCCTTGAAATCAAAGGTATTGGTAGTGTGCATATGTGTATGTTTTATGGTAAGGTAAGACTCCTCCAAAAGGTGATGTGGGTTCCACAACTTAGGAGGAGGCTTCTCTCTGAGTATGTCTTTAATGATCTTGGTTGTGTTTTTAAAGTTAAAAATGGTGTTAGAGATATCATTAAGGATGGAACCACCATTATTAGAAGCATTAAAAAGGGAGGTCTCTACTTTGTGGTGACCTCACCTGAAGCAAATGTAACTAACAATGGTGGGACTATAGACTTAGATCAAACTAACTTATTGCACAATAGGCTTGGTCATATTGGTAATAATGGCATGCATTACTTATTTAAACATGGCTTGGTAGATCATAAACCTCTTAACCTTGACTTCTGTGAGACATGTGTGTTTGGTAAGAAGGTTAAGCATGTTTTTAGCAATTCTACTTATATTGTAGAAAGGCCCCTAGAGTACATCCACTATGATCTTTGGGGGTCTGCACAGGTAGAAACCATTGGAGGTAAGAGATACTTTATTACATTTGTTGATCATTTTTCTAGAAAAGTTTGGCTTTATTTGTTAAGATCTAAAAGTGAAGCATGTCAAACTTTTATCACCTGGAAAAACTTAGTGAAGAATCAAAATGGTGAAAAGATAAAGTGTCTTAGAACTGACAATGGGCTAGAGTATTGCAATGCTGAATTTGACAACTTGTGTAAAGAACATGGAATTAAGAGACATCTCACTGTTCCTGGTACTACACAACAAAATGGTACTACTGAAAGAATGAAGAGAACATTGCTTGAGAAAACTAGGTGCATGTTAGTTAGTTCTGGTTTAAAACGTACACTCTCCATGGGGGAGGCTATAACCACTGCAGCCTACCTTGTAAACAGATCCCCATCTTCATCTTCTGTGGTGAATTTGAAAGCAACACAGGAGACGTGGACTGGAAAAAAACCTAATATGACTTACCTTAGGCCTTTTGGGTGTGCAGCTTACCCTCATGTGTCACAGGGTAAGTTGCACCCTAGGGCTCAAAAGGGAGTCATGTTAGGTTATTCTGATGGTGTTAAAGGATACAAAATCCTCCTTATTCAACCTCATGGTTATAAGGTCATCATCTCTAGGAGTGTTACATTCAATGAGCTTGAATTTCGTTTTAAATACTAACAACCTCTTTAATTTGCTCGTACCAATGAGAGTAAAGGAGGAGATCCTACATCTCTTAGGCACTTATGTACTTAGAATGACTTGCATGCTGGCAATGATGAAGAAGAGTTTGATGTTGGTTAATACTCTCTTGGTGTGGCAAGTGCAGGGTCATCTGCTAACCCCTTCCAAGAAGGGACTGAACCAAATGAAAATGTGGAGCCAGTGGTTTCCAAAAGTGCTTCCTAGCACTCCAGTGATGTAGGGAGTTTAAATACTCAACAATTAAGGGAGGGAGTTCAGCCAAGGGAGTTAAATTCTAACCCTTCTTCTTTTTCTAATGTTGTACATGAGTCTATTGCTGATGATGTTGGTGATTCTGGTGTGATTGTTTCTATTCCTCAGCATGACAACTCTAACTATCAATTAACAAGAGATAGATACCCTAGGGTTAGAATCCCAAACAAAAAGTTCATGAACAATATTGTTGAGTATTGCTTGCTTGCTTCGGATATTGTGATAAATCCTTTTGTGCTTGAAACCTATGAGCTTGTTATCAAATGTGTTGATGCTAAGAACTGGATTAAGGCCACGTGTGAAGAAATATGTTCTATGACAGCTAATGATACATGGGATCTTGTTAAGAAACCTGAAAAAGCTAGGGTTATTCAGTGTAGAATTGTAGATGGATTTATAAGTTTAAAGAAGGTGTGAATAATAGTGAACCTCCTAGGTTTAAAGCTAGATTGGTGGCTAAAAGGGTTTACTAAAAAATAGGGCATTGACTATAATGACATATTTGCTCTTGTGGTTAAATATAAAACTTTGAGACTGACGCTTGCTATGGCTGCTATGTATGATTGAGAACTTGAGAAAATGGATGTGAAAATTGCTTTTTTACATGGTGATCTTGATGAAACTATTTATATGTCACAACCTAAAGGTTTCATTGATAAGTTCAAACTTGAGCATGTGTGCTTACTTAGAAAGTCTATTTATGGTTTGAATTAATCACCTAGACAGTGGAATCTGAAATTTGACTCATGCATGTCTAAACTTGGTTTCCATAGAAGTGAGTATGATACATGTCTTTATTTCAAATGTGTTGGTTCTAAGTCTCCTCTGTATATGCTGCTGTATGTTGATGATATTCTTTTAATTTCAAATTCTAAGATTCTCATCTCTGGTGTTAAAAGAGACTTAAAAATGCATTTTGATATGAAAAACTTAGGTCAAGCTCAGAAAATCCTTGGAATTAAAATCAATAGAGACAGAAAGAGAAAACTAATGTGGCTTTCCCAGTCTGAATATGTTCATAAAGTCCTTGAAAGGTTTCAAATGACAAACTCTAAATCTGTTGTGGTTCCTTTGGGTGGTCACTTTGAGTTGTCTAAGAAACAGTGTCCCTCTTCCAAGTCTGAGATAGATAAAATGAGCAAAGTGCCTTATGATGTTGTTGTTGGGATCTGTTATATATGTTATGCTTTGCACAAGACCTGATATTGCTTTTGCTGTTAGTGTGTTGAGTAGATATATGTCTAATTCTGGTGAACCTCCCTGGAATGCTATGAAATACTTGTTGAGATACTTGTGTGGCACTGAAAAGAAATGCTTAGTTTATACAGAACACAACTATAGAAATAATCCGATTGGTTATGTAGACTCTGATTATGCTGGAAACAAAGATAATAGGAAGTCTACAAATGCTTATTATTTCACTTGGGTTGGTAACTGTGTATCTTGGAAATCTCAACAACAATCTATTGTAGCCCTCTCCTCCACTAAAGTTGAATACATGGTTGCTACTGAAGCAGCCAAAGAGGCTATTTGGCTCTAGGGTCTCCTTGAGGAGATTGAGAGGAAGACTTATATGCCTACTGTGTTTCTTGACAATCAAAGTGCAATATACTTGTGTAAGGATCCTCTTTATCATGAGAGGACAAAGCATATAGATGTCAGGTTCCATTACATTAGGAAGAAGGTTAAACACAAAGTGCTTAATGTGTGTAATATTAAGTCTGAGCTTAACCCTTCTGATTTTGGCACTAAGGTTGTCACTGTTGACAAGTTTGCTTACTGCAGGGATACCCTGGGATGCCCCTTAGCCCCTAATCACACCAGGAATTGAGGACAGACGTGAGAAATAACCAGGATCCTATGATGGCGAGAGAGTTTTGGATGACAAGCTTAAGAGGGCAATTTGTTGTTATATTAATATTGTCATGTAAAGCTAAACTTGTAACTCTAGACATTGAGCACTTAAATTTTGGTAGCCTTAGGTTCTATTCTAAGTGATTAGATTATACATACACTATACTAAGGTTGGACATCTTATAGGTTGAAGTTTCCCTTAGACATATTACATGTGTATAAGTTGGTTGGCTTATATATAAAAATACCATTTAAGTATGTGTTTAAATGTATAATCTCACACTTAGATTATAGCTCATTTCCGAGCACAACTGTTTGGGTTATTTGTGTGTGGGCTTCTGTTGATGGAGAGACTGCAATGTGTTGAGCCCATCTCTTTGTCAACTCAGCCTGCTTGTTTGGAGACGTTGGAGAAGAGCTTGTGTACGTAACCCTTCTGTTGGGGCTGTATAAGCCATTCCTCTGCTACAGTGCTCCTTGAGCCTCATTTAGGAAACCCCAGCCATAGAAGAAAGAGAGAGCTCTGATGTGAGCGAGTGAGTGAAGACAGTGGCCTCCGACAAGCCTCCACGGTGGTTGTGAAGCTCTTCCTTCGTGAGGAAGTTTCTCGGTTGCCTTTCAGGGGGTATCTTTTCCTTTTACCTTCCTTTCTGTTTGCCTTGCTCGGTTTTAAGGTTCCTTAGGTTGCTGGTTTTGGTGCTCTGTCTGGTGTGCTTAGCTTGTAATCTTCTCTTGCAACATAGTGAACTCTGAAACCGGATCTCCCCTCTTGAGATCCCGTAGAGTAGGTTTTACCTGAACTACGTTACCAAGTCGTTGTATTCTTGTTCGATCTTCGTTCTTACTTATGTGTTGTGGCGAAAATCGAACTTCAAGAATGAAATTATTCGGTGGTACTTGGACGATTTTTTATTTGAATGAAATTTATATTTTTTTTGAACTTTTTGTATAGATAAATAATAATGAGAAAACAAATGAATAATTTGTTAGATGTACAATGTAAAGATTGTGTATAACAGAACCAATCTCTATTATTATTTACTTTTTTCCCAAAAAGACACACTTTCTTTTAAACTACAACAACTTGTTATAAATCAAGTTTTTAAATTTATACCCTTATGATAGCTTAAAACACTTAATTTGGAAACTACTTTTTTTAAAATATAAAATATTAAAGTTGGATGGTGTTGGAGCTATTATTTATAAATCGGGTTTTCTAAATCAAGGGGGGTAATCATATGTCTTTAGCGGGTTATCAAGGAGTATAATCATGTCTTTTCATTGATTTTAATTTTTAACGGAGACTTAACGGCATTTAGGATGTGCTTATGTGGTGTTTTCTTAACGAAAGTCCTAATGAACGATTTTATGTGATTTTGATTTTGGTGGGTAGTAAGTGAATATTTGAATATTTAACGGGCAATTTGGTGTAATATTTTACCTTTTAATTTTTTAAATGCTCACCTAATGTACACTAATCATGTCAGATGTATTTTGTTTGTAGGGAGAAGAAAACAACTGACAAGTTTAAGCTCCTTACAAATTGTACTCCGCACGGATCTAGAAATTTTTTCGAGGAGGACACAAATTTTTATAGATAATTTTTATATTATGTTTATTAGAAATAATTTTTTTTTAAAATTATATGAAGAGAATATCTTACAAATTATTATTATTTAATTGTAAATTACCAAATAAATTATAAGAATTTTAAAATAATGAAAAATGGATTGAGGAAAAAATAAATAAAAATATGTGTCTAGTGAGAGATTTGAACCATGATTGATTGAATCTATATATAACCTTAATTCAGAAGACTTTGCTTACGTATCAATCTTAGAGGAGTTTTAGGAATATTGACCAATTACGTTTTTTTTCCTTGATTTTTTTATTTCTCCTTTTTTTTACCATTAATTTTTTTTAATCCTCCATTCTCTTTTATTCTTAACATATTTACTAACAATCTATATATAACCTTAATTCAGAAGACTTTGCTTACGTGTCAATCTTAGAGGAGTTTTAGGAATATTGACCAATTACGTTTTTTTCCTTGATTTTTTTATTTCTCCTTTTTTTTACCATTAATTTTTTTTAATCATCCATTCTCTTTTATTCTTAACATATTTACTAACAATTGGCCTTAATTCAAAACATTGAATTCAATCTAATATAACTATTAGGCTTAACTCACATTTATGTACTAACTATTGAGCTTAATTCAAAACATTGAATATAGTTATTGGTTGTGACACATCACATTTAAATGCATGATTCATATTTCAAAATTTCTAAAAAAGTTACAATGATATTGATATTATTATTACTGGGTGATTTAAAATATCTACATTTATGTATTATACTTTAGACGAGATATAAAAAAATTTATTTCAGAATTATAAGATACATTTATGGTAAAGTTTTTTTTTTATCTTAACTTCTATTAGTATTTTATAATATATTTATATATATTATTAATATTTTAGTTTTAAAAAACCGCGTCATGACGCGGGAATTGTACTAGTTCTATTTAAAATAGAGTGAGCTTAACCACTAAGCCACCAAATATATTCGTATTTTACCCTCCAATTTTTTTACTTACCCTATATATTCTTGTATTTTTTTCCTGAATCGGGGTGGGCGACGGTCCGGTGTCGCCCACCCTTGGATCCGCCACTGCCCGCATTATATACTTACCAAAATTTAAAAGTTTTTGGTACTAAAATAACGTCTTATGTCAACAATTTTAGCTATATTGGCCTGACATAATTTTAGCTATATTGGCTGGGTCATTTGGGTCCATTCCCCTTGGTAATTCAATACCATAGCAATTATCATTGCACCGCAAAACTTACGGATACTTACTATTTGTAATAGAAATTACATTAGTAGGAATATAAGTCGAAAGATCTTCTAATTGGATCTCAACTATCGGTAAAACGATTATATATACTTCATTAGCCTAGAAGTGAAATGTAAATAATAAAAAAAAAGCAATATTAATCTCGAAATTAATAACGCAAATTTAGAATTGCAAAACCAATATTTTAAGTTGATTGATGCTTTGTTTGGTAAATCTAATACTCCATCCGTTTGAAAATATTTGTCATTTGTCTGGTAGTGCACATTTTTTAATGAACAAAAAATTCTATAAAATATATTTTTTAATTAAATTTTTTTATATAATTTCATACATATAAGTAGTAAGTATAAGATTATGAAAAAAATTTAATTAAAAAATTTATATTTTATAGATTTTTTAACTCCTTAAAAAGCGTACCAAAAAGTCAAACGACAAATATTTTCAAACGGAGGGAGTAGCTTTTTAGAGTTTTGATTTTATTATTATCTATAAGTTTAGCCGAGTTAAAATTAAGATTAAGGTTTAATTTGCTTTTCAGAACTTTTTTTTTTAACTCATAATTAACAATTTAACTTAATATATGTACTTTTACACGTTTAACCTAAGAACATCAGTTATAGCTAATCTATTAGTAACAACAATGTAACGGGCCCACCAATTTGTAACGGCCGATCTAGAATCGGATCATAACAACAGGAGTGGTTACAACTTACAAGTAATCCGTAGCCATCGATTTCCATTATCCCAATTGACAAGTTGACTTGTCATCATGCTGCTATGCGAAATTGACTCTTAGGAGTGATTTAGAGCCAATTAAAGGTGTCATGAATTTGTTAAAATAAGAACTCGATCAGTTGATCTTAAAAAAGCTCATATATTAATTCTATACCCAAATACATTATGTTGAAATCATTCCATTAAGTATTTTACTTCGAGTTGTAAAATATTAATACTCTGTTTGGCTTATGGATTTTTTAGGGGAATGAAGGGGTGGGAAATTGTAGATGGGAAATGAAGGGAAGGAAAGGGGGAGGAATTTAACTTTTTCACCAAATTCCACCCTTTTGGTGGGTTATGAAATCCCATGGAATTGAGCGGTTACTCAAATTTCAGATTCCTTTTCCTTCCTTTAAATTGTTCACCCAAACACATGATTTATTTTCCCTTCACTTTCCATACTAAAAATCCCACCAAATCCCTTCATCCAAACAGGGTGTAATGGTAGTATAAATCGCCCGAATTGAGAATTTTGAAATTAAAAGATAATATTTATCGACTCTCTTAAAAAAAAATTCAAGAGTTGATGAGATATGGTTCTACTTTATAATCCATATAAAACTGACTCTTGTACGTGGTTTAGAGCCAAAGGTGGTGCACACAGTATATTTATGAAATTGTGTGGGGTTTAGGAATCTTTGAGTTGGCCCAACCAGTAGAAAACGACAGTTGAATGAAAGGCAAAACAAACTATAAAGTGTGTTTTCACCGGGATAGTTTATACACGGCTAATCTTTTACAATTTATTTAAAATAGCACAGATTTAAAATAAAATAATTATGTCATTCAATTACATTAAACTTATAATACAATTATAATTTTATAAGTAATAGTGGATGTGTAGTTGACATAATTTATAAGATGTTTTTTTTTTTGAATTACAATATTTTAAACTCATTATAATCACTTGGAATCCAAACACACCCATTACCTCTAAACTTTATTTAGAGCGGTAAAATAGAGAAATATAAAGAATTTAGAGAAAAAGAGGTTTTTATAGGCTCAACAGCTTCGGTATATGGTTTGGCAAAATACAGAAAGGTGAGGAGAGAGAAATTTTTTTCCAAATATAGAGAAAAGAAATAAAACACTAAAATTTAATGTTCCATTGTTTCATGTTCCAAGAGTTGTTGGAGTTCCATCATGAACCTTCAAATGGCCGCTGCATTCAACCTATGTGGCCACCAGTTACAGGAGTTGTTCGAGAGAGAGAACAACTCCATTTGTTGTTCGATCGATACATTTCATCCCCAACGATTTTATGTTTCGATGACCTCCATCAATTGTTGTTTGATGTGTTCTTTCGTTTCGATATTTTATGTGGCTACCAAATAGGGCTCTTGTGATGTGTTCTGGCACTTGCGATGTGTTCTTTCAATTGTCTTTTGCAATTGTTCATTTCAAATGATGCAATTAGGCTCCTTTGTGATGTGTTATGGCTTTTGTGATGTTGCAATTCGTTTTAATTTTCTTTTTCACTAATTGTTGCATGTCGATTGCAATTAGGGTCCTTTATGATGCTGTAATTTTTTCATTGTGATGCTGCAATTAGGGCTCCTTGTGATCCTCCACGTCTGTCACATTAAAATTTTTGTTTAGATCGATCACCGTTTTTGTTTAGATCTTACATAAGTTTATATAATTGTTCTTTCATTTTAAATTAATTTTTTGTTATTTTTGCAATTGTTTGAAGTTTTCATTTTCACATTTTTTTTGGAGGGAAAGTCAGATCTACAATCAAATTTTTTTTTAAAAAAAATATATATTTCTACAATTTTTTCAATTAAAAACAACACATACTTCAAGATTGACTCGACGGGAGATCTATAAGTTTACCCAACCTGATCCAAAAATTTGCGAATTGAATGGGTCTAAATTTTTTTAAGTTTTGGGTTAAAATATTTCCTGTATATAAATTAAATCCATATATGTTTTATGAATTGGGTTGATTTAGGGCGTGTTTGCCAATGGGTTATTTTTTAATGGGTGGAGATTATTTGTAAGGGATTATACGATGTGAAGATTATTGTAGGGGTTACGGGGATGGAAGATGATGAGGTTTTTTATTTAAATAACCCCGATATAACATGGCAGGGGCTATAGGGATGGAAGAGATACATGGTTTTTTTTTTGTTAACCGTGAAATGACGAAATTACCCTCATCCTTGTTTATGGGTATTCTACTCGTGTACCCCAACAGTTGTCCGACTCTCTGCAACATCCCTCTGGCTAGCGGACAACAAGCAGCAAAACCGAAGGTGCAACTACCTCTGTCGAGCTCTCCTTCCGCCACCCCTCCACCTTGTAGGATTCTAGAATTGATGTAAAGTCCTCCCCCGAGGATTTCCATTCATTGATAAACATATATATAGGTTACAAAGGTATTGGGCCTTTGGGTCTACTATACAATATAAGACCTATGTAATCTATCAAACCCCCACAGTCGAAACTGGAGGGGCCCATACAGTGAGACTGGACCGAAAATCAATGAACAACTGTCGAGGTAACGGAGCTCAAGAAGTGGAGGGGCCCATACAGTGAATATATCAGCGTACTGATAGGAGGACGGGACATGTAGAACGCGGACATGTCCAATGACAACCTTGTCCCGGACGAAGTGGAGATCGAGCTCAATGTGCTTCGTGCGTTGATGCTGGACTGGGTTGCTAGCCAGATAGACGGAGGAGACGTTGTCAGTGTAGACCAGAGTGGCCTTCTGAAGAGGGCAACGGAGCTCAAGAAGGAGATTGCGGAGCCAAGAGCACTCGGAGACAATGTTGGCAACACCTCTGTACTCTGCCTCAGCGCTGGAGCGAGACACGACGGACTGACGCTTTGCTGACCACGACCCAAGGGTGGCGTTGAGGAAAACACAGTAACCAGACATGGAGCGACATGTGTTAGGACAACCACCCCAATCCGCATCAGTGTAAGCAACAAGGTCAAGCTTAGAGGAAGGAGTGATCGTGGTGCCTAGCTCGAGGGTGCCGCTGATGTACCGAATGATCCGCTTCAAGGCCTGAAAGTGGGGTTCCCTGGGTGCATGCATGAACAAGGAGATCTGTTGAACGGTGTAACTGATATTAGGCCTGGTAAAGGTGAGATACTGAAGAGCACCAGCGAGGCTCTTGTACAACGTCGGATCATCAACCAAAGGACCAGAATGAGCACTGAGCTTGTTGGATGTATCGACAAGGGTGGCGACAAGATTACAATTACCCATCTTGGCCCGAGCAACAATCTCAGCAGCATACTTACTCTGAGAGAGAAACAGACCAGACGCATGACGCTGAACAGCAACTCCCAAGAAGTAGGACAACTGACCCAGATCAGACATGGCGAACTCCGCACTCAACTGCGAAATAATGGACATCTGAAGAGCATCAGAAGAGGCGGTGAGAATAATGTCGTTGACATATAGTAACAAGAAGGCCATGTCTGAGCCTGTGCGATAGATAAACAGAGACGTATCCGAACGGCTGCCAATGAAACCCAAGCGTAGCAGATGAAAAGCAAAGCGCTGGAACCAAGCCCGCGGAGCCTGTTTCAGACCATACAGAGAGCGCTTCAGGAGACAGACGTGCTTGAGACGACCAGCATCAGCAAAACTCGGCGGTTGAAACATGTAGACTGTCTCATTCAGATGGCCATGCAGAAAAACGTTCTTGACATCTAGCTGATGGATGGCCCAGTTGCGCGACAATGCTAAACTCAATACCACTCGGATAGTGGCAGGCTTGACCACGGAGCTGAACGTCTCATCACAATCAATACCTGCCTGCTAAGATCGACTGTTGACCACAAGACGGGCTTTGTAGCGCCCCAACGTCTCATCAGAGCGGAACTTGTGGCGGAAGAGCCACATGCAGTGAATGACGTTCGCCTAAGGAGGGCGAGGGACCAGAACCCAAGTACCATTCCTTGTAAGGGCCCTGTATTCGTCGAGCATGGCCGCCTGCCAATTCGGGTCGAGGAGGGCTGTTTTGTGGGAGGTTAGGATGGGGGAAAGGAAGGTCGGGCTGGAGACAGGGGGATTGGGAGTCGGGAAGTACAAAAGGTGATGCGGCGGGGGAGGCTGCGACCGCAGCTAGGCCGTGGCATGTTGATTGGCCGCGGTCGCGGCATGGTGTTGCGGCCGCCGCCAGTGGCGAGGGTGGGGAGACGGGTTGGGGGAATTGATTGGCTGCGGCCATAACAGGATGATGCGGCCGCGGCATCAGGCCATGCGGGATGGGTGAGGGGGAGGATGTAGGTAGGCGTGGCCACGGGTCGGACCCGCCGGGTCAAGGGTCAGGGTTGGCCGACCCGAACCCTAACCCGTAAATCTCACGGGTTGACGGGTTCGGGTCGACCCGTTGACCCGGCGGGTTACATTATTTAAAAAAATCATTTTTTTTTTAAAAAATGACTATTAAAAAAAATATGTAAAGATTTTATCTTCACAACACATTTTATCACTTTGATATGAAGTGTTAAAAATGTAGGAAGATTATATCTCCATATTAATTCTTTCATCCACAATAATTTCATTGTGTGATGTAAGAGAAAAATATTAGAATATATTTCTCAAACTTCATTTCCAACTTAATTTCCAATGTAGGAAACAAGTGAAGTGGAAGAAATGTGGTAGTGGGATACATATATATAGCCCCATGCTTTCTCATTCTAACTCCATATTTTCGATGTGGGACAAAGCCTTTGTCCCACATTGGAAATGATGGGAAGGAAGAAAGACTTCCAACTCTATAAAAGGAGAAGGATGGGGTTTATTTGTCTCACATTGCACTTTGCATATTAGTTTATGTATTATTGTGAGTTATTTTAAGAATAATTTACATAATATTATAAATTTATTTTATTAAAAATAAATTTTTCCAAAAAAAGTATTTTGAAAAAGCGGGTTGACCCGCCGGGTCACGGGTTGCAAAACCCCCGACCCTAACCCTAACCCGCTACCCGTCCCCACCCGGACCCGCCGGGTCACGAGTTGACCCGTAACCCGTGGCCACGCCTAGATGTAGGGGAAGGTGTGGCGGGGAGATGTGTGGTGGTCATGGATACGATCTGACGGGGTCGGAAGACACCGCAGACGCTGCGGGTGTGTGGTCTGGTGGTAGGGGGTGGTGGTGGTGGTGGAGGGGGAGAGGCATGAGCACCGGGAGAGCTCTAGGGAAGAAGAAAGTGAGGGAATGAAGACTCTGACTTAGACTGAGACACCGGAGGTGTAGGAGAGGGGAGAGGAGGAGAAGAAAAGGGAAAGCGAGACTCATCAAAAGTGACATGACGTAACACAATAAGCTTATGAGTCTTGAAATTGAGGCAAAGGTAACCGCGATGGTCAGACGGATAGCCTTGGAAGACACATGGAGTGGAGCGCGGGTGAAGCTTGTGAGGTGCGGTGGAGGACTGGTTTGGGAAGCACAAGCACCCAAAGGTACGGAGGTGATCACACCTAGGCAAGGTGCAATAAAGTGTCTGAGTTGGCGAGCGATGGTGTAGGGTAGTAGACGATAGAATGTTGAGGAGATAGCATGTGGTTGATAAGGCGTGAGGCCAATAGGAAAGGGGAATGGATGCGTGGAAGATGAGAGAGCGCATCATGTTGGTAATGGTTCTGATGATTCGTTCAGCCTTGCCATTCTGCTAGGAAGTATACGGGCAAGACAAGCGATAGGAGATCCCATTTGTGGCGAAGAAAGAGTGAAATGCAACGGAAAAACCCATAAGAAATGAGTGTAATCATCAAGAAACAAAAGGTAGTACTTGTGACCTTCCTTGCTAGGCACAGGAGAGGTCCAAATGTCACTATGAATAATATCAAAAGGAGCAAGGGTAGAGTTCATAGACCGTTGGAACGGCAATCTGGTATGTTTGCCTAGTTGGTAGGAATAGCATAAACCAGAGCGTGGGTCTTTAGTACAGGTGACAAGACTCTGAAAACGGAGGACATCTAGAACGGCAGCACTAGGATAACCTAGGCGTGCATGCCAAAGGCTGGACGATGATGCCGAGAGGGCGACCGAGCACGACTGACTAGACGTAGACGGTGGTGTGACAGGGTAGAGCTTCCAGTGTTGTTACATCTCATGCGAGTAACCCCCGTATTAAGATCGTTCACAGAGAAACCACGAGGATCAAACGTCAGAGAAACGTTATTGTCAGTAGTAAACCGACGGACAGAGATAAGATTTTTGACAATCTTTGGGGCAATGAGGACATTGTTGAGGTGTAGTGGGTGGGTTGGGGTCTGTAATTTGGCGTTGCCAATTCCCGAAGTAGCAAGACGACCACCATTGCCGACGATAATAGAGTGTGCAGGGCCTTTAAAGGAAATAGATGAGAGGTTACCTGAGGAGTTCGTCATGTGGGAGGTGGCACCAGTGTCCATGTACCAAGAAGTGTCGGGAGATGTCAGATAGGCCTAAGGAGCGACATGGCGCAGGGCAGGAGAGCCGGAGTGTATCTAATGAGGGTTGAAGCCAGGCACCGGGGACCATCGAGGGGCGGAGGTCGAAGGAGGAGGGCCGCGAGTCCTCGTATGCCGCTGCATCGGGCAGCGGCCGCTACAGATGTCGATGCCGCGGCCGCGGCCACGGCTGATGAGGTCGGACATTTTTTTTTCAGAACAAAAAAGAGGCGGGGGTCGGTGATTTCCGACGGCTATGGGCAGCGGAAATCAGAGGCGGCGCAGACCGCAGACAGTGATGGCCGATGGCAATCGGAGGCGGCGACAAAGCACTCGAAGACGGAGGCGGCTCGAACGCAGGTCACCGGCGGCTCGGTAGGGGTCGGGGCGGCTGCGCACGGCTTGGGAGGAATGGGAAAGAAGAGGAGGACGGTGGTTGTGGCTGCGCAGCGGCTTGGGAGAAAGACGGGCGCTTGCCGGTAAGAGAAGAGGGGAGGCGGGATGATCAAATTAGGGTTCCGTGAAGAAGAAAAGGTTGTGATACCATGTAGGATTCTAGAATTGATGTAAAGTCCTCACCCGAGGGTTTCCATTCATTGATAAACATATATATAGGTTACAAAGGTATTGGGCCTTTGGGCCCACTATACAATATAAGACCTATGTAATCTATCACACCTTACTCGTTGAGGAGTCGTATGTGTATCCCTTCCATTGTAATGTATTTCCCCCATCTGTTATGTTCACCTTAGGGTTTCCATATAGATTGATTGTGGTCTGAAATTTGGGGTTTTTGTGGTTAGTGCTTCAATTGGTCATGGGTAGTCACCCGCTTTACCCCAATTTGTTTGGCTTTGTAAGAAAATATGTGTTATTTGTGCATAAAATACTGAAACTGAACAAGAAAAAGCTTCGAAGGGCAAGAAGAAGCTTGCGAATGGTGGCCTGCTGCACCCTTCGACAAGAAGAAGCTTGCGAATGGCAGGCTGCTACACGGTTTGCACTTGTCGATAAGAAGAAGGTTCCAAGGGCAAGGGCGTCAGAACTGGGGTTGTCCAAGTCGAGAACTCCGACAATCTTCATGGGTAAGGGTTGGATTATCGGTCTTCTCCAACCCTGGATAATCTCCACCTACAAAGTAGCCAGCTCCTAATAACCATTGGCCAAACACCAGCTCTAAGAGTTGTTGTTTTTTTAAAAAAACCGACAACCCCTAACAACCTCATGGCAAACACAACCTTAGGTTATTAGATCATGTTGCATTTTTATGAGTGTAATGATTGGGATAAAAATCAAACTATTTCGGGGTGGCTATATGCATCCATCGCATGTGCTATATGCACTCGTTATGACGGATCATAGATCTGCCTGTTGTTATTTTTTCAAAAAATAGACGGACATCCTTGTTCTTTTTTTTAAAGCTACTTAATTTGCAGCTTTTTTTTCATTTTTTCTTTAAAAAAAAAAACTATATAGACCCGTCCTATGTAATTTTTTATTATTTTTCATAACGGACGAATCTTTGTATTTTTTAAAAAATTGATCCGTTCTAAGAAGTGTATAGCACATGTGGAGGGTTATATAGCAAAATCAAACTATTTTGGAAGAATGGAATACTGTACGTATTTCATTATTGAGGACAGGGCCCCACACCTCTTGCTTCTGTGGCCAAAAAAAATATAGAAAAATAATTTTTTAATTAAAAAAATAGAAATATTACTAGTACTGTATCTTGGAGTGTTGCCTCATCCGTGAATTATTGTAGCGTCCTACGCGCGACTGCTGTCCGTAACAATCAACTAACGTGACGGTACGAAGTGTCCACTCACTGCATGACACGTGGCAATAAGTAATTGGAGTACTGACATTCGTTGTATATTCATGGCATCCCGAGTTTTGGCCGAATCTGGGTTCCCCTTTTTCCACTTGATTCTCCGATTATGATGCATTTTACCCTCCTCACTCCTCACTCCTCACTCCTCACTCCCCACAACTTTCTTTCCACCAAAAACTCCCCACAAACACAATTTCTCAGTTGGATAGGCATTTATTACTACCCCATCGGTTTATAAATATAATTACATTAGATCTATGTAATTATACATACACATGCTCGCAAGCTTATATTAATATATTTTTAAATTTATTTAACAATATATACTACTTTAATATGTATGCGGAAAACAACATGGATTATATTTATGTTATTTTATTGGGTGATTTAGGTAAGTAGGCTATTTAGAAAGTTTAATTAGCTAACTAGATAAAAAACTTGTTAAATTAGATTAGGTAGTCTATTCCCCAAATGGGGCATTAATTGGTCAATGGTCAACTGTTTGACCATTGACCGGTCAACGTTGACCACTCATGTGGATTTTTTTTTATTTTTTATTTTTTATTTTTTTATTTTTTTTAAGTGATGACATTTTTGTGATGCCATCGTTTTGGTGCCATTTTTTATGACATTTTATTTTCACTTTGATGCCACTTTTCTAATGAAATGATTTGATGACACTTTTTGAAAGCCACTTTTTCAAACCTTGATGACATTTTTTTGTTTACTATGATGTCAGGTTGACCATTGATGCCATTTTTTTTTACGAATGACTATTGATGACACTTTTTATGTCAATTTTTTGATGATTTTTTTCCCGTGATGCCATATCTTTTCAAAGTAGTGTTTTGATGACATTTTTTTCTTTAATGGAATGCCACTTTTTGAAAGTAGTGTTTTGATGCCATTTTTCTAATGTAATTATTTGATGCCACTTTTTTAGTCAAATCGTTTGATGTCATTTTTTTAATTTAACCAATTGTATATCGATGTATTTTCATCGATTCTACTTTTATTCACCGATGACACGTTTGTGATTACATTTCATTGATGCAATAACTTGTGGTGACATGTTTATTACATTTTTATTCATTGATGACACAATAGGATAAAATGTGATTAAACTTGATTGATGACATCTTTTATTGATGACTTTTATTCATTGATGACATTTGTGATAACAAATCATTGATCTCAATCATTTGTGATGACATTGTTTGTTGATGACATTTTTATTGATAACATTTTTATACAATTGATAACATATGATCTTAAAATTTGATTACACTTCATTGGTGACGTTTTTAATGTTGACACATTTGTGATGACATTTAAAAATCTAATAATATGAAATACCAAAACACAAGCAGAGTTAAAAACATATTATCACCTAACTAGCAAGCGATAAAATGCAATTCTTACCCCTTATTAAAGATTTGTCCTCAAAGCTTATAAAAATGCAAAACCTAATATCTAAATGAAAAGAACATGTAATATTTAAATGAGAGGACATTAAATCACTAGTATGTGATACAAACTATTACACAATAACCTTATGTCCAATAAGAAATGGGAAAAACTAAAATTGTTATGAGAACTAAATCATTATTGCATTATTGTTAAACTAAAACTACAAGTATAAAAATAAGTACAACTTGCTAAAGAGGTTGGTAATGAGTACTTGCTACATCACCCACAAGTATCATGTCATAATCAAGTGCTACATGAAGAGCCCAAAGGCTGATGCTCAAAAGGTATCATCATCAAGTGCTACATCAGTGCTTCCTCCTTCTCTAAAATACTTGATCCATGAATTCTCAAGAAATTTGTCACTTCTCTAAAATACAGAATCTTGCAAAGTTAACAATGGTTCCGACACCATTAAACAAAACAGTACAAAGTTACCTATCCCATACACGACACTCGTTGCTCTGTTGCTGATAGTTCTTCAGCCTTTTCCTCCAAGAGATCATTAACCTTGTATGTGACAGAGCCCAAATGGTCCACCGTGTTGATGATGGCCTTGATAGCGTAATCATTTAGCGTTTTCACCACTCTACAGATCAATCAAAGATCAGTAACTTGGCTTTCGAAAACAAGCAACAGCCACAAACCACAATGCAGCTTACATGTCTTTCTGGTCATCGTTGATGTACGATAGTTCAAAATACTCCGCAGCTGAGTACAACTGAGTCTTCAAATTCTTCAGATCCTAGACAGATGAAACAGATCATCATAAAAAGCCATTCAGTTTCAACCAACTGTAAATCAGTAGTTTGATTACCTTGAGACTATCAGCGAAACGAATGCTTTGCTGCATATACAGCTCGTCGTAATTGGCTGATTGCTGATGGATGGGTAAGGAAGCAGTGGCAGCCAAAGTCTCCATGAACGATAAACCCGAGTTCTGCAAAAATCAACAAATGAACTGTGGCTTTAAAATGTAGAGCAATTCAAGAGAATTAAACATTTAGGTATTAAAAAAGGCAGAATCTGAAGTAAATTAATACTTGCAGCAAGATGACTCAAAATGGAAGAGACAGAAAATATTTTTCCCTGGAGAGGTGAAGATCTCTTCTTTATGGCAGACAAGAGCTAATTAGAGAGAAAACTACGAAACCAAACAAACAGATACCTAGCCAGATCCAGAAGGGATGCCTTGCCTGCATAACTTCACAAACTTCCCCAGCTATGAGGCAAAACGCATATTTGATAAGCTGTACAAGAAATGGGAAAGGGACAAGGTAGTGAGCAAGAGCAAGAAATAGGAGAACAGAACCAATAAAAGACACTAAAATGACATTTTTATTGCTAACATTTTTACAATATCTAATAGTATACTAGCAATTGCAATTTGAAAGCTAATATAATATCTAATAGGCTATATGGAACCAAGTGGAACATAAACATAATTAAACGTCTCCCCTTTGGACCATTAATATTTATAACAATGAAAATATCATCACCAAAAATCAGCTCCTATTCGACATGTAAGCACCAAGTCTGCTGATGAATCGAAGCCTGATGCAACTCGAGCAGCAGCTGTTACAGTGGCTGCAACTTGATTTGCGACATGGGTTGTTGATCACATTTGAGTCAAATCCTACTTGAACAAATTTGAGTCAAGTTCACATTGATCAAATAGTATGAAATTTCAAAAACAAAGAGTAAAATGGGAATCAAAAGCAAATACTCCAATCTTATGAATTTCATCATCCTATTAGCACATCAAACAATCGAACCATATCTCTCAATCAAAAGCCATGATTTCATCAAAATGTACAAGATGAGATTATACGCACGACGCTGCAATAACATTTAAATACAAAAGCAAAAATTATTCAATTGTCCTTAATCAACATTTTGATCAACCATTTTAGCAGCATAACAAGGTCCACAACTAAAAGCTATATTTCTTCACCTTGTCATCAATACTAATGACCATGATATGAACATAGCAATTGTGCAATCCTATCTTGCCTAACAAACTACCAATCATGATCACAAACAAATCCAAGAAGCTTATATACATGAAATTGGAGAAACTCCCAATAACCCTAGAAAACCAAAGTATCCAACAACTCAGAATTCAACTGAAGAAGATAACATCTATAGCTTAAAATTAACCTCAGCTACCTGTTCTACTAAACTCCATATAGATTCATAGTCTGAGCACACAAAAGCAATCAAACCCTTAGTCCTCCCAAGTCCCATCCCTTGAAAACAAAGATCAGACATAGAAACAGATTCACGGGTTTGAATTTGAGAGAGAGAGTACGTAGGCGCAGAGGATCGAGTACTTACAAGGCCTGGCGAAACGATACAATGGATCGTATTCAAAGAAATCAACATACCATTAAAATCAACTTCTCCTCAGTTGTGGCCACTAACAGAAAGTTGCTTCTCTTCAGGAACTATTCCACAACTATTTCTGAAGAAATTTGACAACATTGAGATTTCCTATAAACAAAATAAAGCGAGTGAGTACATTTCAGTTCCCCTGCAAGAACTTCAATCCATAAACCCTATTCGATGTTTGTGTACAAAGCAGAAAATCGAGTTTATCGAGTAAAAAAACAGTACAGCTATCACTTGCCAAAAGCGTTTCAAATGAAATCAAGACATGAACGAGAGAGAAGGAGATCACCTGATCCCTAAAACCGATGAACTTGTAAGAGAGGCCATCTTTAGTCCGAATTCCAAGCTGATTACTCCTTGGCACCTTCATCCAGTATATCTTCGCAATATCGCCTTTATCGACCTTAACCGCCTTTCCACCGCCTTTTTTCTTCCACACTAATCCCCCCGAATGAACTCGCATTTGACCTGGATTCTGAAATAGCAAACAGAATCCATCATAGCGATCAATTTAACCAGACGGAAATCCGATAGAAATTAGGGTTAGGGCATGAGGCATAGTTTCAGGGAGGAGATAACTCACCGTGCCGCCTCTGCCGCCGAGAGAAATGTCGTTGAAGAGCTGGCCGTCGGCCATAGCTGCGAACTCTTTCTAGCTCTGAAAATCTAAATCGGAAAGGCGACGGAGAGATGAGCGAGAAGTAGAGCAAGGAGCTCGTCTACCTCATCTAGGCATTTCATCGAACACCTAGGATGCAACTCTTACCTCACCCAATTCAAAGCCACCCAACACCTTCAAATTTCTCAATCTTGCATCAAGTGGAAGGAGATCTCAAATTTCCATTATTTTCTTTGATTCCACTCTAACAATTACATCGAATGGAGTAGGAATTACCTTTGAATACTCGAGTTGGGGCTGATAGTCCCCCTTCGAAATTCTCCTCCTCCAACTCGTGGCGGCGGATGAAGCACCTCCGACTCGTGGCCGGAATGGAGAGAGCGAGGACGAGCAAGCCGCCATGGGAGCGTGATGAGAAGGAATAGGGCGAGGCGAGCAAGGTAGGAATAGAGAGATGGATATCAGACGAAAAGGATAGGAAGCGACCGTGAAAGCTTCGGGAAGGAGAAAGGGCTAATTGGGGGAATAAAGGTTGAATCCCGGTTATAAGCTCTAAAAAAACTTTTTAATTAGTTAATGACCTAATTAAAACCTTCTAGATGTCTAAAAACGCAAATTTTCTCTATTTTATTTAGGTAAATTTATTTATTGTCCACAACTTTAAAGAAAGTATCAATGCACGAGCATGTAAACTTTTTTTTGGATTGATTAAAGGCCCTATATTTTGGAGAAAATTGCAAATAGGTCCCTCGATATTCTCTCTTGGCAAACCGGCACAGCTACTCCTTGAATTATTGATTTTGGCATCAAAATAATCTTTTTTTGTCAAAATAAATGATTAAAAAAACCACAAGTTAAAGAATTTCGAAAACTCCTCTATAACTTTTTTCCAACCACAAGTTTATTTCTACAAATTTTTTTCTCACAACAATTGAGGAGTATTTTGAAATAATAGACAAATGAATTGGTCAAATTTATTAACTTTTCATTATAAAAATTGTTAGTGGATCAAAAATTATATCATTTACAAGTGGCGGATCTGTAGGGGGCTCGGGATGGCTGAAGCCCCCCTATTGTAGAAAAAGGTGTAGGTATATATTTATATATCTGTCAATTGTGTAATATATATAACTGTGGTAGAATATAATCACAAAGTTGTCTAGGCTCAACGGAAAGGGCACGGGAAGTGTCTTGGGGGAAAGTTGTCAAACCCAGGTTAGAATCACATTATCTCCAATTTTGGCATTTTTTTCCACAGACCCCACCCCTTTTTTTTTTGGGCAAATTGTATAAAATAGCACGAACTTTAGGGGTGGTTGCACTCAGTGGCACGAACTTAAAAAAATACAAAAATAATCACCAACTTTGGTGTTTAGTTGCGGTCAGTGGCACATATACCCCCTATCTCGCTAATGTGGATTAGTTGGTGTGGTTACATGGAATTTTTTTAATTAAAAAGGCATATAGCGAGATATGAATTAGTAGGAATGCTTACATGAATTTTTTTAAAAAAAAATTATAAGACATAAAAGATGTGCCCAAATTATGAAACTAGCCAGGTTTCAATTTTATTCGTTATTTCATGTAATTCCAAATCAAAGATATTTGTGACAAATATAATATAGCATTTGCAAATTAAAATAACTAGTACCAAATTTTAATTTGCAAATGTTATATTTGTCACAATTATCTTTGATTTGGAATTACATGAAATAAAAAATAAAATTGGAACCTAGCTAGTTTCATAATTTTGGCACATTTTTTTATGTCTTTTAATTTTTTAAAAAACCATATAAGCATTCTCATTAATTCATATCTCGCTATATGTCTTTTTGATTGAATTAGAATCAATTTAGATTATAATGTGTAGATTTGAGAATCAATTTGGGGGAAATTTGATTAGGGTTTTTGAATTGGGAGAAATCAATTTAGATTAGAATTTGTGTATTTGAGAATCAATTTGGGGAAATTTTCGATTAATTTGATTGTTTTTAAGTTCAATTGATTGAGTGAGAATCAGTTTAGATTAGAATTTGTAGATTTTAGAATCAATTTGAGGGAATTTTGCTTAGGGTTTGTAATTTGGGAGAAATAAATTTTGTGAAGTCGGGGTTTGATTTTGAGAATCAATTTTGTGAAATTTTGTTTAGGCTTTGTAAATATATATGGTGTTGATTGAGAGCTTAAAGGTCCTATGTCATTTGTTAAATTCAAAGGGTCTAAACATGCCATGAATAAAGAGGGCAGTGAAATAAAACCTTATTTGTTCAATAGAGTAATTATTTGTGGTTGTGCTTGATAATGTAGGAGTATTAATATATTCATGGCTTCCGTAGGAACATATAATATGGACAAGTCGATTACTTGAGGAATTGCGTTTTCGATTGCTAGAAATGTGAGTGCAATGAAAGACAACAATGAATATCCAATATAAAGCCATTGTCACCTTGTTGCTTTTAACAAATCAGGTATATGCTTTCTCTTTTTTTTTTTGTTTCCTTTTTTGTTTTTAAAGAATGTAGTTGAAGGGCTTGAGAGTTGTTGGTGAGATTTATATAGATAGTTTTTCAATAGGCAGCTTCGAGGTTTTGATAACAAATAGACTCATAGATAGGGACTGCTTGAGGGTTTGAACTAGCAGTCCTTGTGATTTTATAGAGTAGTTTTTAGGTTTTAATTCAAACCTTTATTTTTCGGGAAAAAAATTCAGCCCCCTACAGAAATTTCTGGATCCGCCACTTTACAAGCGATTTTATATTTAAAAGAAAATTAAAACTATTAATCTTTAGGATAAGATATAGCGCTATAATCTCTACACCAACTTATGATTTGTATAATAAACCATAATCAAATTAGTTGCAATCCCATTCAAGTCTCCAACCCGATACCAAAAATTTCTGAAAGCTTTTGGGTTTAGTTGATTAGTTTACTCTAAGCTTTAGGGTTAGTGGAGAATTTCTAGGGTTTTGGATTAAAAAAAAAAAAATTGGTTAATGGGCCTCTGAAAGCAAAAGTAATCGGCCGAGTAGGTTTCTAATCATTCGCGTAATGAGGTAACTATTCTCTTGTGAGTTATTTTTTTTCCTATATTGCACTTCGAATTTGTTCTTCATGTAGACCACAAAATTATAGACATTGAAAAGACCTACAAAATTAGCATTCATATGCCTTCTAATTCTCAATATTTGATAAATTATGATCGTTTTGTAAGGTGTCGATTTCGGTCTCTGATACTCGATCGAGTAGTTCAGTGCTCGCCCGAGTAGTTGTATCTTCTTCTCTTTGCTTCACTTGATTGTGCCTTGTTCAGCTCTGTAGCCGCTCGGTAGCCCTCTACTTGGTCGAATAGCTCCACACGCACCACAAAGCCCTTGTACTCACCCAAGTCATGACCAAGTAGTCATAGGTGTTGCACTTCGATCTTCAATTTCTCTATTCACAAGCTCATTACTCGCCTAAGTAATTAGAATGTACTCGACCGAGCAACAACCCAAATCGAAGCATGTGTTGCTTTCCTTGTTCTCGACGCTTAGCTAAGGTTTTGTCTCTGATCTTCTTTGTTCCCTTGTGAATCTTTAAACTTGTTTTCCTTGCTTTATTTATGGATTTGGCTCTTTTTAGCATGCAAATGCAACATATAGAAAGTGAAGATATCTATACTAAAAAAACACTAATAAATCTGACATATTTTGACTCCAACTAACTAACTAACAACTCAAAATCAAACTAAAAGTACCCTCTAATGGAGTGACTCAATGGTAAGGAGCTACTAAATGAGTTAATGGGAGGTTCCGGGTTCGATCTTTGCCTCTGCCCGATGGGCAAGTTAGTTTACCTAATGTGTGGTTCTTGTCAGCTGAATCACGTGTTCGCAGTGTTTACCACCAAAAAGGTGGGTTTCCTCGTTATAAAAAAAAAAAACTCTCAATAGTGTAAATTTAAATATCACCACACCTCTCAATTTTCCCATTTGCTTTGTCTTTATTCTTATAAATCCAGTTAGAGCCAATAGCATGATAGTTTAGGTGTTGTTCATCTCCAAAGCTTATGGTTAATAGAGCACCCTCAATGGTTGAGAACCAACCTCTCTAAGTTAATCAAATGAAGTCATGTGTCGCTATAATAAATTATTTTTATTTCTTTTTTATTGGGTGTGAGTTGAAAAAAGTAATTTGGGGGAACCCGACTATTGTGGAAAGTGAAAAAGAAATTAGAGATGGTTGAGAAGAAAGTCAGTGGAATATGAGGTGGACGAATAAGAAAATGAGGGAGAAGTTTTAGGGCACCCCATCATTGGGTATGCTCATATCGATCATGCTCTTAACTCTTACCGTTGTGGAGTAGGATTGTGTTCCAATAGAGTTTTAAAAAAGCTCTACACAGTAGAGCTTCCCCACAACTCCACCGAATCGGGACCGGATACTTTACAATCTATGTAAATGGCATGTCCCCATAAGAAGACGTTTGTGTGTTAAGTCATGTACTGTCTTTAAAAATTAAAACCGATCCGGTTCGCTTTTCTAAAAATTCACGTATTTATTATATGTTAAAAATATATATACTCCCTCCGTTTCATAATAACTGTCGTTTGTCTTTTAGTGCATATTTTTTAAGGAATTAAAAACTATATAAAATATTATTTTTTTTAATCAATTTTTTTATAAATTGATACTTATTACTAATGAGTATCAATTTATAAAAAAAATTAATTAAAAAATAATATTTTATTGAATTTTAACCTTCTTGGGTACACAAAAGTCAAAGGTGAGTTATTTTGAAACGGAATGAGGAAAATACAGAATTGATCGATGGTGTGATTGCGATTTGCGATTAATGAATTATCCATCTGAAGGGGATGACTCAGTAATAAACAATCTTACAAAGTTACAACCCCGGCCTCTCCCTCCCTGCTAAAAAGTCTATAAAAGCCGAAATCTGGAGGTGCGCATTTCAAGCAAACAGATCCAAAGTGAAGTGCCTCTCCTCTGCATTTTTCTGTTGTCTCATGCATCCCAGAGGAAGATATAACAACCGCAGATCCAGGTCCTTCACTCGATCTCGCCTCGCCGTTGAGGGCTGTTGAACCTTCTTCATCTTCCTTCCCTCCCACATTTTCTCTCTTTCATCCTTCCATCTCGTTTTCCCCTCCCAATTTACTGTCTCGTATACTCTCGCTTTAACAATGGCCGCACAAGGTGCGTTCAACACTAACTTAATTTCATACACTGACCTTTCGGAATCGGAATGATTCGATTTGACGGCTTTATTATATATATAAAAATGACTCGGATCTGATTATAATAATCAATTACCGCACAAAATTGTTGTTGTAGAGTGAGTAGGAGAGTGGAATTGCTTTTTGCCTTGCCTGATCTGAATTTGTTTATGGATTTATGTACTGATGAATTGATTCGCTGAAGTTGGAGGAGTCGAAGAGCGTGAGGTGCAGAAGAAGTACTGGATGGAGCACTCGGTGGACTTAACCATTGAAGCTATGATGCTCGATTCCCAAGCCGTCGATCTCGACAAGGAAGAGCGACCTGAGGTATCCTCTTGATTTTCCTCTTTCAATTTCTTTCGCTTTTTTTTTTCTGATCAGAAAAATTTCTTTCGCTTTTTTTTTTCTTCCTGGTTTTGAATTGCGTTCCGGACTCCGGAGTCCAGAGTGATTGGACTGAGATAATCTTGCAGATCTTTTCCTGTCTCTGTTTGATGATTTTGAATTTTGATTCTAGATGTTATTGGTTGATTCTTTAATTTTTTTTTTCGAAAACGACTGGTTTGGCGTTTTTTCCCCTAATTTACTGCCTAATAAAGTAATCGATGATGCTACTCAATTTATTTACCTTTTATAGTAAGTACTTTTTGTTTTTTGACAGGGGAAAGTAATGATTACCCTTACGAATGTAGTCCATATTTAAGTTAAGATTCATTGATTACTAATCTAACTATTCCCCTTCTTCTCCCATTTTTCATACAAATGTGTTACCCTTCTATTCCCTAATTTGAAGGAGGGTAACTAATACCTCTAGGATGGACTAATAATCCCCCCAATTCTCTCCACCAAGCTCACAAAAAATGATGATCATATACATTTTATGTCTAAAATTTAATACATTACCTTTCCATTCCCTAGTTATCTAAACAAACGAGCCCTTAACCTTATCCTTTAATACAGACGTTGTAATATACTCCGTAAGCCGAAGAAATATGGCTACAGCTGGTTTGAGTTTTGAAAAAAATTAAGTATACAAAACAAATTTGATGCTCTGATCTAGTCAAAAAATCAAAAAATAAAACTGAAACCTCCATTTTGGTTGGACAAGGCAAAGAAGAACCACTCGAGCATTTCATGATCGGAAGTCTACTTTCTCTTAACGAATCGTAGATCTTACTTTTTGCATATAGTTTTGGTTTATATACTTATGTTGCAGTTTCCTCCTTCCGAAGGAAAAAGTTGCATGATTCCAAACCAATAATTGTTGTTCTGTTCATTTTGCTCTCTGCATTTTTTTTTTTAATGTACTCCCCCGTTATAAAATATAAGTCGTTTTGACTTTATAACACATTTTTTAAAGAGCTAAAAACTATGTAAAATACTAACATTTTTATTAATTTTGTAAAATAATATTATACTACTTTTTATTCATAAGTATAATATTATTTTAAAAGATTAAAAAAAATTAATATTTAATATAATTTTTAGCTCTTTAAAAAACGTGTCACAAAATCAAAATGACTTATATTTTAGAATGGATGAGTATATATTAAAAGGATAAATTTACAAAATCACCCCAAATCCAAATTGGATCCAGATCTGGAACATTTTTCGGCCCATCAAAGGCACCCACTATTTTAAAAAAAGCTTCCTCCCTTTTTTCATTTCTTTGAAAAAACCACATAAAAACTTTCACAAAACAATAACCTTAGTGATTAAGGGAGAGACGTGAGATGGGATGGTCTTTGCCTCTTTGGACCATAACTAAAACAAGGTGGGTTGATTTGAGGTAGAAAAATAAAATAATTAGTGATGGTTTTGTGAAAGGAAACCAAATTATATTTATGGGTGGCTTTGTCAATCAAGATGTCTGTAGTTGGAACTTCTGCATCAGTTTGGATCAAGTTTTTAAGGACACTTCTTGTTTGAACTCTTAACATCCTTTTCGATCAATTTTGTAGTTGGAATTTCTGCGTGAATTTATTCAATATTTCGCCTTTTGATGATCCTCGGAATATGGATGATTTATAAATCATCGATTTGTTTAAATTCTTCTCAGGTTTGAACTTTGGAAGTAGAACACTGAACCATCTACAAGACTAAAATATTTTTCTAAGTTGAACTTGCTTTCTTAAGACTTTCAATACTTAGTATCTGTTTCCAGTTCTAGGTTATGAAGTTCTACTTTGATTTACCTGTCCATATTTGATTTCTTGATGTTTCTTATCTGGTATATGTAACACTTATTTGTGCTTTTAAAATTGATATGATATTTGTGTTCTTGTAGCTCTGAACGATAAATTCTTTATGTCATTTAGTTTGGTACATTTAAGTTGTTGAGATTTTTGAATGTCTTGCAAACTGTGTCAGTTCTTCATGTAATCATATTCATAGCTTATTGAAGTACAAAGAGCTGATGCATTTTCTTATTCCTTTAGGTGCTATCTCTTCTCCCACCATATGAGGGGAAATCTGTTCTTGAGCTTGGAGCAGGTATTGGTCGCTTTACCGGTGAGTTAGCAAAGAAGGCTGGCCAGGTTCTAGCCTTGGATTTCATTGAGAGTGTGATAAGGAAGGTATATAGACCCCTCTGCTCCCACTCATAAGGGCAATGTTCTGTAAAGTAATCGGAATAATACGCTGCTTATTCAAATGGTGTTGGTTTATTCTGATTACTGATTAGACCAGTCCTGTCTATTTTCTTGCAGAATGAAAGCATAAATGGTCATTGTGAGAATGTGAAGTTTATGTGTGCTGATGTAACATCTCCCGAGCTGAACATAACACCAGATTCAGTGGATTTGATATTCTCCAACTGGTTGCTGATGTATCTCTCTGACACAGAGGTAAGCCTCTTGTTATCCCAAACTGATCCAAGTTTGTAACATGTATCCATACTTGATCCTATAACAGTGGTAACATAAACACTATATTGCCTATTTAATGAAGTGTGTAAAGGAGAATGTGTTAAAGTCATACCTTTCTGACTTTGATCTAGAATTAGTTTTAACATATTGTTGCGAATTCTCTTATGAATTTTTAAGGTTATAATTGGCTAAGTTTGAGCGTTACTCGAAAATTAATCATGATATTTCTTCTGAGTGGCAGGTAGAGTATGTGGTGGAGAAAATTGTTAAATGGTTGAAGGTTGGGGGACATATCTTTTTCAGAGAGTCATGCTTCCATCAATCTGGAGATCACAAGAGAAAGAACAATCCTACCCATTACCGTGAACCTAGATTCTATACAAAGGTGCTTACTTTTGCTTGTTTGATTATGTATTTAGCATTTAACATACAAAGGAGTTCCTCTTCATCTGCATATGTTGAAGGAAATGATCCATTAGAAGGCACAAATTTCAGTCAATCATCCCAAAATATTATGATTCACCTGATGTTTTTGAGCTATCAATATAATAACTTGCAGTACAAATAACTAGTGTATGATCTTTGAGAGTGCTGGAGGAGCAACTCTTAATTATTATCATGGCAAAAATCTAAGTTTTAAGGATCTTTTGCATGTTGATCAAAGAAACGCTCTTTGAATATAGGTTTTTAAGGATTGTCACATCCGTGATGCTGCTGGGAATTGCTATGAGCTTGAGCTTGTTGGCTGCAAATGTATTGGAGCTTATGTTAAAAACAAGAAGAACCAGAACCAGGTCTTGAAGATTATTCTTGTTCTTGTTATCTTTTATTTTCACAAAACTAAGCAAACTAAAGCATCTGATGACCTCTGTTTTGATTGCAGATTTGCTGGATCTGGCAGAAGGTTCAGTCTGAAGATGATAAGGGATTCCAAAAGTTTCTGGATAATGTCCAGTACAAATGCAGTGGTATTCTACGCTACGAGCGTGTTTTCGGACAGGGTTATGTGAGCACAGGAGGAGCTGGTGAGTAAGCAGAAAGGATAAGTATAACTTCTTTTGTTATTCACAAGGAAACTTGGACAAAAAAAATATACGGAGTATAACATTTGTCTTATCTTGAACAGAGACTACAAAGGAGTTTGTGTCAATGCTTGATCTTAAGCCTGGACAGAAGGTTCTGGATGTCGGATGTGGCATTGGTGGGGGCGATTTCTACATGGCAGAGACCTTCGACGTCGAGGTCTGTGGAATTGACCTATCCGTGAACATGATCTCCTTTGCAATTGAGCGAGCAGTCGGTCTCAAATGCGCTGTTGAGTTTGAAGTTGCTGATTGCACCAAGAAAACATACCCTGACAACTCATTTGATGTGATCTATAGCCGCGACACCATTTTGCACATCCAAGTAAGAAGTCATTAAGTGAAACATGATGAGCTTATAGTTTGCTTTGAATACTGAGAATTTTCTTACATATCCTACTTGTGTTTCAGGACAAACCTGCACTTTTCAGATCATTCTACAAATGGCTGAAACCCGGGGGTAAGGTTCTCATAAGTGACTACTGCAAGAGCCCCAAATCCCCATCGCCTGAGTTTGCTGCGTACATCAAACAGAGAGGATATGATCTGCATGACGTTGAAGCATATGGCCAGGTAAGTTATAACGACACAGTAGTGGTTTTTCGCAGGGTTGGTTGGTTTATCTGAACTCTCAAAAAATTGCTTGCAGATGCTTAGAGATGCTGGCTTCATAGATGTTTTAGCCGAGGATCGGACAATGCAGGTCTGCCTATAATGCAACTCTACTCTTTTCTTGTTTTTCCCGGCTCCAATAGATTTGTCGATTGGCTCCATAGACTAAGTGAGGGAGTCATTGGATAGTTTGTGTTAGAAGTGAAGAACTGTTAAATTATACTTCCCATTTTTGTCATTATGTTGAGTTCAAGTTGTTTATTTTCTATATCCTAATAGTTTCAGGTTACTGATTGATTTTCAACTCTTATAAAAACTTGGGTCGAGTTGGTATGATCTTTTTTTTTTTTGCCGGAAGATACAACTGCTGGATTATGAATATGAGTTTTGGTTGCAGTTCCTCCATGTTCTCGAGAAGGAATTAAATGTCGTCGAGAAGGACAAGGAGGAATTCATCAGCGACTTCTCTGAGGTTTGCACTTCATTCCTAAATTTTTTGTGTTTTAACTTTCTTGGGAAAACTCCGAAACACGGACACATAACATAGAGGTATAGAAAACATACATACTGATCACCACTGACGGTGATCCGCCCAAAACAATTCTTTCAGGAGGATTACAATGACATTGTCGATGGCTGGAAGGCAAAGCTTGTCAGAAGCTCCTCAGGCGAGCAGCGATGGGGTCTTTTCGTTGCTGTGAAGAAGTGAGCGGCTAGACAAGGTCGACCCGATGTTTCCGCAATTGTATGCTCTAATGTGGTCTTATGTTGTAGTTTGCTTCGTCTGGCAATAAGGTGGGATGGTTCCCCATGTTTCCGGTCAAGGTATTTGTAGTGCTGTTATGATGCACTCTTGCCTTATAGTTTGTTTGATTAATGTAGCAGTTTGCCGTGGAATTATGTGAGATTGTCATTCCCTTAGTTTAATATCGTCCAAAAGTTATGATATACATAGTGTTGCTAGTTTTGGGGTGCATTGGTGGTTGTCGAGATGTGAAAAAAACAATAATATGTGACCTCATTGATCAATTAGCTAAAAAATTTTAAAGAAATTGTTTATGATATATACCATTAACATCAAATTCAGAAAGGAAAAATACATCAAATTGCCGCCGATTCATCCAACTCAATTTGAAAATTCTTGTTCTAAAATAAAAACTGAAAATTCTTGAAAGAAAATTAAAAACACTACAATTAACTTTGTTCAAGCCCCCTATGAAGTAATTAAGAAACTACTGGGCGCAAGCAACAGCTGAAGAAGAACCCGGATCGCCACCTTGATCAGTGCCGTTGTTATTACTGCCACTCGAACTCGAGCCATCCAAGACGACGCTCTTATCACCGCCGTTGCTAGTGCTACCTTCTGCTTGTTGAGAAGCCACCTTGTGAATGAAGAAACAGAGTTCGCCATTGATTCGAAAAGACCAAATTTGAATGGCACTGCCTTCAACCAACCCGTTCTCATCTACAAAGTCATTCCAGTTTTGGTACAACGCATACCACCAGCTCCGATTCTTCGCAATGGCAGGATCACGATCGTCTTGCCTATAGTTCCACATGGCGAGACTCATTGTTCGCACCGTGAGGCCAGCCTGGCCAGGGGCCATGACTTGCACCTGAAGCTTGTTGGGGGCGTTGTTAGCGTCCTTTCCTCGGAGGAAGGCGTCCTCGTCGCGATCCATGAAATTAGGCGCTATGAGTTGCGCTGGGGGTATGTTGAGGCGGTTAAGCCCCTTTTCGACATCGGAGGCGAAGAGGGTTCGGGAGTAGATATGGATTGGGTTTGAACCACCTATCTCATGGAGCGAGTCACGGTACTCCTGAGGCAGCGGCTGCGGCGGCACCTTCGGCCACTTTCTTGGAATCTTTCTTGGGGGCCTCACTTTCTGATCAGAAGAACCAGCCTTAGTACTATGGGAACGAGGCCGTTTTGCACCTGAAACCGGGGGTGGGGGCGGTGGTAAGTGATCATCGGCATCACCGGTTGAGTTTGAACCACCTATCTTGTGGAGCAAGTCAAGGCACTGCAGCGGCTGCGGTGAGGGCGGCGGCGGCGGATTTGCGTTTGCCGGCATCTCCGGTGGATTGATCATGGGGATGAAGGATCCGAAGAGCTTGAAGTGACTGGGAGGGGGATCCATGGATGGAAGCCTAGTGATCAAATTAGGGAAATTAGTTGATTTAAATTTGAATTGATTTTGAGGAACGGAGCGATTGTGAGGTTAATGAATTGAATGGGTTAACTTATAAATAGACAAAATTTCTTGAATTGGTAAATAAAGAGCTGCCATTCCGGGAAATAGACAAAATTTCATGTTGTAGGAAATACCACCAAGGAATATCTTTCATAATACATATATGGGAAGTTTTTAAGATATAATATGATAGATGATAGATTTGTAGAATCCAATTACTTTCCATAAATCTTAAACCTAATTCGTGCGGATTTCAGATGGCCAAATAGAAGATGTATTTTAATTTTATTTCTTTTTTCAAAACTCATATTCATGGAAAGTTTTTAAAATATGATATTGTCCGGTGATGATCATTCTTTTGCCATGTGCACCTTTCAACATTTGTCATCCTTGGCAAATTTGGTTTAATCAGAACTACCAAAGGTCCCATGTGTTACCTTATCCTCCTAAATCTTTGGGAATGTTTTATTGCCAAATAGATGGCTAAAAAAGAATTGAAAGAACTTAATTAAGCATCAATTTTTTTCCTACACACTGTAAACATTCATCAAGTTGAAATGCCTTGAGCTTTATAGTTTCCAACCATATTTCATATCCATTTTTATTCTGAAGATTTGACTTGTATTCTTGACTGTTTTATGCAAGTCTGGAGATACTTGAAGTGCTCATTTTGTTGCCGTTTAATTCTATTTTGTTCTTGTGTACCTGGATTTGTTATTGACGATATTCTTCAATTTCAGTTGGGGTTTTTAATCCCTATCTCTGCTGTGCTGACCTAAGTGATTTTGTATTTCTGGATTTCGCAAGTAATTGTGACAGAGAATTTGTTGGGGTCTTGTGTGTACTATTAGTCTTGCAGAGTTATTCCTATTGAACAATCCTATTTTGTGCAGCCAAAAACATCCATTACTCTTCCACACAGCAAGGCTCAAAAACTCTGTTTGCTGGAAATTTGTGCTACCGGATTGAGCAAGCTCATGTGTATGCGTTTCATTCACTCGTTTTCAGTTCCGGTCAACTATGGTAACAGTTTTTGCTGACAAACTTGACTTGTTTCAGGGAGATTGAGCTTCTTTAAAGAAGTTGGTCAAATTGCATCTGTTCGTTTTGCATCTGATCCCAATGGGCAATTCAAGGGCTTTGGTCATGTTGAATTTGCTACCGCTGAAGAAGCTCAAAAGTTGCTTATATCTTCTAAGTATTTTGTTTGTATTTGGCCTTGGTAGAGGTTTCTTTGTTGTTTTTACTTTTTATTTGAATTTCTTTGCTCAAAAGTGGTCTATTATTGTATGTTATGCTATCTTTTTTGTTGAATCTATATATAACTCATATTAGTATGATCAACATACCACTTTTGTCTGGTATGGTATTGCCTTTTCGTGGTAGTGTGTTGTATTTGATATTGACATCATATATGTAACTTTGAATGCCATTTCATATCTTATGAATTCTAGGCTGTTGTAAGCTAGATATGCGAAGTTGCTTGAACTGATCGATCTTTTAGATTTGAGTTTGGTGCCATATGAAACAATATCTATTGTTGTTTAGGCGCTTGAATTAAACTGTTTGGAGTTGTCAGGCCGTGCAATCAGACTTGATTTAGCTCTAGAACGGGCAGCATAAACTCCAAAAAACAGGTATATATACTCCATATCACATTTTTTCGCAGATTTTTAATTTTACTTGGTGGTGGTCATGCTAGGCTTGCTTGAATTATTTGCTATTTTTTGAATGTCAGAAAGTTCTATTCTGTGATACTTTTCAAATTTTCGTTTGGATAAAAAATACCCTCATTCATCATGGGCATATGAATAACAGATTACAAGTGCTTTGCAAGAAGACATTTTGGTCATTGTGGAGAAATCACAAGATTATCGATTCCCAAAGATTATGAAACTGGTACTGTCAAGGGGTTAGTTTCTCATTGTTTGAATATTTGTGAATCTATTTATTTTGTTATTTGTGTATGGACTTCAAATTGAGGATCAACGACTTTAAACTGATGGTTAATTATGGCCTTTAAATTTTATTCGATTTGTAATTGTAAATTTCTTGTTGTGGCGTTGCTTGCAGTTTCTTTCTATGCCTGTCGTTTGATATGAGGTTTGAAAAAGCCTAGCTTTGCTGAGAAGTTTCCAGCTTGCACCATTGCTGCAAAGAAGCATAATGCAGATTCAAGTACAACAATCCTGGATGTTCAGGGTGTGGTAAGCTTCCCATGTTCTTGACATTGTTCCTAGAAATTGGCGTGAAGTTTCAGATATTTCTGGACTCTCTGACTATATATGTTCTTTGTCTGCCTCTTGCTACTGTATCTCTTAGGGAATAAAAAAATTCACCAATTCTGTCTGATCGAGAACTTGGGCAGCGGCTGCAAAAGATTGATGCAGACGTACGGTTATAAGTTATAACTCTACTATGCATTATCTTGATGCAGTGCAGACCCTTGATCAAATATGTTTATTGTCAATGCTGGTCATGCATTCAAGCTTCTTTGGAAGACTTTCTTAGATGCAAGAACTACTTCAAGGATTCATCTAAGTGCTGTTAATTTCATAGGTAAAAGATGCCATTTATTCTCAGAGGAATGGATTTCACCTCCTGTTATTGCTCACTGAAACTCTTTTTCTGGTTCATGAGAGTTGTGTAGGTTCTTGGAAGCAAGTTTCAGAGTAATTAAGTTGCTTGAGATCGATAATAGATGCCAGGTAATCGATCTATATGTGATGTTTTCTACATCTTGACGTTGAATGAATGATTTCCATATCCTTGTCGTTGCATGATGATCTGGTGAAGCTTCTTGCTGCGCGCTGCAGTGAGTTGCCAGAGTTTCTTGAATGAATGATTTCCAGCAGCTGCTGTAAAATGTAAATACAAATACAACTTGGGTGATTGTTTATGTTTACTTTTTGTTTTCCAATCCTTATTTGTTTTAAGACAGTTACCGTTGGGATTTATGTATGCAAACTATGTTTTAAGACAGTCTTATTTTTCTATTATCTAATCCCAATTTATTTAGTACTTTCTCTGTTTCTCACCTAAACACCTTCTCAGTTTCTCAACTCAATAACTTGTAGTATGAACTATGTTATATTTTTAATACTTGTACTTCTACGGTATACATGGATCGAAAAGTCGGATTCCTTCCTTCAACAGGTAATGTCTTTTCAGACTCCTCTCCTCTATAACTGATTCTGCAGCCTTTTTAATTCTGTACATGATATCTGCCAAGATGAAAAAGATGAGGGGGATTGAATAGAGAAGAGAATGAGGATGCCAAGATGAATGAATGATCATCCAAAAAGGCAGAGACTAGGGATTGTGTGGACGCCAAGATGAATGAATAACCATCAAATTCAGAAAGGGAAAATACATCAATTTGCCGCCAGTTCATCCAACTCAATTTGAAAATTCTTGTTCTAAAATAAAAACTGAAAATTCTTGAAAGAAATAACACTACAATTAACTTTGTTCAAGTAATTAAGAAACTACTGAGCGCAAGCAACAGCCGTAGAAGAACTACCCGGATCGCCACCTAGATCAGTGTCGTTGTTATTACTGCCACTCGAACTCGAGCCATCCAAGATGACGCTCTTATCACCGCCGTGGCTAATGCTACCTTCTGCTTGTTGAGAAGCCACCTTGTGAATGAAGAAACAGAGTTCGCCATTGATTCGAAAAGACCAAATTTGAATGGCACTGCCTTCAACCAACCCGTTTTCGTCGACAAAGTCATTCCAGTTGTTGTACAACGCATACCACCAGCTCCGATTCTTCGCAATGGCAGGATCACCATCGTCTTCCCTGTAGTTCCACATGGCGAGACTCATTGTTCGCACCGTGAGGCCTACCTGGCCAGGGGCCATGACTTGCACCTGAAGCTTGTTGGGGGAGTTGTTAGCGTCCTTTCCTCGGAGGAAGGCGTCCTTCTCGTCGTCAGCCGCTACTAAAGGAAATATGAGTTGCGCTGGGGGTATGTTGAGGCGGTTAAGCCCCTTTTTGACGTCCGAGGCGAAGAGGGTTCGTGAGTAGATATGGGTTGGGTTTGAACCGCCTAACTCGTGGAGCGAGTCACGGTACTCCTGTGGGAGCGGCTGCGGCGGCACCTGCGGCCACTTTCTTGGAATCTTCTTTGGGGGCCTCACTTTCTTATCAGAAGAACTAGCCTTAGTACTATGGGAACGAGGTCGTTTTGCACTTGAAATCGGCTGTGGGGGCGGCGGCGGTGGATTTGCGTTTGCCGGCGTCTCCGGTGGCTTTGAACCACCTATCTTGTGGAGCAATTCAAGGCACTGCAGCGGCTGCGATGGGGGCGGCGGTGGTGGATTTGCGATTGCCGGCATCTCCGGTGGATTGATCATGGGGAGGAAGGATCCGAAGAGCTTGAAGTGACCGGGAGGGGGATCCATGGGTGGAAGCGGAATGCCTAGTGATCGACCGAATTAAGGAAACTAGTTGATTTTAATTTGAATTCATTGTGAAGAAGGTGAAATTGTGAAGAATGAATGGGGTTATAAATAGATAGAGGTTCATGTTGTAGGAAATACATTTAATTAATGAACAAGGAATATCTTTCACAATACATATATGGGAAGTTTTTAAGATATAATAGGATAGATGATAGATTTGTAGTATCCAATTACTTTCCATAAATCTTAAACCTAAAGATGTGTTTTAATTTTATTTCTTTAATTCTTCAAAACTCATATACATGGAAAGGTTTAAAAATACTCCGTATGATAGATAGATAGATTTATGATGGTTGAAAAACAAGAAAATGACATAAATCATAGAAATTATTAATTATGAAATACGATAGATAGGTAGATTTGTAGAACTACTTTCCATAAATCTTAAACCTAATTCGTGGGGATTCCTAATGGTCAAATACGATAGATGTATTTTAATTCTTACAATAGATGTATTTTAATTTTATTTATTTGTTCAAAACTCATGAATTGGAAAGTTTTTGAAATATGATAGATAGATAGGTAGATTTATTTATGAAGGTTGAAAAAAAGAAAAGAAAATGTCATATAAACAATAGAAACTATTAATTATGAATTAATATTAACAATAATTAATATTAATTCAAACTTTGAAAATCAGTTATATATATATATATAAATTATTGTACATTAAACCAATATTATTATGAGACAAATAATAGCTGATTTTCTGACCAATTATTTGACGTGTCAACTGATGGTTTAAAATTTTAATGTTGCGATGTCCAAATGTAATTTTTGAAAAAATAAACTAGTTTTGAGTATAAATTGAATTTCAGGGTTAATTTAGCTAACCAATTTATACTCAAAATTATTACTTTTTTTCAAAAATTACATTAGGACATGTAATGATGCAGCATTACATCATTAAAATTTTGAATATTTGGTTGTTATATAAAAAAATTGACCGATCGGAATTTATAATGTATCAAAATTGTTATAATGTGCAATATTTAGTAATTCGTATTATTTTTTTTCATTTTTCCAAACATGAAATACATTAGTCAAAGATTGGGCCAAATTAACGATACAACAGTATCAATCCAACAATCGAAATGGCCCAACTCAACAAACAACAATCTCAACATGAAATAAATCTTTTGTGTTTGCATTTAGGACATACTCCATCCGATCTAAAGTATAATACACTTTACTATTCATCACATATTTTAATGTGTTCAAAACTAAATAATATATTAATTTTTTATATAATATTTTCAATAATTAATTCGATACTCAATACTAATAAGTATATTAAACTGTAAAAAAAATGATATTGTAACAAAATACTAAAATTTCTTATATTGTTGATGGAAGAGACTATACTAATAAAATTATTTATATTCTCAAATTACATTATTTTTTCTTTTTTAATATTACTTTTCTATGGTTGATACTCTATTTAATAGGGAATCTTCTTTAGTTAAAGGATCTAACTGATGCACTAAGGGCATAAATTAGAAATAATAAACTTATAAATATAAACACTTGAATATTGTTTCGTTAACCTATTTTTCAATATTGATAATATAAAAAATTGAAAAGACGGGAAAAAGTAAAACCACTCAATCAAAAAAGAAGGCAAGGAAGAACATCAAATGGAAGAAGCCACCGAGGAACGTTTACAAAATAAATGTTGATGGATCGGTTAATAATAATGGAAATTGCAAAGTAGGAGGTATAGTTAGGGACTGGAATGGAAATGTAATTGAGATTTTCCAACAACAGGTACTAAAGGGATCAATGCAATTAATGAACATGCCAAGATTCCATGGGAGATTCTTAGAACTATTGAGAAGATCGGAAGACTTCGCATATCATTCACATCAACAACTTTCTTCCATTGCTTTAGAGAGGCAAATTCAGCAACTGATTTTATAGCTAGATGTGATTCTATATGCAACTTACATACCTTCCCTTTGAATAGGGAACTGTCTACCATCATCTGAAAGGATGATCAAGGATGATCTTTCTGCGTAAAAGACTTCCTAATTATTGCCTACTATACAAAAAGAACCTATTTTCCAATATATTTAAAATAACAAAAATTTTAAATGAAATTCCTTATAAATGGTGTCAATCAAATGATCAATATTGTATAAAGATTATAATATAATTATAAGCTTTATATTATGGTTTAATTTAGTGGATGTCCAAAAAAATTGACATAATTAAGTAAATGTCCATTTTTCAAAAAAATTAGGTAAATGTCCATATTTGACACTTTTGCCCTTCCTTTCCATCCCTTACCATTCCTCCTTCCCCTTTGACTTTTTTTTTTAAATTTTGACTTTGACTAGCCAACATTAACCATTTCATTCAATACCTAGATTTGATGACAATTATTTTCGATGACAGTTGTTTGTGATAATTTTTTCGGTGACAATTGTCTTTTTTGGTGACATTTTTTTTTCCCGGTGACAAAGATTTTTTTATGAAAATTGTCTTTTTTGGTGACATTTTATTTTTTCTGGTGATAGTGGAGAAATTTTTTCTGGTGACATAATTTTTTGGTGATGAATAATTATCTTTTGGTGACAGTTGCCTGTAACACTGTTTCCTAGTGACAAATGAGTTTTTTTTCTAATAACAGATGATTTTCTTGGTGACAGCGGTTAGTGATGAGGTTGATGACAATATATTGTCACCACGATATTGTAACCTTAAAAAATTATCACGATACCATTATACATCACCAAGATATTATTTGAACAAATATATGGTACTAGTGAACACTGTCACCGGCCTATTGTCATCAATTACAGAACATTGTCATCAACTACATAACATTGTCATCAACTTTTTGTCACCTACTATAAAATATTGTCACCACCAATTTTCACTAACTACATACTATCACCAACTACAACATGTTGTCACCAACCTATTGTCAACAACTACGAATGTATTGTCACCAAATAAAATTCTCTACATGAAATTGTCACCAAAATAGTGTTATCAACCTATTTTCACTAACTACAACCCATGTTATTTTCTCGAATGTATTGTCACCAACTACAAAAGAACGTCACTACTCTATTGTCATTGACCTCTTGTAAGTAATATATTATCACTAATGACATATTAGTGTCACCATTTAACCTTTTGTCACCAACTAAAGTACATTGTCACCACTCTGCTGTCACCAACTATAGAACAATGTCGCTATATTCTTTTCTCAAACTTATTGTCACCAATAACAAAACATTGTCACCACCTTATATAATGTCACTAACTACCCAACAATGTCAACATATTATTTTCTCGAACGTTTAGACATATGGATTCGAATAATTATATACAAATTCAATCTGTAAGCTTGATAATTCAATTCAAATCAAATATGCTGTCAATATATATACATAATGCACATAAACTCAAGTGATGAAAACAAACAATTTGACTGTTTACTTGAATTGGAAACCACTAATGAACAAACCAAGGAATGTTTTCTAACTCCTAATCTTCTAATAAGTTAAATGGGAAAAAACCTCCATAAATACAAAGTCACCTCAATATGAGTATTGAACCAGCTTCACCTTCAGCAAGCTTAAAAATATCTGAAGCATAGAACCATTGTAAGAACTCCACATGTATCAGGGATTCAGTCAAACTATCTGAAGCCCTAGCCGTAATTTGGATCTAAGCAGCAACTTTAATTCACACATTGTTCAACGCAAATCGAGAAATTTGATAGACTATCAACACATTCCACACACCATGACCTATTTCTATGATCGAATTTGATAAATTTGCACAAATTCGATCAAAATTTTGTACCACACCAAACCCCTGAGTTGTTGAACCAAAATGTGCGATTCGAATCTTAAAAAAAACGAAATAAAAGACCAAACTTTACCTTAAAAGTTCCGACGTTGACTGTGCCGAAGCTTCCCTTCCCGATCTGGTTGTCGCGGATCCACCTCGAATTATCTGTTTGCAGTGATCTGTTCGCCATAAACATGGATTGAATTGAATTGAGTTGAGTTTAATTTGTGGAATCTGATGAGTATTGTTGTGAATTGTGATGGATGAATAGAACACGGGAGGCTGGGAGGGGAGGTTTGGGGGGTTTAGAGCTCCATTTTTTGTTTTATTTTATTAAGAGAGGGGTAGTTTAGGGTTTAATGAAAAATTATGGACACTTACTTACTTGTTCTTCTAAAATGGACATTTAGTTAATTAGACTTTCTAAATGGATATTTGACCAAAATTTTCCTTATATTATTGACTGACACAGTTAATAGTGTATTTTATTTAAATTTTATGTTACTTTAAAATTTAAATGCATTGTAAAAAAATGTGTTACCCGTAGGGGATGAGGTACTCGATAGATCGAAGAAGAGTTGGATGGAGGTTATCTGACAAGACCTCAATCTTCTGGGTTTCCCGTTTACCCACAACGGAGGAGCCGCCCCCACCAGACAGGCGGCCAGCCACATGTCATAACGCACTCTTCGCACAACAAATCCACTTTGAAGTTGACTTATTCGCTCGGCCAATCGTCAGAATGTGTACGAGATACCATAAGGCCCTAATATCTCAATAGCGCCTTTGTCTAAAGCTTCGAATGAGACTTCCTGGCGGAGGGGCATTCAGATGGCTGATGTTTAGTGTTCTATTGTGTGGTGTCTATTGATGTCCATGTTTTGTGCCATGTTTTATATTGACTTTTATATCGATTTCTGTATACATTTCATGCATTTGGGTTAGAATAGTACAGAATCTATGTAGTTTATGTTTATTTGCCAAATTATGGAGTCTACACTAGTTTTTGTTATATTTTGTAGAAATCGGAGGCACTTTGGAGCTTAAAGGAAACTCATGAAGAAGCTAAGGATGGTGCAGCCGGAGGAAAGCCCACTTTTCGCCATTCATCATTCTGAATCAAGCTTTCAAGAACAAAGCAGGATGCTGAGAAAGTGGTCGATATCGATCAGATTGTGGTCGGCCTGCCCTCGTCGTCGGCCTAGCGACTCTAAAATCAGATTGTGGTCGAGATCGACCAGGATGCGGAGAAGTCGGCCTAGCGACTTCTCCGCATCAAACGAGTCGCTAAGTCTTATATATTCGTTTTTACTCCCTGCCCTCGTCGACCTCGAGCAAACCCTGGTCGATCTCGACTACTGATTCTCGACCCAGAGTCGCCGTAGCTTAATTGTGCAGAAGATCGACAAAGACAAGCCGAAGTTGACAAGACCTTACTCGACATCGAGTAGACCCTGGTCGAGATCGACCACCCTTTGCCGAGCTGCTGCGCTGTGTTCGACTGTCCAATCTTCTGTCGACTAACCCTTAGTCGAGATCGAGGACCCTGTTGTCGACTTCTGTCCGTGAGATTTCTCCGCTACCTAGGATCCGCTGACACGCTTCCTCGTGGATCGATCCTGACTTCCCGCTGCTACATCAGGAGGAGGTCTTGTAATTATTTGCGTGGGCAGAATCTGGTTTGATTTATTTTGTTATATTTCATACTCAATTTCCTCCTACAACAGATATAGGATAGATAGATTCTTTCCTTGGATAGTAAGGACTTGGGTCTATAAATAAAGCCCATGGGGCTAGTTTTTATTAATTCAATTCTAGAGAGGAGAAGAGATAGCAAGTAGGAGAGAGAGAGAGAGAGAGAGAGAGAGAGAGAGAGAGAGAGAGAGAGAGAGAGAGAGAGAGAGAGAGAGAGAGAGTAGAGGCCGAGAGTTATTGTGTCCCGCAAGAGCGGATTTGGCTTCGATCGGTTGTAAGTTCTGTTTAGTTTATTAATGCAATTTAGTTTTCTTTTATTATTGATGTCTTTGCCTACGATGAAGAGCGAGTAGTCCACCTACTTCTAGGGTCGGGGTGAGCCCGACGATAGCCATGCGTGTTTGAGGTAAAGATTCGACCTTTATTGTGTTTTGATCATCCACTACCTTTTATATGTTTATTGTCGATTTAATATAGATTCAGGTTATCAACTTGGATTATAAACATAAAATTGGTAGATACGATTAGAGTTTCTTGAGAGAGTTGTCTAATTGTTGGAAAAGGCGAAAGCTTGATGTGATTTGCACGATTATTTCTCTTTATCTTGCCTTATGCATGTTTGGTTATCGTGGTTGCAAAACCCGATCTTGGAAGTTTTCTTTCATACATAGTTTATTCCGAAATCTGCGAAGCTTTGTCTTTTATTTTACCTACTACTTTCTACTCGATTTCGACCAACACTGGTCGATATCGACTTCTAATTCTCGATCCAGAAAGATCGGTGCTTGTTTGTGTTTCTGCAGGTACAGGTCGATTTCGAGCAAACTGGTCGATATCGAGGACTTAGGTCGATATCGAGGATCGATCCTGACTTCCTGCTGCTACATCTGGAGGAAGTCTTGTAATTATTTGCGTGGGCAAGATCTGGTTTGATTTATATTCTTACATTTTGAACTCGATTTCCTCCTGCATCATCTATTTTCTTTGCTTCTATGCATCTTTTTCGACTCTTATCTTCCTAATTGCTCTACCTTTTACCTTTTTACTCATTTGTTCGGCCATTTTTTAGCCTATCGGAAAGACTCTCTTGGCTAGTTCGGGGAAATAGTGCTTATATCCGGACCCCAAAGACCCCGCTTAATCGCGGGATATATGTTGTGTTGTTGTTGTTGTTGTAAAAACGTGTTACATAAATACAATTCAAAAGTTTATAATATTTACAAGAGAAAAATGACCAAAAATAATACGAACAATCAGATATGAACCAATATTAATACGAACTTTAAGTGAAACATGATGAGCTTATAGTTTGCTTTCAATACTGATAATTTTCTTACATAACCTATTGGTGTTTCAGGACAAACCTGTACTTTTCATATCATTCTACAAATGGCTGAAACCCGGGGGTAAGGTTCTCATTAGTGACTACTGCAAGAGCCCCAAATCCCCATCGCCTGAGTTTGTTGCGTACATCAAACAGAGAGGATACGATCTGCATGACGTTGAAGCATATGGTCAGGTAAGTTATAACGACATAGTAGTGGTTTTTTGCAGTGTTCTTCGATTTATCTGAACTCTAAAAAAATGGCTTGCAGATGCTGGCTTCGTAAATGTTTTAGTCGAGGATCGGACAATGCAGGTTTGCCTATAATGCAACTCTACTCTTTTCTTGTTTTTACCTGTTGATTAGAGCAATCTAGAGAGCACACATACAAGAACACTCAGAGGAAGGAGGAGGATCAAAACGGATCTCTCAGAAATTAGAAATTTTGACTACTTTGTAAGATACTCTACAAACAACCAGCTCAAGGCTTTATATACATGCTGAAATGTAAAAGGGAAACATCTAGCTTATTTCCCAAGTCATTGACTGACTTGACCCTAACCTACTTAGCCAGCTGGTAAACCCACTTAAGCCTACTTAAGGTGGCTTAACACTCCCCCTCAAGTTGGAAGTGTCAAACAAGTTAACCACTCCCAACTTGTGAAGAAGTTTATCATATTGCTCAGAGCAAACAATCTTTGTAAGAAAATCTGTAGGTTGCTCCTTTGTTGGTATGTAACCAAGCATAATCTCTTGTTTGATCACCTTATCTCGCACAAGGTGACAATCACCTTCAATATACTTCGTTCTTTCATGAAAAGCTGGATTTTTAGCAATATGCAATGCAGATTGATTGTCACATAATAGCTTAGTTGCACCCACTGTTTCTCCCAAATCATACAACAGTTTGGTGAGCCATGTGAGTTCATAGCAGGTCATTGTCATGGCTATGTACTCTAATTTAGCCGATGACATTGCCACATAGGTCTGGTTTTTAGTCCTCCATGAAATCAGAGAATCTCCCAACAAGATGCAAAACCCGGTTAATGACTTCCTAGTCATAGGGCAGCTTGCCAATCTGCATCACAAAATGCCCACAACTGCAAATATGACTTGCTTGACAACAAGATTCCTTGTCCATGAGTTCTTTTGAGATACCTGAAAAGGTGTTTAGATGCTATCCAATGATCATCATTGGGGTTATGCATAAACTAACTTAAGACTTGAACAGAATAGCAGATGTCTAGTCTTCTTATTGTCAGATAAATCAACTTGCCCACTAGGCATCTATAAGAGCTTGCTTCCATCATCTATTTGCTTCCTTCCAAGGCTAGTTTTACCCTTGGATCCGAAGGTGTAGCTGTTGGCTTGGACCCTGTCATTCCAGCCTCCTCAAGCGGTTCTATAGTGTAATTTCTTTGATTGAGGAAATACCCCTTCTCTATCTTATCCACCTCAATTCCAAGAAAGTATCTAATATCTCCCAGATCCTTCATCTTGAAATGTGACTCTAGATGAGCCTTTAGCTTAGCGATCTCATGCTCATCGTTTCCTGTGATGACCAAGTCATCCACATACACCAACAGTATGGTGATAGATTTCTCTGCCTTTTTAACAAACAGAGAATAGTCTGCTCTTGATTGCACAAAACCTGCAGCTTGTACAACCTCAGAAAACTTCACAAACCATTGCCTAGGTGCTTGCTTTAGCCCATACAATGATTTCTTGAGCCTGCACACCTTGTTGCTCTTTATGTGATCATCAGGATTGTACTCCTGAATCCTCTCCCCCTGAGGACAATGCTGAGAGTGTAGAAGATAGTCATATGTTGGTGGAAGATCCATATACACCTCTTCTTCAAGATCCTCATGAAGAAATGCATTAGTGACGTCCATCTGACTCACATTCTAGCCTCTAGCAGCAGCCACAACAAGCACTGTGCGAACTGTAATCATCTTGGCAACCGATGCAAACGTTTCACTATAATCAATGCCCTCCACTTGTGAGAAACCTCGTGCCACAAGACGAGCCTTGTGTCTTTCCAACGTGCCATCAGAGTTGAACTTCAACTTAAACAACCACTTACAAGACAAAATAGATTGATCTGATGGCCTGGGAACCACCTCCCAAGTGTGAGTCTTTTCCAAAGCCAACAACTCTACCACCATGGCCTCACACCACTTGAGATCTGAGAGAGCTTCAGTCACAAATTTGGGCTCAGATAGAGAAGCAACATTACACATAAACATGTGATATGAGGGAGAGCAAAATGGTGAAACAGCAACACAAACCAAGGGGTGAGGAGAGGTCTTACCAGAAGAAAGGGTGATAGCAGCAATAGGGAACACTGGAGCTATACATACATAGTCATGCTTCCAAAAAGGAGGCCTACTTGGACGAGATGATTGACGAAGGGGAGCTTGAGGATGGGCATTATCAGCAGTGGGCTTAAGTACGAGAGGAATGGCATCAAAATTGGGTGAAATTGGGGACGGAGAGTAGTCGGACAAAGACATGGGAGAATTGTCATCAAACATAGGAGGATTTAAGTCAGTAGGGGGCACAACATATCCAATAGGTATGGGAATAAAATCATCCCACATTTTCTCGATCTCGCCTCGCCGTTGAGGGCTGTTGAACCTTCTTCGTCTCCTTCCCTCCCACATTTTCTCTCTTTCATCCTTCCATCTCGTTTTCCTCTCCCAATTTACTGTCTCGTATACTCTCACTTTAACAATGGCCGCACAAGGTGCGTCCACCACCAACTTAATTTCATACAATGACCTTTCGGAATCGGAATGATTCGATTTGACGGCTTTATTATATATATTAAAATGACTCGGATCTGATTATAATAATCAATTACCGGACAAAGTTGTTGGAGTGGGAGTAGGAGAGTCGAATTTATTTTTCCCTTGCCTGATCTGAAATTGTTTATGGATTTATGTACTGATGAATTGATTCGCTGAAGTTGGAGGAGTCGAAGAGCGTGAGGTGCAGAAGAAGTACTGGATGGAGCACTCCGTGGACTTAACCATTGAACCTATGATGCTCGATTCCCAAGCCGTCGATCTCGACAAGGAAGAGCGACCTGAGGTATCCTCTTGATGTTTGTCCTTGCGATGTTTGTCCTTCGCGGCCTTATATTGTGCAGTCTTTCTCTCCAGCTGCGCTTTGGTACGCTCATGCAAGCGCTTGATGAAGTCCCCTTGCTTAGCTGCATCCATGCTCTCCTTCTCCTTATATGGCCGAGGCATCATGTCCACAGGAGTGAGTGGATTTCGGCCATATACTACTTCGAAGGGGGTTATCTTTGTTGCAGAGTGCCTAGACCTGTTATATGCAAATTCTACAAATGTTAGGCAGGCTTCCCACCTCCGGAGGTTAGTTCGCAGCATGACTCTAAGGAGAGCCCCAAGAGTTCTATTTGTGACCTCAGTTTGGCCATCAGTTTGTGGGTGACAAGAAGTAGAAAATAGCAATTTTGTACCCAATTTAGACCATAGAGTTTTCCAAAAAGAGCTTAAGAATTTAGTATCACGGTCAAAAACTATAGATAATGGCAATCCATGTAAGCGGACAACATCTTTGAAGAACAAATTAGCAACATGAATAGCATCATCAGTTTTGTGACATGGAATGAAATGAGCCATTTTGGAAAATCTGTCTACAACAACAAAGATAGAATCATGACCCTTAGAAGTTCTAGACAATCCTACAATAAAATCCATAGAAACATCTTCCCAGGGTGCATTAGCAATAGGCAAAGGTTGATATAGACCATTAGCATTAGATTTCGATTTGGCCTTAGCACATGTAACACAACTTTTGACAAATCTCAGCACATAATTAGACATTTTAGGCCAAAAATAATGTTCCTTTAGTCCAGCTAAGGTTTTGTCGAAACCCCCATGTCCTCTAGATTCATGAATTTCTTGAGTTAACAATCGGCGAATAGAAGAAGATGGGATACAAAGCTAGCCCATCTTAAACAAATAACCATTATCAAGAAAATATGAATCAACTTCACCTTTAGACACACAATGAGCATATATAGTCTTAAAGAAACTATCAGAAGCATACAGTTCCTTTATCAAAGCAAAACCCAAAACATGTGCATCCATATTGTTAAGGAGGACATACCTGCGTGATAGCGCGTCAGCTACCACATTATCCTTTCCCTTCTTGTGGTGAACCACATAGGAAAAGGTCTCTATAAACTCCACCCAACGAGCAGGTCGCCTGCTGAGCACTGCTTGTCCTTTGAGGTACTTTAGAGCTTCATGATCCGAATGAATCACAAACTCCTTAGGCCATAGATAATGTTGCCAAGTCTGTAAGCAACGAACCAGTGCAAATAGCTCCTTGTTGTAGGTAGAATAGTTGAGCTCAGCGGAGCCCAACTTTTCGCTGAAGTAGGCGATGAGACGTTTGTTCTGCAGTAGAACCCCACCAATGCCAGTGCCAGAAGCGTCACACTCAAGCTCAAAAGGTTGAGCAAAGTCAGGTAACTGCAGCACTAGAGCATGAGTTAGGCGATCTTTGAGGGAGTCGAAAGCCTTCTGGTGAGAATCTGTCCAGCGAAATGTCACATCTTTCTTTGTCAGCTCATGTAGGGGGGCGGCAATCAGGCTGAAATCTTTGACAAAGCATCGATAGAAACCAGCAAGGCCCAAGAATGAGCGGACATGAGTGGGTGTATGCGGCTGAGCCCACTCCTGAATAGCACGAATCTTCTCCTCATCCACCTTCAATCCAGATGCAGACACTACAAAACCAAGGAAAATGGTAGACTCGGGTGCAAAAGAACACTTCTTCAAATTGGCATATAACTTTTCTTTCCTAAGACAATCAAAGACCAATTTTAAGTGACTTAAGTGATCATGCATATTCTTGCTATAGATTAAGATATCGTCAAAATAGACAACGACAAATTTTCCTAAGTGTATCCTAAGCACATGGTTCATAAGCCTCATGAAAGTAGAAGGTGCATTTGTCAAACCAAAAGGCATTACTAACCATTCATATAAGCCATACTTAGTTTTAAAAGCCGTTTTCCATTCATCTCCCTATTTCATCATAATTTGATGATATCCACTTCTAAGGTCAATTTTAGAAAAAATTCAAGCACCATGAACTTCATCAAGCATATCATCTAAACGAGGAATAGGGTGGCGATACTTAACCGTTATTTGGTTGATTGCGCGACAATCAACACACATGCGCCAGGAGCCATCCTTCTTTGGAACCAAAATGACAGGCACGACACAGGGTGATAGGCTTTCTCGTACAAAGCCTTTATCCATCAACTCCGTGACTTGGCGTTGGAGCTCCTTTGTCTCCTCAGGACTAGCTCTATAAGCGGCGCGATTAGGCAAGGCTGCCCCAGGCACGAAGTCAATCTGGTGCTCAATACCTCTAATAGGAGGCAAGCCTTGTGGTAGATCAGCTGGAAGCACATCTAAATAATCCTACAGAAGAGCAGCAATAGGTGCAGGAATCTGACTTAAATCAATATTAAGCAATACCTCTTTCATTACCAGTAGGATGTGAGGTCGATGAGCATTCCATGTGATGGTCTCTTTCTGAGGTTGAGAGACAAATGAACGACTTTCTACAGAGCCCTTTAGTGAAGAGGAGGAGGGCTGAGTGGACGGCGAGTGAGAAGGAGGTGATGCCGAGGGAGCTGTGGGTGGGACTCGGCACACAGGACACGGGGTCCTCAGGGTGTGCGCGGATGTCTGGGAGCGGGAAGGTGGAAGCGCTCGCTGGAAGCGAGGCGCTGGCGAGGGGGAGCGAGGCAAGCAAGAGCGAGAGCGCGGGAGCGAGGGCGCCTGGGCGTCCGCGCTCGCTGGGAGCGACGCTGGTAGCGAGTGACGCCAAGCGCAGGGCTTCCTTGGCTGCGATGGCTTCTCGGGTAGAGTTGTGGGTCTGGTTTTCCTCGATGTCGATGAAAACAGTGAGGGTGATGGTGATTGTATTGGCCAAAAATCTCAAGAACACAAGAGCAAGGATAGTGTTTGGATTGATAACCAAGAACCCTTTAATCCATAAAGGGGTTCTCAATTCTAATTCACTCTGATTAATTCAAAGTGCATAAACATGAATATATAGAAAAGCTATGGGAGATCTAACCAATCCTTCCTTGCAAAGGAAAGGGGTTTGGATAGATCTATTATATCTAGAGATAAATAAAATAACCCTAAGATAAATATTTTCTAATAAAGATAAATGTTTAATAACTTGGTGGCCAAGGATTATATCTAGAAGAGATATAATTAATTCCACCTTATTTATCTAAGTTGCATAAAATAATTACATAATTAAATTGGAAAAAAAAAACCCTTTGAGGGCATGGAGAACGCGCTATCGCACGCGCCCCCGTTTCCCTTGGCCAAATTCGAATCCCTAACCCTTGCTCCGGCAAGTTCTTCCCCAATCTCGCCTCATTCTGGCTTTTTCTGGTTGATCCATCTCCAAATTCGGTCTATACTCTCCCTTATTACTGGTTTGGTGTCCAAATCTGGGGTGAATCAAGGCTTCCTATGCCTTCCACAACCTCCTCGACATGGTTTTGGTTTCGCCCTCTTTTCTTCCAAGCAGTCCAATCTGCAAATTTCTGCTTCAAATCTTGCCGATTCTTGCCTCAAAGCCTTCTTTCGGGTGGAATCGACACAATATTCCCCGTGGTTCAGTAGATCTTCTGGCGGATTCTCAAGCGGGATGACGATGGGATGGAAGGCGGAAAACCCTGCAAAGTGGGATTTCAGAAAGAGAAAAAAGAAATCCCGTGGTCGGTGGTGTTGTTGCTGGCTTGAAAGTTACTGGAGGAGAGTTTCTTGTCGCTGCCTTTGTTGCGGGGGTCGGAAGGGGCGTTCGGTGAGTGCTAGGTCGGTGTGTTGCCGAGTTCCGGTTACTAGTAGGTGTCGTCTGTGCCTTGGTGGGGTAGCTATGTTGTTGTTCATCCACTGGTGTCCCAATTATCCAACTCAGGTATCTTACTGCTCTCCAGTATATGGCGTCTGCAGTGGTGTGTGGAGAGAGTTCCGTTTTGGCGGGTTTGTTCGACAGGATATCGGTAAGCATACTAATTACCTATCTAATTCATCTAAAACAGTGACTTTGTCACAACCAAATCCCGTTACAGGGCCCAAAAAATGGTGTCAACCAAATTATCAGTGATCCTCTCTACTGGTTTGTTTGCTTGCCTCTATGTAACAACTTATTCTCTTACCCGGTGTTAGAGGCTTATGCCTCTTCACTCCCTACCCCCCGATTTTCGGGCCTTGAAAACACTGTTGCGATTGGGGCTGTTATGGCTTCTTTCCTCAGTTCAAATGAAGAATTGGTTATAATTGAATTTGACTATGCTAGTATGTACTTGGCTTTAGTTGTGGCTATATTGATAATAATCTATGGTATTTGCATTTGGTTCTTTGATAGAACTCACCCATACAGGGGTTGTTTCCTTTATGTTATAAATCAGGGGGCTTTGTGGTTTAGATTCATGTTGAACTGCGTTGCGCCCTCCCGGATAAAAATTAGATATACCTGTTTTCGGTTTGATGTCCAGAATCCCTTCTGATGTCATCTTTATGTGTTCCTGGAGGAAGTTGTATTCATGGTAATTGGTAGGCTGCATAAATTTGAGCAGTTTGAGGCTGGGCAAGTGATAAAATATGAACCATGTAACGGTATTGTTAACCCTGTTGAATACGAGTGGGCATCGTACATGGTGAAGGGTAGAAACCGTAAATTTTCTTGGAGGGTTCCTCTTTGGTTCATTGTCAAAACATTATGTATACCTGAACTTATTAGTAGATGGAATTCCGGTGTTTTGTTCCTGAGTGTAATATATCATATTGGTAGCAAAATCCTTCCAGATTATGACTTTACAGATTGCATATTGCTAAATCTCTCTATCAAAAAAGTGGATTCGAAAGTGGCTTTTATTTGCATCATGCTCAAATCCATCTATAAACAGCTCATGCTGGATCAATATTTGTGCTGGGCTAAAAATCTGGGCATGCACTGTGAATGCAAACAATTATCCACTTGTGTACCCAGCTTTAGGCATTTTTCTTGTGCTAGTGAAGCAAATGTTTATCTACATCTTTCTTCTAAATTTAATGATATCATCACTGGGCTGCTGGTGGGTCTTAATGAGTGTGATTCTACTACCACAATTTGGAAACATTCATACTTGTTCATGCTGCTTCCACTAATTAGACCAACACTTAGCAGCAAATGCGTAATGCATAAAGACTATCTTCCGGTAAATATCTTCCCCAAGGCAATTACATGTGAACAAATGGGTGTGGATATAAATTACACAAAGGAAGCCTTTATACATAAAAGCAACGTGGGAGCTGTGCAATGGTTTATGAGAAAATGGTTGAAATGGTTAGGTAAAGTGATATCAAAACAACATTTTAATTTTCAAAATCCAATCGATTTAAGGACTCTGAAACCCAGTCCTTTTATCATCACTAGGTATACATGAAGATCTGCTTTTGGAATTGCAGGGGTATAGGAAAAAGAACTTTTTGGACGGAAATTGATTCTATGTGTAAAAATGAGCATATTCAAATTCTGGCTCTAGCAGAAACTAAATCAGAAATAATTCCCGACGACAAGATGTGGAAAAATGTTGGATTTGATGAAGCGGTCTGGTCGCCGGCGACTGGTCGATCCGGTGGTATTGGTGTCCTTTGGAAATCCCACAAATTACTAAATTTTACGATCTCCATTGCCTTTCACTTACCGCGTATAATTGGTCTCAGACTTGATAGCTTGATTGAGGGGTTTCCTATCCTTGTCCTGTTCGTCTATGCCCCTCCGGGTCCTAATGAAAAAGAACCGTTTTGGGTTATGTTAAAATCAATTGTGATTGACTCACTCGTCCCGTGTATGGTTTTAGGTGATTTGAATGAAATTATTTGCTGTGCCGACAAGCTCGGTGGTGCCTCTACCCGGACTTCTAGGTTCGCTAGACTTCTCTCCTTAAAAAATGATTGTTCACTAATAGACCTCCCCACCTTTGGGAACGCGTATACTTGGAGGAAGAATCCGGATGAAGATTTCAACATCCGTGAAAAACTCGATCGGGTGCTTGTTCACCAACAGGTTATCGAAAAATTTCCTAATATGATCACATATAACGGAGCTTTCTCCACCTCATATCACTGCCCAATATCAATATCTTTTGAGGTTGACTCTACTTTTAAAGCTCCGCCTTTCAAGTTTGAAAATGCCTGGCTACTTCGGAAAGATTTCCGCAATATAGTTAAACAATCCTGGAGGGCCAATTGCCCGGGATCTGCCATGTTTCAATTAGTGTTTAAACAAAAAATCCTTAAAAAGAAGGCAAAGGAATGGAATAAAACGACTTTTGGAAACATTTTCCGCCAATTGAAAGAGGTGGAGACTGAGCTCCTGCACATTCAATCCACTGGCCCGGGGATAAATGTTCAAGCAAACTACAATAAGGAAAAGTGCCTCATATAAAAGAAGGAGAAGCTTCTACTCTTCCAAAAAACTTTTTGGAACCAAAGAGCCAAAACCAAACATCTTAAGCTCTCGGATTCCAACACAGCTTATTTTCACCGAGTGGCGTCGGGGCGAAGGCATAGGAAACAAATACGTAACATCGCTTCTTCCACTGGAACTTTGGTTGTAGGCGAGGAAAATGTTCGGAATGAGATTAAAGAGGATTTCGACAAAAGATTTAAGAAAGAACCGATAGACGACAAGCTCCTAAACGAGCTGTTGGAGCTAATCCAACCATCAATTACACCGGAGGATAACAACTTCCTTGTGCAACTACCGTCTAACATGGAGATTAAAACTGCAGTTTTCAATTTAGGGAAAAATAAATCCCCGGGTCCTGATGGCTTCACAGCTGAATTTTATAAAAAATATTGGGATATAGTAGGTACATCCGTAATCCGAGCAGTTAAAGGTTTCTTCCATTCCGGAAAAATGCTTAAACAAATAAACCACACTTTCATCTCCCTTCTCCCAAAAAGAGAAAATCCGACTGCCACCTGTCATTACCGACCAATCAGCTTATGTTCCAATATATACAAAATTATATCCAAAATCTTGACTGATAGAATGAAAATGATTATTGGGAAACTTATTCACCCTCTGCAGGGCGCTTTTGTATCTGACAGGGCTATTCAAGATAATGTCCTGATAGCTCACAAAATTTTTCACTCATTCAGGTCTCGGAAGGGTCGTGAGGGTTGGTTAGCAATAAAACTAGATATGGAAAAAGCATACGATAGAGTCGACTGGAATTGCATAAAAAAGGTACTTGGGAGATTTGGTTTCCACGATAAATTTATTTCATGAGTTATGGAATGTATCACGACGGTATCTTTCTTAGTGTTAGTCAACAACGGTCCTACTGACCTGATCTTCCCGTCCAGGGGTCTCCGTCAGGGGGACCCGATTTCCCCATTCCTATTTATTTTAGGAGCTGAGATTCTGGCCCAGAAGCTCACAGCTGAGGCAAGACTGGATAAAACCCACATCGGCTTTCCGACTGGAAAACACGGCCCCCGGATTCCGTTCCTCTCCTTCGCAGATGACATCATAATCTTCTCAAAAGGTGGTTTGGAAGCTGGGCATAAAGTGAGGTCGATTGTAGATTCATACTGTAAAGTTTCGGGCCAAAAGGTCAATTACCATAAATCTAGTTTCCAAGCTACGAGAGGCATCCCTAACCATAGGATCCTAGAACTACACAACTGTCTTAATATTACAAATGAAAACTCAATAGAGAAATATCTTGGTTGCCCTATTATCAATGGGCGTGTGACCAAAAATACTTTCGAAGAAATCATTTGTAAGTCTAAAGAACAATTGAGTAAATGGAGGGCTAATGCCCTTTCTCAACAAGGACGCGCTATCTTAATCAACTCCAATCTTTCTGCTAAGCCACTACACTTTATGCAGAATTTCATGCTCCCTGCGACGATGCACAAAGAACTTGACCAGATAAACCGTACTTTCTTTTGGAACAAGGATCTTCAGTACCGCCCACTAATTAGCTGGGATAGGATTTGCAAACCAAAGCATTGTGGGGGTTTGGGGATTCGGAAATCTAGTGGCATGAATATGGCTCTCCAAATGAAGCTTCTTTGGAAGATTCTGGCTGAGCCTAGTAATGTATGGGTCTCGTTGATCAGACACAAGTACCTTCGCTCTGCTAGCATTTTCGAATACAAAAAAATCGGGTCAACCTCCTGGCAATGGTCTAAGCTCACAACTCTAATTAACAAATTTAAGTCGGGGCTTATTTGGTCTGTAGGAAATGGGAAATCAATTAAATTCTGGACTGATAATTGGATCACAACTTCTTCCTTGTCATCCATGGAAGATTGCCCTCAATATTATAATCAAGAGGAGACTGTCAGTGATTACATCATGGGGGGAAGATGGTGGAAGGAAAAACTCCAGAGTGCACTACCAAACTGCTTGGTACGTGAAATTCTAGACATTCCTCTACCCGCCTCGCAATTTGAGGACCGGCTATACTGGTGGCCCGATAGGGAGGGATGGTTTTCCACTGCTAGTGCATACAAATTGATAACAGCTCAGTCAACACTTCTCCCTGACAATAATGCCTGGATATGGAAGGTTAATATTCCCCCGAAGATTAAAAATTTTCTTTGGAAAGTTTCACATGATGGCCTTCCAACTGCTTCCAGGCTATCCTGTCGGGGGACGTCTGTCCCGACCACCTGTTCTTTATGTAATGGGGGCCCCGAGGACGAGGTCCACCTTTTACTAGAGTGTCAGTTTATACGAGCGATCCATCAATTCCCCCCCCCCCCAAGTCCAATCAACTATTGCTTGCATGATTGTCCAGTCTCGGGACATCAAGCCCATTTTGTAAGTTATTGGGAAGAATCTTAACTCGTCGGCGCTGGAAAGCCTTGCTTTCTCTTGGTGGTCTACATGGTATATTAGGAATCAATATTTGTTTGAGCGGGTGGCCATTCCGCAACAAGACAAAGTATTACGTCTGATTAAATCGCACATAGACAACTGGAACAAGACATCTGTGTTTGAGGCTGATTTTGAGGAGGAGTTTAGTCATTTTATCCCCAAAACTCCAAAACAGAATAAAACACAAAAAAATGTTTCTTGGCGCAAGCCACCGTGGGGAACGCTAAAGCTCAATTTCGATGGATCATCACTTACAAATAACGATAGCACTGCTGGGGCCATTATCAGAGATTGGGATGGACAACTAGTATCAGTGTGTCACAAGAAACTAGGCAAACAACGTCCTCTCACTGCGGAAGCTCTCGCTCTCAAAGTGGGAATCCAACACGCTCGCCAACTCAATATAGACAAAATTCAAATCGAATGTGACTCTAAGATAATCATTGATCACTTAAATAGGAAAATCAAATGCCCTTGGGAAATTGAAATGATCCTTTCTGATGTACAAATTCTGCTATCGACTATGAAAGAAGTCTCTTTCTTTCATGTTCCTCGTATGGGCAATAGAGTGGCTGATAAGGTTGCACACCTTTGCCACTCTGCCCGAGGAGTCGATATTCAAAATGATTCAGGTCTTCTGGACCTCATCCGCAAGGATGCTGCCGGGTAGAGCCTTCTCACCCGAAAATTTTCCTAATAAAAAAATAATAATAATAATAATAATAACATAATTAAATTAAATAGATCCGGCCCAAGCACAAGGCTACTCGGCACATCCATTTCGACAAAGGCCTAGGCCCACTCGGCTAGTGGTGGTGTCGAGTGATCCAAGCCCATGCCGAGTGTGGTTGGTTCATGGTGGATGCCGACGAGTCTTCATGAGCTCCGTATGTGGACGTAAGCTCACGTCTTGTGCTGGTAGTGTAACCTTGAGCCAAGTGATCCAGGGTGGCCTGAACCCTTGCTCCAAAGTTCCATGGTGACGGACAAGAAAGGCTTTAGTTGCAATTTGAATCTTCTTGGCCCTTGCACGAGTGACAGGACCATCGAATGGAACCTTCATGTTGTCCTCAATGTCACCAGGAGTCATCGATAATTGCACTGCATCAAAACCGAAAACAACAGCAACAACAAAGAGGGAAAAAAAACTTATTCAGCTAAGTCCGTGAACGAACCAAAGAGGAAGAAGATGTGAGAGAGAAAACTCAAGATAGCCGACCACGAGGGAGAGAGACTAGCATTGAAGAGGAACTATGAGCTGCTTGGAAGACCGAAAGACAACTCAAGAGGCGATCACGAAAGAAGATAGGAGAGAGGAAAAGACATGGTGTATGAATCCGATCCAACTCTTTATTTTTTTTCCTAATGAAAGCGTTCAAATAAACCCTTGTAAAAAATCAACGTAAGATGTCTTGTCAGCATTTTTGACCAGTGAGAAAAATTGTGGTAATATATTAACACTACTATCAAAAGTCGGGATATTTTATTTACTTTTAAAAGTTAAAGATATATATTTACCACACCCAAAGGTGAAAGTATTTTAATTAGTTTTCTATCGAAAAGGGATGACTTAGTAATAAACAATCTTACAAAGTTACAACCCCGGCCTCCCTCCTGCTAAAAAGTCTATAAAAGCCGAAATCTGGAGGTGCGCATTTCAAGCAAACAGATCCAAAGTGAAGTGCCTCTCCTCTGCATTTTTCTGTTGTCTGATGCATCCCAGAGGAAGATACAACAAACGCAGATCCAGGTCCTTCACTCGATCTCGCCTCGCCGTTGAGGGCTGTTGAACCTTCTTCGTCTCCTTCCCTCCCGCATTTTCTCTCTTTCATCCTTCCATCTCGTTTTCCTCTCCCAATTTACTGTCTCGTATACTCTCGCTTTAACAATGGCCGCACAAGGTGCGTCCACCACCAACTTAATTTCATACACTGACCATTCGGAATCGGAATGATTCGATTTGACGGCTTTATTATATATATTAAAATGACTCGGATCTGATTATAATAATCAATTACCGGACAAAGTTGTTGGAGTGGGAGTAGGAGAGTCGAATTTATTTTTCCCTTGCCTGATCTGAAATTGTTTATGGATTTATGTACTGATGAATTGATTCGCTGAAGTTGGAGGAGTCGAAGAGCGTGAGGTGCAGAAGAAGTACTGGATGGAGCACTCCGTGGTTAACCATTGAACCTATGATGCTCGATTCCCAAGCCGTCGATCTCGACAAGGAAGAGCGACCTGAGGTATCCTCTTGATTTTCCTCTTTCAATTTCTTTCGCTTTTTTTTTCTTCCTGGTTTTGAATTGCGTTCCGGACTCCGGACTCCAGACTCCAGTGTGATTGGACTGAGATAACCTTGCAGATCTTTTCCTGTCTCTGTTTGATGATTTTGAATTTTGATTCTAGATGTTATTGGTTGATTCTTTAATTTTTTTCGAAAACGACTGGTTTGACGTTTTTTCCCCTAATTTACTGCCTAATAAAGTAATCGATGATGCTACTCAATTTCTTTACCTTTTATAGTAAGTACTTAACCTTATCCTTTAATACAGACGTTGTAACATAAGCCGAAGAAATATGGCTACAGCTGGTTTGAGTTTCAAAAATTTTAAGTATACAGAACAAATTTGATGCTCTGATCCAGTCAAAAAATAAAACTGAAACCTCCATTTTGGTTGGACAAGGCAAAGAAGATTAGAACCTCGAGTATTTCATGATCGGAACTAAAATAATTAGTGATGGTTTTGTGAAAGGAAACCAAATTATATTTATGGGTGGCTTTGTCAATCAAGATGTTTGTAGTTGGAACTTCTGCATCAGTTTGGATCAAGTTTTTAAGGACACTTCTTGTTTGAACTCTTAACATCCTTTTGGATCAAGTTTGTAGTTGGAATTTCTGCGTGAATTTATTAAATAATCCGCCTTTTGATGATCCTCGGAATATGGATGATTTATAAATCATCGATTTGTTTAAATTCTTCTCAGGTTTGAACTTTGGAAGTAGAACACTGAATCATCTACAAGACTAATATTTTTCTAAGTTGAACTTGCTTTCTTAAGACTTTCAATGCTTAGTATCTGTTTCCAGTTCTAGGTTCTGAAGTTCTACTTTGATTTACCTGTCCATATTTGATTTCTTGATGTTTCTTATTTGGTATATGTAACATCTATTTGTGCTTTTAAAATTGATATGATTTTTGTGTTCTTTTAGCTCTGAACGGTAAACTCTTTATGTCATTTAGTTTGGTACATACAAGTTGTTGAGATCTTCGAATGTCTTGCAAACTGTGTCAGTTCTTCATGTAATCATATTCATAGCTTATTGAAGTACAAAGAGCTGATGCATTTTCTTATTCCTTTAGGTGCTATCTCTTCTCCCACCATATGAGGGAAAATCTGTTCTTGAGCTTGGAGCAGGTATTGGTCGCTTTACCGGTGAGTTAGCGAAGAAGGCTGGCCAGGTTCTGGCCTTGGATTTCATTGAGAGTGTGATAAGGAAGGTATATAGACCCCTTTGCTCCCACTCATAAGGGCAATATTCTGTAAAGTAATCGGAACAATACGCTGCTTATTCAAATGGTGTTGGTTTATTCTGATTACTGATTAGCAAAGTCCTGTCTATTTTCTTGCAGAATGAAAGCATAAATGGTCATTATGAGAATGTGAAGTTCATGTGTGCTGATGTAACATCTCCCGAGCTGAACATAACCCCAGATTCAGTGGATTTGATATTCTCCAACTGGTTGCTGATGTATCTCTCTGACACAGAGGTAAGCCTCTTGTTATCCCAAACTGATCCAAGTTTGTAACTCAATATGTATTCATACCTGATCCTATAACAGTGTTTCATAAACACTATATTGCCTATTTAATGAAGTGTGTAAAGGAGAATGTGTTAAAGTCATACCTCTCTGGCTTTGATCTAGAATTGGTTTAACGTATTGTTGTGAATCTCTCGAAAATTAATCATGATATTTCTTCTGAGTGGGAGGTAGAGTATGTGGTGGAGAAAATTATTAAATGGTTGAAGGTTGGGGGACATATCTTTTTCAGAGAGTCATGCTTCCATCAATCTGGAGATCACAAGAGAAAGAACAATCCTACCCATGACGGTGAACCTAGATTCTATACAAAGGTGCTTACTTTGCTTGTTTGATTATGTATTTAGCATTTAACATACAAAGGAGTTCCTCTTCATCTGCATATGTTGAGGGAAATGATCCATTAGAAGGCACAAATTTCAGTCAATCATCCCAAAATATTATGATTCACCTGATATTTTTGAGCTATCAATATAATAACTTGCAGTACAAATAACTAGTGTATGATCTTTGAGAGTGCTGGAGGGGCAGCTCTTAATTATTATCATGGCAAAAATCTAAGTTTTTAAGGATCTTTTGCATGTTGATCAACGAAACGCACTTTGAATATAGGTTTTTAAGGATTGTCACATCCGTGATGCTGCTGGGAATTGCTATGAGCTTGAGCTTGTTGGCTGCAAATGTATTGGAGCTTATGTTAAAAACAAGAAGAACCAGAACCAGGTCTTGAAGATTACTCTTGTTCTTGAATCCTTCCTTTTCACAAAACTAAGCAAACTAAAGGATCTAATGACCTCTGTTTTGATTGCAGATTTGCTGGATCTGGCAGAAGGTTCAGTCTGAAGATGATACGGGATTCCAAAAGTTTTTGGATAATGTCCAGTACAAATGCAGTGGTATTCTACGCTACGAGCGTGTTTTCGGACAGGGTTATGTGAGCACAGGAGGAGCTGGTGAGTAAGGAGCAAGGATAAGTATATCTTCTTTTGTTATTCACAATGAAACTTGGGAAAAAAAAATATAACATTCGTCTTATCTTGAACAGAGACTACAAAGGAGTTTGTGTCAATGCTTGATCTTAAGCCTGGACAGAAGGTTCTGGATGTCGGGTGTGGCATTGGTGGGGGTGATTTCTACATGGCAGAGACCTACGATGTTGAGGTCTGTGGAATTGACCTATCCGTGAACATGATCTCATTCGCAATTGAGCGAGCAATCGGTCTCAAATGCGCTGTTTAGTTTGAAGTTGCTGATTGCACCAAGAAAGAATACCCTGACAATTCATTTGATGTGATCTATAGCCGTGACACCATTTTGCACATCCAAGTAAGAAGTCATTAAGTGAAACATGATGAGCTTATAGTTTGCTTTCAATACTGAGAATTTTCTTACATATCCTACTGGTGTTTCAGGACAAACCTGCACTTTTCAGATCATTCTACAAATGGCTGAAACCCGGGGGTAAGGTTCTCATAAGTGACTACTGCAAGAGCCCGGCCCAAATCCCCATCGCCTGAGTTTGCTGCATACATCAAACAGAGAGGATACGATCTGCATGACGTTGAGGCATATGGCCAGGTAAGTTATAACGACATAGTAGTGTTTTTTCGCAGTGTTGGTCGGTTTATCTGAACTCTCAAAAAATTGCTTGCAGATGCTTAGAGATGCTGGCTTCGTAGATGTTTTAGCCGAGGATCGGACAATGCAGGTCTTCCTATAATGCAACACTACTCGTTTCTTGTTTTTTCTTGCTGCAATAGATTTGTCGATTGCCTCGTTGTTTTTTCTTGCTCCAATAGATTTGTCGATTGGCTCGATAGACTAAGTGAGGGAGTCATTGGATAGTTGGTGTTAGGGGTGAAGAAGTGTTAATTTACACTTCTCATTTTTGTCATTATGTTGAGTTCAAGTTGTTTATTTTTCTATATCCTAATAGTTTCAGGTTACTGATTGATTTTCAACTCTAATAAAAACTTGGGTCGAGTTGGTATGATCTTTTTTTTTTTTGCCGGAAGATACAACTGCTAGATTATGAATATGAGTTTTGGTTGCAGTTCCTCCATGTTCTCGAGAAGGAATTAAATGTCGTCGAGAAGGACAAGGAGGAATTCATCAGCGACTTCTCTGAGGTTTGCCCTTCATATATTCCTACATTTTTCATGTTTTAACTTTCTTGGGAAAACTCCGAAACACAGACACATAACATAGGGGTATAGAAAGCATACATATTGATCGCCACTGACGCTGATCCGCCCAAAACAATTCTTCCAGGAGGATTACAACGACATCGTCGATGGCTGGAAGGCAAAGCTTGTCAGGAGCTCCTCAGGTGAGCAGCGATGGGGTCTTTTCGTTGCTGTGAAGAAGTGAGCGGTTAGACAAGGTTCACCCGATGTTTCCGCAATTGTATGTTCTACTGTGGTCTTATGTTTTAGTTTGCTTCATCTGGCAATAAGGTGGGATGGTTCCCCATGTTTCCGGTCAAGGTATTTGTAGTGCTGTTATGATGCACTCTTGCCTTATAGTTTGTTTGGTTAATGTAGCAGTTTGCCATGGAATTATGTGAGATTGTCATTCCCTTAGTTTAATATCGTCCAAAAGTTATGATATATGTTGCTAGTTTTGGGGTGCATTGGTGGTTGTCGAGATGTGAAAAAACAATAATATGTGACCTCATTGATCAATTAGCTAAAAATTTTTAAAGAAATTGTTTATATATGATACCATTACCATCAAATTCAGAAAGGAAAAATACATCAAATTGCCGCCAATTCATCCAACTCAATTTGAAAATTCTTGTTCTAAAATAAAAACAAAAAATTCTTGGAAGAAAAAACACTACAATTAACTTTGTTCAAGCCCCCTATGAAGTAATTAAGAAACTACTGAGCGCAAGCAACAGCCGAAGAAGAACCCGGATCGCCACCTTGATCAGTGTCGTTGTTATTACTGCCACTCGAACTCGAGCCATCCAAGACGACGCTCTTATCACCGCCGTTGCTAGTGCTACCTTCTGCTTGTTGAGAAGCCACCTTGTGAATGAAGAAACAGAGTTTGCCATTGATTCGAAAAGACCAAATTTGAATGGCACTGCCTTCAACCAACCCGTTTTCATCGACAAAGTCATTCCAGTTGTGGTACAACGCATACCACCAGCTCCGATTCTTCGCAATGGCAGGATCACGATCGTCTTGCCTATAGTTCCACGTGGCGAGACTCATTGTTCGCACCGTGAGGCCAGCCTGGCCAGGGGCCATGACTTGCACCTGAAGCTTGTTGGGGGAGTTGTTAGCGTCCTTTCCTCGGAGGAAGGTGTCCTCGTCGCGATCCATGAAATTAGGCACTATGAGTTGGGCTGGGGGTATGTTGAGGCGGTTAAGTCCCTTTTCGACGTCAGAGGCGAAGAGGGTTCGGGAGTAGATATGGATTGGGTTTGAACCACCTATCTCATGGAGCGAGTCACGGTACTCCTGAGGCAGCGGCTGCGGCGGAACCTTCGGCCACTTTCTTGGAATCTTCCTTGGGGGCCTCACTTTCTGATCAGAAGAACCAGCCTTAGTACTATGGGAACGAGGCCGTTTTGCACCTGAAACCGGCGGTGGGGGCGGTGGTAAGTGATCGGCATCACCTGTTGGGTTTGAACCACCTATGTTGTGGAGCAAGTCGAGGCACTGCAGAGGCTGCGGTGGGGGCGATGGTGGTTGATTTGCGTTTTCCGGCATCTCCGGTTGATTGATAATGGGGAGGAAAGCTCCGAAGAGCTTGAAGTGACCAGGAGGGGGATCCATGGATGGAAGCCTTGTGATCGAATGAGGTAAATTAATTGATTTTAATTTGAACTGATTGTGAAGAACGGTGAATGGGTTAACTTATAAATCGATAAAATTTCATGTTGTTGGAAATAAATTTAATTAAGGACCAAGGAATATCTTTCATAATACATATATGGGAATTTTTTAAGATATAATATGATAGATGATAGATTTGTAGAATCCAATTACTTTCCATAGATGATATAATATGATATATGGGAAATTTCATGTTTTAATTTTATTTCTTTAATTCTTCAAAACTCACACGCAGGGAAAGGTTTAAAAATATGATAGATGATAGATAGATAGATTTATGATAGTTGAAAAACAAGAAAAAGACATAAATCATAGAAATTATTAATTATGACGGCCAAATACAATAGATAGATAGATATGTAGAATCCAATACTTTCCATATATCTTAAACCTATTCCTGATGGCCAAATACGATAGATGTATTTTAATTTTATTTCTTTGTTCAAAACTCATATTCATGGAAAGTTTTTGAAATATGATAGATAGATAGGTAGATTTATTTATGAGGGTTGAAAAAAGAAAAGAAAATGACATATAAACAATAGAAACTATTAATTATTAATTAATATTAACATTAATTAATATTAATTCAAACTTTGAAAATCAATTAAATATATATATATATATATATATATATTATTGTACATTAAACCAATATTAATATGAGACAAATAATAGCTGATTTTCTGACCAATTATTTGACGTGCCAACTGATGGTTTAAAATTTTAATGTTGCGTGCAGTACCATATATATTATTACATGTCCAAATGTAATTTTTGAAAAAATAAACTAGTTTTGAGTATAAATTGAATTTTAGGGTTAATTTAGTTAACCAAATTATACTCAAAATTATTACTTTTTTCAAAAATTACATTAGGACATGTAATGATGCAGTATTATATCATTAAAATTTTGAACATTTGGTTGTTATATAAAAAAATTGACCGATCAGAATTTATAATGTTATCAAAATTGTTATAATGTGCAATATTTAGTAATTCGTATTTTTTTTTTTTTTTTCATTTTTCCAAACATGAAATACATTAGTCAAAGATTGGGCCAATTTAACGATACAACAGTATCAATCCAACAATCGAAATGGCCCAACTCAACAAACAACAATCTCAACATGAAATAAATCTTTTGTGTTTGCATTTAGGACATACTCCATCCAATCTAAAGTATATATTCATCACATATATTTTAATGAGTTCAAAACTAAATAAAATATTAATTTTTTATATAATGTTTTTAATAATTAATTCGATACTCAATACTAATAAGTATATTAAACTGTAAAAAAATGATATTGTAACAAAATACGTGTAGAATAGTGAATTTTCTTATATTGTTGATTGGAGAGACTATACTAATAAACTTATTTATATTCTCAAATTACATTATTTTTGCTTTTTTAATATTACTTCTATGGTTGATACTCTAATTAATAGGGAATCTTCTTTAGTTAAGGGATCTAAGTGATGCACTAAGGGCATAAATTAGAAATAATAAACTTATAAATATAAGCACTTGAATATTATTTCGTTAACATATTTTACAATACATTTAAAATAACATAAATTTTAAATAAAATTCCTTATAAATGGTGTCAATCAAATGATTAATATCGTATAAAGATTATAATATAATTATAAACTTTATATTATAATTGACCGACACAATTAATAATGTATTTTATTTAAATTTTATGTTACTTTAAAATTTAAATGCATTGTAAAAAAATGTGTTACCCGTAGGGGATGAGGTAGATCGGTAGACCGAAGAAGGGTTGGATGGAGGTTATCTGACAAGACCTCAATCTTCTGAACCTTTCGGAAGATATGACTCTGGATAAAGACCACTGGCGGAGGGGAAATTCGGACGGGTGATGTTTAGTGTTCTGTTGTGTGGTGTCTATTTTCTTTGCTTCTATGCGTCTTTTCCGACTCTTATCTTCCTAATTGTTCTACCCTTTTACCTTTCTACTCATTTGTTCGGCCATTTTTTGGCCTATCGGAAACACTCTCTCGACTAGTTCGGGAAAAGAGTGCTTATATCCAGACCCCAAAGACCCCGGTTAATAGCGGGATATATACTGCGTTGTTGTTGTTATTGTAAAAACGTGTTACATAAATACAATTCAAAAGTTTATAATATTTACAAGAGAAAAATGACCAAAAATAATACGAACAATCAGTTATGAACCAATATTAATACGAACTTTAAAAATACCAAAAATAACGAACTATTTAATATTAAACCAATTTTTATACGGAAAAAAAATTCGGTCGATTTTCGGCCAACTTTTTCGACATGTCAAATAAATGTTTAAAAATATAACATGACATCATATTATTAAATGTATAAATATAATATTTGAAAATAAAAACTAATTATCAGTACATAGATTATAAAATTAATTTACTCATCTAATATGTACTCAACTTTCCCCCTTTTCTCCCCTTAAATGTATTGAAACCACTTTCAAGTTTCGAAGTAATTGAAACTACAAAAGACATGAATGTGCAGATAGCAATCAATCTGCTTTACAAGCATACATCGCCATCGAAGTCCTCAAAGGAACTTATATAAGTGTCCCAATTCACATTCATGTATGTATATAAGCATCATCTAAATTACTCTTCTTGGCTTTGAATAAGAACAAAAGCCTAGCTAGAGAGTAGAGGCATATATATATATATATATGGTCACTACCTTGTTAAAAAGTGGTCCTCTTTCAATCCGGCGTTTGGCAGATTTGTCATATATTTGTTGGTATTTTTGTGGACTTTACCTCTCATTCCCTTTGCTTCTCGTTTAGACTTAAGGGTAGGCTCTATAAGTAGTGGGTCGATCAGGGCCTCAGGGGTATTGGCAGATTCTTAAACGTATTCTTAAGAGAACAAAATTGAGCTGAGCCTAACAAACAACCGAGTTTAACATGTCCATATTTGATTCGTACGGAATCAAGCAAGGCCAAGCTAATTAGTTAATTTAATTAATTGAAAAGGCACTACCTTCTTCGGTGGTGAAGGTAGTCGGCAATTAATTAACAACCCTCGATCCGTTCAACTATTTTAGATACTTAAAAAGATAAATTGAAGTTTACCTTTACAGTAGGGTATCTAAAAACAGGTGCAGGCACAAATTCAACCCGCACCGAGAGAATTGAAAATGTTGCTGTCATCTCTCACAAATGTAGCGATCCATCTCTGCAACTGCAGTGTTTTCAATTCAATTTCTTCAGTCTACTTTTCGTTGATCATTGACAGCTACATCGATCTGCTTTTCACTTTCCCTTTTTTTTTTTTATATATCTTTGTGACAAAACATCATATATGTATGTCAATTAAGTTACTAATACAAGGCCTGCCAATCCTAAAAAAATAAAACAGCAAGCGTATCCCCTTTCATTCGTTTGATGCAAACCCAACATGGAACATTTGCATTATAAGGAAAAATAAACCTATCCCCTTCTCCACCCCCATAAATACCGAAAGGCGGCCACTTCATTGTGACAATAAGGCGGCCTAGAGCCTTCCTGCCAATCCCATGTTCCACGAACGAACCAAGCATATCCGAATTGATGGTCATTTTGTTCTTGCAATGGTTCAAACTCAACAATGTCAACTTGCCGATATTTTAAATAAGCCCTTAGGGGCTCAGCAACACCAGTTCCTTTCTTTCAAGCTTGGTCTTGTCTTTGTTGCTCATGCCAAGCTTTTTTTTTTTGGGGGGGGGGGGGGGTTGCTGTGAGCATATATGAAATATGCCTTTAGTGGCATATATGTAGCATAAAACATAGCTTCATTTCAGAGCTTTGTAATTCAGTTTGTTCAGTTGTAACAAACTTTTGTTTTCTCTCGAATTGATTTCTGCATTTCCTTTGGAGTTCTTGATTTCCTTTCATGGAAATCTAATCCTCTTCATATACGCCATTAATCATCAGAGTTCTTAATTGTACGAACAATATGCAACAAGTCTAAAACCTACAAGTTAAACAAGGTCTTATATATCTCAAAATCATGTAATTGACAATTAATGAAAGTATAAACCAACAACCACATATATGAAATTCAATTTATTTGCATATAATTCAAGCCTAACCTATAACTATGGGAGTTTTTTTATAAAAAAAATACTCAAACCTTATATATAGCTAGTCCGTCAGTTTAGTTAGTCATCTTTTTTTATTCCATATGTAGAAATATTTTCTTTTCTTAAGAGTTATAATAAACATGCAGTAGCTAGCTAGCACACAAATCGAGTGATGTTCCATTCTAAAATCAATTGACGTTAGAAAAAATAGTCCACCGACTCATATATTAGGATTTGTTATGTGTTCAACTTTCGACGTGGGACAGTTGGAATGGCTCAACAATGTCAACTTGTAATGACATTCATCTCGAATTCAATCGATTATCATTAACCATTGTTTGTAGTTCCCCATTAATAAATTAAGCTAGATCTCCTAATTAAAAAATACACTACTATATCCCTGCACATAAAAGAAATATATATGGAATTCTACAAATTAATTTAATTAACTACCAATTAAGGATTCAGCAAAATATGCATGGGACTGCATGAGTGGAATAATAAAAATATAATTAATTAAGCTAAATTAATTAGATTAATCGATCTCGATCAGTCAGTTAATTAATCTTGGGAGGAAGAAATTCAAAGAAGTGAACGTCTCTCTCTTTCGACTTATCCCCTTCCTCTACTTCACTCTCCACTTGGCTTCTCAGCGGGAACAACTGAAGCGTCGCCGAGCCTTCTTCAACTTCGTCGGCTTCGTATTCCTTGGTCGTATCAGGGATCGGCTCCTTCAGAGAGGGGATGAAACGACGAGTTTTGGTGCCAATTCGAGTGATATCGCATGTGGCCATGGAAGGAGTGGGAGGAGAAGTACTGCAGGCGGAGTAGCAAAACGGGGTGGAGGATGAAGGGACGAGATTGTACCACGTGGCATTATTCAGTTCATCGTCGAGGTCGAGGTGGAAGAGGCGTCCGGTGTTGTGTCTACTGCGGTGGTCTGAGACGGCTGCTGCTGCTCTTCTTCCGGCTTTTGCTGCTGCTGCCGCCCGTTGCATTGACTCTCCTCCTGCTTCCTGTTTATTTTATTAAATCAAATTAATCCACCAATTAAAATAGTATTAATTACTGATAACGCCAACAAAATTAAATCCACACATGCAAAATTTCAAAGAAGATCGACTTATTTTAAGCTCTATTGAGAATTATGAATAATACTCCCTCGGTCCAAAAATACATATTTTTTATTTATTTTTTGACACGTTTTTTAGTAAAAAAAATATAAAATATTACTTTTTAATTTCTTTATTAATTATAAACTTATTAATAATAATATTGTAATTATTAAAAAAAAAAAAATTGATATTTTATATAATTTTTAACTTCTAAAAAAATATGTCAAAAGTCAAAGAAAATACAGAGAAATATTTTTTTAATATATAAATTGGTAACTAGTACACTACAAATTAATGTGCTTTCTACATTTTTAAGATTGATGCACTTTTTAGAAAAATGTATTTTGTGCACTTGTAACTGCTATACAAAATGCACAAATTAGTGTGTGATACTGTGATGGAGCCAGGGCGGGTGAAGGTGTATACTCGTGGAACGGGTGATGAAATGTAATCCGTCTCATTTCCACCTTAAGTGCATCTGTTAGAGATGTGAATGAAACCAAAGTGTCCCACATCGGAAAGTTGAACATATCAAGCCTAGTATATGAGTCGGTGGGCTACTCCTTCTATTGCCAATTGGTTTTAGAATGGAACCTCACTCGGCTTGTGTGCTAGGCTACTAGCGCATGTGCGCCCGTGCACACGACCCCCAGTCATCGGTCCGAGTCGGACTTTGATATGGTATCAGAGCGGTTAGCCTAACGGCCCGTGTCGATCCTGGTCTGGGTTACCCGGTTGTCCAAGTCTCAACTAGATGGTCATTCCTAGTTGGACTTGCGGGGGCGTGTTAGAGATGTGAATGAAACCAAAGTGTCCCACATCGGAAAGTTGAACATATCAAGCCTAGTATATGAGTCGGTGGGCTACTCCTTCTATTGCCAATTGGTTTTAGAATGGAACCTCACTCGGCTTGTGTGCTAGGCTACTAGCGCATGTGCGCCCGTGCACACGACCCCCAGTCATCGGTCCGAGTCGGACTTTGATATTCATAGTTTTCAACTAATTAGCGTCCATTCTCTTCAGAATGCTCCCATATATACATGCATGGATTTATGACCAATTTGTTTAATTTCTACCATGCATGCATTTGTGCAGCAAAATACAGGGGTACTATATTTTGTGTTTGTTTGTTAAGATGCATGTGCATTGCTAATATATATACTACGTAGTAATTAATATATATATATATATATACTTATTCGAGTTAAATTTAATACGTACACTAATTGATAAGAAGATTTGTGTTAAATAAACCCTTATATATTATTTTCAAATATTCAAGTAATAAAATACTCAAGTAATAAATAAATAAATACTGTAAAACCTAAAAATGAATAAAAATCTTCACATCTTTGTTTCATCAATTTTAGATGCAGTAACTATAATTCGAAACCCCCATTTCTTGACATTTGAATATACTATATTCTATTTTTATAAGGAAAATTGATTTGACATCAAAATAATTTGCTGAAATATATTGGACGGCAGACATGGGAAAATGAGAGAAATGCATATATAGGCTTTTGCAATGAATCCTCCAGCCTAGCTATTCTGAAATTCAGAATAGGTTTCCCTCAAAATTATCTATCAAGACTTGTTCAACCCAACCTAACTCAACCATGAATTAAATTAGCAAAACCCAAACTTCAAAATTGCTTCAATATTTCTTACCAAATGTTTAGTATTAGACACCAAAGTCAATGCAAAAACAAAACTATATTTTATTTTTTTACTTTTTACTCTCCAACTCCATATATATTTTTAAAAAATTATAATTTGAACATATATATATATATTGTGTTGTGGCATAGGTTGGACAAGGACTATACAGTGTACATAATACAAAAAACAAAGAGGAGGTTTTGAATAATTCGAAAGTGAAAAACAAACAACACATTCAGAGGAAGAAGATGAGTCGAGGAGGGCAAGAAGCTATATGACCCGACAGAAAGGAAGGTTTGCAGCCTTTTTCTCTATCATTTTTCTTTTCATTTCCCAACAAATTATTAATTTTGCTTTTAACTTTTGTTTTTACCTGTGTTCTCAATTCCCTCTAAACCACTCCTCCATTCCATCACCCACCGGTTAAAAACAAACACAAAACATGTGAATTTGTACTTCCATAATTACCCTATCATGCATCTCCACCCATACTTTCTTCTACATTCTCCAATCATTCCTTTATAATTACTTCCTAAATATTCATGTATCCCATAACATTCCTTTGTCTTCAACTTTTACAAATATATTTTTTTTAGAAAAAAACCGAATATCTTAGATTAATATATGTGCATAAATTTTAAGGGATAATGTATTAAAAAAAGAAGTTAAAAACAGTTTATTTTTAAAAACTTTCTAAATATGTGAATCTATGTCCATATATACACATTTGAAAACTCTAAAATGGAGAGAAGTTGAAATTTAGTTGTAACAAGAAATATATTTTTAATTAAATTTCATTTTTCACCCAAGCTAAAATAGAAAAAAAAATAGTTTAATCAGTGTAATTGGATGTCTTCTATTTTCTTGAAAAATATGAGAACTTAATGTCATCTTCTAAAATATATATGAACTATTTGCTGATATATGTTATTACTATATGAGTTACATTTTTAATTAGACTTTATAGGTATATCCGTATATATATCATAGGTCCAATCAAATCTACCTTCATTGCATATCATATATAAGTTCTCAAGAAAAAATTAAAAGAAAAACTATTACGTACTTGTTATACATATATAGTTGAAGTAATAATTAAGAAATCATACCCTATTTGTTAAGGGGGAAAAAAAACAATTATATATATAGGAGATTGAAAATAGTAGGTCAAGATCAACAATAGAGAGACCTGTGCATGAGTAGCTGAAGCAATGCTGTAATGGCTCCTTGTCTGTTCACCTTCAAAGCCCTGCTTCCCATTTGCAGGCCCTATTTAATTACATATTTACACTAGAATTTATTAACTTACTTTTTCCAAAAGCCCCAAAAAATAAAAATAAAAATAAAAATGCAATTTAATTAATTACAATTATTTCTGCCTGTACGTGGATACCATACCTCTTTCTTTCCGTTCAGCCACAGGCTCATGGTGATGCTGATTGGGATCATGTGATAAGAGTTCGAGCTCACGACGTCGTTTTTGCCTCTCCCTCGCCTTATGGTTCTGGAACCAGTAAAAGACGTTCTTGCCCTCGATCTTCCCGTACCTGCGCAGCTCCGCCGTGATTCGCTGAATCTGCTCCGTCGACGGCGTCCGAGTCCCTCTCCGGTACAGATCCTCCAGGGTTCGCAGCTGCTCCGGCGTCGGATTCCACCTCGAAGTGCTCAATACCACTTGGGGAACTGCTGATCCATTGATATTGCTTAGCTCTTTGTTCTTGTTGCTTCCTTGGTGATCACCTCCCCCACCTGTTGCTATATTTAATTGATCACAGCGACTAATTTTAGGGCTTTTGATCGATTGAAGTCAGTTGAATTAAAGCATCTGGTATCGAATTTAAGCTTCGATTTTAGCCTTCAAGATGTCTAATTTCGGAAGGGAAATTGGGGAACTTTTCAAACCCTAGAAAATTGTTTCATCCAACGCTACTGATGAATTCGATCTATAGCTGGATTTCTCAATTGATCGATCAATTGATTGGTTTCATTTGACGTGGTCACAACTCACAAATCGAATACTTATATACTGAAAATTCAACACAGTACCGGCAACTGTTTTCTATGTAATTATTTTAAATATATTTATTCATTCTAATTTTTATATGCAATAGCTATTTGATACAGTATATATGGATGTCAAAGCAGGACCATATACATATACATATATTTAAAAAAAAATTAACATAGAGGAATTAAGATGATGAAGAAATGAAGCAGTACCTAAGGGATGATTGAGGGAGAAAAGATCAGAGCCAGTGTAGAGGCCAAAATTGCAGGAGTGAGTAGTGGCAGCAGAAGCACAGCTAGTTGAGGCAGGGAAGACGACCGGAGGCCGGGGAATGAGAGGTCTCAGTTTCCGGGTGGCGGCGGCGTTGAATGCATCATGAGGACCCAAAGTCACTTGAGGATGGTGGTGGTGGTGGTGGTGATGATGAGATGATTCATTATACCCTCCAACCATCCACATCTTTGATTCCTTGCAGATAGTTTACAATTGTGGAAAAACTGAGAATGTGAGTAATGTATGAGAGTGATTTGCAAGCTAATTATTTGCTGCAATGGATAGATGGTGGTGCATCATATATAAGTGATTAATTTGGATGGGAATCAGGTAGATATGGGTAATGTTAGGGTGGGGGTAGGAGGAAACCCTAACTGATCTGGTATAAAGACAATTGAGGCAATAAATGAGAGGGGGCAAAAGGGAAGAAGCAAAGGAAAGATTGATGGAGATGGGAGAAAGGGTTTTCTTAAGAGTATTTATGGCATGGAATTGATACTGCACCCTTATTCAATTCGTACGTACACATAATACCCAGGACCAAGAGGGGACTATATATATACATATGTTGGTTTTGAGGTATACCACTCTTATCGTGTACACAGGTCTTATCGTGTATGTAAAAATTATTTATTTATTTGTTCATTATTATTCATCTGTTTTCACATGATTATAATTCGTCTGTACAAAGAGCGTAAAAATATATAAATTTTATTCTAACGAATAATAGTCCAATACTATCGAATAATTTTATTCCAACGAATAATCTCTCAATACCAAAGAATAATCAGAAGTTAATTATTTTAATCTCATTTATTGATTTTCTTAATTCAATAACCTCATGTCTTAAAATTGTATTTATAATGGTTTGTCTGAAACTGATTTTTTGCTCTTTTGATCCATCGGTTCTATCCAATTCATTGGATTTCTTTCCTTTTCAAAATAATTTAAAAAAAAACTTGTTTAATTAACTCCTTACAGAGTAGTACAATCTATATTTATAGGTAGGTAATAAGTTGGGCATTAAAAATAGGTTAATTTAAGTCACTTAAGGTCTCTTACACATAGAAATTTAAGTACTCAAATCAAGACCCTATTTGTAGGAACAATAGATACAATATATATGGGATGTCAACCCAAAAATATCACATCATTGTGCATACCAGTCAATCAATTGAAACATTAGAAAGGTGGATTGTAGCTAGGATGCATCAATTTTAGCAAGTCTTCACCTAGCTAGGCATGCAATTTCATGTACCACCAGAATAGACCAGTTTGTTATATCTAGGTTAACTACATATGTATGTTGAGGGGTGAAAAAAAACTTACCATATGGTAAAAAGTAAAGTAAATGTATATTATATATGGTTGAGAAAATGAAAGAAGGCATGGAATGAAGCAGATAATAGGCAACTGAAAGTCTGAATTACATATAGGCAAGGGGGCAAAGGAAAGGGATGTATCAACTGTGAAGGTAAGAGAGAGAAAAAAGGGCATGCATATCCCATATGCTTATCATTCATTCATAATTTTCATGTGTGTCTCTGTGTAATTCCCTTTCTGAAAGACAAATAAATAAATATATATATATATATATATATATATATATATATATATATATTAATGGGCAATTTATTACAATAATAACCCCAATTTTAGGGTTAGTTGTAAAAAAAAATAGCACAAATTTTTAAGAACTAAAGATTTTCCCCCAATCAAAACACTCATGTTATTATGTATTATTAACATTGAACTAATATATTTATCTATATATGTATGATTCGTTTGTTCAAAATACCACATGTTACTTGAGCGAATTTTCATGAAAAAAAAAACTAGTTAAAAGTATTCATTGGACTATTATTGCAAAAGATTGAGTTAGAGAGAATTGGGGAATTCTTTTGGGATATACACACCACTTAGTAGTTGGGTATGTGAGCGCACGCGTTCACAATAACATATAAATATTGTGCTATTTTTCACATCACTGTAATTTGAAAGTGATCTAGTCTACTTTTCGCAATTATCCAAAAGATGGGGTTAATTAGTGCAATTTAACAAAAAAATAAAAAATTAATGAATTAAGTTGACTGTGGATGAATTCCATATAGGAGTAGCTAGCAATGTCTGTCTATCATGTGTAGTGTAGGACTGTAGGGGTGTAGTTGTTAGTAGTGATGCATATAGACTGCAAAAAAGACACACAGAGAAAGGGAGAGGGAGAGAAGAAGAGACAAAGGGAGAAAAAGAAAGGAAAGGGGAATTAGGCGTGGAATTCTGGGGAAATGTGGGGACTAATTGAAGAAGCCAGTTATTGGGAGATGCATCCCTACAACGACGTGACCTTCCTTAGTCTCCCTCTCTGTCACCTCTCTGAATCATATCTATTTTTTCCTACTGCAAGGGTATATATTATCTTATTCTTATTTTTATTTTTATTTATTCATATCTAATCTGTACAGTATATGTATTATATGTAAGTGGCAATCGGGTTATTCGATTTTCAGGTAATTTTGGATGATTTCTATCAAAGTCCGACTTGGACCGATGACTGGGGTCGTGTGTACGGGCGTACATGCGCTAGTAGCCTAGCACACCAGCCGAGTGAGGTTTCATTCTAAAACCAATTGACAATAGAAGGGTAGCCCACCGACTTATATTGTAGGACTTGATATGTTCAACTTTCCGATGTGAGACACTTTTGGTCTCATTCACATCTTTAACACGCCCCCTGCAAGTCCAACTAGGAATGACCATCTAGTTGAGACTTGGACAACTGGGTAACCCAGACCAAGATCGACACGGACCGTTAGGCTAACCGCTCTTCCGATGTAAGACACTTTTGGTCTCATTCACATCTCTAACACAATTATTTGGATTGAGTTGGTTGATAAGGTTGTATCGAATTTATGCTTATTTCAGATTTTGGTTGTCTCGGTTTTGATTATTTCAGTCAGTTAGCTAGTTTGGGGTTTGATTTACTCCAAATTTATATTTAAAATTTTAGTAGGATGTATATATTTTTAAGTTTAAATTATTTCAAGTTAAGCTGATTCAAGTGGTTTTGGGTTCGAATCTTATTGAGTTCTAGTTGTTTTAGATTAGGGTCAGGTTTATTGAGGTATTTAGATGTTTTGAGTCAAAATGGGTTGTTCAGATCGGTTTTTGGGTGATGTATTGTATTACGTTGCTCGAGAAATTTCGAAACGGAGTAAACGAGTTTTCGGGTTCGGTCGGAGCCATATTTTTTTGGTGGAAACTCAGATCTATATAAGTGTATATGATGCTGGGTATCAGACCGGGTACGTATATATGAATGTTGATCATGTATCTCACTCATCAGTTGTCGACCTCTCTTTATGTATCATTCAATAAATGTCCCCTTTGCACTCTCGTTGTCTCGTGCTTTTCACATTCATTCTTAAATCCCAACTGCTCCCTCCCCAACAAATTACGACTTTTTATATGCATATATATATATATATGTGTCTCTCTTTTTATTTCATTTTTTATGAAGATTTTTTTTTTGTTTGCTATTTAACTCCGTGTGTTAATATTGTTACTGTGGTACTGCTGCTTCATTATTCTGGCAATCAAATCGGTCTGTTTTTTGCATCATGATTTTCATTTCGAGTATTAATAATTGTCTGATTACAAAAGAATTCATTTATATATCTCAGTGGTCCATGTACACTTCCGATCCGATTAATTAGGTAATTAAGTTCATATATGTGGGTAAACCGTAAATGCATTCTGTTTTATTTTCAAAGTTTACTCGACACTCTTTGAGTTGAATAGAGACTACTAGCTTGCTGTGTAATCAATGCAAGATTTTGATTTCACAATGTTGAGTTGTCTTGAAATTAATTATTTTGAGATTTAATTTATCAAATTAAGTATGGCTTGAATAGTTTTGATCTGTGATTTATAAAAGTCCAATTCAAACTTATACCTACTGGGTGATGCTATTCTTACAGCCACCTATATAATCAAAAGTATGTATCTCCACCCTCCCATTTTGCTCCGAGAACTCTCGTCGCTCGGGCAATTGGGTTTGGCAGTCTATTCCCGACTGCTCCGAGAACGTCACCATATGACACACCTACTTCTGAGGGCTATAGGTTCTTTTTTACTATTGTGGATTATAAGTAGGGGAGTGTGGGCATTTCTTATGAAACATAAAAGTGAAGTGAGCACCTACCTCAAATCCTTCATCCTTCGGATTCAAAACCAATTTAAAACCAATGTCAAAATTCTGAGGAGTGAGTTGGGTACATACTTTTTTAATTCTCATGTCTCTGAGTTTCCCCATTCGCAAGGGATTTTACACCAAAGCTCCTGCAAAGCCACCCCACGGCAAAATGGGAGGGTGGAGAGGCGTCACAGATACATACTTGAAATTGCCCGAGCCCTTATGTTTCAATCTCAAATCCCTCAACACTACTGGGGTGATGCTATTCTTACAGCCACCTATATAATCAATAGACTGCCAAACCCAATTCTTAAACACAAATCACCTCATGAAGTCATCTTTCAAACCAAACCATCCTATAACCACATCAAAGTCTTTGGCAGCCTATGCTTTGTCTCTACCTCTACGGAAAAAGAGGTCAAGAAATTTCATGCCCGGTCTGATCCCTGCATTTTCTTGGGATTCCCCTATGCTAAAAAAGGATACAAATTATTCAACCTCAAAACTCACAAATCTATGATCAGCAGGAATGTGATCTTTGTTGAACACATCTTCCCTTATTCCTTATTTGCTCAAGAAAAAATACAATCAACTTTGTCTCTCACAGACTTTGTTGATCAGAACTTTCCTTTTGATTACACACCCTCTGATGATCATCTTCCCTCTATGGGTGATAATCACCTTGCCCCTACTTTGGATGACTATTCTCCCTCTCCAGTTTCTACATCTTTTGATGAATTGCCTGTTGAACCTGTTGTCCCTATCATTAGACAGTCATCTCGTGATCACAAGCCCCCTAGTTGGCTTCAGGACTATGTTTGACTTGCATCCAAAGGGCTTAACAAATCTGCAGTTGTCTCATCTAAGGTACAATCCTTATACCCCCCTTGCAAACACTTGCACCTACTCTGCTTGCACCCCTTCCTATCAAATTTTTGTGAACAATGTAGCATCATTCTCCATTCCCAAGAATGTGACTGAAGCTCTCAAAGATCCTGCTTGGTGTGATGCAATGGTGGTTGAATTGGATGTCTTAGAAAGGAATCATACCTGGGAGATTGTATCTCTGGTTGCTGACAAGTCTATTGTGACCTGCAAATGGCTCTTTAAGCTCAAATTCAACTCTGATGGTACACTTGAGAGACATAAGGCAAGACTGGTGGCTCGAGGTTTCACCTAACTTCATGGGATTGATTACTCTGAGACTTTTGCGCTTGTTGCTCACATGATCACAGTCAAGACCTTACTTGTTATTGCATCTGCTAAGCAATGGCACATCTCCTAGATGGATGCCACCAATGCATTCTTGCATGGTGATCTTGAAGAAGACATCTACATGTCTCTTCCTCTTGCATATAGTGAGTTAAAAGTCCATCGGTCTATCAAGCATTGTCTTCAAGGGGAGTCTATGAGTGAAGACAATGGCAAGCTGGTCTGCAAATTGACAAAGTCCTTGTATGGACTTAAGCAAGCCCCAAGACAATGGTTTGCCAAGTTCTCCCAGGTTGTCAAGGCAGGAGGTTACATTTAATCAAAGGCAGACTACTCATTGTTTACTAAGTAGAAGGGAAAATCATTCACTGCACTCCTTGTGAATGTAGATGATATGATTATTGCTGGAAATGATCAGTCAGAGATTGATAGGTTGAAACAGCATCTACACAAGAACTTCCAAATCAAAGATTTAGGGGAGTTAGGGTACTTTCTTGGCATTGAAGTGGATAAAGACAAAGCTGGGATCTACTTGAATCAAAGAAAGTATATTATGGAGCTACTAGAGGAAATGGGAATGACTGATGCCAAGCCATTGAGTACACCACTGGACTCACACATGAAGCTTTCAAGTGAAGGGGAGCTCATGAAGTCGCCACAGAAATATAGGAAACTGGTTGGCAAGTTGATCTATCTCACTGCCACCAGACCAGATATCACATACTCCGTTCAGGTGCTAAGCCAATTCATGCAAAATCCAAATGACGATCATTGAAAGGCAACTAAGCATCTCCTGAGATACTTGAAGAATTCACCAGGCTAAGGGCTATTGATGTCAAGCAAGTCTGAAATCAAGTTGAGAGCTTACTATGATGCAAACTAGCAGGCATGTCCCATGAGTAGAAGGTCACTTACTGGATTTTGTATTCTGTTGGGAGAGTCATTGGTTTCATGGAGGACAAAGAAACAGTCCTTCGTTGCTATGTCCATAGCTGAAGCCGAATATAGAGTCATGGCTGCTACTTGCTGTGAAATAACTTGGCTAGTTCGTGTGTTGTAAGATTTAGGCATCAATGAGCATGGTTTAGTTGAGCTATATTGTGACAATCAAGCCGCCTTGCACATAACCAAAAATCCAGTCTTTCACGAAAGGACTAAACACATAGAGGCCAATTGCCATCTTGTTAGAGACAAGATTCTGAATAAAGAAATTGAAGCCAAGTACATATACACAACGGATCAACCAGCAGATATTCACCAACGTGGTGAGTCAGGAGCAAATGATCAAGCTAACAGTCAAGCTTGGAGTTATCAATCAATTCAATAACTCTAAGCTTGAAGAGGAGTGTTAGAATTGAACAATCAAAGTGAAATTGAATCTTCTACATCTAATTCAGCAGTTACAAATGAGTGGCTGTGATGTAAGCTAGACACTCCTAAGCAGCTCTATATAAGCTGTTCTTGTACATTCTAAACTGTTGGTTGTTACACAATAATACAGTACACTTTGCCTTCTCTCTGATCTTCATTTTCTCTTCTTCTTCATCTTCAATTCCGCATCCTTGATCATGGAAGCTTCAATTCCCTGATCATACTTTGTTCTACATCAAATTTCATCCTAAAACCAAAGGGCAATAGAAAGAGTAACTCACCATTCAAGCTTATATACAAAACTTATTTTGTTTTTATATTATAAGATTGGTTGACAATTGAAATAGTGTAGCATCTCAATATTTTTTTAGTTTGCTCGAAGATGAATTCCTCAATTGCAACCGGTCTATTTTGGTTGACAGTTTCGATCAATTACTTTGAAACTGTAGCAAGCTGATTCACATATGAATATATGTCAATCAGCAGTGGCAGAGCCAGAACCCTATGAGGGTGGGAGCATACCATTTACAAACAACAATGAATAATACGAACTTATAAAATACACAACATCTTCAATACTACAAAATAACGATAAAAAAAATACAAGAGTTCACTGGTAAAAAGATCGAGTTTTTCATTGCTAATTAGAGTTATATATTGAAATAATTCAACTTGAAGATAAAGAGAGTAATTTAAATCCATTTCACGGGTTTTCATACCCTGAAAAGTTAAAGGATTATCTCATTATCAATGTGTTTGAAAACAACTTTTTTGATATAGTAGGCCAATCTCTCATAGAGAAAGTCATCTCCCATCTTGTTGTGCAATTATGACTTGATAATACCCATAGCAGAGAAAGTTATTTCAACTATAGTTGTTACTTGTTGCAATTGGTAGCACTAAAACCAACCCAATGAGACGATATTCCAAGTGAAACGCTTTTGTGAATTCCTAGCTACATCAACCATCTTTTTAGAAACATCACCAATAAACAAATACTCTTATTAATTATGAATAAGTATATGAGTACGTGGTGAATTCCAACCCATTTTAAAAATTAAATATTTGCAAATTCACAACTATATAGTTGTGAAATTCTACCTCAAAACTTTTGACTTGGTATATCATCCATCGATATATAGTTTTTAACTTATTTAAAAACGTGCCAAAAAAGTTAATATTTTTTTAAAAATAATAATAAAGTTTTGAGTTGTAATATTGTTTTAAAACAATAGTTCTGAGTAGACCTGTCAAACGGGTCATTCGGGTCGGGTTCGGGTCGGGTCACTTCGGGTTTCGGGTAAAACGGGTCTCGGGTAAAATGGGTTTTGGGTTTTTCGGGTTGACTCGAACTCGGGTTTGATCGGGTTTCGGGTCGGGTTCGGGTCGATTTCGGGTTTGTCAATTTTTTCTTTTTTAAATTAAAAAAATCATTATTTGATAATTTTGTGATAAATTTTAATTATATATAAAAAAAATTAATTATATATAATTATAAATCAACCGGGTCAATCGGGTCACCGGGTCAATCGGGTAAATCGGGTCAAAATTACCGGGTCAATCGGGTCACCGGGTCGAAACCCAGATTACCCGGAAAATTTCGGGGTTTTCGGGTTCGGGTCGAAAAAAAATTTCGGGTCAAAATTTTCGGGTTCGGGTCGGAAATTTTTTAGGTCGGTCGGGTCGGGTCACCAGGTCGGGTTGTGTTTTGACAGGTCTAGTTCTGAGGTAGGAATTAATAATAAGTATATTTTTTTTTAAAATTAATAAAAAATATAATATTTTATAAAGTTTTTTAGCTTATTAAAAACGTGCCAAAAAATCAGACGACCTATCTTTTGAGACAAAGGGAGTATAATTTAGTAAAATATTTCATAATTAAGTTTATTAACATATACCCAAGCGTATATGTTAGAATAATAATTATAAACCATTTTTACACATATGTGTAATTAGTGGGTGCTGAAGCCTTCACTGGCTTGAGTGAGCATGGCTTACCGGTTCACATCCTTTGTAGGCTAGGGCTCGAACCCGTGGGGTATTAATTAGTCGACAGCATTGGAACCCCTACGTTATAGGGCCGGGATTTCCGCTGGCAAGGAGGTTGATATTGGTTTAATTGATAGACGTGATAAGCCCTTTTGTCCGGCTGATTTGCTTCTTTATTCTTGGGACAAGGGTCGAGATGTGTGTGTCGATCTAACGGGATCCTCACCCTTGACTCAGTCTGGGGTGTCTGACTTTGTGCTTGGTCGTGTTGCTGTTGACGCTGCTTAGTGTAAGTATCAAAGTCCGACTCGGACCGATGACTGGGGGTCGTGTGCACGAGCGCACATGCGCTAGTAGCCTAGCACACAAGCCGAGTGGGGTTCCATTCTAAAACCAATTGGCAATAGAAGGAGTAGCCCACCGACTCATATACTAGGGCTTGATATGTTCAACTTTCCGATGTGGGACACTTTTGGTCTCATTCACATCTCTAATACGCCCCCGCAAGTCCAACTAGGAATGACCATCTAGTTGAGACTTGGACAACTGGGTAACCCAGACCAGGATCGACACGGGCCGTTAGGCTAACCGCTCTGATACCATATCAAAGTCCGACTCGGACCGATGACTGGGGGTCGTGTGCACGAGCGCACATGCGCTAGTAGCCTAGCACACAAGCCGAGTGGGGTTCCATTCTAAAACTAATTGGTAATAGAAGGAGTAGCCCACCGACTCATATACTAGGGCTTGATATGTTCAACTTTCCGATGTGGGACACTTTTGGTCTCATTCACATCTCTAACAATAAGTGTGTCAAGTATCGTGATTTGTGCCTGATGGCTGGCTATGGTTTCCTTCCCTTCTCCTTCTCTTCGTTGGGGGAGCTGAATGCGGATGTTGTTACCTTGTTGAAGCGAATTTAGAAATTCTCGGTATCTCATGATGTCAGGGCTCGTGCTGCCGCTTATATTTTCACTAGACTCAGCTTTGTTATTGCTAAGGGAGTGGGTGCCTAGATAGTATTTCGGCTACCCACTAATTTCTTGTAAATAGTAATTTGTTAGTAAAATAATAATAATAACCGATCTAATTTCATTTTCATGTAAAAACTTTAATAATATATAATACTTATTATAAAAAATAAAAATAAAAATAATAATATGTTTTCTTGTAATATGTTTTTAGTATATAATAATAATAATAATAATAATAATAATAATAATAATAATAATAATAATAATAATAATAATAATAATAATAATAATAATAATAATAATAAAAATAATAATAATTAGTGAGTGCTGAAGCTTTCACTTGCTTGAGTGAGCTTGGCTTACCGATTCACTAGCTTTAGTCATACCCTCTTTTTCATCCTCCATCTCCATTTTGGGGAATAGGTTGAAGAAGTTGTTGGGTTAAAAATGAGCCTAATATTCTCCAAAAGTTTAAAACTCTTCAAAATGGAGAAACTGTTGCGCATGCTCTAATTAACCCAACCCATAAATTTGGCCGCCCCGAGTCTATCTTTCCTTTTTTTTAATGACCGATTTACATAAATACACCAAATCGGTGTTCGGTTTGCAAAAGTATACATGCTTTGTGAGAATAACAAAAATAGGATAGCTGGATCATTTGTGCTAAAAAAATCGGGGAGAGAATCACTGAAGGTACGGTAAATCATATCTTCAGGATTATTAACCATATTTGCAAAAGAATTGTCAATATATATCTTGAAACCATAATATTATCACATTGACAGGATGAATATCGTTCTTGACAATCCCAAATATGAACTCTGACAGGATTTGATCAATAATCGGTGGGAGATTGAGTAAAGATATAATTTTGACCTAAATCATAACCACTAGATTATTAACCCTAGCTAACTACTTAATTGCCGCCTCCTATAAGATTGAGATTTTTTTAATTTCAATTTTTTTAATTTAATTATTTAAAAATACAAGAAAAATGATAAATATCAAAAATATTTAATTTTTTTTTCCTAATTGTTTGGGATGGTGGGTGGTTTTGATAATTAAAAAATATATTTTTGTAAATTTTCATATATTGATGCAATTATTTTCAAATTCAAGTGGGTATGTACTGTAGTAATTCTCTCTTCTTTTTTTTTTTCCCGAAGAAATACGGCATTCAGCATCCGACAATCTACATCGATCAATAGGGGAGTTTGGAGAACCCCAAAACAACCAAGCGCAACCTGAGTTCCTGATTCCAGTCTCAGACTCCGTGGTAGCGCCATAGGAGAAATTGACCACCGGTGTATCAAGCGACGATCGATCTCTTCCTGTAATTCGACCTATTTAACCCTCTATGGTAATTTCTCAATTCCTATTTCCGGTATTGTGCGTTTGTCGGTGTATGACCTAATTTTGGGGAATGCTGGTTCTTACAAATCAATCCTCCTAGTTAGGTTACTAATTTTGTATACAAAGCAGGCGTAGACAAGGCCAAACCGCCTGTAACTGTCGAATGCCACCTTCGTCTCTCCTGTCGCCAGAAACCTCTTCAGTTTGTACGCGTGTTATCTGTTGCACCCTGCCTTGCCGCCGGCCACCGCAGCGCCACCGGAAAGCCACCGAACATCCTCCAATTGAAACTGTAAGTTTTCTCTGGCAGTTAATCGGGTTCCAATTGAATTCGTGAATGTATATTTGGTTCCGATTAATTATACATGTGTACAATTTTGGATAGTTTTTATGATTGGAAGCGTGAGATCGGCCGGAGTCTGAAATTGATTCACAATTGTTCGGTGAGTTTTTGTTAATTTTAATTGATTGTCAGGTTAACTGTGCATTGATTGTTATTCGTATCATTTGTTAATGTGTTACGATGTAGTTGGGATCGTAGTTGATTTGGATTTTGGAATCGGCTTTCTTTGGGTGAGAATGGATGGATGTTTCAATTGAGATTTGAATATTGCTGTTGGAAGTTGGAAATTTGGAATGCTTGCTGACATGTCTGTTTTTTGTGCTAGATAATTGCAAATTTACATGTTTTCATTACATTGCATGAATGTACAAAGGATCTAAAAAACTTATTCTGCAATAGTGTTTTCCTTGATCCAAAAGTCTTGCTTTTTCGCCTTTCACCTAGGAAATGAGACATCTGTTGTTTTTGTGCGCCTTAGGCCTGTTTCTTAACTGGTTGAGTTGTGCGCTTGTACGGAAATTAGAAGTTGACTGTCATGAGAGCGCTAGTTAGTTGTTTTCTCATGTTGTGAAATTGCGTCGATAATGGTTAATTTGCATTGTTGTGACATGAGCTTCTGATTGATTATAAAGGTGAAGGTCTGTGTTAGATTTCTAAACTGAAATCATAGGAGCGGAAACAACAAATCTTGAGAGGATCTTGAGGAAGAACAAAGAGAAGTTTAGAATTTCTTCATATTGTCTTTATCATATTGTTCAAGGAGAAAACAACTATTTTAAGACAAGGGATACCTTTGAAGCTTATAAGAGAAGCTACAAAGTCTAAAAAGTAAAGCTACAAACTATTAGAAAACATAGCCTAGGAAATATAAACCTATAGCTAGAAAATTAAAACTCAAGTTTTGCCAAAACTACCACGTTCACCCACTACAGAAGATGGAGGTGTGTGATCATAGACGTGGTTTGGGTTGCCATGGCTGATTTGGAGACTGCATCAATAGGTGGCTGACAGCTTGGACTTTTTTAACCTTTAAAAAACAATACTCCCTCCGTCTCGAAATAGATGTCATTTTAGCTTTTTAGTTTTGTATCAAAATAGATGTCGTTTTAGGTTTTCTAGGTAGTGGATAGTAATGATTTGTATTGATTTGTGTGTTGTTGACTTTTTTGAAGGTTTTGATTGGTTAAAAAATGTAGTGGGTAATAAAATTAATGAAAAAGTTAGTGAAATCATGATGTTGATTGATAGATGAGTGTTTTTATTAAACTTTGTGCATAAGGCTAAAATGACTTAAATTTTGAGACGGAGGGAGTAATAAAGAGGCAGAGGCGTGAAAAAATGACACGTGGAATGGTGGATTCTTGTGAAGCCATGTGGGACGGTTTTGCTTCTGCTTTTAGGTGTAGTATAGATTTGTTTTCCCAATCATAAAAAGAGGAATGACACGTGGAATGGCACGTGGAATGGTGGATTCTTGTCAAGTCCAGATTATGGTTTCCTTGTTTCCTAAGTGGGAGATACCGTGGGAGATACCTTCAGTTTTCTTTCTACCCTCCTTTAGGATTCTTTAATCTACCTTGAGTTAAAACTTGATTATATTTCATCTATGGGGTTTAGATGTCTACTGTTGGAATTTTTGGATTGACGTCTCTGTTCAGCAAGATTGGTTTATGTACCTAAGTTGTCATTCATTATCTCGTGGATCATGTGAAGCTCAATGATGGTTTGAGTTGTATAGAATATATGCAAAGCATAGGTTGCTGTTCCATGTAACTCATTTTAATTTTCAGGGATGAAATGTTTGATTTTGAATTGCTTATATTGATATTTTTCTTTATTGGAGCATGTTTAGTCTATTTTACTTTTTGTTACTGAACAGTTGGTACACTACTTCGTGTTTAGGGAGCACACTATGGTGGAAAATGGAGGATGCTCATTGGTATATGAGCCATCAAAGTATAAGCGGCGTAGAGTTTCAGCAGTTCGTGATTTTCCTCCGGGATGTGGACCAAATGCTCCACGAGTCGATCTTAGTCGGGATGAATCAGTCTGCTACAGTGAAAATGGGAAGGACACTGAGCACCCTGTTTGTGATGCTGAGAGAAAGAAAGAGAACTGTGAACATGGTGCTGGTGATTCTTCTAATGTTGAGAGCAAGAAGACTTCTTGTGGTGCTGAACATCATGCATCATGTGGGCTCGAACATGCTGATGATGATCTGGTGGACTTGTCAAAGAACTTGGGCTCTGATCATTATGCTTCGTCAAATGGTGGGGTGACGACACCATATGTGCTAACGGATGGGGAGAATAAATTATTGAGGGCTGAAAATGCCGATAATGGGCTCAAGCATGTTGATGGTGGGCTTGATCTTGCTGACGGTGAGCTGGTGGACTTGTCAAGGAACTTGGGGTCTGATCATATTCCTGGAGAAAGTGGGATAAGCTCCCGCAGTTTGTCAGAACCTGTGCAAGTGCATTCTGAATATGTTACTAAAGAATCGTTGGATGGAACACAAGAACCGTCAAAAGATTTGTTGGAAGTGGAGCTGGGCATACCTCCCGGTGCACTGAACGGTGCAGAAGGGTCAAGCAAAGCAAATTTTGACATTTTTGTGACTGAGGAAAAGATGGTTGCTGAAGGTGACTCACCCCCACACCATCCAATTCCTTCCACCATTCTCTGGAAAGACAGGAATTACCCTCCTAGTAGAAAAGTTTTTGCTGTAAGACATTTCCCTCCTGGATGTGGACCAAATCGGTCTCTACGTGACAATTGCTTACCAGTGGATGCACTTGTCAATCACAGACAAATGACTGAGGACACAGGTGGGTCGGAAAGTAATAAACCTGATGTTAGGACTACCATAAAAGAATTAACAGATCATATCAATGATGATATAGTCTTTGGTTGTCAGATGGCTGATATTGAATGTGGAACAAGTAGATATGATGCTGGACCTCAACACGAGTCTGATAAAGATGCTTCTGGAGATACTAATATGCAACCACCAGCGTCTCCTAAGGAGCAACTTAGAATGACTGAGCTGCAGAGCAATGAAGGTGAAAAAAAGGAACAGTTGAAAGTGGTGTCTTCCAGGAAGATAGAGGTTGGAGCCTCTGAACGCAGAGATGGAAGGGAGGTAATTGTTTACAAAAAAGATAATGGTGAAAAGAAAAGGGCTACTGTTTATCCTGGCTGCAATACTGCATTGCAGACTGAAAACATGGATTGTTCAGATGAAGAAGAAGGCTTAGTGGTTGTTCATGCTCTTATGGCTTCAGTTAACTGTCCGTGGCAGCAGGGACAACGGGCAGTTAATGTTGCATCGTCTTCAGTAGGTGTAAAAGGTAACAGGCGAAAAAAATGCATTGTTGACAAGCGACACAAATCGAAGCCTGCTATTGATAAGGCGATGGAGGATGCTATAGAAAGGAAAGAAGAAAGTATGGACAAGACGAGACCTTCGCGGAAATCTGGTGTTGTTCGAGGTAAAATGGTCAAAATGGCTGAGAGAAACTCTCCAGAGAATGCCAAACATCAAAAGCATCTTCCGATTGAAGTGCAGCTTCCCCCATTTGGTGCTTCATCTTCGAACGATAGAGGCACTCGTAATAAGGTTAGGGAGACACTGCGGTTGTTTCAGGTTGTTCTTAGAAAGCTTTTGCAAGAACAGGAAACCAAGCCGAAGGAACAAAGAAATGGGAAGGGGAGAATTGATCTAAAAGCTGCGAAGATTCTCAAGGATAAAGGAAAATATATTAATGCAGGAAAAGCAATGATTGGACCGATCCCGGGTGTAGAAGTGGGGGATGAATTCCACTACCGTGTTGAGCTTATGATGATTGGACTTCACCGCCAATCTCAAGCTGGTATAGATACTGTGAAGGTAGATAACACGGTTCTTGCAACTAGTATTGTTGCTTCTGGAGGTTATGACAATGATGTAGATAACTCTGATGTGCTGACATTTTCGGGTCAAGGAGGAAATGTGACTGGTGGAGATAAAGAGCCTGAAGATCAGAAGCTTGAACGTGGAAATTTGGCCTTGAAGAACAGCATCGATGAAAAGAATGTTGTGAGGGTTATTCGAGGAGTCAAAGAGACAAAGCCTTCTGAGGCTTCTGATGGAAGACCTAAGGTCTCAACAACATATACTTATGATGGATTGTACACTGTGGAGAGATATTGGCAAGACATTGGGCAGCATGGTAAAAAAGTTTACAAGTTTGAGCTAAAGAGACTTCCTGGTCAACCTGAGCTCTCTTGGAAAGAAGTAAAGGAATCCAAGAAATTTATTGATAGGGAGGGTCGCTGCATCGATGATATATCGGGAGGGAAGGAATCATTTCCAATTTGTGCTATTAACACCTTAGATGATGAGAAACCTCCTCCGTTTACGTATATTACACGTATGATATACCCTGATTGGTGCAATCCTTTACCTCCTCAAGGGTGTGACTGCAAAAATGGGTGCTCTGATTCTGGCCGATGTGCTTGTGTTATGAAAAATGGAGGAGAAATCCCATTTAATTTTGATGGAGCAATTGTTGAAGCAAAACCCCTTGTGTTTGAGTGTAGTCCTTCTTGCAAATGCCCTGCTTCTTGTCATAATAAGGTCAGCCAACATGGTATGAGATTTCAACTGGAAATCTTTAAAACTAAAAGCAGAGGCTGGGGCGTCAGATGCCTGAGTTCCATCCCTTCAGGGAGTTTTATTTGTGAGTATATTGGGGAGCTTCTTGAGGACAAGGAAGCTGAACAAAAGTCTGGGAATGATGAGTATCTGTTTGATATTGGGCAGAATTTCAATGATCATTCCCTTTGGGAAGGACTTTCGGGTTTAGTTGATGATGGGCCATCAAGTTCTAGTGAAAAAGTGACAAATGTGGGCTTCACAATTGATGCGGCAAGGTTTGGCAATTTGGGGAGGTTCATTAATCACAGTTGTTCACCCAATCTGTATGCACAGAATGTGTTGTATGATCACGATGATAGAAGAATACCCCACATTATGCTTTTTGCTGCTGAGAATATACCTCCTTTACATGAGTTGACTTACCATTATAATTATGCAATAGGCCAAGTTTTTGACAAAGATGGGAAGGAGAAAGTCAAAAATTGCTACTGTGGTTCTTCTGACTGCACAGGCCGAATGTATTAGCAAGGTACCTTCATCTTTTCAGCATAAGTTCTTATGCTTCGAAGTTGGTATATTTTAGTTGTTCATTATTGAGGTGTCATTGATTTGCATGAGAATCAGGTTCCTATTGTAAGTAATTATTTTGTTATTGATAGAAATCAATAAATAATGATAAGAGCATCTCAAACAGATTCCCCATTTTAGAGATTTTTTTTTTGGAGATTTGAGTTTTTTTTTTGTCCAACAAATTCTTTATCTCATTCTTCAAAATGGAAGTAGTAGAAAAATAGAGATATTTCTCCAAATTTGCAACATTCTCCAAATTTTTGGAGAGAGCTTTTTCATTAATGCTTTTCCAAATCTTTGAAATGGGAAGCCGTTGGAATTGGAGTAAAAATAATTTGGGGAATGTGACGTTTGTTTCTTCATTTTGGAGAAATTTTGGGGAAGTTGGAGATGCTCCAACTATACGATAAAAAAAGAGGCATGGATGATCATAATGGCAGTTATCAAACATAATTTTTGCACATCACTCCAAATTCTCCAACCTTTCTTTTTGCCTTATCTCTTACCTAAACTTCTTTGATTGACGGTGTTGTCAATTTTATACTTCTAATCCAGTTACTGTTTTGGTTTATTTTAATTTACAGAAAGCCTCAAATCCATGGATGCTCCTTTGGTCATTCCAAATTGATTGGTGCAGGTTAATTCCTCTCTTTTCTCATCTCGATCCTTTTCCTTCTTCTGAATTAATTTGTCTTTTGAATTTGATGGAACCACTGGTAGATGGCTGTATTGAATTATCAGTAGTGGTATTTGTAGAAATAGCAAGTAAAATGCTCTAATGAATAAGAAGGCAATTAGTATTCTTTCTTGGATTAATCGAGGGACACAGTAACACTAATAGGTAATTTTCATTCCTTTTTGTGTGTATAAGTTATCTACAATGCTATACGGCGAGGTAAATTATTGAAGGGCTTAGGTGGATTGTTCAATCTTCTGAAGTTATTTTGTAGACTAGCTCTCTCTCCCTTTAACAGGTAACACTGCCTACACATAATAATGAATAATAGTAGCAATTATGCTTGATTCACATTCTCACAACTATTGCTGGCCTTTGAACCTTGTATAGTATTATACAAATCACTGCTAGAAAACATAGCAATAATTGATGCCCTACACACTATGCTTTTGGTCATTCTCAAGTTGTGAGTTTCCTCAACGCTTTTGTATCTGGAATTGACAATGTCTATATATACGAAGAATTGCTTTTGAAGCGTCAAAGTTAGAGCCTATGCTTGTTCATTGGTCCTGGCTCCTAAAATTATCAGCATTGTTAAAAAATGGATTTCACAAAAGCAATCATCTACCTCTCTCTGTTCACCACTTTGAAGAGGTGGTTTTCTCATAATCATTGGTGGTGATGGCTATTGGAATCTATATATTGGCAATCTGATTGTCCACTACAAAACTGGCGCTTTTGCCTCCTCTTTATGATGAGAATCTTCTGCCTCCTTTTCCTCCAGTTTTGCCCACTACTAGTCCTAATCCTAGCATAAGTGAACGAATTTCCTCTTCAAAAGCTCTTAATCCTCTTATCATCATTGATACCTAGTACACTCTTATATGGGAATTCTTTCCCCAAATCCAGGTTAAGCCGATTATTATTTGTGATATCAATGACTTCGAATTAGAATCAGGTAAGGTTTCTAGCAACTCTCAAGCTATTTATTTCACTGCCTTATTCAATTGTCTTGTTGCTTTCATGCTTGTACAAAACACTGCGTTGTTTTTTCGGCTACACATTGATCAATAACAACGAATTTATGGTAATTGACATGAAAATTTTGTATTGATAATGAAGTGTCTGATCCCATCGTATACCTGGACTTGCCCAACTTTGTCATGGAACTCCTTTTGCTTGCTTCATATGCGCATAGGACTCTAGCCTGCATAGGCAAGGAATCAACCTAGACTTCAAATTTGTTTCAAACTTTGTTGATTGGCCTTGATTAGTGCAATGAGGTGCTTAGGATTAGCTAGCCTGACTTGATTACCAAAATTTGAGAAGTGCTTAGGATTTAGTGCTTATTGTCAAGTGCTTGAATTCAGAGAGTTGAATTTGATTTTTTATGCAAACACGTACAGGTATGTCTTGTTGAAGTGCTGCATCTTTCAATACTTTTTTAATGCTAAGTTGGGTGTCTTTTCTTCCTGAATGTGTAGGTTGCTTAATTAAACATCACATGGCAATGGATTTGAAGGATGTTTCCGGTCAAGCTCACCAAGCGTAGATGTATTAGATGTATTATATGACAAGCTATCTATGATTATATGCATGTCATACAAACATTCTTTGATTTTTCTTTTTCGGTACATTATTTGTTTTTAAACCTTCTTTATTGATGTTTTTTACGTTATAATAACAAGCTTATTAGTTTATATTTGCCTACTATTTATATATTATGATATTATAATAATATAAAAATTTGTTATAATATGTGAGAATAATACAATAGAGAGGAAGCATAGAAAAATAGAATAGATCTCTATTGCTTGTGTGTATTCTCTAGGAGGGTTACAATGCCTTATATAGGCAATAAGTACATGAGGATAAGACCATACTAAAGTCATCAACCCTTTGTATTTCCACATGTGGGAGTTTAAGTAGGTGAAGGGATAGGAAGGTGAAACATACATAACAAATAGATTCATAACACTCCCCCTTGGATGTACACCTCTATCATTACAAACTGCATGTCTCGTTAAAAATCTCGCATAGAAAAACCCAATGGGACAAAAACTAGGACTAAGGGAAAAAGAGTACATATGTCGTTTGACACGCTTTTGATCATACTGTCTCGTTAAAAACCTTGTCAGGAAAACCCAGTGGGACAAAACCTGATCGAAGGGAAAAAGAGTGCAGTGCGTATATTCTCCCCCTAAATTCAACATTCTTCTCACAGCTTTCTCATTCTGATAAGCTCATCGAATTTCTTGATAATTCTGACTTCATGAGCTTCATGGTCGAGTCTGAACATTGTCTTTGATGTGTACAAGCCGAAATGTCTTCATATATTGCAATTGACATCGACGCGCTTGACCTATATGTCTTGTTCTTAAGCTGCTTTCAATGCACAATCATAAGGTACTTCAGGACCCAGTGTGCCATTTGATCATGGGGGATCTAGTGTATTAAATGGTGTCTAAGTTGCCTCATTAAAAACCTCAACTTGGAAAAACCCAGTGGGATAAAAACCAAGATTAAGGAAAAGACTACAACTTTGTATGGTACTTCGGGACCTAATACAATGTCACCAATTTCATAATTATAGGTACTTCAGGTACTCTTTATATGGATCTTTAATCAATTATATGTGACGGGGCTTTGACATTAATGCTTCAGGCATTTTCAATCGATCTTTTCATTTATATTAGTATGCAAATAGCACGTCCGTCATTTACATTTAGATCCAAAATTATATTCACTTCTAGTGAATATATTCTACATATAATCTTTGATAGGTAGGCTTTTATGCAATCATATTGGCTTTATATTTTATTTTTGTATGAACACCCACTTAAAACCAATTGATGTTGCACTTTTCGGTTGGAACTACATGTCCAATGCCATCATGCTTAAAGAATCCATCTTTGCATGAATTGCTTCTTTCTAGCTCTTTTTCTCTGATTTTGATGTCGACATCCATTTGTTTGATGATCATCATATTCTCATAGGCTCTTTCCACTTCTGGGGAATCATATACAAAGAGCCTAGTGATCTCTAACACTTCTGGTGTACTTGAGAATCACTTGATATTCATTTCGTTGGAGTTACTTCTGGAACTTCCAAATGAGCTAGTATCTGTGACTTTGTAACTTTCTTGGACTTTAGTAAATGCTTATTTGTCAAACTACAAAATCAAGTCATATATTGAACTTCTGGTTCACTTGTATTTATCCGCGGATATGAAATGATAGAGAAGTTGCTTCCGTGCAATCTCTTTCTTAATATTTAGTCTCGTTTCCTCTCCCCCTAAATACCGAGCATTTGATCACCATTATAAAGCTCTAGGTATTTGATATCAATAGGGACTCAAACCTCGTGTATCATCCAACTTTTTTGTGGTCTTATTGTAGTTCATTTGGAGGAGGTACATCTCGGAACATATGATGCTTATTCAAAACCTTTGAATGACATGCTCTCTTCTGGAGATAATTAGGAAGATGTTATTGTGTCAAATTCGAAATGCAAACTAGCTTGCATGGGCCCATTTGACTAACGACTCTTCTGGGTCGTCGTGATAACATTCTCTATCTGTTTGTTTCATATGACCAAGTGTCAAGGCATCTATAATATCGGAATTACACTGGTCTATATGGTAGTGTTCCGTAGGTATCTCATTGTATCCAATCAAGAGACATTAGAGACTTTGCATTTACTCTCAATATAGATGGTCTTATTGTTAATTTTGCCAAGATGATAGACCATATATGTTCGGTCGCCCTTATTGAGGATCTTCAGGTCCTGGGATCTTCTGGTCCCTCTTAGTGGGTGTCTATGTGAATTTCAATTATCCCGCACATCATCGATTCACATGAGTGACCGGATGCCACAAAGAAAAAATATTTTATCATTAACTAACTTCTGGTTAGTGATAAGTTTCAATGGGATAAATGAGTGTCAAATAAACCATATATATACATTCTTATTTCTGTTAGACTTGCTTCTGGCTAGTCATATGAGATATTGGCATTCAATACCATGTCAATTCATACATATGTGTCATTGTTACTTAAGGTAACAAGATCAATGCTCTTCTGGAGCTATATGGTATTCATCTTGGTTTTCCATTCAAGATTGTTTGAGAAAACTTCAGATTTTCAAAATTGTTTGACACTTATAAAACCATAATATTCAACCATTGAACCTTGTATATGGTGATCCATTTATTTAATTTAGATGCCATTGAATGGGTATTGTCAGAATTTCTGTTGACGTCATACTTCAGGTATGAGTCATTTATAATGTTCTTCAAAACATTTAGAATTAACCGTATAACAGCTACCTAGCTATAAGCCACATCAATAACATCGGTTGCGCGCTTAACCTTAACCTCTTTCGTACCCTCTACTGGAGAGGGGCATGCTTCAGGCTATGCTTAGAGGAATGTCAGGACGTGGCATTGTTAACCAAATTGTGTTATGTGGTTACTTCTATTGGTTGTACCAACCGAATGATAATATATCGTTCTGAACTTGATAAAAACCCATATTCCATGTACTTCTTCAAGAGTACAAATGATAAGATTAGAATCATATACTCTTCCGGAGTTTATAAGAATCATATACTCTAGCTTCTAGAGTTATAAGAATCATTCACTCTTCTGGAGTTTAATAAAAATCCACCAGTAGAGTCTTCAGGCTTTTAGGTTGGTGTTGAAAAACTTCACAATCTACGGGATTGTGGTAAACCTTTTTCCTAAATGTTCATCTACTTCGGGAGATGCGCTCGTTCATCTACTTCGGGAGATGATTTTGTTCATCCACTTCTGGAGATACGACCGATTGATCCAATCGCTTCAGGGATTGAGATTCCGCTTCAGGGGATACTACAACTTCGATTGATTCAATCACTTCAGGGATTGAGATTACTTTATCCGCTTCAGGGGATGAGATTAATCCGGTCAAGGAACATAGGAGATTCTGCGTTAACCTTTGTCATTGACGGCCTTGTTATTAATTTGTCAAGAGAACAAGCCGTACATGTCAAGTCACCCCTTGATAGGAACTTCAGGTCCTTTATCGGGTGTCCGTGTGAACTTTCAATGATCCTGCGCATCATTGTATCACCTGGGTGACCGAGCCTATCATGCCGATGGAGGTAATCTAGCCCTTTTTTTTTTTTAGAGAAAGAGAATAGATCTCTATTGCTTGTGTGTATTCTCTAGGAGGGTTACAATGCCTTATATAGGCAATAAGTACATAAGGATAAGACCCTACTAAAGTCATCAACCCTTTGTATTTCCACATGTGGGAGTTTAAGTAGATGAAGGGATAGGAAGGTGAAACATTCATAACAAATGGTTTCATAACAAAATTACATATGTATAGTATTTTATCACACTAGTTTTATTAGATTGAAGAATCTAACCATGCTTATTAGATAAAACGAATCTTTTCAGAGAAAAATGATCTTCAATATCTATACTAAACCAAAAAATAGAAATCATAGATGGCTCTACCATATTTCTCCATTCATATGTGGCACCTATGTGGTAGTGTTTGTTTTACACCGTGGACTCCCACCTTCTCCACACGTTCTCCACTTCTCCATCAGGGTAACTTCCTTTGTAGCTCCCACGTTCTCTACTTCTCCCACACTACCTCAAGCCTCTCAATCACCTAAATTCCATCAGAAGAGAAAGACGCCGAGATCTGCCATTGAGGAGTAAAGGTCGACCTTCGCTCTTCTCAATTTTTCGCAATTAATGTATTTGAGACTGTTGATAACTTCCGAACCCACTTTTTTTTCATTTAATTTGCCTTATCCCAATATCTCCCATGTCAAGTAGTTAAGAACAATTTGAGGTTGCAAGAGTGGTATTGGGGCTTTGGTAAGAGGCCAGTTCGTTTAGGTGCTAATTTTTGGGACCAATTTATGTCACCGGCGGCGAAGATGATGGGTAGGGGAGTTGGGATGGTTCCGACGTCCAATAACTGTCTAGGGTTTCATCGTCCAAGGCTCTGGCTCGCCTAAGGTGTTAGGGTTTAAGGTTCCGACATCTAATAAATGTTCAGAAGCGAAAGCTGAGGTGAGTTTTGTATGTTGAGGTTTGTTACGGGCTGAATTTCAAATAGAAATCTCTTCAATTTGGAGCCGAGTATATCACTCTACTTCACATTGAGATTGTAATTGCAATCTTTTTTTGGCTTCTCATCTATGGTAACTTGAAATCTCTTCAATTTGGAGCCGAGTATATCACTCTATCGGAAACACTCTCCCAACTTATTCGGGGAGAGAGTGCATACATCCTGACCCCTCGGGGGATATACTGGGTTGTTGTTGTTGTTGTATCCATGGTAACTTCCTTTTTTTATTTCAATCTCAGATTTGATTTTTTTTTTTGGGTTCTACCTAGAAACAAACCGAGTATATCAACCATGGTTTTGATACAATTTCATGTAGTCATGCACTTTAGGTGTTTGATGAAATGTCATCCAAAGAATCATGACCCTAACCGAATTGCACGATTTGGTACTGCCCTTATCCCTCAGGTAGGCTGATAAATGGTTCTGTTTGGTTGTGTTGTTTACTGGTGGTGTTCATATTTCTTGAATAACTCTGGTTCCTTGCAGGGAGTTTTGAGACTCAAACATAAAGCAATGGAAGAAGATAATCGTACCATTGATCCAACATGCGTTACTTCTTCTCCTTGCCTGGTCATTTTTGCCTATGGATCCGATTATCAACAAAAGATCAGGTGACCAGCCTTGCCTTTTCCCTACTTTTCTCAATTATGCAGTATGTAATGTCTTATAATCCAGATGTATGTATATGTATTGTGTGTATGCTTGTAATGACTAGAAGCTCAAGGATTAGGACTAGGTCACAGGTGGCTCAAGGCATGGACCAAGGGTAGCTCGGTGAGCTAGCCAGTGGTTACTTGGTGACTTGGTTGGCGTCCTTCTATAGCTGATGTGTTGGATTGATATAAAGATGAACTTGGTTCATCTTATATGTCGGCCCAATCCAGTTGAAGCCCGACCCACTTCTTACCTCCAACTCTGAAGAGCTTCCAACGGCACTTTGCTGGGTTTGTCTCAAACGCTGCGTTTTGCAAAATGACGCTCCCTATAAGAGGCCTCTTTCTCCGAAACCCTACTTACGAGCTCATTCACTGTTCTTCCACCTGAAAAGAGAAAGAGAGAGCGAAGAGGTGAAACCCTAGGTTTCCAAGCGCCGCCGACGGAGATCTCACACTGAAGAGGAAGAAGACAAGCTTCAGGCCTGGTTTCTCAACCGCTATAGCGTCGTCTTCATCTGCTCTCATCCGGCTTCGATGTTCTTCGGAGTGAAGGGAGTATCTGTTCCTCTTCTGTATTCTCTCCTTGTCTGTCCATGTTTCTGAGTTGCTTGACCTAGATCTGTTTCCTTGAGCTCGTCACTACTTGTATCCATGATCTGTAACTCGTTCATACTTAGTGGATTCTAGGGTTTGAGTCTCTCCCTCTTGAGGCTCCGCAGAGTAGGGAAACCGAACTGCTTCATCAATCTGTGTGTTATTTTTCGCTTTCGCTTGCATGTTTAATTTCCGATCTTGTTTCTGTGTTAGCATCTAGGATCAAATCGTTTTCTACAAAGTGGTATCAGAGCTTGATTGTCCCTTTTCTTCCTTTCTCTCGTCTCTGTAGACGAGGGAAATAGATCTGGGGGCGTGGACATTGGGCAGGCCGCATATAGTGTCCACTGGCTAGACGCTGTTCCTCTCCCGTCCGACGTACCACACCCATTTTTCAAAACTAGTTTTTGTTCTTTACAAAAACAGTTTTTCTGTGCTTTACTTTGTTGAATAGCTCTTGCTTTAAGTAATCTTTGCTGTTATTTTTTGTTTCTGAGCTATCTAACTTTGTTTGGCTTTGTGTGTAGGTACCATGGCTGACTCTTATGTCAAAATCCGACCATTTGATGGTAAAATTGACTTTGCCATGTGGCAAGTCAAGATGAAAGCGATCCTCATCATGGAAAAGTGCTGGAGAGCAGTTGCTCCTCTTGAACTAGCACTTCCTACTGCAAATGCACCAGAGGGAGGTCCTCCAGTCCAACCAGTCCCACCAGCTCCTATTCCACCTGAAATATCTGAGCAGGCTCATGCTGAGATCATGCTCAGGCTCACTGATGATGTAGCAAGACAGGTAGTGAAGGTAAATGACCCCAGGGCTCTGTGGTTAGCCATGGAGGATCTTTTTCTTGTCAAATCTCTGCCTAGTCGCATTTCTCTTCTCTGCAGGTTGTTTACATTTAAATGGATATCAACATCACTTTAAATGACAACTTAGACAAGTTTCTGAAAATGACCCAAGAATTAGAGAGATGTGATGATAGTATTAAGGATTCTTATCAGGCTATCTTGTTGCTTAATTCTTTGCCTTCACAGTTTGATCACTTTAAGGATGTTATTCAATTCTCTAAGGAGCCTCTCACTAAGGAAAGAATAGTTGAGACAATCACTGAGAAAAATGAGATGCTAAAGATTTTCAAATCTAAATTTGGTGCTAAATCTGATAACACTGAAAAATCTGAAGTCTTGTTTGCTAATTCCAACAAGTCTAATGGCAATAGAAATAAGAACAAGAAGAAGAAAAATGCTAAGGAAGATGAGAATTCTAATGCTAAACAATCTGAGTCTACAACCAAGGTGCCTAAAGATTCTAAATGCAACTACTGTGGTCACCTAGGTCACTGGATTAAAGATTGCAGGAAAAAGAAAAGAGCTGATGAAAATAAACTCAAAAATGATATTTCTGTTTCATTGCTTGAGTCTGACAGTGGTGCATATCCCAATGAACTCTTTATGTGTACACCAGAGGAAGGTGATTCAGGCAACTGGATCCTTGACTCTGGTTGCACCATACATGCCACCCCTATCAAAGCCAGCTTTGATAACCTTGATCAGAGTAGGTGTGAGATGGTCAAACTTGGTGACCATCACACACTTACCATCAAGGGGGGTGGAGATGTTTCTCTAAAGATGTTTGATGGGAATGTTATCACTCTGAAAGATGTCAAATGGGTTCCTGATTTGAGGAGGAGTCTAATGTCTGAATCTGTGTTTGATTGCATGAATTATGACATACATACCAGTGGTGGCATTAAAACTGTTTCTTCCAAAAATAAGTGCATCGTCAAGACTATTAGGAAAAAGGGTTTATATCATGTCATCACCCCTGATAATGAGTGCAATCTTATTGATACTTCTCATCTAACCAAACTCTGGCATCTCAGGTTAGGGCACATTGGAAACAAAGGCCTATATTACTTGCATAAACATGGTTTAATATCTGATAAGCTCTCTGATCTGTCTTTTTGTGAGAACTGTTTCTTTGGCAAAGCTACCAAACAGGTGTTTCCTAACTCAGTGTACAAGGCCACCAAGCCTCTTGAATATGTACACTCTGGCCTCTGGGGTCCTGCATAGGTTGGCACTATTGGTGGTAAGAAATACTTTATTTCCTTCATTGATCATTTCTCCAGAAAGGTATGGCTTACTCTCCTTAAATCTAAGGATGAGGCCTTCCAGACTTTCAAAGCTTGGAAATCAAAGGTAGAGCTTCAATCTGGTTATAAACTTGTATGCTTTAAGACTGACAATGGCCTTGAGTTTTGCAATACTGCCTTCAATGATTTCTGCAGAGAATGGGATCAAAAGGCAACTCACAGTGCCTGACACCCCTCAGCAGAATGGCACTACTGAGAGGATGAACAGGACACTGTTAGAGAAGGTCAGATGCCTTCTCTTCACTGCAGGAATGAAGCATAGCCTATGTGGAGAGGTTGTGGTCACTGCCTCCTATCTGATCAACAGGAGCCCCTCCTCTGTAACTGGCTTCAAAACTCCACAAGAATTGTGGATTGGTAAGGTACCCAACCTATCATACCTCAAACCTTTTGGTTGTACTGCTTATGCTCAGGTTTCTCAAGGTAAGTTACAGCCTAGAGCCCTAAAGGGTGTGATGTTGGGTTACCCTGAAGGTGTGAAGGGCAATAAAATTCTTCTCATTCAACCTGAACTGAGTGGATTCTGTAACTCGTTCATACCTAGTGGATTCTAGGGTTTGAGTCTCTCCCTCTTGAGGCTCCGCAGAGTAGGGAAACCGAACTGCTTCATCAATCTGTGTGTTATTTTTCGCTTCCGCTTGCATGTTTAATTTCCGATCTCGTTTCTGTGTTAGCATCTAGGATCAAATCGTTTTCTACACAGTATATTGACAATAAACTGCAAATCTACAATACAATGGAGTTTGGCGTGAACACATTGATGCCATGTAAGCCTTTTAATGTCCAGTTAAATGTTGAATTGATGGAACTGTTGTTTGTGCTTGAGACCTAATAATGGACTAACTAAATTTAGGGATTTGGAATAGAACAACTGACCAACTACATAATGAGGATCATAGCTGAAATTTACGCATTTGTTGCATGCCCAACAATTTTCAAAACACTTCATCTTATCATCATTATCTCACTAGTTGCGTTATTGCCCCAAGCACAAAAAAGGGGGAAAGAAAACGTCATTAATGTGAGCTTGATTTTGGATAGTTTGATCAAGTGCTTGGGAAATGGGCTGTAAAAACAGTTTATAAGGCTGTTGATGAGCAGCTTGGGATGCAAGTAGCATGGAACCAATGCCACCTGAGTCATTTGCTCAGCTCCTCAGATGACTTGCAACGTCTCTACTCTGAGGTTCACCTGCTCAGCATCCTTCACCATTATTCCATAATGAAATGTTACGCATCTTGTATTGATACCCAAAACAGTACCTTCAATTTCATCACTGAAATGTTCACTTCTGGTAACTTGAGAGAGTACGTGCTTCTGCTCCTTGCTACATTTTGAAAGTGTTGAAGAGGACATTTTTCTTTTTGATTATGTGTCTAAACCTAGGATTGTTCAATGATTCTATTCTTCATTGTATGTATAGGAAGAAGTTTAGGAGGATAAACATGTATGTCATCAAGAGCTGGGCTCGACAGATCCTCCACGGCCTTGTGCATTTGCACGGTCATGACCCTCCAATAATCCACGGCCTTAATGGACATCTGCTGCTATGACCTCGCCTTTCTTGTATTTCAGGGTATCTGAAAATATACCTCTCTATGATATTCTGAATGAATTTCAGAAAAGTCATTGGAAAACATACCTCGCCTACTGAAAACATACCTCTCTATGGTATTCTTGTATTTCAGGGTTTCTGAAAAAAAAAATTCTGAATTGTTCGTCTTGAGGTTTTTTGGCTTCTGCATCCTTATCTGTTCCCCTATTCTGGTAATTGAAATAAATTAATGCTTTATTCCTTTGCATCCTTCCGAAATAACTAATGTCGAATGATAGCATAGCAATGAAACTAAATCTACATCTTTGAATTCATCCGACCTATTTCTTTCCTTTTTTTTTAATAAAAGATCGTATTTTTATGTAGTGTTGTCATCAAAATAACTGAGTTTGTTTACCAAATTTTGACTTTTTTTTATTTGATTGCACGTAGAAGGTATTCATAATTTCTCTTAATCTATTTTATTTCTATGCTTTCTTTAGGGTCTGATATTTGCCATGTTGGAATCAAAGAAAGATAAGAAACCACGGAGGATTTCCAAAACTGCAAAGAAAGGCTTTGGTGAAATGAAGAATAGCTCAAATTTGAAGGTTTCAACTTGGTACTCAACTGGATACAAAAGAACAGAGAGAGGAGTGAAGATAGTGTATTCAACGAAAGAGATGGAAGCTATGAGGTATCACGATGTCAAAGGATAGATAAAGCTATGGAATGAGGTATACAATGTGCCTTCACCTGTTATAATCTCTTTCAATGAGGAAATTCCGCCAAGCCTTTGTTCTGTTGGACTGATCATCCATCCTTGATCGCAGACGCAGTGGAGAAAGGATAATGGTCAAGATTTGCCTTCACCAACGGCTCTTCTTCTCCATCCCAGGTGGAGACAAGATGGGAGTTGGGAGAAGGATCAATTGATTTTATTCAGAAGATATGGATGAACTCAGGTTTGAAGAAATTCAACTTTAATTTGTCGTCTTCCACGGCTACAAAATCGGCAGTCTCTTCCCTTGCCCGGGCCTAGACTTGGAAACTTCCCTTCATTCCCACAAGTTGCCTATTTTGAGATCATTGTTTTGTCAGTTTCGTATTCCCTCAATGATAAAGGCAAGGCCGAAGGGGAAAAAATATGAAACTGATTGGGAATTCAGATTCCATTAGCGCAGATGACTCATCTGGAGAGCTCAAGCTTGGAGGCAGTAGAGGAGAAAGAGTAGATGTGATCATGTCTGTGGGGCTAACTTCTTCAAGTGTTGTCCCTCTCAAGTTTCCGGGGAGCTACCGTGGCTCTATTGGATTCAACTCGGATGGCTCTGTCAATCTTGATGGTAACTTATGATGGACCTCATTTACATTTACACACCATTTCTTATAAATTGTTTTGATTGCTAAAGCTCAGTATTTTCATATGACACAAAGTTGCTGATTCGGCCCATGGGTTTTTGTTTGTCCCTTCTGATCAGGAATCAGATTGGCTTATGGATCTGAAAAGAGGCACGGGGGAAAGGAAGAGAAGGTGGTCGGATGTGGGTTTGATTCAAGGGAGAAGAAGGTGTTGTTCATGGTGGATTCCGAGCTTGTCCATGTGGCACATAGCAAGTCCAATGAGTTCGGAGCTCCACTCTATCCAGTCCTAGCAGGTTGCTAGGACCAGCCAGTGCAGAAATCACAGTGCTTGTGAACCTTGGCCAATGCGGCTTTTCGCATGAGCCTGCAAATGCCATGTGGACTCTGAACCCGTGTTTCATGGGTCCACTTGGGGGCTCTCGTGCAGTGCTTGGGTATGAAGACAACGGAGAGCTCTTCTCCATGGGGATATTAGATGCGGGTTGGCGCAACAATTGCTCTTCTCCATGGTGCCGACAACGATAACAACAGCCATAGCAGAAACAAAGGAATGGGGATGGGGACTTGCTTCATTTCTTTGATTTGATATAATTTAGATTTTATTTGCCTTTTGAAATTGTTTCTGCTCCTGAAATTAATTTTTTTATTGTTATGAATTGTATTTTACTGAGGTTTCTAGCCTTTGATGGCTTACCATACTGTTTTCAGCAACTCATTGTCCAAATTTTAGGATTTTAGATTTGATGTATGTCTTAGTTTCCATTATTTTCTACTATATAATTGTCGTATTTCTTCCATCTTTTTTCCACCGTTTGATATTTTACCTTTTCCATCAATGTCGTCGAAATATCATTAATGTCGATTTTTTTATAAATCATTTATCAATTAGGAGCATACATCATTTTTGCATAGCGAATAATACCTTTTTACCATGCAATTTTTTTCAATTTAATTATTTTTATTTGGTATCATAAAGAATTTCTATAAATTTTATTCTATTTAATTATTTTAAATTTATTTAATTTTCTAATCGGTTCAACCGATCAATGGACCGAAAAGCCCCGAGAATGTATATTATGGTCCTGGTTCGATCTACCAAGGTTTTCAGAATTCCAGTCATGACCGGTGGGGCAGCCCTAATATGGCTTGATTTCACCAAGTTTAGATCATACCCAACGTCCTTCTGCTCTCTATTTTTCCCCTATTTTGTGTTAGTTATTACTGGACCTATCACGAAAAGTCATTTCGAATAGTTCAAGTATACATTCCAACCCCCTAAAACTCAACTTCATATTTATGTGGACCCTTAAAACCAAACGGTTGAAAATTTTATTTATTTTAATTAATTTTTTCACAATTTAATACTTATTATCAATAAATATTAAACTATGAAAAAAATTAGTTAAAATAAATAAGATTTTAATAGTTTTTAGCACAAAAGTCAAACATTGTATATTTCTAATCGGATGGAGTAGCTATCCGAGTTGATGAAAACTAGTCGGGTGCAACGTTTCCAACATCGCGCTTTCTTTCATCTTGTTTATGTGCATCTTGTTTTCTTAGCTCTCAGTGTGGGTTGTCTTTTTTCCTCATTTTCTTTTGTGGGTTGTCTTTTTTCCTTATTTTCTTTTGTATGCTGGTGTGGAGTCTTGTCCTGCTTTGATGACTTGTATACTGGGCATTATTGTCGTTGTATGCTCTAAATGTCAAACCATACCCCTAAACTCACAAAATTTATTTCCTTTCCCTTTCCCTATTAATCGAATCTTTTATTAAATGGACATAAGTGAGAATCGATAACCTCAAATCACCAAACACAATAAACCTGCAGTACGCATACCCTCTACAATTTCCAGTTGCTGGAAGGAGGGGAAGAGCAGCAATGATTAATAAAAGAACGGTGGTTTTAATTGGAATTGAAGAACACATATTTCCCCGAAAGAGACCAAGTTTTTCAAGTGACAAACATGTTCATTCCATTTGAAGACATGCCAAAAGCAATTTACTCTTGAGTTCCTTTGTAGCTATACCAGGACTTGGCTTGGGCAATGAGCATATATAATACCGCTCACTTGATTACAAATTTGGGCGCACTACATTGGAACCAGATTCACAAGATACGCAGGAATCAAATGCATAACTCTCATTTGTAAGAAAAACTGGGCATCTGTGGAGCTTACTATACGAAAGGACTCGTAGCCCAACAGTCTTAGTACCAGCTTTTAGTTCTGCAGCATCAGAACCTTGGCATTAGCATCTGGATCCCAAGATCCGAAGATGGAAATGACCGAAACAACATGGAAAGAGTAGGATAAATAAACCTACACCTGCACTGTGCATAACTACAGGACTGCTTTAAATGCGAGAAAAACTGAACCCATACCAAAAATCTGAGGGTGCTATGTACTTGAATTTGGATAGTCGTCTTTCAGCCCCTTGGTGAGTAAATCGTAATTTATTGATGCGAGCTGGGAAAGATTCTGTAAGAAAAGGAGAGGAAAAGAAACAGATTAACTTGACAGCATCATGGGAATATCAGATCCATTATCCCACATCATGTGATATCAGAGTCATTTAGACAGCGAATCCCGACAGCAATAAAAGCACTTCTAAAACTTGACCATAAGTTGCTTGTTCGAGTTCTTAGAAAGGGAGCTGCTAACATGTACATCCAATTTTACCACCTGTTAAATAGGGCTTTTTTTTCCACAAAACCATCCATTATGTAGCTCTTAATGCCACATGAGGTCATTTTATTTGTTAGTGAACTGTCAAAAAACAGTGAAAAAGTAGCAGGCTTCCTTATTATTAGAATTTTAATGGGTAATTAATGAGGGCATTTTGTCAACATAATACATACAACGGGTAAGACAGCCTTACCCTTAATGGGTGGTTTTGTGAAGAACTCCTATTTAAAAGGTGTTTTTTAGTGATCAGATTCAGAGGACCGGACCTAATGCTAATTAATACGAGGCTCTCCCAGAGACAACATACTTCACAGGAGAAATGCCATCATCTTACTAACTTATGTCGTCATATGAAACCTAGCCATCGAGCTTCAACATCACCAGTTAAATTTAAGTCGTCGTCGACTAATTTAGTTGTATCAAAATATGTCATTTTAGGTTTTCTAAGTAGGGGATAGTAATGATTTGTAGTATTGATTTGTGTGTTGTTGACCTTTTTAAAGATTTTGATTGGTTAAAAAAGATAGTAGGTACTAAAAAACAATAAAATTTATGAACAAGTTAGTGGAATGATGATGTTGACCGAGGGGTGAGTGTTTTATTAAAACTTGTGCACAATCCTAAAATGACTTAAATTTGGAGACGGAGGGAGTATGCAACTTTTTCCATCTCCAGTAGAAGAGAAACCGTCAACAAGCTGCCAAGTATAAGGTAGAGAAATACCTTGAAAGAAAAGTTACTGAAGGAGTAATTAACCGACGACCCAGACTCGAACTCAGTTAGACCACCACACTCATCACCCTGGTTGCCATCATTGAAGAAACAAAAATAATCACATTTACGGAAATAGATGACTAGACCAGCAGTTCACCAGAATAAAGATTTCAAAAGGCAGAAGTCAAATGTTGCTTCACTATACCAGCTCCTCTTGCCGATTACTCAGACAACTACTGCTACCACTAGCAGTGTCATCATCGCTAGAGTCATCAAACTCAGAGCCTGCATTAATGGGGTCATCGGAGTGGTTCCAAGAATAGCGGCTAGTGAAGTAACTGGTGTCATCGGCGCTTTCTGAAGTAGGGATAAAGGCAGCCTGAAAAACATAATGAAGTGCAAAAGCAAAGGACATCATGATTTCCTTTCTGAAAGAGTTTAACAAAACGACAAGAAAGCGCTAATGAGTAAAAGTTGAATGATCAATTGTACCTTCTGCCTAGCCAGCGTGTCCCAATTAATATCCCGGAAGAAAGGATGCCGCTTGACCTGAATCAAATAAATTAATTTAGGTCATGTAATTGAAATTTTGATTCACGAAATTTTGGATTAGGATGAACATTGCTTAAACCCAACCCAAAATCCTCATTTGGAATAAAGTTTCTTACTCTTGCTTGGTCTTTACCCTCTATTTTTCTTCCCATACTAATGTAGCGATACAAACATAATTATCACTATAATAATAAGAATGATTCTCTGTATACTTTACCATGATAGCCACTACCCAGTGTACAGCATCAGAACATATAAACCCAATTGCTTATGATGCAAATATCATTTTATCCAAATACAAGACTAGTCATGATCCATTCCTCATCAATAATTAAAAGTGAGGATTCCTGACTCAATGGATCAGTCTAAAAGAGTTGGGATCTATCCAGCATTCCAGCGTTTCTGGATTATATAATTTCGTATCATTTCTGGGTTTTGAGATTAACAAGTTTTCCTCACTTCATGCAAGTTTCAGAATAGTCTTGGCCATGACTCATCAAACAATACATAAATGGAAAAATCTAAACAAACATATATATAGTCACCTCTGACGCTCCATTAGCTCCAAGTCTTTGATGAGGATCTTCAGTCAACAGCCTAGAAATTAATTTAGAAATTAGTAAAATATTCAACAATCATACAAAATCAGACAAGTACAATCCAACAGAAAGCAAAGATCTTTTAATTTCTTTCTGGATGAGGACAGACGAAGACACACGGGGCAAGCATACCACAAGTTTCAACCTTGTGCACATTCAGAAGAAGCAAACTGCCATGAAGCAAAGAGCTGAGAATATTTTTTAAAATTTGGTGGTAAAAAGGTTAAACAAGAAGGAATAGCCACAGAAAATAGAGAGAACTCGATTGTCTACATATTTACATAATCATCATTACTTGCTAATTTATTGCTGCAGTCCTGTAAAACTCTTAGACAAACACGAGATGGTATATGAAAGCATCCATATCATATTGAACAGTGTAATATGAAACCTAAAGAATATCATGGTAAAAAGAAAATAAGAAAAGGTTAAATATATAAGAAGGAATAGCTACAGAAAATAGAGTGAATTCATCATCATAGACTCTTTCCACTATATCATTATAATAACATCAGTATTACTTAATTTATTGTTATAGAAATATAAGAATACGTGAGATGATATGTGAAAGTATTCATATCATATTGAAAAGTATGAAATCTAACGAGTACCATAAATTGGAATCCAAATACATGGCCCACTCTACCAAGGAAAAGATCTTTCAAAGATAGTAGGACAGATACATCACATACTTGTCAATTAGATCTTCTGCTTCAGGGCTCATTTCTTCTGGTCCATGAGGCCAAGGAATATTTCGATTCAGGATATTATCAAATATTATCTACAAAAAAGAAATGAAGAAAAAACTTTATTACACCATCAGAAAAATGAACCATTTCCAGTTTCCAAAAAGCAAACTCGGCATTTTGATTGTAAAAACACAAATGTTGAACATGTGAAGGTTAACTGGAAAAAATACTAACACCTAAATCTCCGTATCACTAATAGTGGTATTCAACAAGATATTGCATAGTCAACCGATCAAACTATATCAGTACTAGTGTCTAGCGATTTGTTGTAAGCTTAATCACTTGCAGCCCAATAGAGCACTCTTCTCAGGGTATCTGCAATGTGATTTCAAGCAGGTAAAATCATAGCTGTTTGTCTCCACAATGTCATTGGGAGTGGCAGATCAGCTTGGATCAGCATTGACCAGGATCTTCTTAATTTAATTCAATGTAATTTCTCCATATGCTTCAAATTCAGTTCAGATCAATTCAGATGAAGTCATACTGGTTACCCACTACTCTTGGGTGAGTTGGGTCCTTCAGATCAGGTTTTTGAGGTTTTCGAAATCAACATATGCCTCTGACTGGGTCAATTTGAACTCACATGGATCTTGAATTGGGCTTGTATCAGATCAGGTGACTTAAAGCTGTCATTTCAATGCTCCCTATGTTGTTTTAGTAGAAATTTCTTGTCCAAAATTAATTGATGTATTGATACTATTTAGACAAAATTTCAATTTAGAATGCAAATTTAAGGAACAATTTATATCTTCAATGAAAAATTTGTACCCGTTCTTCTCTTGGTAAATAGGAAAGCCCCTATTCACGTCATTTATTTTATTTTGTTTAAATGTTTCTTAATAAGTGTGCACAATTCTAAAATAACATTTATTTTGGGACAGAGGGAGTAGAAGACAATATTAAGGGTTGCTGATTTCATTCATAAAATGTATGTTTTATTTGTAATTTTTCAATGAATGTTGAAGTCATTGCTAATAGTTATGAACCCGTGATAATATTCCATAAGATCAATTGCAGGTGGAAAAAAAATGTTGTCTTGATCATCATATTCCACACACAAAAAAAATTGCAAACTAAACCTCAAAAACCTAACTTCAACAGAAACAGAATAAATACTACTGGATCACTTCAGGTTTAAATTCTCAAATTCGGCTCCTTTTCAGACTGTTAATTTTGGACTAGTTTGGTTACAATTCCATTTAAATTTGACTGGGTCATTACATAACAGATCATTTGAGATATCTAAATTTGTCAAAGGTGACTGGTCAATTCTCATGGGGTCCAGTATTTGAAGATGCAGGCATCAACTGAATAATCGTTCATATTCATATTCAACTTAAATTCAAATTCAAAACAGACCTTAATAGTTTTTAGGCCAATTCTCATAGAATATGTGGATTTCTACTTACTTGGATGGTGTCCGTTGCATCTAGAATAAATTGGAATTGTAGGACTTTTTGCAAAAGGTTTATGAGAGTGAAAGTTGTACTCGTCAATTTAATACTGTCGTTCTTTTTTCCTTATGACTAATAAAAGGGCATGCTTAAATTAGACCAGAAAGGGAGAAATCAATGATAGGAAGACACAAAACTCCGAACTTGTTTATGACATTCACCTATCAGTTGTGACTTTGATGTATAGCAAGAACTTCAAGAGGGCCTTGTGCATTATGAAAATTAACTAAATTCAATTTAAATAAAGGCATCCTTGGCTTTAAATAAATTGGCAGCGTAAATAAGTCAAAAGTACGTCAGATGCAGCGACTATTCAAACATTTATTTATTTTAATCTTTATAGGACTAGAGCCATTCAAAGTTATGGTGCAGATGGAATAAATGAGTGGAAATGCATGCTATGGTAGTATGGAATGATCAATGAAGCGTAGAAAGTTACCTGAGGATGTTCTGCATTAAAAGGTGGGATCCCAACAATAAGTTCAAATAGAATAACACCAACAGACCACCAATCAGCAGTTGCACCTGAAAGAGTGGGGAGGGGAGGAAGGACAAAGAATATTTCAGAATTCATGCTTCAAACTTGTGTCAATAGATGAGCAACCCATGTAGGCAAACATGTTAAGGACATCAAACAGAATACAATGACATTCTTCATCACTTCCTTTTTTGAAACCATCATCCTTCAGTACCAAACAAATTAAATGGAATGCAGCATCATAGTATGCAGTTCAAGAAAGTTGATAGCACAAGGTAGATGCATCACATTTGCCCGAATATATCCAAACTTTGCACCAAATACAAGTAAACATGGCTATGTCTAATGTTGCCAACCATTTATTCATATATTATCTGTCCGGATGATCGACGATCCCAAAGCTTAATTCCTATGTGACCATTTATCAGGACTTTTCTTATCTAAAATTTCTTTCCAATTTTTTGTCTTTATAAATCAAAGGATCATATAAAGATCAAAAAGAAAAAACCATTTGAAAAAGATTATAGGGAGGAAGAATATAAAAAGAAAATTTCTGAAAGAGATGCAGAAATTAACAAAAAAGACAGCTGCAGTTCTCATTAGAGTAAGTATAACCAATTAAAGATCAAAAAGATAAAACCAATTTTTTGTCTCTCTCTCTCTCTCTCTTTCTTTCTTTTTTTTTTTTTTTCTATTCAAAAAAAAGTATAACCAATTAAAACACATACCTAAATCCAACCTTCAAAAATTTATACTTATGACCCTTGTACATTTCAAAAATGTCCATACAGTTGTAAAAAGAAAAGCACAATCAGTTGTATGCCAGCTCAGCTAGCCGATGAATAAAACCTAAATTTAACACTGGGGCACTGCCAGTGCTGCAACTGAAAGACAAATCAAGCCAAAAGAAAAATAAAATGTAGTAACAACGAGAAAGAAGATACAAACCATGCCCCGTTCCCAAGAGGATCTCAGGAGCCAGATAGTCAGGTGTACCAACAGCAGAACGTTTTTTCCTTCTTTCTTGATGCCGCTCAGATGTAGATAACTGAGGTTCATCTTCATAGGCTGATGTCCCACTAACACCAGGACCAGATAAATCATCCGTGCTATTGATGAGACCAACTTTAGAGAGCCCAAAGTCGGTCAACTGGTTCAAGAATGAAGCAATCAGATCCTCAATTCTAAACATCTCGAACATATTTCAGCATTCTTTTATGAAGCAACAACGGTTAAAATAAACACAAGGCATGAAAAGATAAGGCCCCGTCCCTTCTATTCTCTATTGCCAAGAAGGCTGAAAATAAACAGAAACAAGAGCACATATATACAGCAATAACTTAGAAATTAACTAAACTGCATTACCTTTATATGACCATCATGTGCAATTAAAAGATTATCTGGTTTTAAATCACGATGAACCACATGCAACGAGTGTAGATATTCCAAAGCAAGCACCTGTGGATGTCTTAAAACTTTAGTCTGATTGTGTTTTATAAAATTACTATTTAGGAAGACCAACTATGAAAAACAGCCTGAATAGACACAACCGAAGGAAAATGATACTCACAACTTCTGCTATGTACACACGAGCAACATCCTCATCTAAACAACCCAAATTCCTCAACAATGAATACAAGTCTCCTCCATTCAAATACTCCATGACCAAATACAAGTTTTCACGACAGGTAAATGAATAAAAGAAACGAACCTGAAAAAATACAAAGTTTATAGTAAGAGATGAGCACCATATTGGTTCTGCATAGTGAACTGCTGAATAGACAAGCCTGCTTACCACAAAGGGATTACGAACAGATATCAAGATGTCACGTTCTGCCAAAATGCTCTCGACGGCATTTTTACGGACCATATCAGCCTTTCTCAGGATCTAAACAACTCAAAGAAAAGTGACCACCTTAATTAATAAGCTGCAGTTAATAATAAAAGGTAAAAACTATTAACAGACCAACAGTGTTACCATTATAGCATTAGAAGTCATGATTGAAGTGCTTCATGTATCACAGAACTGTTGCAGAGTTCGAGAATCAAAATCTTATAATAGTGACCAACCCAAGGCTTGAGGCAATGAAGATGGGCAAAGGAGGAGATAAAGAGTTGTCCATAGATTGATATAAGGCCAGGTCAAGGGGAGTGGTCTCCCAAAGTTTTGAGACAAGGGAAAAAAGTTCAGCCGGTATGAAGGGACGAGTGGAACAAGGACTAACCACATGCTTGATGTTAATTAGCATAATTGTAAGAGTTTGGACACTTCTTTGCTAGCATTAGTAACTTGAAGTATAATTAAGCCTATAAGAAAGAGTGGGTTGCTTGTATGGGATCATCCCCAGAAGATTCAGTCGTTTTGTTTGGCTGTTTGAATTTAATACTTCCTTCCATTTGTAGTTATGTTACAACTCCTTGTTGACATGTTGCCCGAATTTGCTAAGTTCTATTGAGCCTCCTCTCTCTAACAGAAAAACTGACATCCTGAAAAAAGATTCTCAGGTTTTACAAGATTTTTTTAGCAAGACTGACAAGGTCGCATGATTGCATGTATTATATTTTTGCAAGTAAAAGCAGCTTCGTCCATGTCTTTGAGGGAAGGTCTGTGTAAATACACTCACTCAATTTTGGGAACTAATGTATGAAAACCGAGAAGAATGGACCTAGATGAGAGAGAGGATGGAGGTAAATATAAGACTATATAAATCAGCATTTTAGAAATTGAGAAAAGCCATCAAGTCCATAATATCATGAAGCATTCAGTTAATCAAATCATCAAAAGAAAATACATGATGAAAGAAAAAGTGAAAATTCAGTACCTTTATAGCAAAGAGATCCCCTGTTGTTCTTTTCTTGGCCAGGAAAACCCGACCAAATGCTCCACGGCTGATGGGCTTCATTATCTCAAAGTCATCTATGGATGTGCGATCTTTGGAGGAATGGATAGGGCTGGTCCTTAAGCTACGGAGTACATCATCTTCCAACGGAGCATCTTCATCAATCACTGTACTTGCAATATCAATCTTTTCATTATCAACCAGCTCTGTGAGTTGCAAGTATTTCTCCCTGAAGAAACCAAAGAACTTTGGTATAAACTTCGCAAAAATAGCGGAAATTTTGTTCATCGGACATGGACATCAAAATGATTCAGGAAGAATCACATAGAAATGTTCAGAACTACTTTCAACAAACAAGAACTGCAACATTGATCAACCTCCCAGATTATTTGTGGTAGTCGTATAAAATATAATAAGTTGTTAGGTGACCCTCAAAAGAAAGGTTGATAGGACCAGAGGATCTCTGAAGTTGAAAAGCAAGGGTGTGTTTGGATTCCAATGCATTATGATTATAATGCAATTATAATTATAAACACTTGAATAGTGTTTGGTAATATATTTTACAATGTATTTAAAATAACGTAAATTTTAAATAAAAAGCCTTATAAATTGTATCAATCAATTATATTAAGTTTATAATGTAATTATAAACTTTACACTATAATGGGGGTTTTATTGACACAATTTATAAGGTAGTTTATTTAAAATTTACATTCTTTTAAACAAATTATAAAATATATATAACTAAACACTATTTAACTGTTTATAATTATAATTGCATTATAATCATAATGCATTGGAAAGAATCTCACACTAAACTTATTTCAAGGATACTTCAATAAAGAGGTTTTTGATTGATGGCTTAATCTATTTAAAGGTTAGCCCCCAAGGGCAAAGGAAGATTCTAGAGGGGTACTTAAAATTAAGTGAAAATATTTAGATGGGGTAAGGATGGTAAGGGGAATATCTACAGACTAATGACTGCATGGGATAAGGATGAGCCTTCGGAGGTGTCTAGAAACAAATATATTCTTAAGAGGCTGTCGTGTGTAAGGGCTGCATTGGCTCTGCATCAAAGGTCTTCTCATAGAAAAGCATGAACAAAAACAAGTGAAAGATAAATAAGAATCAAGCAAATTGAACTGACCGAATTAACTTCTCTATTCGTGCTCCAAATGTCTCCACGGTAAGTGCATCAAATTTGCGGCGGCCAGTAATAACTCTCAAATCTTCTAGACAATTAAGTAAATTGTTCATAGAGCGATCATCATCTATTTGAGTACTTGAGGCGCATCGAGCAATATCTGCAAGTTCAACCATCTGCATCATAAGAAACAATCTTTAATTTCATTCTATGTCAATATTACAGTTTGGGATATTTCAATATAATCTATGCCAATCAGGTGCAAATTTTTTTCTGCAAAGTAGATATAAGTATACAACCTGTATAGAAGTTATCAAGAAGGGTAACGAAAGGTAACTGAGCAATCAGCCGCCTACGGATATTGGAGATAAGAATCAATTCAGGACACACATGTAAGCAGAATAAACTTGCCCAGACCACTTTTTAAGCACCATATAACCCAGGAAGACTAATAGAACACACAACTGCAACCAACCTCACGTAAATTATAAAGTGAAGGTGAAAGCTTCAATTATCTTTCGTATGCTTAGTTTAACTAAAATTCTTGCCGAAAAGATGTTTCAGTTTGTATAAACTTAAGTATAGGAACACCTATTTCTTTCAAAACTAGTGAATGATCATCTATGAAAGTTGTAAGGTTTTACACAGTGATGCCATCCTAGAACTAGTCATACTAAGTTTTAAAAAAAAAAATCGGAAATGTAATGAACTCCAGAAAACATTTATCCAGAAAGAAGAAAACATTTATCCAGAAAGATACCTGGGGATAATCTTCTTGCTCAGAGTAAGTTCCTTTGCTGGACAGAAGTAAGTCAATCTGGCTGGTTCTCGGTGTCATCAAAGGGGATCTAGGCGTCATGCTTCCAGCAGAGGATGTTGTCATTCCTTGATCAGACTTGGGTCCAAAACGTGTCTTGCAAGACATGGATGGTAAACCTTTGAGGTCATCCATAAAAGTGGAATTCTCTGATTCAGGAAAACAATCAAGCATGTCCTCTGAACCTCTTCTGGACCAATCGCTGAGTTTAGGGGAGAAGATATCAGATTCTTCTGTAACACTGGAGTTAGATACTTTAGCAGCATCAGGGCTTCCTACAGCTGGTTGAAAATCCTTCGAGGGCTCCATCATCTTCTCTAACGTTTCGGCAATTCTCAACAGACGTTCATCAACACTCAAGCCCTTCTGATCACATCTATCAGCGATCGCGCATACTCTAGAATGATCTTCTACATGCAATGTTGGAACTTCTTCTTCACAAATTCGACAAATTATGGAGCTTTCATCCGAAGTGATTGGTTGATCTCCCCAGTAGCCCCAAGACGTTTTGTGCTGGTGCTTAGTAGGGGCAGACGAAGGACCAAGGGAATCTTTCAACATAACATCAGGTGCTTTAGCTCTGGTTTGGTCCAGTTCTACAATGGGCTCCTTGACACTCAGGATCTTTACCTGATCAAATTTACTTTCAGTGACATCTCTCACCAAAGGAACCTCTGTTTTGCTCTTAGCAGCAGGAGACGGAAACTTTTTCCAAGAAGTCATTCGCTCCCTGCCTGTAGGTGATTCTAAATTCTTCAATGAAACACCTGAAGAGGAAAGCATATTCTGCCCAACATGAAAACGCTGCTCCTGACTAAAGGATTTCGCAGCAGATGCTGCTTTTGCAACTTTTGAAGAAGCAGAACTCTTCCCATGTGTTTGTAAACCAGGAGGAATTCGCTTCTCTGCAGATTGCAAAACCCTGGATTGACGGAGCTGAAGGACATGATCATCCTCAGCAAACCCGCTCTCTTTGTGGAACTGCAACAACCTTGTACACCTTGTAAGGATAAAAAGCATCCGAGTGTGCAGCTGCTTGAGCACACCAGGTGGCAGCTCCTGGCGTCTGTCATCCAATTCTTGAACAATGCCTTCACATTGAAGCCAAAACTCATTAGGTGATGTCATAGCACAGCTCCTTGCAAGGATCAGCAAGTCCTCAATAGTTTCCTGCCATTCAGGATGTGTTTCTGCGTTCTTCTCTAAAACACCAACTAGATCAGCCGCAAAAACTGCCAAGTCAGAGTCTACTTCTTCCTTGGCTTTGTCAAATTTACCCCGAATCATGACCAATACTTCCTACATATTACCAACAATTACAACGGAATGAATAAGTTCACGCCAGCCATTCAAATTAGATGAAGAAAACCAAGGAAAAATAAATTTGAAAGAAAACACACCTCCACATTATTTAAACCCCGACGCTTCCAAAATGGAAAAGGGCGTACTCCTTTGGAATTCAACTCATGGGAGAAACTTTTTATATCAGCTGGAAATCTCTTTTTAGGTCCACTTGTAACACGCATGATAGCTTGAAAACGTGGAGATTCTGACTCCTTTGGAGTTTCACAATCAAATGGAATCTGAAAGGGGAAAACATCATAATCTCCATCCATAGACTCATATAAAGGATTAATGGTGCAAAAAATACCACATGAGATATTTGTTGACCTGGTTTTCTGGTGTAAAAGCATCCTGATCTCTTAAGCTTCCAGTCTGCCCATGGAGAGAATTAAACTCCCCTGCATAATTGGAGAAATTGAAAATAATGATTTGAATTGGGAACAAAACTTAGTTATAAAAAGCAATACAAAGTGCATAAGGGGAATATGAGTTATAGAACAAGAGCAAGAGAAGGATCATTGGTTAGTGATAGAACAAGACCAGGATCAAAAAAAAAAGTAACACGTACTAAGACATGCCTATGGAAATGTTAATAGTAAAACCAGTTGAAATCCAAGTTATCCAACACAAAAAGCATGAAGGTGACTGCTAGCACCTTTGACGAATGCTATACTTTCAAGATCTAGATTCGTGAGAGGATAGGCTCCAAGATCAGATGCAACAAAATTAATCACGTGTCATGGGATTAGAATATCAGCCTAGCACTTTTGTGGGTTAAATTTGTGTGTCTATAAAATATTTGGCCTTTCTCAGATGTGACTCAACTACATAATCCTGTAACTTCACATTTTTTTACTTCTGTACCAGAACCTTGTTGCTTACTGGTACAATGAGCTACCAATATTCCATCAAACCAAGTAACATTATCCTTTGCCTGTAGGCATATATCTAGTCTCTCCAATTTTAACCCCACCCACACCTCTCAAAGATTTTGTTTGTAGATCCAAGGGGTCTTGGCTATTGAATAATATAATCTTTCCATGAATTAGTCTAGAAACCCAAGGGAAGAGATCAATTGTCCAAGCACCGAAAAGAACTAGAAATATACAAGATGTGACATATAAGAACAGATTTTGATAAAATTGTCATCCTAGAACTAGAAAATCGACTAATACTCAAATCATGGCTCTCTAAACTTCTTTGACAAAATGGATTTGGTTGTAACTGATTTCTTCCATAAATATATATTTTACATCCAACATGATTGGCCTCAAAACCACCAAAGAAGCCATATACACAAAAGGTCAAGCCTACTGTATTTTGCAAACTCACAATGAGTGCCATTTCTTTGTATTCCTACGTGCCCTAACCCCTGCCAATGACATGAAAGAGATCTCTTCTTTAAACCATGCATTCAAATAAATAAATAAAAGACAAGCCTAAAACTCTAACCCTGTGAAATTACTAGTTCAAAATGAATATTAGCACTCACTCGTATTTTCTAATCCTGTTACTATGACAAAAGGAATATCAGCACTCACATTTGACTAGAAGAGAGAGTAACACTAACTACAATTTCTTTCATGTCCGAGTCAGATTAGTAAATAGCCATGAATTTATGAAAGCTTCTTTTCTCCTATAGCTTCAGCGCTACACTATGATACATCAACTTGGCACGGTCCAAACCTAATACTGACACTAATGAACTTAAAGAAGCAATCAAATGAGCTTAAATAAAAAGCAATTACAAGCTTCTGATGATTCGCAATATAAGACGTTTTGTTTTATTCCTCTGTACCTGAACCCAGCCCATGCCACTAAAGAAATCTCTTCCTTTAAACTACATATTCGGAAAATGACAAGCCTAGCACTCAAACCCTGTGAAATTACCAGGTCAAAAATAATATATGAAAATACCAACATTGGACACGTTCAGCATAGCACTCATATTTGACAAGATGCTTTCAACAAAGAGACCAAGTTACTATCATTTTTCTCATTTCCAAGTCAGATTAGTAAACAGCATGACGCTTATAGATGCCTTTTTCCCCTTATAGACTAAACCTAATACTGAGCAATAAGCTTATAAACACAAGGAAGCAATCAAATGAACTCAACTAAAAAGCAATTACCGGCTTCAGATGATAGGCGAGAACGAGGCTGTGCCGCATTGCTGGTGGTGCTCGGACTCCGGCCAGTAGACGGACCACTTCCAGGCGACATACTATCGGAAGTGCTGGCAGTTTCAGCGGCATTTTCTAACCAAGAAGTTTCCTTCTTGCCACTCCCCTTGCCGCTGCTAGACGGACCGGCACCAGTGCCAGCCGCGGCAGGCCGAGAGAGGTTGCTGGCGCCGGCGCCTTTCTCCGGCCTAAATCCGAAAAAGCTCTCCTGCGGCAACGGACCAGATCTCGTCTTGATCTTATTAAGCCCCAAGGAGGAAGCCAAAATCGGTGAAACGGAAGATCCAGAAGCCAAAATCGGCTTGGATGAGAGCTCAATTGGGGACTCCTTCCCCTTGGAGTCATCCTTATTCTTCAGCTTATCCTTGTCCTTCACGGCGGCTTGCTTCGAAGGAGTCGAATAAGAGGAGGTTGTGCTGAGGCCGCTGATCTGGTGTCGGTGGTCATCGTCCTTGTGAGATTTAGACTTCTTCTTGTCTGATCTGATGGGGGAGTTGGAGCCGAACGATCGAGGGCTGTTGGAGGAACCATCTGGACTCGATGAGGACTCGGATTTCTTGGAGGAGAAAAACCTACCTTTGAACACCATTTTAGGGATGGGAGGGAGGGGTCAGCTGTACAAACTTTTGCGTCCTCTTCTGTACATAGAGAGCTGGGTTGGTGAAGCTGCAGAACAGTGAAGCAGACGAGGAGAGAGAAACGGGGGAGATTGACCAGTCCCGCTGTGGTCTCCTTCAGAGTTCAAAGATGGATTTGGACTGTGAGAATGAGAGAAAGGGAAAGAGGAGAAATCTTCGTAAGACTCGGAGGTCTGAATTTTCATTTTTCCCCCTTTATTTGGGGTTGGAGAGCAATATACCGGAAATTGTGTACGCGCATTTTATACAGTACTTCATAATTTATAAGGCCTATCGACAAGAATGGCTAAATGACTATTGATAAGGTCGTCACTCTCAAATTGCATGGCAAATCTTTATCTACGAATGAATTCGAGCAACATATATCGCTGGCCACTAATGTATCAAGAGTCTCTATGAGCCGTGATACATTGGTTTTTTCTTTGCACATACTCCTCGACGACTTCAGAATAGCTTTCGATTACAATATCCGTTAAAACCAAGATTGATTAATATTTATCGAGCTAATGTAGTAACCTCAGTACATAAAGCCGAGTTAATGTAGTGACTTCAACAAAATTTATAAGCTAATATAGTAACCTCAGTATATAAAGCCGAGCTAATGTAGTATTGTAGTAACATCGACAAATTTTGTTGAGGTTACTTAATTAGCTTGGCCATATGTGGCGAGATTGTTACAAAACGGCAAATACCTTAATTAAATAAATGTTGCAATCTAGAATCGAACTCGAGACTTTGAGGAGTAAGTGAAAGGGTAAAACAAATGGAATAGTTGCTTTCATTGAGTATTTTTCATATTTCAATATTATGGGTAGATGTTTAAATGTGACAAATACCTCTATCGACGTGACATTGCAACATTTATTTAACTAAGATGGAGAAGTCTCGAGTTCGATTCTAGATTGCAACATTTATTTAATTATGATAGAGAGTGGCTATTGTGTTATTAGGTTATTTCCATTAGTTTGAGAGAGAGTGGCTATTGTGTGTGAGATTATGAACACGATTGGAGAAAGAGATTTGGCCTATGAGTTGATAAACTCATAGTTTCGCCTGTGATTCGAATACATGGTTGTTTAGATTGTGATGATTATTCATATTTATCATCTTGTGCTTATTGATTATATTTGTGTTCCTTTCTATAATTGATCATCATGTTATGAATTGCATCTTAGCTATGAATTCGTTGTTGTATTTTTTATAGCAGACGAATGTATTGAAGTAGTGATATTTCTTTATCTTTGTAGTTGATGATTTCAATTGATCTATGTCGGGGATATGTCGATTAAGGTTGATTTAGGGTTGTTCCTGTTTGTCTTAATTGCATTGAATCAATATGTCAATTGGTCTAATTACTTGAGTCTTTAATGCTATTATTTAGTGATATTGAATAAGATGATTGTATTCATGCGGATCTCTCAACTTTAGTCAAGTAGACATATGTTTATGAGTAATTGATAGATCAATTCTGAGACCATGAATCTCAACCATTGTCAGATAATTATATGTGAAATATTTTATCTACTTTATTATCAATTTACTTTACAAACATAAAGTTGGTTACTTTACATATTGGTTATTTGTTATAAATCATTGTTTGGTCATAAGAGTTCTTGTTAAGAGTTATTGAATAGTAAATCGTTTCTCCTTGTGGGCTCGACACCGGACTTAATTGATATACTAGTAGTTATTTGGTTGATCAAGTGAATGATTTGCTAATCTATTGGTTTTGTGTTTGAGTTTGGATTTTATTACTATTTGGTAAAGGGGGAAAGTGTCAACGACGTTCGTCCCGCATCACACTGCCTAGATGTACTTTGTCCAAGTCGTAGATACTCGTCGACAGTATCTGCACCCACCCCATAGGCTAACATTCGTAGGGCTGCAATGCATTTTTTTATAGAAGAGAGACACATTCTACCTGTGGCATTCTGACTATATTGGAAATACAACCATCTCATTTGATAATTATGTGACAATGCGTAAAAACAATGATCTATGCATTATGAACCGTCATCTAAACATATATGTTGGATACACTGATGGTGGATCTTTTGAGAAATAATATTTGAATAGGTGTTCATGACCTTTTTCATCATGATCCCTTTCTATACAAGCACGCTAACATGGCTGGGAATTTTGCCCCTCATCTCTTGTTAATTGTTGGTTGGAAAGAAACATCGATTCCAAAAGGGTTTGATCAATATGGTCATCAAGCTCATCAAATGATGAACCAGAAGAAGGCCTAAGAAAATCAAAAGACGGTTTGTGTGGCTCCATAGGGGTAAGATAGTGTTTGATTCAAATTTTGAAATTCAATTGTAACAATTCAAATGAAAGTCCCTGAACACTATTGTTTGCAGATATTCCTCTGTCAAAATTGGATTAAGTGATAATACATTGCATGTCAAATTGAATACGAATATAGCATCAAAGCTTCAAATGTAAATATGCATAGGAAACTATTCAAGCTCACTTTTCCTCATTCCACTGTTGTTTGCAGAGATTCCTCTAGAAAGATGGGATGATGTGACAATACAAATATAGTATTGGAACTTCAAACAAATACAAATATTACATTAGAAATTACTTTAGAAAACTTAAATAACTTACAACATAAAAGAAACATTAGAGCTTACACATCCCAGTACACTTGACATGTACCATGACAATAAAATAAATAAATAAAAAGGAAAATGGGTAAGTACAAGTGAAATGTGAGCTTTCAGGAGTACATCTGCATACCGAGTACATCACTTGTTTCAAGAAATTTAATTCAACGGTTCTCAATCCAGTAAAATTTGGACAGGTGGAGTTTGCCGCTTGACATTGTTGCTCACGAGTATACTTTGCAGTGAATTATTTGCCTTTGTCATCCACTTGCATGTTGAAATATTTTGTTCAAATTTCAATACCAACATGCCATGTGTTAATGAGCTTTGATTTTATTTTTTAATTCAATTTTTCTATGTTAAAATTATTCAAAAAAATTATAAAAAAAATATATTTGAATAGCCATTAATTTTATTTACCCATAGACACCCATTTTGCATATGTTTGTAAAAAAAATCAATTACGGTAATATGCGTTATTGATTATAATCTAAGTTCGATTAATGTTAATGACATTTTTTTCTATAAATAGATTCACCTCCTACCTTCATAACTCATCCCAATTCATCTAGTTTCCTCTCTTTTTAAGATCAAATCACACTCTGATGCTTGAAATGGATCCGAATCAAAATGCACAAAACTTTCTCCAAAGCTTCTATGACATGTTATCTCTATACACACAACAACAACCAAATACAAACCCAAACCATCATAGCCCGAATCCAACCCCTCTTGATCAAGCTCATTCCTACTATCCCAACATGATGCATTCCATGCAGTATTATCCCGCTCCAAATGTCCTTCACATTCCAAATTCATCTGAATCTCCAATATTATGTGGCACACAAGAGAGCATCCAAACTTATAACACCCAAGATGATGTCCAAGAAGAAGAGGTGGATGAACAGCCTCGAGATGAACAGAGAGAAGGCAATGGGCTGAGTAAGAAGGAAGATGAGTTGCTCCTTAGTGCATGGTTGAACACCAGTAAGGATGCCGTAGAGGGAAACAACCAGTCGTCATCCCGGCCTTGATCAAGAATAGCAACATATTACAACAAAAAAAGGGGGAAATATGGCTCCACGTGATGCAGAAAGATGTAGAGCGCGCTTTGGCCGAGTTAGCCATGATGTTAGCAAATTCGCTGGTTGTTTCAGCCAAGCGTCAAGGGCAAGGGCAAGTGGACAATCGGCCGATGACGTTATGAACAATGCTAGAATCATATATAGCACGGGCCACGAGAGACACGCACCATTCAAGAATGAACACGCATGGCGTATTCTAAAGAATGAGCAAAAATGGCAAATTTCAGAGCAACACCGTGAAGAAGGTGCCTCAAAGAGAACGAAGGTTAATGCTTCAGGGTCATACACGTCGGGATCCGACCCCCGCACTCCAGGATCCAACCCCCCAACACCTTTGAGTGAGGGTGGGACTATGGTTTAGGTAGTCGTCCACCCGGTGTGAAGGCTACCAAGTGGGCGCTAAAGAGACCAGTTGGTGCCAGTAGTGAGTCAACCGATGATGCGGAGTCACAACGTAACTTAATGTTTAATGAATTTTTGACCGTGAAGAGAGAAGAGATTGAGCTATAGAGGGAAGCATTTAAGACCAGGGAAAGGCAAGAGGAAGCAAGGGAGAGAAGAGAAATAGAGAGGCGCGAAAGGAGGGAAAGGAACGAAACTGAGATAAAGGCGGAAATGGAGAGAAAAGACAATATGCTTGGAAATAGATCTTCAGTGGGGGCACCTTTTGAGGGTTTGTTAATCTTTTGAGTAGAACTAGTTCTTTTCCCGAACCATGTTCGGGTTTGTTCATAATATTTTCGGTCACATTTGACACACCACCCAAAATACTCATTACATATCAATTTTCCACTAATCTCCACCAAAACAAAAACAAAAGAAAACAAAAAAATCATTTTGTCACTAACATACCATTTTGTTCACTCTCCTCCCTACGCCATTGTTTGAAATTTTCAGTTGGCACGATGAAGTTTTTTCTTGAGACAATTAGTACATCGAATTTTATAAAATTAGTAAATCATGTCGCTTCCACACTTCTCTTGGCATTGTAGTTCTTCGCCTAAGAAACCGAGTTTAGTCCTTTATGACACTTTCTATATTACATCATATTATACCTCTCAAATTGATCTAAATTATTTGAGAAAAAGATGTTGTATGTTTAAATGCATAAACTCTTTGGAGCTAAAGTATTAAAAGTTTGAATGAAGTTGAAGGAAGATTAACCCTGAGCAATATTCGAATGGGGTGTGAAGGAAGAAATTGGTTAGAGGACTGAATGATTTGGAATTAAGAACCGTGTTTGACATCGTTAGCTGATGTTAAAACTCTTGTACGAAGGATTTGGCCGAAACCTTTTACATATAAAGAAAAAAAAATATTTTTAATCTTATTATATTTCATGATGAACCCTTAATTTTGCCATCATATTTTTTTTTCCATGGCTAACCTATGAAATAGACTGAATAATATCAATGTTGTTTGTTATGAGCGGTTTTGAGACTGTTTAGATTTATCTATGCGTCTGTAGGTTTGTTTTCCATTGAAAGAAATTTAATGAACTGTGATAATGTACTAAAGTTAAAATCAATCAAGATTCAAGAACCACCTTTCCACCAATTAAGGTTTAGGAATTGTGCTTGTCGAAGCCGAATAAAGTTAAATCTCATATTGTAATGATCGAACTAAAGCATCTTACATATATGAAAAAAATGATTTTTTAAATTTTATTGTATTTTATGATCAACCCTTAATTTTATCGTCATAATGCTTTTCATGGCTAGCCCATGAAACATACTGAACAATATCTAGGTTATTTATTATAGGCCATCTCAAGACCATGCTTATTTTTATCGGAGTCCAATGACACTATATCACCTTCAAATGACTAATTTTTATTTCGCTTTCTTCAGTATTGTATTTGAAGACACCAATGTTGAATTATATGCAAACCTCGTATCCATAGCACACAAAACACCATTTATTTGTGGTACTGTCATACAAGGAGCCATAATAGTCCTCATCTCAGTCCCCGTAGCTATCACGGTTTCCCCTTACTATGCACATACAACTGAGTTGAAGCTGATCATTTTTCTCCTTACATTCTGGTCCAAACTCACACTTTTTCCTTTATCGCTTGCCACTTATCTATAACTAACTCCATTTCTCTTAACTTCCTGGTGAGCAACAAACTTATCTGGCAATGTCATCAAGAGAGGTAAAGTATATTCTAGTTCAAGTTCATGTTTGAGGATTTCAGTTAGAAAAGTTTATATATAATATAACCCTCATGCGAGTACCAAATATAAATGAAGTGATAAATATAGAACAATAATGAAGTTAAATTGACTTACACATACTTGAGAGAGTTTGAGGTGGGTGCTACTGGATCCTTATCCTTTTATTGCAATAAGCAACGTATAAAAAAACTCAACTTTGATTGCATTAAGCAGCACATAAACAAACGCTATAAATGACGAATTGACAGTAGTATCAATGATCAGCTATATGTTAAGATTGGAATTTAAGTTGCTACAAGTAGATTATAATAAAGCCACCATGTCTTTTCCCTAGGCACCACATAGGTAGTAGGACAGTACCTAACAATTTAAAAAATTTGCCCTTACCTTTGCATTTAAAAGGATAATGAATCTAGCATAACAACTCCTAAAACAACCCATAAACCTATCATTTTTACGCTAACAAAACAAACACTAAAACTGTAAATTCTAACAACACAATAGTTACAAACAGCTCCCCAAAGCTTTCATGATTTCCCCAATATATGAAAGGATGAAACATTTTCATAAAGCTTCATCCCTAAAATGAATTTTGATAATGAAAAAAAAATCATCAATACCCCCACAAAGCTCTCATGATTTCCCCAATATATGAAGGGCCTTTTGATTCACTCACAAAATTCTCAAACACTCTACTTGATTTAATTTGCTCCTTGCAGAAATTCAACAACATGATTGAATGAAATGCTGTTATGTTTTGAGAAGAAAAAAAATCAGCACAAACTCAACCAAGAAAATATAGGAGTCACGACAATAGTCAAGTGCCTCAAAATAGCCCTTTAATTTGCAATTTAACAAAAAAAAACCCAGCTGTAGCTAGAGCAACTTAACACCCAAAAAAAAATCAGCACAAACTCAACCCATGAATACAAAGCTGTAGCTAAAGCTTAGATGAATCAACACAAGTTTGTGTTGATTGAGACATTGCTTCTAATTTAATAAATATTATGGAGGGATTTCCATATAACCGAAAGAATCACCTCATAAGATTCCTCAGTTCTTTCTCAGCCCATGTCTTCACCATTTTGCGTGGATTATGTCTGCAGTATCCATGTCTGAAACGATAATCACCTTGTACATAACAATCCCTGTCCCGGAAATTGTGCAAAACAAATATGAAACAATATAAGTAGAAAATAATCATCTGAATCTATAATTACACAAAAAAAAAACACCGAGAAGAACCTATCAAATACAATACTGAATTTAGACACAGTACATTTAATATTTGCACAGAATTGCAAAGTAGAAAAACTTACTTGAACACAAGAACAAATGACTTGCATATTTTATAGCCAATTCTTAGCCATTTATTTTTGTTGCATGATAAACATTGGCCCGTTTAAAGGGGGCAGTGTTAGATAAGCAGTATAGAAAGTGAATCTAGCTAATCTACAAACAAAAGTCCACAAAACCTACAGAAAAAAGTATATGTTTGATCATGATATAAAGCATGACAATTACCTCTTTTTCCAGTTGAGATGCAGCCATTTATGTCATTGAATATACCACGATTTAGCATTTTAAAAAGAATCATGCGAGTGCGGGGATCATTGGCCTGACACACACATCCATCAATTCAAAATCATGAATAAGCTCACAAGACCAATGTAAGACTTGCATAAAGCTATCCATAAGCGTTTTAGACAGTTTGATTCTAAGACACTATCATCTGCAAGTTGCAACCGACACAAAGGTTGTGAATGATTAAAGAGCTAACAACAATACATCAATTAGTAATTAGAAATCAAATTATCGACCAAATATAAATTACCTGCTCAATAGTGGCACGGTCTGCCTTCTCGGTGTGCTTTGTTCTACCAATCTTCTTATCTCGAACACTTCCAGCCTCAAAACCAGTGTGTTATCCCCCTTGTTGGTGAATCTTAGCTTTTCTTCCCTGGACTTTACAATGGAGAACTGGAAACCTTTTGAAATTGAAATCCCCTAATATTAGATAACAAATCACGCAAAACTAATGGGAAAAAACCCTAATTTTGATTAGCCCTAATAATTAAGAACAAATTGACAATATAGAACCCCGTAATCTCACAATATGTAGAGTCTTGGTATCGGGGCTGTGGAGGCTCGAGGCTCTTGACCTTTGTCTTGTCTGGACTTGGCGATTGGCAAATGAGCAGTTTTTGACAGAAAAATGTCAAATCTTCAGAGTAAAAGGTGTTGACGCCTACTCTTCCGTTGTCGACTTTAGGGCGTCAGGCAGTCCGACAATGAAGGGGATTTGAAATTTTTGGTCGAATGAGAGAGAGAGGCCTGATAGAGAGATGGAGAATTGTTGGAGGCGGTGTCTAGGCTTGGTGTGGTTCCGCCAAAACCTTTGTCGGGATAGATATGCGAGTAGGAGATGCCATGAGAGAGCTTCAAATTTGGCTTCGAGAGAGAGGTGAGAAGCCATGGGAAGGCTTTCAGAGAGAGATATGGTTTCTGAGAGAGTAAAAGGGGAGGGAGTAAAGAAAGTGGTGAAGAGATTGTTCTTCTTCATGAATTTGGGAGCAGTTGAATGGAGAGCGTGGGGGAAAAGGCTGGAATTTTTACTACTTAAATTTTGTTCAAAAGAACGTGGGTGAGAAAGAGAAAACTGTTTCTTGACTTTTGCTCAGAGATTGACACGTGGCTCAATATTTTACAAAGACTTTGCTTCTGTTTTTATAAGTATAAGGGGTGGATAGCTTTTATTTAGTGGAGAATGGTGGTAACACGTGGGATGTGGGTTTAGGTGGGTGGTATGTTGTGTGTGTTGAGTCTATTGACTACCGTGTGGTACTGGTATGTAAGCTTATGGTGAGGTTTGCTACTATTCGTCAACCGACACTTGTTTGGGACTTGAATTTTCTCAGAAAAATAATGACAGCTTGTATAATATTGCATAATATGATTGTGGAAGACGAACGTGATAGCCACCAGCTACACATTCACACTGTTGATTTCGATCAGTTGGAAGAGCCTAAGCCACCCGCTTCAAGAATACTTACCGATATGACTGCATTCTTATCAAATAGGGCTCGAGTTCGAGATTTGGCTTCGCATAATCGACTGACATCCTACTTAATTGAGCATATATGGCAGAAATTTGGACCTTCAAGACATGATACTTGATTCCATCTGTTAGCGACTTAGCGTGATTCTTTTCTTTGAAGTTTCGTGTCTTCTTTTGTTGTTTATCATTTTAGATCATGTATTTGAATTATTGCAATTTAATATGCATTTGAGTTTTTTTACAATCTTATTTTATTAATTTCAATAAAATTTATTATTTAAATTATATTAAAATAATAATAATATTCTTCTATTGTAAAATAATTTTATACGATGAAATTAAATAAATAGATGTAATATGTTGGATAATAACATAAGTATTAAACGATGAAAAGTCGACGTAGGACCCGTAAGTGGAGTGCAGGGTTGTGAGTGAAATTGATAAAAACTGTAAAGGGTTTACTTGTGCTGACGTGATAGGAAAAAAAAATGAGTTGAGTACATAAGTAAGTGTACAAGTGTGGGCATGGCCTTGCATATAACATGTGAAGATAGCTAGCCTCCACTTAGGCAACATAGATGAACATAACATGTGAAAATATTCTTATGTTGCGGAACATCAAAGGCCATATAAATCACCAATTGCTAGGAAACAACTCGGCCACTAGGAATTTATTAATCATCTCTTCAATTGATGTGAGCTCGGATTTTGCCATCAAAATAGACAATGTGTTCATGTTGTTTGCACACAAATAGTCACATTCAATCTTCATTTGTTTACCAATGTCATCACTCACTGCCTTCGTGCATCCCCCCCCCCCCCCCCCCCCCCCCCCGTGAGCATGATGCCATGATGTACATGCACTTTACCGATTTACTCCGTAGAACCATTGGAGCTTCCAACCACTTTCTTTCCTCTACACACTACAACCTCTGCAGCCTTCTGTACAATGGGTCGAGTTGGAGCACTTGTAGGGGTAGTTGATCCATCACTCAGACTAACTCCAATGGTATGGTGCAAATGCTTAAATATGCACATTTTGATACAAATTGTGCTCCAATGGTTACTTTTGAGTGTTTAAAATGTGCACATTTGCACACTAAGTGCTCAAATATAAGCACATCACCTCCCCCATGTGCAAAAACTTTTTATCACTTTTTAATAAAGTAAAGTCATTTCTATTGGTTGTTTTTAAGTTTTTTCTTTTCCTTTTTAATTTAATCATATTTACTTAGAGATAGGTGTGTATAAAATGCACATTTAACCAATGGAGTAAAACATCAAAAAGTGATGTGCATTTTTAAACACCTTGTGCAAATATGTAAATTTGCACACTTAACCATTGGAGTTAGTCTTATCGAGTAAGTTCCATCTCCATCCGTCTTCGATCATTTCGAGCTCCCTCAAATACTTTCCGATGATGCCTTGTACAAACTTCTCCACTTTGGTTCGTTCCTTAACTCACGTAAACAATGCTCAAACACAAAGTCGTACCTCATATCCTCGTTGAAGATTTCATATGCCTTTTTTAGCACACCAACTCGACCTTGGTCACTGGATTGCAAATTTGAGGCCTGCTCATATCCTCCCACAAAATTTGAAACATTTGGGGATATTTTATGCCACCTCTGTTTGCATGTCTATGGAATCCTTTCAACAACATCCCCTCTGTGTGCATTGTAGTATTCTGCAACTCGCTCATAAAATGTTGTAAGTGTGGAATTAGTGGTTACAATAGGATCTTGCTAACATTGATCCATGCACTAACCAACACTAATTCTTTACCCAGGGTCCACTTCACTCGTTCACCGGTGGAGGTTCTTACACCTCTACCATGGGTGTCTCTTCATCCTCTTCCACGAGCCCTTCCCCGTGTGGATATTTGTCGAGTAGCATCACCCTCTTCGATATTGGGTTGTATGCTATCGAGGGTTGGTATTTCTTCTGATGTGCCCCATCGATGCATTTCAGATGTGTAGTAGATCCTTGAGTATTAGGAGAATGAGATGTAAACATATGAGAATGTAGATTAGTTTGACCTTGCATTGGCCTTGTGAACAAAGTGAAGGACGATGGATTCTGGTAAGCTTGAAAGTTTGGAGGTGGTGGAACATTCATATTGGGTTGAAGATATTCATAATCTTCGTAAGTTGTTTGATTTTCCGACAAAATAAGAAAGTTCAAAGGAAAATAGATGGGATTTTGTGGACGTTATGGGTGGTTGGGATCCATATATGCTCAAGAATACAAATGCTTTGTATGAGAGTAGAGAGATGAAGATGGTTGGTGATGAACCTCTCTCCACCTGCCATTTTTTATAGGAAACATGATTTTTATTTTTATTTTTATATATTTTTTTCAATGTTGAAAGTGGAATAATTATACATATTTACCTCCGTCCAACCCAGTTTAGAGTTTACATTATTATTTTTTTAACCAAATGATATTGATGTCTATGAATTAAGAAAAATAAATTTTGCATTTCTACAATATCCAAACTTTTTTTTTAAAAAAAAATTGCAGCCCAAAAATGGGTTGAAATTGTTTCCATGCATAAATATGTACATGTGCCAAAAAAACAAAAAGGAGCAACGTAAGAGCAATTGATGAAATAAGTTAGCTGTGACATTTTTTTAATATTTCTATGCCTATGACTTTCACTTCCCAATGTCTGACATATTTCTTTCTTTTTGGCGTGTTTAAACGTTCCTTCACTTCATCACTTGTATGAATCTCATCCCATCATTCCTAATACAAAACCACCCCCTTCTTTCTATTTTATTACGGAGTATATTTTTCTGCACTATCGGGGTTTGTAAACCCCGTTGTGGGTACTCTAAAAACCCTATAAAACATCATTTTTTTAAATAATTTTATAGATAATTGTATTAACTATGAAAATATTTTTAAAAATTAAGAAAATAATTGATATTATATATAGTTTTTACCATTTTTAAGAAAATATGCCGAAAGTAAAATAATAATTATTCTTTTGTTTTTATCCGAGAGCCGGGCAAGCCCGGAAAAATAATAAGACTTCATTTGCATAGCCACATATTATGACTTGTAATGCACAATATTGCATTATAATATATTATAATGCAATATTATGTATTATAAGTCATAATATGTGGCTATGCAAACGGATCCTAATTATTTATTTATTTATTTTTTGGATCCGACGAACCCTAATTATTCTAAGATGGAGGGACTAGGGCGTATGTTTTAAAAATCGAATTCGCAACATAAGAAAACCCCTAAAATAAGTTTAATATAAATATAAATAGTTCCCTAAAAATACTCTTTAACATAAAATATTCAACGAAACATGACAAAAAGAAAATAAAATGGGAAGGAGATATAAAGGGGCAGTACCAACCGAGAGAAATCGGACTCTCCTCTTCTCTCTCTTCTTGTTCTTCCGCGCTCGTTCCCAGTTCTTTTCCTCGCAATCGTAGTTTGAGGTAGTTCCCACAGAGTCTCTCACTGCTCAATCTCGCTTTCCACTTTCTGTTTCTGCTAAGAATTTCTTCTAGCCATTCAATTTCACAGTTTGATTTACTGATTGATTGTGAATCGCTTATCAGTTGAGAAAGAGCTGATTCCATGGCTTTACAAGCCAAGAAACTCATCAACGATCCTAATGGTATGTGATTCGTCTTCTTCTTTCTTATTCTTTTCTCGGAAGTAGATCTTGCTAATTGCAGTTTTCTTTCTAGTGTTTTTGGAGTTCTCGTCATTTCGTAACGTTTACCTAACTGCATGTTTTTTGGTATCTGTCATGCATTTGCTATTTACGGCCTTTGATTGATATTCGAGTGTAATCTGGATCGTTTCGTGGCGAGGAAGTTCGAAATAGGAATAATTGAGAACTCAACAGAGAGTTCCATACAGAAATGAAAGGTTTTGATCACTCATTAGACCGTTTAGTAAAGTTGATCCTTATTGCATAATTTGCATGATATTGCTGCAAACACTATATGCTTTCAAGAATTTGTCCGGAAGTAAACGAAGCAGGATCTTGAAATCTCTATTTGGCAACTGCGTCAAAATAGATGCATGATACTCTTGTAGATCTTTAGATGCTGCGATTTCAGTACTAAAGTCTTCAAATGCAGAATGACCAATATTGTTTTAAATCTTTAGACCTGCGATTTCAGTACTAAAGTCTTCAAATGCAGAATGACCAATATTGTGTGACAACTGACAATACTCCAATTTCCAGAATGTGTGTATACATACATTTATCTGAAGGGATTTGATAAGATAACATAATGCCTGAGTCTCATATTTAGTCTCTTACACTTCGAGTTCGAGATGTTGCTTATTCGCTAACTAGTGTTCTATCCTTGTCTGATCCATGAAATGCTTTTATTGTGATTTATGTACTAGTAACAAGCAAAATAGTTTTGTTAGTTGGAAGATTAGAACGAGAAAAGTCCAATTAGGACCTTAATCTGCGGACCTTTCAGAAGACATGTCAATGGATAGAGACCACCTGAGGAGATGCATTTGGGCTGTAGATGTTTAGAGTTAGGGGATGTTGTTCTGGCTGTTTGTCTTTGCTTTCGCCCTGCCCTCTGTTATGCATCTTTATGGCTCCTTTTTCCTTATGGTCCCTGTCTCCTTTCGTTCTGGGTCTTTTGGAAACACTCTCTCGAGTCATTCGGGGAAAGAGTGCGTACATCTTGACCCTCCGGACCCTGCCTAATCGCGGGATTTACTGGGTTGTTGTTGTTGTTTGGTAATCCTACTTACCAAACATACTTATTGATGATATGGTGACTCATAATGACTGTGCAATTGCTAAGGCAAATGAAGATTTTGCTATACAGACCCTATATTTAACTACTTTGATTTTTTCCATTGTTTTGTCACTCTACTTGAATTATTCATGCTATCTTAAGAAGGGATTAACACAGTGCCTTTTCTGCAGATGTGGTGACAGAATTTATAGAAGGCCTGGTTGAGACATATCCTGGACTGCAGTACTTGGATGGTTTTCCCGAGGTTGAAAGTTTTGTATGATGTAATGTGTTAGAAATTCACATGGATCCTTGAAATCTTTCACGTACTAGAACTGTTTTATTCGATAGGTTAAGGTTGTGCTGCGTGCTGACGTTTCAAGCTCAACGTATGATAAAGTTGCTGTCATATCAGGTTGGGGGCATTTTTCTCGTCTTTGAGGATAAGGCTAAAAAGATCAGTTGTGTCTTCTTCTTTTATACCTTTGGAGAAGAGTTATTTTTATGTTATATACAGTAGTTTTTGGTATTACATTTATATCTGATTGTTGTTGAATATGGTTATAATAGTCCAGAAAGCACCTTCTACAATGTTTGGCTGTGGAAAATGTGAAACTATGAGCAGAGAATCTAGCTGGGAATGAAAATTTCCAGCAGTAGCTTATATGGATTTCATTTCATTTTAAATGCATCTTGTAAAGAAAGTAGTGCTAAAAAATTTCATCCATGAAGATATGATACAGTTTTTGGAAAAAAGAAGAAGAATAATTTGCCTGTTGCTGCCATCTTGACGAAGGGTTTTACTGTGGCTGAGTGCCTGAGTGTCAATTAACTGCTTTCAAATCTGTGGGCTATGGGACTAGTATAAGTTCATTCTTCCTAAAGTTTTGGATTTTGTGTGACACACAGACACACATATATTATAATTCTCTTTCTTACCGTTTAAAATGAAATGAGTAAAAAATGTCGATATCTTTTTTGGATTCATGGATTCTGACATTAATGAACGGATTTCGTATCATTAAGATGGTCGTATGCAACCATGGTTCATGGAGGCATGGAGATATTGCAAATAAATCATATGGCTCAACAGTTAACCAGATTCATTTAATTTCTTCCCATAATCGATAGTAGTCTTCAAATTTCCATTTTTGCCATCAATACTGGAAAAGGAATTGATGTTTTTGCTGTTTTTTTAGCTGAACTACTCTTTGTTGGAAATGCTTGTGCAGGTGGTGGAAGTGGTCATGAACCGGCTCATGCTGGATTTGTGGGTGAGGGAATGTTGACAGCTGCAGTTTGTGGAGACGTTTTTGCCTCCCCACCGGTCAATTCAATTTTATCTGTATGAACACGTACTACGGATCTTATTTCAATATAGTTTCATGAACTCTTCCTGACGAGTAGGTTGACATGTGTATCCATAGGCCATTAGAGCAGTTACTGGAACAATGGGATGTCTTCTGATAGTCAAGGTATCTTGTTTCAAGCTACTAAAGTGATTATATCCATATTTTCAATTTTACAAACCCAAGGTGAACCATCTAATTCTCTGCTGTTTGGGTTTTGCATCATACACCAAAGTGATACAAGATAGTTACTGCCCTTAGTAATATGATTGTAAAACTGAATGTGTAGACTTCTAAATATTATGGACCTAGGAAGGTTCTTAGTTTGTGAATTGTATTTTGTTACCTATGCATTTTGTTACCTGTCTTGCAGAATTATACTGGTGACCGACTAAACTTTGGATTGGCTGCTGAGCGAGCAAAATCTGAAGGTTATAATGTGGAGGTATTGAGGATTTTCCCTCAAATTGTGTTGTTTTGGATTAATACTAAAGCTTACCACAGAAGTTCTTAACTCTTTCAGACAGTTATTGTGGGGGATGATTGTGCTTTGCCACCACCTAGAGGGATAGCCGGACGCAGAGGATTGGCTGGTACTATTTTTGTGCACAAGGTTCTCTCTCTCTCTCTCTCCCATGAAGAAAAAGAGAAGAAACTATAGTTTTTTTTTTTTTGATTTTAAGGTAAAAATATATTGAAAATATAAGAGATATTTACAAGATATTGAGGTTCCGTAGGGTTCATTTGGTACCAAAATGGGGCTATAGTAGCTCCTGGTGTAGCCTATTCTCCCGTGGCCATAGTCCACGAGGCTTTACAATATGGGGCTATTGGAAATAGTCGAGCATGGATCCTATCTCGTCAATTCAAAGCTATCAGAAGTTGGACACATACACTATTGTAGTGCATTGAAACATCCCCTTCAGCTATGCCATCAAGGATGTTGCAAGACCATACATCAGTATCCCTTGGAGACTTAATAGGAGGGGATCCTAGCGTGTGCTCCTTAAAAAGCTTGGCATTTACAGAGGGAAGTAGGTGCCACAGCTTTGCTTGATGGCTTGCCAGTTCTTTCTTTCACCTGGGTGCAAAAGGTTGTCTTCCAGGTTGTCTCTTGTGATGTAGCAGCAAGTTCCTCCTTAGTGGTGTACTTCTTCTTCCCCTTGTTCTAGTTGTAGTTCAGCTGATTGAGTGAAAACCAATGCATATGAGTGATTTAGAACTCTATACACATGGGTTTTTACAAGGTGGATAAGTTCCTCCATGCTCCAGGTCTTGATCTAAAAAACTTTATCATTTCTGGCCTTCCAAATGTAGTATGTTGTTGCAGCCAGGGCTGTTCTCTTTGCTTTTGATCTCCATCCTTTGCTTCTGGGTTCCTTTTTCATCCACTTGAGTGCACTCTGCATTGTTGTTTTGTGCACTATGGCTAGGGCCGATTCACTTGTTAGTTTATTGAGTTAAAAAAAGTATGAATTCGGTCCCCCCTTTTTCATCAAGTACAAATACTGTAGGTGGCCTTTGGTTAATAATCTCTTCATATATTCATACATCAACTTAGAACTTTAGAAGCCATCATTTGATTAGATGACTGAATTGGTTGCGTGGTTTTAACTTATTAACTAGATCCCCTTTGATGATTATTTAAAGTATGATGGTGTTTTTGTGAGAGCTATAATTGCCTTTGACCAAGTTATTGCAACTTTTTGCAATCAGGAAATAAACTTTCTGAACTTGTACATCATGGTGCCAGGATGCTAGTATAATGTAAAGTTTTATTTTCTTTGTACCTTCCACAGTTTTATGAATGAACAAAATCATTCGGCAGAGAATACTATAAAGAAGTTATGACCATGGTTAGAAAAGTCCAAAAAGATAACCCACCAAGGGAAAAACAAGATTCATGCAAGACGAAACCCAATTTTCTTGTTTCACATGTGTCAAATGCTAGTTCTCGTTCTGATCTTGACATTGAAGAGCCCTATAATGGTTGATGACCTATGCAGAACTGAAGTCAATGGCCTAGCCCCAGAAATTCAGATTATTTGTATCCCCTGTACTCACATGGCTTCCTAAATCCTGAAGTCATAAATGAAGATTTAGAGTTCAAGACGGCAAAAAATGAAATATAAGGCATTATAGTTAACAATAGTTGGTCAAAATCTCCTAAAAACTAAGTCAATAAAACAACAAAAGAGGTAAATAAGTTACTCAAAATTTTCTCATGGCATGATTATAGTCACAACTAACATTGATCTAGCAAAATAAGCAAGCAAAGCACAATTATTGTTGATGTATAGGTTTCGATGCATTTCGGTACACAGAAAGAGTTTCTGATTTTTAGGCAAGTTATAGGATCCATTTCCAGTATCATAAAATTACTTGAGTTCGTTTTTCCTTTGAACAGTTTATGCTTTTGTATTTTTTTTGGATATCAAACACTCAATTCTTGCAGCTCTTACATAATAGGGATTCATTGATATTGCTTTTGAGTTCTTTGTTTAATTTTAGTCGGTTGATGAAACTTGCATTACTTTATTAAGCTACACTGTTGTCAAGTTTTGAATTCTGAGATATGATGTACTCAAGTTGCATGAGATGATTCGGTATTTTAATCTTTTTTATTTTATTTTAAGGTTAAAATATATTAAAGAAATAAGTATTTACACATTCGATGTTTTAATCTAATTTCCTTATTCATTGATACATTTCAATTAGCTTACGACTCATCACATGTATTTCTTTCTATTTTTCATCTAGATCGCCGGGGCTGCAGCAGAAGCTGGTCTTTCTCTTGCTGACGTAACTGCCGAAGCAAAACTGGCATCTGAAATGGTCGGGACAATGGGGGTTGCATTATCTGTTTGTACACTTCCTGGTCAAGTTACACCTGATCGCTTGGGCCCCGGGAAAATGGAGCTTGGACTAGGAATTGTAAGTATAACACCATATCTTACAAATTTCTTTGTTCTTTTGTTGCTTTTTATCCGAGTTCTTATGAAATGCATCCATTTACATATCCTTTTTACGATTCGTCTTGAACAAGTGTGTTATTATGGTCAGCTTCAATAGTGAAAATGTCTAAATGATCAACCTTGCATTTCAGTACTAGGAGATGAGATTATTTGTGTCTTTCTTCTATATGTCGTTATTTTAGCCAGCATTCTCCTGCAATGGTCATTTTAATATCACCTCTTTTTCCTTTCAATAAAAAAAAACTCCATGTGACCAATCCGAAGGGCATGGAAGGGAATCAGCTGTTGTTGCTTTCTCTGCATGATCCATTCTTTATCAGTATGTTTTCGCATGGATTGCTCACCTGCTCAATATCTAATTTTCAGCATGGGGAACCCGGTGCTGCTGTAGCTGATTTTCAGCCTGTGGATGTGATTGTTTGTCATGTTCTTAAGCAAATACTTTCTTTGGTAGGTTCAGCCCGATACTTCTATCTTTCATGGTAATTTATATTTGCTTAAAATGTGAAGTGCACCTCTACTGTTTGTATGTTATTGTTGTTAACAATGGGTTGCTGATTGAGCAACCACCGGGCTGGTGATGGGGTGACTTCATTTACAGCTGTTTATATGCATATTGCATTATAAAATTTGGGTCCTTAGCTCTCCTTTCCCTTCTCTCCATATAATATATATTTTGAAAGTGTATATGGTGAATGGAAATGGAAGGACTCTAGATCACGTGTCATGTGTGGCACCGATTCTAGTGGGGACCTTTATCCGGTGCCTGGCTATATTTTTATGGTGTTTAACTAGTAGCTAACATGATGTTTTTATTTTTTTATTTTTTTATTTTAAGGGTAAATATATTGAAAATGGAATAAATATTTACATGCTATGTGACAAAGGCAATAGGAGACTATAGTCCCCTATGACGATCTACCAAAATCATGGATCTCCCATATGAGAGTCCAATCCCAATTGGTGTGTTGAACGCAAGGTTCGGTGCAACTCCTATCTCATCGAGCCTCGGCTGTCAGAAGTCGGACCTGCACCCTAAGGTTGTGTAGGAATAAATCTCCCTTCGGCTCGGCCATCAAGAGATTTACCCCAACACAACCTTAGCACACCAAAGCTATCCCAGCAACATGATGTTTCTTACTTGTAGCTAACATGGTGCCTGGCTATGCTTTAATTCCGATACTCTCTAATAAGTAGTTATCTGCTACTACCTCCGTTGCAAAATATAAGGGCTTTTGCTTTTTGGCACGTTTTTTAATGAGCTAAAAACTCCATGAAATATTAATTTTTTATTAAATTTTTTTACATAGTATTATACATATTAACAATATGTATAATAATATGTAAAAAAATTTAATAAAAATTTAATATTTCATGGAGTTTTTAGCTCTTTAAAAAACGTGCCAAAAAGCAAAAGCCCTTATATTTTGCAACGGAGGTAGTATTTTGTATGTACCTTTAATTGTAAAATAGCAGCATCAGCAGATGTCATACTGTTCACATCATAACTTTCTGCCTACGCTTTCCACATTAACTTCCAAACTTGAGACTTTTTTATTTTTATTTTTTTGAATCTTCGTTTACAGGAAACGAATTACACGCCAATAACACGTGGTAACAATGTCGCTGTCATGATTAATGGGTATGAGGGCAAACTCTTTGTTAATCATGCTTTGTCACTTTGGCTATTGATGAAAATTGTGTTGTGTGATCCTTATTGCATGTATTAAAGTTGTGTCCCTGGGCTTGGGTTAATTTAATTCCTTTATCTTTTAATCTTGGCATTGTAAAGTTCAGTCGTATTTTTTACTATACTCATGAATGCTCGGTCAACTCAAAATGCAAATCCTTGTTTATTTGCACTTCTACTCATTGAGATAGGTATTATTTCTATCCATTGGCAGTTAAGGCCTACTCATTGACTCATCATGTAATGTTTACCTTTACTTTGCTCATACTTATTTACATCTGTTCCATATTTTATTAAACTTTGCAAAAATTGTGCTGGAATATGGCCTTTGTGCTTGGAACATTCATTGGGAAGGTTTTGGATTTGGGGCTATGGGGTTTAAGGGAAAAAAATTATAAATGGATGTTTATAGCCTATCGTTGATAAAATAAAAATAAAAATTGATTATATCTTAAGGACTTCTTTCCTCCAGAAACCTTTTAATAATCCTTAGGAGATTCTCCCCCGGAATCTCTATATCTTCAGGATATATTTGGAACTTAATTATGTAAAATCATATCCGTGTTCAATAAACTAGTTGTCTATCAATACATAGAAGTGTTAAATTGTGAAGTGAAAAGATTTATATTGTAATAGCTGGAAGGATTTTGTTTGATCATCCTTGCTCATTTGATATTTTGTTTGCACTATATTGCTATTGCAATTCAAGATTCATCATCTAGATAATCAGTGGAAGTGGAAATTATAATTTTCATGCATGCAGTCACATGATAGGGCTTTTAGCTTAGCTTTCTCCTACCTTTGACAATCTTGTGGAGATTCCTTATTTCAGTTATTTGTTTCGGCAGACTTTGTTTTTAATTTTCATGCATGCATTCACATGACTTTTAATTTTCTCCTACCTTTTCGCAACCTTGTTGAGATGCCTTATTTGTTTTGACAGATTTTTTTTCTTTTTTTTTTTCTGTAAAAAAGTTGAATTGAATATGATGGTATTGGTAAAGCTTGACCTTTAGTAATTTCAATCACAGGCTTGGTGCTACCCCTGTCATGGAATTAATGATCGCAGCTGGAAAAGTTGTGCCCAGATTGCAGCTGGAACATGGGTTGGCAGTTGATAGAGTATATGTAGGCTCATTCATGACTTCTCTTGATATGGCAGGTGAGTTAGATTTAGAATTGCATACCTAGTTATTATATAAAATGGATATACTAAGTCTTCTACTTCCGTAGGCTTTTCAATATCGGTTATGAAGGTGAATGAGGCAGTTTTGCAACGTCTGGATGCTCCCACCAAAGCTCCAGCATGGCCAGTTGGTTCTCAAGGTGTGCATGCTGTTTTGTGGTTGTTGGCTTGCTGCTTGTTCTCCTCCGTCGGAAATTCTCAAGAAATTTAGTCCTCTAAACTATTTTTTTGAAGCACGGTCCTCTAAAGTCTAGAAAACGTTTCATTCTAATGAAACAGCTATGTTCTCTGTTCATTATTGATTGGATAATCTAAAGACCATGGTTCATGCATCTGGAATTGCCTTTGAGCTTTCTTTATCTTTTCTGAAAGCTTAATGTTTATGATTTTCCTCAGGTAGCCGACCCCCTGCTAAGATCCCTATCCCAGTTACCCCATCTCTTACTGCCAAGTCTGATCAGGTATATCACTAGTGCTCTTCTTCTGTCTTGCCTAACTCTTCATGTATGCTAAAGAATACAGTACTAGTTATAATATTTTGTTCTTGCTCATGCACTGGGTATTTTTTGAGATGGTTCTTAGGCTCTAAGTTTACGACAGCGTACTTTTAGCTTTGAAGTCTAAATGAAGATTCCATTTTATTTTATTTTAGACAAATAGCAATGAACCTCTATTGAGAAGGGACCAGTTATAATAAGGAGGGATGACATTAAAGTTGTAATAAGAAGTGTGGCAGTTGTCATTGAAGTATGGATTTTTTCTTGTGTTTTCATGGGTATATGTTATTTGGCATTTAATGGTCGTCATTAACCAGTCTTGATAATGGTGATATATACATTAAATTGTGTTCATGTGAGTTTTTTTTAATATATTTATAATTTATTTTCTTCTTAAATGTAGCATAATGTATCCAATTTGGAAAAGGTAACAACTTCAAATGTACACTGATGCGTGCTCACACATTAGAAATTCCCTCAAAGAATACCCTGATAAATGATAAATATCTTTTTTTTTATCGAAACGATAAATATCTTATACAAGAGGAAACACGATAAGAAAATATAGTATTTGGCCCCTCTAAACTACTGTACAAGTAACCCTGACCAAGTTACTGACTTGCTTTCCATCTGTCCTTCCTCTTTTGCCATTGGTTTTGTGCTTCCTCATGCTTTATGACTTTTTCTGCACAGGGTGTAAACAATAAATTTCATTACTCAATGACCTGACTTTCTAACAAATTGATAGTCGAATTCAAAGATCAAACTAAACTTGCAAACTTTGAGTAGGTTCAATCACAGAGGATACAAATGGCTTCATACCTTAAGTAAATTATATGCATGTTCAGAGTATCATAGACCAGGGATTATATCACAACCCAGCCAACTTAAACATCTGAATATGACATAATCGAATTGACAGGCTATCTTGTTCTCCGTTTTCTGAAAGACGAAACAAAGCTTGGAAAACAATTCTGATGAACTCTTGATTTTCATTATTTCATGTATGATATGATACAAGGGGAGATATGTGAATTTTTGCTTGAGTGACTCTTTTACATATATTGTAAGATGCCTTGCACCGGGGTGCTTCCTGAAGGCACCTGAATTGCTTGTTATGAGTTTGCCAGGCATCAAGTAGGCCAGAAGTTCTAAGTGAGCATGGGCGCATTCTTGAAGTTGCTATTGAATCTGCTGCGAAAGAAATTTTGGAGCTTAAAGATTCTTTGAATGAATGGGATGGAAAAGTTGGTGATGGTGATTGTGGTTCCACAGTATGTTACTCTTGAGGTCCTTGTTTACTACTTCTAGTGGGTCATTCTTCATATCTGATGCTATGTCTGGATGATGCAGATGTTCCGTGGAGCATCAGCTGTAATGGAGGACATGCAGAAATGGTTAGTTCCTGCATGCCTTGTTTTGTGTGAAACAAATGAAAAGTTCACTATTTGACATGCCACTTTAGCAACCTTTTCATGTTTCATTTGCTTGAGCTTCCATTTCCCCACTTTGTCTTTCTAAGAACCATCCTTGCTAACAATGTTATCCACCTATTGTCATTTTAAGGAGCTGTTACTAGTAAAGATCTATTCAGATTCTTTAAATTGTTGACGAGATCCGTTAGTAGTGAGTTCCATTTGTAGTCCCTACCCTTTTGTTTGTCCTTTCTGAGTCCCTAAACTTATAATGTGTTAAATAATGCCCCTTAACTTTATTGTATGTCCTATTGAAGTCTGTAATTTGTACCTTCATATGTGTTTCACTCTCCAAAAATTGTTTCCATTACATCTCCAGTTCTTTTGGAATCTGCTCGAGTCCTGGTGATTGTCTTTAGATTACGTTGTTGAACATTTAACTGCAATGCACTTTCTTATGCAATGGAGTGTTGCAGACTTGCAGCATATATGATCTGTACTTCCTGAATATATAAGTTGGAAGAGGGAACCAGGCTCAACTAAACCATCTGTTTGGATATTCAATTGGTTGCAACTACATTTCCAACTGAAAACTTCAAATCCGGAGCGGGTTCTTTGTGGGCTTTCAGTCTCTACATTGTTGCACTTAAGGGTTTCTGGATATCATTGATAACATGCTACTGCATTCATCACTGCATTTGAAACTTAAGAGAATTAATTGATTGAACATTTTTATAAAGCAATTGTAAAACAATGTTTCCCAGTTACCCCTTGAATGATGCTGCTGAAACAGTAAAGGAGATTGGATATTCTCTCAGAAGAGTTATGGGAGGAACAAGTGGGATAATGTATGTACAATTTGAGCTCTCTATTTTATTTCAGTTAAAGCTTTAGTAAATAAACGATTTCTTTGACCCATCTTCCCGAGTCTCCTCCCCTCCCCTCCCCGTGGCCTTGCTTAGTTATGAGAATCTGTTTCCTCTTCATCAGATATGAAATATTTGCCAACGCTGCATGTCTACAGCTAAAGACAGATGGTGAACTTACACCAAAGCATTGTAAGTACATCAATATGCATTCTCTTTTCTTTTCTTTTGCTATTTAGCTGCTTTTGTCCTCATTTGGTCCCCTTATCAAACATCCCGACCTTGATCATAGAATATGTTTTCTTTCAGGGGCTTCTGCTCTGGAAGCTGGAATTAGTTCCGTCAGTAAATATGGCGGGGCAAAAGCCGGATACCGCACGATGTTAGATGCTCTTATTCCAGCATTGACAGTTCTTCAGGAGGTTACTCTTTACAGTATGCATCCCTTGTTTCATAATTGATTTCTGTGGCAAAATTAATACTCTTCCCATCATAAAATGCAGAGACTGGAGGCTGGGGATAATCCCATGGATGCATTTGTTCTCTCTTCTCATGCAGCAACAGCAGGGGCTGAGTCCACTAAAGAAATGCAAGCACAGGTTATATTCTAGTAATTAAAAATTAACTATTATATCTGTTTTCTTTTCGGTTTTGTTCCTCCTTTTCGCAAATGCTTATCTTTGTACTGTTTCTTTCCTTGCTTGAATTTCTCCTTGGATAATTAGGAGTTGAATTTTGTCCTAGAACAAGAATAGAAAATATGCTAATTATGATTGAGTCAGTAGTAGTCCGACTTTAAGCATATTGAAAATCACAAATCCACTTAACTAGTTCCAGATACTTACAAACTCATTTAGTTCATCTAAAGATATCATTCTTTTGGAAATCTTGTATTCTCTGCAGTAAACTTGTTAAACATTACCTGAGTAAGGCAGCTAAATAGATCCACTTGATGCTTTCCGCAAAATATGCTTGCTTCTAAATAAACTCGTTAAACATTACCTGAACTGAACGGTGTGAAAATTTTGGGGTTTGACAAAGATTTTAACTCCCCAACCCTAAAATAATCCACTTGATGTTTTCCGGAAAATGTGGGTTAGTATGTTGACTTGCTTGACGTCTACCATTTAGTCTCATATGCTTCTTTTTTTGTGGTTGATTTCTACTTTGTTAGAGAGAGGGAGGGGAATATTGCGACATATCATTGCAATTATGTTCATGTTTGTCTTTCAAGTTCCCTACCAATTCAGGAATTATGAATTTCTATGTCTGCACGTTGCAACTAAAGAACTTTAGGATGTGCATAGGCTGGACGCTCGACATATGTCCCTGCAGAGATCCTTGCATCAGTTCCCGATCCTGGGGCCATGGCAGCAGCTGCCTGGTACAAGGCAGCCGCAATGGCTGTCAGACAATGCTCCGAGGCCTCCTGATCTTTTTTGCTACAGAGGTTCCTGTGGTTGTCTAACCCCCCATACTACTTTGGAATGTTTCATGTAAATGTACTTTCTGCTCGCTCCCTTTTTTGCGATTTGTGCAGAAAGCCGAGAGTATGAGACACATTCTCGCTGACGCAGGATGCTATTACAGATGTCACCAGTGGATTGTTAAAAGGAAACCATAGAGAAAAGAAGAGGAAACGAGTGATCCCCATGCTTTGGATTTGAATTTCGATCAAGTTTTGCTCAGTATTTCTGCATTCATCTGTACTACCTGTTTTTCCGTTTCCTTTGCCGTCTTTCTTGTTTACAAACTCGGGAGCACCAACAAAAAAACATAAAATATTCTGTGAACAGGTACAGTTGCATATTTGCAAACAATGTGCGATCACTCACTTTTTCGATGCACTTGAAAATTTTAGGGGTCGGGTAATCTAGACATTGCCACGGGTTGGGATATCCCAACCCAGACTGTAACCCGCCAAAGCCACTATTTAATATCAAATTTTAGGGGTCGGACTCTCCAAGAAAGAGAGCGTTTTTCACATATAAGCATACTAATGCTATAAAAAGAGATGTATATCCGTGCCCTGTCACCCCGTCATCCGCATCACCCTCTTTTTGCGGGTTTTCGTCCGCAAAAATAGTGTGTGGAGCGGGTGAAATGGATATCCGTGCGCCCTAGTTAGTAGAGGCGACGCAGGGAATTCCTATTCCCCGGAGAACTAAGTAGAAACCTCAGATTTGGACTCGGACTCCAACGAGCCTTCAGATTTCGATCACGTCCACGACCTCTCGCGCGTTTACAAAAGAGAAGAACACTGCTCAAACTACTAGCCCTGAAGTCAAAAAAAAAAAAAACAAGCAACTCGGCATAGAATCAACCCGAATTTATTTTTATATTTTATTAATTTTAATTATATATATAATTTGTTTTATGGACTAATTTGGGCCCAAGGATTAGCCTTGAGTCCAAAGGATATGAAATAGCTCAAAGAAAGGATCTTGTGAAGCGCCCCCCATTGCCAATGACCAGACACGCCACCAGCAAATAGCATGGAGGCAGTACAGCCGGAGGAAGATGGAGACAACCAATGAGGTCGGAGGAAGCGGCTGTTCATGCACCTGGAGGATGGGCAGGGGTCGTCCCCCACCCCGATCCCGAAAAAAATACAATAATATGTGTTATGTAAAAAAATTGAAAGGTAAAATATAAGTATCTTTACTCTTTAGCGACTTAGTGGTTAAGCTCACCCCATTTTAAATAGAATTCAATTCAACCTTTGTTCAAATCCCACTAGACACGGATTTTCATTTATTTTTTCCTCAATCCATTTTTCATTATTTTAAAATTCTTATAATTTATTTTCTATTTTACAATTAAATAATTATAATTTTTCTTACAAATTTAAGACATTCTTTTCATATATTTTTTTAATAAATATTTTTAATAAAAATAATATAAAAATTATCTGAAAAAATTTGTGCTGACCCCGAAAAAATTTCTGGATCCACCCAAGAGGATGGAGGCAATAGAACGAGGAGAGCAAGGGAAGAGAACGAGGAAGGGGGCCCGAATAAGGCACATAACCCACCCCAAAATAATTTCACAAATCGAAGGACAACCGACAAACCCAACCCGGATCCAAGGAAAGCAGGAAAAGGAGGCTGACGAGCCAACCAACGATTGAATCCGACCTAGGAGGAAGGAGGGTTGCGAAAGGGGTTAGAAGACTCCGACTACGAGGGTGGCTAGAGAGGGGTGCGATAGAGGTTCCAAACATGGTTGAGGGAAGCCTCAAAGCAAACAAACTTCAAAGCCGGAGTAGGAAGATAGGAGTTCTAGTCCGTCGACGTAGACCAGTGTTCTAAAAATTGCCTCTAGGCCCCGCCTAGGCGACAGGGCACCTAAGAATTTTTATGCCTAGGCGGAGGTCTCTAGGCGCAAATTCGCCTAGGCACCACCTAGTTGCCGCCTAGACCCGCCTTAGCCCGTCTAGGTCGTCGATTTTTCAGTTTTAGCATTTAGTCAAGTGATTAGTCGACTTAGGGTTTTTTTTGTGGCTCAAGTCGAGATGTATTTGCTTTTGAGTTAAACATATGGTTTTGGATTTTACGAGGTTTAGAGTCGCTATTCTGATGCATACTTTTGCGTTTATTTACTCTAGTGTTAGTTAAGCACCACAATTTTGAGTTTATGAATGATATTATGGATTAATATTACATTATATGAATTATTGAGATGTGTTATATGTTAAAATATAAGGAAATAATCAAGTTTGTTCTAACTCCGTCTAGGCACCCACCTAGATGATAGGCGGCTACTTGCCTTGCACCTTTTAGAACATTGACGTAGACCATCGGTGGATAGGTGAGAAGCCGAAGGCGGTCTTACGAGACCCTTGGCGGGGTAGGTTGGAGCTTCCGGATGAGAGTTAGGCTCTCGAAGGAGGGGTCAGACTCTCCAAGAAAGAGAGCGTTTTTCACATGTAAGCATACTAATGCTATAAAAAGAGATGTATTATTATGAATTATTCTAAAAATAATATCCATAATAATTATATTTTTTTAAAAAAAAAAACAATTTTTTCAAAAAAAAAAATTGGATATGGGTCGGCCCGATAAGTTGACGAGTGAGAAGTTAACCCTAACCCGAATCGCTAAACGTGCTGATCTGTCAATCAGCGGGTCACGGGTAGGGCTGATATATGAGCTGAATAGCTCGAGCTCAGCTCGAAAAAAGCTCGATCTCAACCTCATTCCCTTGTCTAAACAAGTTGAGCCTTAACATCATTTTAAGCTCAGTTAAAAGCTCAGCTCGTTCGATCTAGGCTCGAATAGCTCGAATTTTATAGAATTTCTACAATTTCCTTTAAGTTAATATGTTATGACGAAGTAAAACGGATTTAAGCTCGAAAAAAGCTCGGCTCGAGCTCGTTCGCTTACTAAAACTAGCAAAGCTTGAACAAAAAAGAAAGCTCGTTTAAAAATTGAGCTCAGTTCGGCTCGATCTCGTTTACTAAATGAACCAAGCTTGAACATGTCAAGCTCGGCTCGTTCGGCTCGAATAACACCCCTAGTCACGGGTTACCATAGCCATGTCTAGTGTAATCTTTTACTTCTTGGTTAACGTGTTTATAATATAAAAGACCGATTGAAGGGTTTTTTCAAGGTTTGTACGGTATTTACAAATTTTTCAGGAGGAAAAAGCCGATTTGGTGGGGGAATTAGCTTTTATTTCAACATTCTGTACGGTGAGATTATCTACAGACTACAGTGGTACATTTGCCCATGGCAAAATGGAAAAGAGAAAGTGAATCAATTATATCAAGAAAAATGGAAAAAAAATATCCACAGGAGATGAAGTGAAGATGTTCAAATTTGCAAAACGTTGGTTAACGAAATTTTCTTTGCTTTGGTCGACTTACTCATTTCTAACGGGAATATGGATTATATTTCCATTCACTAAATGACATTGGTAAGAAGTTTTACAATGATTCACCTTCGAAAGGCTCAAAGCAACTGTTTAAACCAGTGACCTTCGAAATTAAGATACTTGACCATCAAGACCTCTAAAATACAAAAATATATGTGATGCAAAAGTGAGGTAGGAATATGTATATATATAAATGTTATAAAAAACAGGGAGTAGGTCTGTGGTTTTGGTAACAAGGTGAAAATATGAACTTATTTATTTACTCCGCATATAGACAGTAAAATATTCTCCTGTTTGTACAATAATTTTTTCAACAAAAAAGCTTAAAATCCTAGCATTATATACCAAAGGAAATCTTGGGAGGTAAAACAATACAATCAATATCACTTAAAAGCCTATATGCTCATCCGCTGTGCTGAACATTGTTATACATAAGTTTCGTAACTATAACACAAGGTGTCAATTGCCGAGGAAGCAGCATAGATAAGGAGAATATAAGACTAGCGAGAAAGAAGGGTAACTATGATACATACTGCTAATTTTCTATAACCAAGCGCGGCTGAAGGGAATTGTGGCAATAGGAACAATGCATCCTAGAAGAGGAGCCAATGCTTTTTCTTCGGAATCCTTGTTGGAACATCTACACAAATGAAAAATAGGGGAGGAAGTGAAACAGTGAAAAACGAGGAACACTAGACAACTAAATGTATAAATTATCAAGTATAGCTCGCAACCTCCAGCTGTATAGAGAGAGTTGTAGTGCACTTCACTCCAGAAACTCAGCCATAAATCTAGGATAAAAAAATAGCTATTAGCAAAACATGTGAAGGAAAAAGGGAAAATAAACAAAAATGAAGTGGAATATGTCTTGTTTATTAAACATTGTATTGATGAAGAGCAGAAGTTAGGCTAATATAGAAAACTTGCATCAAATGCACCCACTATAATTATCCAAGAAGCAAAACAAATGCATCCATGGGTTTCAGTTAGGCCAGTTCTTTATGATTATATAGTCCACAAGAGCTATAAAAAAATATCCGAAAAAGGTACACTGCACAAAAATAATGTCAAGGACTCCGAAAGACAGAAGAGAAGGGTGCATTTCAAGAAAAGACAGTTTAAGCAGAGCTGAAAAATATAGTGAGCTCTATAGTAAACTAGGGTGTGATGGGTTCAGATCATATATTCATTTAACGTAATGTAAATGCTCACCTCTGCGAACATCCCTATCATGCGGCAAGATCTCAATGTAGCAAGTATCACGAAAAGACGTAACCAGACAAATTTTGGCTTGAAACTGCATATATTATGAAAAGCAGTCAGCAATGGAATTCTCTTCCAGCATCATGACTATTCAACCTCATAAATTGACTGAGAGACATTTAGGGAGAGCAAGGTCCAAACTCCAATCCATAGAATAAAATGTCATTCTATACAAAAGTCTGAAAAGCAGAAAATCCTTCAGAAAAGCTACAAAGCTGGAGCAAGTCATATCCACCGAAAAAAAACTATTAATTTTAGGTTTCAAGCATACGACGTATGCAACATTATTCTTAAATGTGTGTAGCATATAACCCTGTGGAGCAAGCCTCCTCTAACAATATTTCAGTCATTCTTTTTAAAATTGCATTCCACGACAAACTTATGAAGCTCAAAAATACTTCCAAGATAAGGCAACAGCTTAAGAAACTCAGTAGAGATGATTTTTCGGTTTAACTTACTCGGTCTGCAGCTGCTTGTAGGGTAACATGATCTCCCCATTCCCCAGCTCTGGACAATAACAAACTCAAGTGTTTTAGCAGTTGACATTTTTGTTTCTTACCAAGACTCGCATTAGTATTATCATGAAAGGAAGCAATGATTTTAACAGGAAACTAACTTTTTCATTTTCCTCAAGTAGCTTCTATACTTCATTGGGACATAACCTTCATACAGCTTTCTGAAATGCTTTAACTGCAAAATAAATACAATATCCACCAACAGCTAAGTATAACCTCTGATAAGAACACAAGAAAGGACAAAATAATTATGCAGAGGAGAGAGAACAGTTGGCAATAAGGCAACATTTACAACATGTGGAATGTGGATATTTTACAATCAGTTATTACACTAGTGTGATACATGTCGAAAATTATTTACTTATCCTAGAAGCATTAGAAGCAACATCCAGAATCTACACATCAGGTTAAGGTCAAGTGGTCAACTATGCAGTTCTCAGAAATCACTTTAATGCTCACACCCGTTTTGCTGAGATGGAGAAAAAAGGAAGTACAGAAAAGTATAAAGAGAGAACATACAGAAAAACAGCAAGATATCATCGAGGCAGCAAATAAAAGACTCAATCTATCCAACAAATTTACAAGTTTTTATAGAAGAACGGGTCAAACATTCTGCCAAAAAGTATCAGGCTACTTTCCTCATGGAATAAATTCACCAACAAAGCATAGACTATAAGATGGTTTACAGACACAATAACATGGTCCATGGAATATAAAGCTTTTTGGCCCCGGTTTAGGATGTAACCTAGGATAGAACACCAAAGTGGCAAAGTGAGACGTAGCATAAAATAATAACTTCTAAGATCAAATCTCAATAATTAAAATTTATACCCTTTTCAAGGAAAAGACTCTAACTTGTTCAAGCAAGACCTTTATTTTAATTAAAACCACTACATCAACAACAGAAGAAACAAGTAATATATGAGCAATATTTAAGTAATATCAACAACAGAAGAAACAAGATACTATATGACATGCCAATTGCAAATCCAAACCCAGTAAGGATATTGCGCTGCCTACCTGCTTGATAACCTCTTTCCTTACATGTTTGTGGTAATCGGGATTACGAAACAACTGATCTGCCAATGCTCGGAACTGGAGAGAAAAAAGTAGATAATTGTAGGTTATAGGAACCAATACAAGAAAATCAACTTATCATCATTTCAAAAAGATCCTAAACATATGAAATGATACTAAATAAAATTATGTTATTGTGCTATAAAAAGATAGCAAACACCAAAATGTGCACACCAGGGAGCAACCCACAGAAATCTAAATAGTAATATAATTCTTCACCATTATATAGCACAGAATCATCATACCTATGTGCGTTAGAGATAGACCAATGTGGTAAATAAATCTGCAGCACTGCTTTATATGAAATGTGGGCTTACAGTGTCAAGACAAGCTGTTTAAGTAAACCTAGAACATTGTTTGCCAAAGAAAATATGCCATTGACAGACAAAAGATGAACACCGTAAAGAAGGACTGGACCTCAAATATTACCAAGCAAAATCCGGCAACCTTCTCAAAAAATAATACAGTATCAAAGACCAAAACAGTGGTGCTGCAGATGCATTAACTAAATCCCTTTACATGCACCTGAAGATGCGTTAGTTAAATCCCTTTAAATGCACCAGAAGGCTGCAACAAGAGTCCTCTAAGTTTCTATAAAATCACTTTAACTCAAATCACACCCAGGTGAAGAATTTTTTTTTTTAGTAGGACCAGGTGAAGAATCTTGTATGAAATACTAGCTAAAAATAATCTTTAACTCAAATCACACCCAGGTGAAGAATCTTATAATCCCTTCGTCTCAAAATTTAAGTCACTTTAGCATTGTGCACAAATTTTAATAAAACACTCACCCATCAATCAACATCATCATTCCACTAACTTTTTCATAATTTTTATTGTTTTTAAATATCCACTACACTTTTTAACCAATCAATTTTTTTTTAAAGTCAACAACACACAAATCAATACAAATCATTACTATTTCATACCTAGAAAACCTAAAATGACATCTATTTTGATAGAACTAAACTAGTCTAAAACGACTTAAATTTTGAGACGGAGGGAGTAGCTGAAATTTATAGCATCTATTTCTATGAAACTTGTATGAAATACTACCTAAAAAGAACAAGTCTTGAGCAAATTTCTTCCCTTCTCCTGGGTATGGAAAACAGAAAGAACATGGCTGTTCTTAAATAGACAAATAGATAAAAGTTCATTTGTCATTAAAAGACTAAACTTTGACTTCCATAGATGAAGTTTATATCCATGTTAAATATAGAGAAAAATGCTAGTGATGAGCTTACAAGATAAATCACAAAATCATAAAAAAGAATAAGTGAATCCCACCAATTACAGTGAAGATTGCAAGGCACTAGATCCCTGGACAGGGATGATACAATGACCTTAATACAATGACTAACCGCGGAAAGATTGACAGGAGTTTTGCATTAAAAAAATTATATATTGAAGCTGTTACACTAATCTCCATCATGCATAGGGCTGGAAATCACCCGTGGGTGACCGATTCACCCGACCCGATTATACGGGTGAAAACCCGAAAAAAAAACGGGTGATGGATGGGTGGCAGATGGGTGAAATGGGTGATGGGTCGGGTGATGGGTGATATGTTTTTCGCCCATTACCCGACCCATCACCCGACCCATTACCCGACCCGTTAACCCACCCGATTATTTTTTAAAAAAAATCATAGTTTATTAAAAAATATAGCCTAACATAACTACATATTTCTCCGTTTTCTAATTCTAGCTTCTCTATTTGCTAATTGTTTTTGTGCAAAAACAAAATCTAAAAGAATATAAATTTATTTTTATTCAACCTCACATCACATCTTTTAAGAAAAACTAGTTCTATTACCCGCGATCTTCGCGGTTTTTTCATAACTTTTTATTTATATAAAATAACTTTTAAATAATTTAAATAATTTTGAAAATATATAATTCTCACACATGTTTATTCGTGCATATATTTAAATATCATATAACATTTTTATAATTAAGGTATTTTAATTAATTATCTTATAACAATATGTGTGTATATATAGGTTATGATTACGAACGAGTATAAAATAAAATTAGGCTAAATCTTTAATAAATACTCGTAGATTGTAAAGCCTGCTTATCTAATTAAGTATTTAGTCGTACACATGATCAAGCACTCGTATACAAGTGAAAGAAAAGAAAATATTTTATTTATATTCAAACAAAACATAGTTACATAAAATTAATTATTAATATACAAAAATTGAAGCTATAATCATATTCATCGTCGAGAGTGTTATAAACATTGGCTTTTATATTCATGCAATTTGCCATTAAATATACTTTATTATTATTTGTTTAAACCTTATTTAGAATTGTTACAAATATAAAATGTTTGACTTTGTTACACATATTTCAATACGCTAAAAATTATATATATATATATATATATATATATATATATATATATATATATATATATAATATTATATATATTTATTTATTAACTAATCAATTCTTAGTGAACAAATTGAAAAATAAAAAGATAAATATTTATTATAATACCATGTATAATCGCATGGAAAAAAGATTAATCTAAGTAGTAAAAATATTTATTTGTTAATATTATATTACTACCATTTATATAAATAAATTTAATTTATTCATTTGAAACCAATAGTGAATTCTTGGCCGCCAGTTGACTTGAACATTTTGTTATTCAGTGATTTAATTTAAATAATGGGTGATTGTTTCTCAAAAAAAAAATAGCGAACTCTCTAAATATAGTTTCGAAGCTTTTTGTGTTAATTTTATATAGGAAGCTTTAAACTTATCGGATTCAAGGATATAAAACTATATCTAGTGAATCACTATTGGATTTAAATATATAAATTAAATTTAGATAAGAATGCAAGGAAGCTTAATATCCTTTCATTCTTATCCCTATTGTTTTTTTTTTTAAATTATCTCTAGATATAGTTTGGTATTTATTAATAAAAATATTATTAAAATCTAACTACACAAATATGATAACAATTTATCAATTAAATTAATTAAAATTTTTAATTAAAGGTGTACGCATGTTAAAGGATGTGGCTAAAAGATGAAATTATTAATTGACATGGCTAAAATAAGTGGAATCATATTGAGCTAAAATATGACATATAAATAATATATTGATATTGAATTATTGATTATTGATGATAGGATAAAATAAGATATGATTGATGATTAGTGGAATCTATAAAAATAAACATATAAATTTGCATAAATTTGGTTTATAAATTAATTGTAACTTTTATGCTTCTTCCTTGCGCCTTTCATGCCTTATTTTACGTTGTCTATGAGGTCCTATTGCACTATCGTTCTGGGTCTATCGGAAACACTCTCTCGACTTGCTTGGGGTATGAGTGCGTACATCCTGACCCCCCAGACCCCGCTTTTAGCGGGATCAACTGGGTTGTTGTTGTTGTTGTTTATTTAATGAATATAAAAAAATAGAAGCATATCTCAATCACTTAAATTGAAGATCTTTTTAACATAAAATATATAAAATTAATTGAAATTACACGTAGATAAATTGATTAGACAGTTGTATGACATGGATTAAATTGACTGGACATTCATTAATTGACGTGTCAAAAAAACCCGGTCAGAATGCACCAGAAAAAGACACGTAAGCAAATCGCACCAGAGCCCGCCACATACGATTTCCAGGCCTCTGTTTTAGTATTATATATTGATATTGATTATTTTATCTAATTTCGCTCGTTTCAGCGACTTTGTCAGCATTTAGTGTGTTAAGGCATGATTTAGCCAAATTGTTTTTTCTTCTTTTAACTATGAGTCTAGCTACGGATTAAGATGAGGATAGTGATATACTGTATGAATAAACCTTTTATACATTTAATAAGGTTTCCACGTTGATATGGTTTGTGAAATTATCGAATATGATCAATTTCTAAGTATGTCTCGTGACTCATTTTCTTTTAATTTACTTCACCCGATTACCCACCCGATTCATCCAACGGATCGGGTGATGGGTGAAACTTTAGTTGGACGGGTGATGGGTCGGGTGAAATTTTTTTGTGACGGGTCGGGTGGAAAAATGGCTCCACCCATCCATCACCCGACCCATTTCCACCCCTAATCATGCAGTAGTCTTTTTTTGAGACCAGACATGAACTCTGTTAAATTGGTACAGATTCACAGTTATGACATAGTTTAACCTGCTATTGGTTCTTTGTTGCTCATACTGTGTGTATCTTTATGTGCATTACAACAGTTTAGCAGTTTCTTGTCCAGTTACTCATCAGATTCATTTTGTAGATTTTTCTTGGTCGTGTCTGGTCTCTAGGTTGTAATCAAGCTACTAAAGCGAATTGTTTATTTCACAAATATAAGTCATAGAACACCACAGTTTGGCTTCAAAAGTCCATAGGTCCAACGAAAACTTGATCTCAGATGAGTTCTTGCCAGTGTAGTGAGGTAATTGCTTTTATTTTTATTTGTGTGTGTAGTATAACATAAGAATGTTATATGATAAGAGAACTAATTGGTATCTGTCTACTAGGCAGTAGGCAGTGAGTTTTGCATAGTAAGCATATAAATAAGCCTAGTTTGTGAGGAATGATATCATGCCATTATCTTGGAATCGGCTATTTGCCGAAGGGCCAACCAAGGAATGTTCCTGCTGGTCTGAGATTCAACTCCAAAGGTTCATCCATTTGGCTCTAGTTTACTATTTTGTGTGCCGTGTTTATAATTTTTATGTGATAGCAATGGATTCCTTCTCCTCACTCTACCATATGCATATCAACATTTAACACTAACTAACTGATTTAACAAATACATATAAAATCACATACTTGACTATTGTTTACACCGGAAGTTTAGAATTACTATGGATAAGATTAAGTACCTTCCTAATCGTAACTTAACACTATCTGACCCATCATACACTAGTTATCCAAACTCCAACTTGCACTACTTTGTAGAAACCCTACTCAAGATTGTATACAAGGGTCGCTATGGTAACACATAAATCGGAGAAATTGGAAATTCAAAGCACAAAAGTGTGATATTCAATGCAAAATTGGTCAAGCAGATATCGAGCAGACTAACCTGGCAATTGCCATCTCCCTCAATTTGCAGTTCATCCAAACCATATGTCATCAATCTGAAATTTAAGCAGACAACCAGTTACCAAAAAGGAATAAGTACCAACTGCCCATAAACCTAGTGCCTTACTCAAGATTTGCTCCAAACATATTGCAGATGTAGTAAGTTTAACTTGAACCCAGTGTATAACTATTCATTGCTTGACCTTGGGTTGGGAAATGAACATATGATCAAGTTTCACAAAAACTTGTATTTTCTGCATAATACTATAGGTGTCAACAAATGAAAATGATTTGCAAGAAAATTGGATAACCCTTCTCCAATATGTCGTAAATGGAAATTCACAGGGGTTAATCTAACAAGATGAGTTTTCCAACATTGATGCCTATAGAATTTCAAGTCTGCAAAAAGGATTCAAATCAAAGTCGAGTAAATTCCATATGGATCACTTCAGTAGCTCGCCCAAAACCAGAGGTCCAAATTTCATAATAAATAATATCTAAAATAAATTTAAAATTTGTGTCAGAGCTTCTGTAACCTTTCCCAGAAGTGGCCAAGGTTTGAATTTGTTAGTTAACATGGAATGGCCACGTAACAATATGTCAATAACCCATCAAACCCAGAATGATGACTTCCAAAGTTTAAGACAATAACCACATCTAAAATAAATGTAAAAATATACAAGATATTTTCTAACCTTGCAGATAGTCGGCCATGGTCAAAGTTAGCATCATCAGGGTCTGGTATATTTGCAATTACACGTGGCGTATGCTGGAGATAGTCATGACTCATGAGTAAGTATGTAAAATACAGCAGCAACAACAAGTCTAGTATATGATAAACATAGACAAAGCCCATATATTTTAGAAGTAAAATAACGATCATAATAACTAAAAGAAAAGGTAACATATGAATACACAAAATGAGGCAATATCAAGGCATAGGCAAGCCACCTGACTGCTTCTTTTTTCTTAATCAATGGGAAAACATAATTTTGAACATCCAATAAAGAGGCTTAAGTGCTCAACCATCATATTTTGAAAAATTGTCCTGGCATTGTTAATTGTGTTGATAGATTTTGATTTTTCACATTTTTTTTTATGACACTTAGTATGTCCTTTTCTCTCAATTTTCCCTTTGTACTTCTCCCAAATTAAGTTGAGGCTCTTCAAAGACAAACAGAAAGCAACCCAGGACAGCAGTAGCACTGGAACGGTGGAACCCCACTTCAACTTAGCTTCAAAAGTCTTGCAAAAGTCCATGCCATCAACCGCCATACACATTTTTACATATGTTCAGTAGCTCCAAAACAAGGGGAAACGGAACATACAAAAATTAAGTCAACTGTTAGTTCTCAGCTATGTTGTCTAATGTTTTTCCTTATATCTCTATACGCAACTTCTTTAAAAGGCACTTTTGCATACATCTTACCCATTTCCCTCCACCCAAATCCTTCAAGATTATGTTTAGTTAGTTCTTCAAACGAAGTAAAATCACAGTTAGGGTCATTCCCAAGTGTTGGATGATCATCCCAAATGAGCTTGTTGCCTGCCCTACACACCTTTACATCCAAATTGAGAACTAGTGAAGGATAAAAAAAAAAGTAATAGGTCCAACTCGCTTTCTAAACATTTGCCACCTGCTTTCTACACTCTGTAAAAGAAGCTCACCTTTCTATAGCATAATAGCAGTGCTCAAGTGGGGGACCGAGACATATTGTACGAGTGTGTGTTTTAAACTTTTAATTTCAACTTTATTGAAATCTAATGCGAAAGAAATATCCAATCAAGTAAAGACCATACAAGCAAAAAGAGAGAGATCATACTGGAATTGAATCCAAATGAGAAAGCCTCTTGCCAAGCCTAGCATTATTATGTATATGCTCCTCTTCAGCCAACATCTGGGCAATAGTGTGGTCATCCTCTGTATCCTGAAAACTAGTGTTCAAACTAGAACTAGTAGAGCTCGAACTTGCGTTGCCATGGATTTCACTCATAATAATCACCAACCAAACACAATCAGAGCCGAAGAACAGCAAAATCCAGCTACAGGACAAAAACAAAAGGCACAAAATTGATCAACTTAAACCCCACAAACTATCAATTCAAATTATTCAATCAATCAAGATCACTAAAATCAACCTCAATTCAACTGAATCCGAATGAAAAAAGAAAGATCGGCAAACGGCAGGAGAAATTCAAGCTCGAGGAAATCGCAACATACAAAACCTAGGTTTTAAACAGTGAAAATTCGTACCAATTAAGATCCCGATGAAGTTGAAATATCTGTTAAAACTTCAGCGTAAACCTAGAGCGAGAGAAAGGGGATGTATGAATGTCGGTAAAAGATGGATAGAGGTTGGATTTTTTGGTGTAAGCGTGGGAGGAGTTTGGAAATGGAGGGAGACGTCATTGTCAGAGATTCTTCACCTTTTTCTCCACCTCTGACGGGGTTAAAAGTAAACCGCGTTGGGTGAGAAAAAATGGGGAATTAGTCCGGTCCGGCTCCTGACTCGGCTCGTTTTACTTTCTAGAGAGTAGAAAGAGATTAGGAAGGTGTACGGTTTTTGTCCTCAAAGTCAAATGTCCACCTGTGTCTTTATTTAGCACTTGTGTCCTCAAAGTCAAATGAGTACTTTTTTAGACCATCCTTAATGGTGGTATTATGGATACCATAGCTAATTTTAAAAATAGAAAATAAAATTAAATGTCGTTAGAGTCGTTACAATAAGTCTAAAATTTAGTGTAATGAGAAATAAAGTGGTATGGTAATATAGTATTGTAAGAGCACTTTTATCGGGCCTTTTACTGTTGGAGATACTAGGAGTTTTTACAATATAAAATTGAAACAGTTGAAAAATGGATACTAGCCGGGTACTTGAGGAGTATCGATGTTAGGCAAAATTTTCCCACTTTTGTGTCAGGCTACAGTGCATGCAACAGGTTCTTGCAAGTGCACTAGGGCTGGAAATCACCCGTGGGTGACCGACTCACCCGATCCACCCAACCCGATTATTAGGGTGAAAACCCGAAAAAATCCGGGTGACGGGTCGGGTGAAATGGGTGATAGGTCGGGTGATGGGTGATATATTTTCCACCCATTACCCGACCCATCACCCGACCCATTACCCGACCCGCTTAACCACCCGTTAGCCCACCTGATTATTATAAAAAAAGAGAGGCTAGTATATAAATAATACTACGTATAATTTAACATAACTAACATATTTTTCCTTTTCTACCTCTACTTTCTCCATTTTCCAAGTGTTCTTGTTAAAAAGGTCTAAAAAAACTTGCATTGTTTAACTCCTTGTCTTTTTTAAATAATAAAATGTCTTTTATTTGTTTTGCATATACCGATAGAGTGTATGCAATTTGGCTCTTTCCAACAACTTTGTTAGCATTTACTGTATTAATACATACCAAATCATATTTTTCCAATTTGTCATGAGACTCATAACAATAATCCTCTTAATGAGATATTAAGGAAATGATCAAATCAAGATAAGAAATGACACATGAGTCTGTTTTCTAAAGACATAGTTTTTCTATACCATTTTTTTTATATTGAGTCTAGTAACCGAGATAAATTCATCTCATTCAGTTTCATATTAAACTTCTAATACTAATTTTGTAAGTTAAGGATAGTGATATAATGTATGAATAAGTCTTTTATTAATTTAGTAAGATTCATACGTTGACATAGTTTATAAAATTATCGAATATAAATGATATTTAGGTATGTCTTATGACTCATTTTTTTTAATTCCTTCACCCGATTAACCACCCGACCCACCCGATTCACCCAACGGGTCGGGTGATGGGTGAAACCTTAAACGGGTGGGTGATGGGTCGGGTGAAATTTTGTTGTGACGGGTCGGGTGAAAAAATGGGTCCACCCATCCATCACCCGACCCATTTCCACCCATAATGGAGGATACATGGTAGCCCCTGATTTGGCTGCAGGAGAAGCGCCCGGATGGAGGACATGTGATATGTGCTGAACGGATGAGATTGGGGCTGGAAAAATTACGTTTTACACACTAAAATTAAGTTTAAAAAAAAATTACCACAATACTGGATTCAATTTTATCTACATTTAGACACCAATTTTGAATATGTTTGAGTATATTTTTTTAAAAAAATATTTCTCTTTGATTATAAATATGCAAAATAAAATCCGAAAAATGGAAGTATAATTTTGGAATAATTTAATAATAATATTTTAATAATAAAAAATGAATATAATAATATAATCGAGAATGAAAATAATTGTTGGGAGGGGTATATTTGTAAATTGAGTGTGTGTGAAAAGACGGGTTTAGGGATACTAGGGGTGTTATTGATAAAGTGGGAAAAATGAGAATGAGATGCTAGGATGATGTGGTGGAGAGAGAAGAATAAAATATTAGTATTCTTAGTATTTCTAGTATCCCTTGATAAACATGGTCTAAGTGCATTTTTTTATCGGTATGGGTACTTTTGAAGATACTAGGAGATTTATTCATATAAAATTGGAACAATTCCTCTTTCGGTACTAGGCCGATACTAAAATAGTATCGATACTAGCCCAAAAAGCTTTCAATCCATTAAAGACAAACTCGAAAGCACATTTATTTTTCCACTTTTGAGGCTCAAAACGACGTCGTTGGAGGGAAGAAAGGAGCCCCACATATGCATCTTCAGCTGATGAGGGGGACGCGTGTCGTGCCCTAATTGGAGAGCCGCTCAGATGGATGACACATGTGTTTTGATGGACGGCTGAGATTTTGGCTGGGAAAAATCATTTTTACACGTTAAAATCCAGATTTTGGTAAAAAAAAAATGTAAAAAATAAATAAATAAAATTTACCACAATATTAGATTCAGTTTTATCTACATGTAGACATCAATTTTGAATATGTTTGATTATATTTAAAAAAAATATTTCTCTTTAATTATAAATATGCAAAATAAAATCCGAAAAATTGAAGTTTGATTATGGAATAATTTGAAATAATAAATAATGGAAGATATAAAATTAATAACTAATAAATAAAGATATATTTTTTTAAATGTGGAAGTTGATATGATTTGTTTTGGCTATAAATATGTAGTTCACACTATTTCGTTTATAAATAATATTAATTTGATATTAATATTTTAATAATAATAAATGAATATAATAATATAATAGAAAATTGAAATAATTTTTGGAGAGGGGTATATTTGTAAATTGAGTTAGTATGAAAATATAGGTTTTGGGATACTAGAGATGCTATTTTTTTTTTTTTTTGTGGCAACTAGAGATGATGTTGATAAATGGGAAAAATGAGAAATATTAGTATTTCTAGTATACCTTGATAAACATGACCTAAGGGGTATGATAATATAGTATTGTAAGTGTGTATAGTATTGTAAGTGCGTATATTTTATTCTCAAATCTGATTGTAATCTCACTTAAAAAATTTGATTTTAACAATTTCCTTATTTAACCTTTTTTTTTCTTCCTATTATCCTTTTTTAAATAAAACAACAATTAAGTAAAAACACCTCTAAAAAGATCTACTTACCTAAAAGATTAACAAAGAGATCTATAAACTAATAAATTTATTGAAAGAGGTCTTATTCCTCAAATTTTCTCAAAAATAATTCCCTTTTTCTAATAGTTTTCGGTCTAAAAAACATCTAATTTTATTTGATTCATCTCAATTTTTTTTTTTTGTCGTTGCAACAAAAAAAAAAGTCCCAATTTTTTGCTTTCCCGCTCGGAGGTGGAAGAGGGTTTTATACAACTCGACTGTATAAAAAGCCAACGCTACTGAAACCCTTGATTCTCTCTCTCTGCAATCCCAAAATCGCAAAAATGGCGTCTCCTGCTTCCGAATTACTGCACAATCGATTCCTAGGGTTTCTGATATGGCAATTGATTCAATCGTCGGCTGTCTTCGTCATCTGCAAGATCCTCCTACTCTCTCCTTTCACACCCAATCCGTTCCTCCCGTCGCTCTTCGGCGTCGCCGCTTGCCTCTCTTTCCTACTCTCTATGTCTCTGTTCGCCGTCGCCGCCCACGCCGTCGCCTCGCCGCGCTGTAGCCGAGCTGCCTCCGTTGTGGAGCTTGCTGCGGGGCTTATTCGCTTCGCTTTCACCGCTTCCCTCCCCGCTGGCGATTTCCGGCTCCGAGCGAGGGTTTCTCTTGCGCTGGTTCTACTGGTCTGCACCTCGGCTTTGTCTGGCTATTTGGCTGTTGTTTCAGTTGTCGGAAGCAGCTATGGAGGCTCTTTGGGTGAGTTGGTGAGTGAAAGGGGATTGTGGGGATTCGTTGTGGGCTTGGTGTATGGCCTTCATTATGTCTACCTGCAGCGATGGGTTCTTGTCTTCCCAATTATTCAGGTATATGTTCGATTTCCAGCTTTTGAAGTATATTTTGTTTGTTTGAGCTTGAATATATGTCTTTAGATCACAAAACTTCATACTTATTTCCTCCTTTTTGGGACATTTCCCCATTTTGGTAATGCTTTTGATTTTTTCTGTAAATTGCATCTCGTAATGGGGGTATTGTGGTTAATGACGTTCAGATTTGGAAGTTATTTTGTGGCTGTTTCTTTGGATGTCGAATAGGCTAGTTGCATTGTGTACTTAGGGTTTATAACATTCATGTTTCGCTTGTGATGAAAGTTTTTTCGCTGTACCTTAATATTCACGGTCTGCTTGATATTACAACATAGAGGTAATTGTATATTTGGGACAGATCATGAGTTTGCTCCGTAACAGGTAGCAATGCAAATTGAATATTTTTTTGGGCCAATCCCCCCCTGCATCTGTAATTTATTGACACTCTAGTGCACAATGAAATTCCATGTCTGTCTGTTTGTCTTGTGAATTTAATGCTGGTCACTTTTGTTTAAGAATAAATAACATGCCTGTTTTTCATATATTTAAGGTCAGAATGGGGAACTATTGTAAGTAGATTCCTGGTGGACAACTTTACAGTCTGCACTAATCGTATATCCATCCAAATTTTCTATCGTAATATTAGGTTCACAAACCTATGAAAGTCTTGGGATTGATGGAATCTACAGTTGTTTCAGGTCATCAATTGTCCATGTTTTTCTATGTGGGCCTAGTTGTAATGTAAGTACTGAGACTATGGGGTTCATCTCGTTTCAAAAACATATGTTATAAATATAGAATATCTAAATGAAGGCATGAGCAATAAGTTTAACATTCTGATTTCTGACAAATTATTTCATCTGTTAGAGAACACTGCGTTCAAAGGTTGTATTAGGGACTGTGATGGATTAGTTTTAACTTTTTTAGAACCTTTAATCTTATTAACTAAATTAGTCTCGAGAAAGACTTGATTATTGAACTAAATATAGGCAAGGCAACGAGCAAGCATACATGAATTTGGATGCATAAAACTAGCAATTAGGTTTCTTTTGAGGAAATAATGTGGTTGATGTGTTTTAATATCTGATTTGAAAAACACCTTCAGAAACTTTCAAGGATGTGCATGTGCACTAAGGAAGTTTAAGGATGCACACTTGATAATCAAGGGTGTGCATGTGCACTAAAGAAGTTTAAGGATTTTGACTTTTTTGTTGCACCTATGTTTTTGGATATTAGGAAAAGGAAAGTGGGGCTAATCCATTGTCAAATACTTACTGTGTGCATAAATTGCGTAACTTTTTCTTTGCAATTAAGATTTTGGCAACATTATTGATGTGGTTATAAAGTGAATGAGCATGTGATCAGTATTTTAGGTTTTGAAGCAAAACTATGTTTTATTTTTATTGTGGGAGGATTTTGGGTGTTTGAATTTGAATAAGAGTCAAGAGAACATCATTTATGTATATTTTTGGATTATTATAATAAATGAAATGAGATAGATTCTATCCTATTTCTATATTCGACGAATAACAGGGGATTTTCTTGTGCATTTGATTTCTAGCAGACTGTCATTGTTGCTTTTTGATACACTTGTTTCTAAATTGCACTCCTAATGTCTACAGCGGCCACATTTCTTCAGCTATAAAATAGGGTTTCCTTCAGCTATCACCCGAGCATTGAAGCTTTCGGTGTCATCATACCTGTGTTCACTTGTGTTGCGACTTATGCTGCTACTTTTCCTTGGGAGCAAGGATAAGAGTCAGGTCACTTTTGGAGTGCTTGTTGCTGATCAGTTGATCTTTTACATCGGAAGTTTTATTGTTATCCTGTGCTGGGAGCTGATTCATCATTTGCATAAGGTGGAAGTTTTACATTAAATGTCATATTGTTAGCCCAATCTTCCTGTTTTATATGCTTATTTTCATTATACAAGTACCTGTGTCTCTGTGAGTAACCTACTACTAATTAGTTGATTTGGTCCCTTGTGCAAGAAACTTCTTTTATGTTTTTAGCTTGATTAGTATGATAGTACAAAAATTTGAACGATGATTAAGAAAATTACAATTCCAATCTAGCTGCTAATATGCTGGAATTGGATGAGACCAAAGTTTTGTGGTCTTTTTGTACTTTTAAAAATGTACAACTGTTGGGTGATCTTCCTAGAAAGTGAATGCTCGTGACTTTACTAGTCTAATCATGAAAATAGGATTCATAATTTTTTGGGTATTCACCTTCCTTTTCACAATAATCTATCCTTTCTCTTACATGTGACTGGTGCTGTTAACATCTGTAGCAATCCATCAACATCTGGGATTTTATGCCGCGTGTTGCCTCAAGTCTTTACCTTTGGAAGTATATTGTTGATGATATTTTTGTTCCCTTTTATTTTTAGGGGAAACCAATCATGCATTAGTAAGATCATTCAACAATACAGAATTCAAATCTTCCGGGAATTGGAAATTAAAACAAGTGACAAAGCATCCATTCTCTTACGTATGGCTTTCTTATGAAAATCAATTAACACATGAGTTTATAGACATGCTAATTCATTGGTTTGTGATCTTCTAGTTGTTTTGTGTTGAGAGTGACTTGTTTCTAGATAGTATATATCGGCATCATATATCACGTCATCTTACATTCTCATTTGGCTAGATAGGTGCTACACACAAAGAGGTTTGCATTTGCACCACCAAAAGGATCAGCAGCAGCTGAAACGAATCCTAGTGAAATGCTTCTTTCCAGCTTGGAAGACAGCCGTTCTAGGTGTTTGCTTCAGTATCTGGCATATCTTGACTTAAGTATGGTTTGTGGAAGCAATATTGACACATGGAGGCGTGCGGCCTTCTTCGAAGAAACTGGTGAAACTTACAAGAGGATAGTTGCTGTATGCTTGAGGCCTCTGGATCAGTTTTCATCATGTTTAGGTGAAAGATTATCTGGCTTTGCTGATAATGCCTACAAGTTGTCCAATCAGTTATGTTCACCAGAAGATATTCAGAAAAGCTTTGAAATTGTTGAATCATTTAATGACTTCCAGGTATGAAAAAACTCTTGCATCTTCTTGCATTCATATAAATATGAGAAGAAGGTTAAATAATAATGTAGCATTTTGACAAAGCTGAAGGGAAATCTACAAGAATCTTGCCACAATTCCATTGTTCTAGAAGTTAACTGGGAGCACTCTTAGTGATGTTGAATAATGAACGCCTAATTAAAAAAAAATGCAAAAAGGACAAAGATTAAAAGCTAGCATGTTCTGTAGAATTGTTTTGGAACCCTATAATTTTGTGTACAATTTGATTGTAGTGTTGTGATCTTTCTCTGGGCTGAGGGTGGTACTGTGTTTCTTTCTTGCTTACAAACTCATATAGATGTTCTCACAGTTGCTTTATGAACAATCCTCTTGAAACCAGAGATTTTATTTATTTTTGCTTGTTACTTAAACTGTGTTTACATATTTGTCCTTTTTTTGCTTAAATGGAGGCCTTATCATCTATTTACCTCCTTAATATTTGGCTATATCAGTGAATATAAATTATATTATATTAAAAGATGGAAGAAGACCTGGCGTACTAAATTTTGTTGATGATTTGTTCGCTGTATTGCTACATTGTTGTGTGAAGCACACAAATGACCAGTAACGTATCGTTGGATAGGAGCAGTTTTAATGTATGCATTTATCAGCCAAATTGTACATGGAGTACAAAGGATCTGGTTATAGTTGAATAATCAAAGAGCTACTTCAATTTTGGTGAACATGGACTATTCTTGTTTTGAGATGTGGATTTTGTTTGGACTCGGTGTTTGTTATGATGATCTGCAAAATTATGAAATATACATGGTTGTTATCTTTGCTTAGGTAGTGCTGACGTTCATATTCTCATCTTCGATCTCCTTATAGCGTGAATGTCTCTAATTGCTTTGCAGCTATATGCTTGGTGTGCTCAAGCTGTCACAGCACTGACAGTACATTCACACAAGGAGGACCGATTTGGAGTTGCCCAGCTTTCTGGTAGTCATTCTGCTGTTTTATCCACATTGTTATCTTCTCTACTTGCCGTCGAAACATTTATGGGGAAGAAAACAAACTTACAATCCCCAAATCATCTATTGGGTCCTGCTGGCATCAAATGGGCAACAAACAGCACATCTCGGAGGGAGATTTCCATGGCTGTGAACAAAAAAAGGGACAGCCCTCTGTACTCGAAAGCATACTCATTGGCTGATATCCTGAAGACTTCAATCTACTGCATTGTCTCCGACTTCCACGAGGAGATGGTTGCAAGCGCTAAAGCAGGTGCCTTGGACAGGGATTGGGTAACCAGTGCAAAGCCAACTTATGGATCTCGGGATCTCCTCATTCAGAAACTACGGTTCTTCCTCAACTTTCAAGCGAGCTAGGTGCCCTCCTGTTGCTCATGCTTGATGTACGAGTTGACGCTCTCAGAGAGCTTGTATTAGCATTCTATATCGATTTTCAACGCTAAAACAAGCTGGCGTTAAGCAATACATGGACTGGAATGCAGTGTTTGGTATAGAACCCAGTGTGGGAAAGCATATTTTTGATGGCTGTGCCAGAATGGCTATTGATTCATGATAGTACATCTGGATTCCGGAACATGGTAAAAGAGTGTAACCTTGCGGTGAAGAAAGTGTCAGTGGTTGAAGTTTCTTTGTAGCTTTAACATAGCAAAAATGATTTTTTTTACAGTTGATGGTAATCGCTTTGACTAGTCATGACAGTGCTATTCAGTTTGGAGTTAAGGTCCTGAGTTTTATCTTCTCTATTTTTATCTGCCGCCATTCACCATGACCTAGTAGCAGCCGCCTCCCACAACTCAGGTGGCCGCCACCATCGCCCACCTACAGCTCTCCCATCGAGCATGGGTTAGCCTCTGCCATGGCCACTGCTGCCAAGGCTCGCCTCCACCGCAATCAATGTTCTAAAAGGCGCCTCGCCTAGGTGGAGTTAAAACAAACTTTATTAATTTCCTTATATTTTAACGTATAATGCATCTCAATAATTCATATAATGTAATAGTAATCCATAATATCGTACATAAACTCAAATTTGTGATGCTTAACTAACATAAAAATAAATAAACGCAAAAGTACGCATTTGAATAGCGACTCTAAAACTCATAAAATCCAAAATCATAGGTTTGGCTCAAAGCAAATACATCTCGACTTGGGCCATAAAAAAACCCTAAGTCGACTAATCAATCGACAAAACGCTAAAATCGAATAATTGGCGACCTAGGAGGGCCTAAGCAATCTATAGGCGGGGGCCGCGGGGTCTAGGTGGTGCTAAGGTAGATTTGCGCCTAGAGACCCGCTTACGGGTAAAAATTCCTAGGTGCCCTGCCGCCTAGCGCCTAGGCGCGATTTTTAGAACACTAACCGCAACAACCTAACATCATAAAATGACACTCATCATTCCATTCCAAAATAAGAAAGTGAAATAGAGAAAATGAGGCAATGAATGTAGTCATTCATTCGGCTGCAATCCCCAAAACCTTACATTTGGAAGTGGTGCATCATTGTCTTTATATAGTGCAAGCGAAGTCATGTGCTAGGCACATGGGAGACAAGTCTCCTTGTTACAAAACATAGCTAAGACTTGGACAAAATTACATGAAAGGAACTAGAGAGCCCCGATGGTTGTTGCCGCTTCTGTTACGCTTGTCTCAGGGGTGTTTCGTCGGAGAGCCCCGACTGACTCCGGACTCACCATCCGCGTGTTCAACCGGCAACTCGCTGCCATCCGCGTATTCAACCGGCAGCTCACCCGCCTCGCCTCGGTCGACTGGGGTCCTATTTCAACCACTCTTATGTCTCTATGCTTGTTAATTTGTTTCTAGTTGTACCTGATGGTTACTCTATCTACTGGCTTGTCTGGTCTCTCGGCTTCTTTAGGTGTGTTTAGATAATCGAATTTCTTTCCTGACTAAAAAAAAGTCATAGTTTTGGAATTATGGGTGTATATAAATTTTTATCTTGAAAAATTATGCTTTAAAAAAATAAAAAGATAATTTTATACAAAAATATATTTTTTATATTTTAAAAAATGGTTTTTCCAAGAAATCTATATCTATCTATCTATATCGATATAATATACTAAAGTAGGGACCTGAAGTCTCATTTGATGCAATTTGCATGTGTCATTTTTTGATGCGATTTGGCCTGGGTTTTTTTAACAGATCGATTAATGATGATCTAATATATAAGTCACGTTAAATAATGCCCTCATCTATTTTGTCCTAGGGGCATCCTATGTGTTCATCTCATATCTTAAGTGGTTACAAAATCTATCATTTTACCATAAGTTATTATATAGATAAAATTTTATTATTAATTAACTATCTATTGAACAATAAAATCTTATTATCAAAATATTTATATTAATTCTCAATTTCATATCTTAAATCAGTACAAAACCTATTTTTTATGATTGCTTTAAAATTTTAATTAAAATTTTTAAATAAATTATTTTAATCTTCACGTGAAATTTAATAAAAAATAATTTTAATATAATAAATATAATTTATTAAAAAAACGCGCAAAAGCACGAGTAACAACGACTAATATATAGAAGTAGGGTATATCACGTGCTGTGCATGGAAATATATTATCATGATATTCTAAAATTATTTTAATTATCTTTTTAAAATATGATAATAAACGCAATGAACTTAAATTGCATTTCCTTATATATTTTTTTCCAAAAATTATTTTTTTTTAAAAAAAAGCTGAACTACGTTTGTCAAAAAAAATTCATCGATTAAAACAAATATTTTTACAAAATCTATATCTATATATAACCTTAATTTAGAAGACTTTGCTTACGTGTCAATCTTAGAGGAGTTTTAGGAATATTGACCAATTATGTTTTTTTCCTTGATTTTTTTATTTATCCTTTTCTCTTTTTTTTCCATTAATTTTTTTTAATCCTCCATTCTCTTTTATTCTTAACATATTTACTAACAATTGGGCTTAATTCAAAACATTGAATTCAATCTAATATAAGTATATAACCATTAGGCTTAACTCACATTTATGTACTAACTATTGAGCTTAATTCAAAACATTGAATATAATTATTAGTTGTGACACATCACATTTAAATGCATGATTCAGATTTCAAATTTTCTAAAAATGTATTATTATTACTGGGTGATTTAAAATATCTGCATTTATGTATTATGCTTTAGACTAGTTATAAAAAAAACATTTCAGAATTATAAGATACATCTATGGTAAAGTTTTTTTTATCTTAACTTTTATTAGTATTTTATAATATATTTATATATATTATTAATATTTTAGTTTTAAAAAACCGCGCCATGGCGCGGGAATTGTACTAGTTTTTATTAAAAAGTTAGAACTTTTTTCTATTAACAAATCTCTTTAATCTTTAAATTCAAAATCTATCTATTTAATATTTTTTATATGATATAAATTGCATTTATCTAATTACATAATATAAGATAAAGAAAATTAGATATTGCATTTTTTTTATATGTGACAATTAGATAAGTATTCTAATTAGATAGTGCAGTAACTATATATGAATTCGAATGTGAAAAATAAATAAGTATTCCAACTAGATATTGCATTCATATAGTCTTTCCTTATATAATATTTAATATTGTTTATATCATATTGGGCTTGTTGTTGTAATATTGTTTATATCCAACTGATTTATCTTATTTTATATGTTAAATTAGATTTTTATTTCTCATACTTTTTAGCTTTAACTGATTGGTAAATCTCAATCAAATTATCCGGACGGTCATACTCTTTTTTTTTTCCGAACCAAAAATAAAATAAAAATTGAATAGAATCCAAAATGGCTCGATGGGTATATATGGAATCAAAGGAGAATATACGAAGAGATTACATGGAATTTAAGGTCCCATAAAAATATATATAAAAATGAAAGAAGAAGATGCGATGAGCATATTCGCATAAAAATCATCGCTCTTCTTCTGTCTTTCTCCATCTCTTCTGATCTGCCCTTTCGGTAATCCAATCCACATGCAATGACTCCCTTTAAGGTCACCACAGTACCACACCCACCCCAACATGCATGAAATTAACCATTTTTTTTAAAAGAAAACTATCAATTGGAAACTGCCTCATATATCATGTAATACTGGCTTCAAATCACCTGTTACTAACCCACCTTATTCTCCTCCTATTTCTCAGGTCACGACTCACTCTTCACAATCCTTAAATAAAAAGAAAGTAAGAAATTAAAAGAATAAAAAATGGAAGGGATTTGATGAGTAACAACTTTTGGAAAAATTAATTAACTCTCATATGCATGGAAACAACTTTTTGAAATTAATGGAATAAAAAAGAATCGCTGAAATTATTACAACATTAAATAAATTTGGAAGTTTGTTCATTAATAATTTTTGGGAATAATGATGAGAAATGAGATGCCAATATGCCATAAATTTGAAAAATAACTTGTTAGGACCTTAATCGGTTAGACTAACTAACAAGGGACTCTATGGTGAAACTGAGAAATTTTAAATAAATTATTCCAAATTTACTTTATAGATGTGTTTTTTTTTTAAATTAAGGCAATAGTATCGACACAGATCATTCTATATTAAAAAAAAAAAGTACACTAGCCCTAATTCAAGATCATCTACTCTAGTTGATGGTTCATTAAAAAAAAAAAAAAGAGTAAATTACACATAACCACCTGTAAATTATGGTACTTTTCACATAATCATCCATAAAAATTTAAATTACAGTAAATCATCCATAAATTTGATTTGTTTTCATAAGACCACTCATTCATTAAACCTCTATTTGTTTTGTTTAAAAAGATTAAGATACCCTTAATTCAAGCTTATTTATATTTAATGCAATGATTTGTTTTCATAAGACTTCCCATTTGTTAAATAATCCGGTTTTACTTTTACTCTTTTAAAAAAGAATAAGTTTAGCTTATTTTTTAAATGATATTGTTTGTAATTTAAGATATGAGCTAATTTACCCTTATTTTAAAGCAACAATCTTGTTTTATTTTAGAGTTTATCCCTATCTTATTCAACATTTGAAGGAGAGGGGATTGTTAGGAGGTATTGCAAGTCTCGACTCTTCTCATTGCAAATCCAATTTAGATATATATTGGTTGGAGTATTTAGGGTGGGTTTGAATTCCATTCCATTTTAATTATAATTCAATTATTATTTACTTCGGTTTACGTGAGCAGTTGGTTGTATAACTAAAAATCTCATACATCTATTTAGTAATTTAACCAAATAGTCATATACATCGGGATAAAACTATTACATTATATATAATTAATAAATTATGGAATCCAAACACACCCTTAATTTATCTTAAATTTTTTGTTTACTAAAGACGACTTTGTCTATTTTACATTACAAATATAATACAATTGAAATCCAAACACGTACTTATATACATGCAACATCTTTCCTTTACAAAGTACAAACAAATAAGCTTGGATTAGGGGTATTTTAGTCGTTTTAAATAAAATAAATAGAGCTTTAATGTGTGGGTGGTTCACTGTAATTTAAGTTTTTATGGGTGATTATGTAAAAGTACCATAATTTACGGGTGGTTATGTGTAATTTACCCAAAAAAAAACCCAAATTGATGTAGTCAACGAGGCTATATCAAAAAACTTTGATTTTTTTTTTTGGAAAAAAAACACAATGTCATTACTCATTGGTGAGTGAGAGCATCAATAATCTCATATCCAATTTATTATTTACGTACACATAAAACTATTAAAATCAATTGAAATAGACTAACCTATACACACACACAAAAGTTGGGATATATCTATATCTATATACTATATTAATTTTTTTTATTTTATAAAAAGAAAAATACTCACAATAACATGAGAATTGTAGTAGTTTTCTATCGTAGAATTTAGAGATAGAAAAAACCCTAATAACTTAGTGAAGGAAACCTCATATTAGAGAAGGTAAAACTCACATCTATAAAATTATTATTAAATCCTTTATAGAGATTACAATAAGATAAAGATATCTATAAACTAAATTTATCAAATATATATTTCTATCATAATATAATAATATCAATTATTTTATCCTAATATATCAAATACCTAGTACATCAAAATAAATCTATTAAAATATATCTTCTTCGATATCTATTTAAACAGATCTCTCCCTTCCTATAATTAGTACGTACAACAAGAAAGAAGAAAATTAGTTCTTCCACTCAACGATCGATCTCGAAGCTCTAGACATCCATGGCGACTCTCCCTTCCAGAAGCTTCTTTGCTCCCTTAGTACTCTTCGTCATAACATCACTATGCAGCACAACCCTATGGACGCGTCCGGTCTTGGCGGACCTCCCGACAATCGACCACCCGATCAAGACCACCGGCGGCGAGCCTCATCTAAGCTTCCTAGTCATCGGCGATTGGGGGAGGCGCGGCGAGTTCAACCAATCTCAAGTTGCTTTCCAGGTAATTAATCTATATAAACTCTTAATTTAGAAGAGTTTAGAATGATGTGTCAATCTTAGAAGCATTTTAGGAGTCTTAACCAATCATTTTTTTTATTTTCTTTAATTCTTTTTTTTTTCTTTTAATTCTCTTTTTTCTTTAAATTTACTAACCATTGGGCTTAGTTTAAAACATTGAATTCAATCTAATATAGCTATTGGGTCTATCCGTACTCAAATTTATTTAATAACTATTGGACTTAATTCAAAACATTGAATATAACTATTGATTATGAGACATCACATTTAAACAATTTTATAATGATATTTATATTATTTTTACTGAGTAATTTAAAATTTCTATATTTATGTATTATACTTTACATAAGATTTTTAAAAAATAATTTTCTGAGATAATTATAAGATACATTTGCTATAAAGTTTTTTTTTATGATTTTTATCTTAACATTTATTAATATTTCATAATATTTTTATATATAATATTTTAGTTTTAAAAAAACGCGCCATGGTGCGGGAATCGTACTAGTTATATATATAATCCCCTCATTTATGACGTCATTAACAGTAAACAACACATTTATGACGTCATAAATTCGTCAAAACAAGCAGATGGGGAGAGTAGGGGAGGAGCTGGACATAGATTTTGTGGTGTCTACCGGAGATAACTTCTACGATAACGGCCTGACGTGTGAGCACGACTCTGCGTTTGAGGAATCCTTCACGGACGTTTACACCGCCACCAGCTTGCAGACGCCGTGGTACAGTGGTAATTATTTGATTAATTAAGCCCTTAATTGATTTCTTTCTGAAATTGAATTTATGATTTGATTGATTTTGCAAAATTTGAAAAGAAATTGATTGCATAATTTTGTGAGGGTGCAGTGTTAGGGAACCATGATTACAGAGGGGATGCAGAGGCGCAGCTGAGTCCGTTCCTCCGCCAAGTCGACCCAAGATGGGTGTGCCTCCGGTCTTTCATTGTCAATGCAGGTATTTTACTTAATTTGGCATCTTAATTAGTTAATTTAACTCGAATGTTTAGGTGTGATACATTACGCAATCACGAAATTTTGATACAATTTTCAACTGGAAAATCTATATCCCCGCTAATCTTTTATTTCTGAGCTACAAAACAAAGGTTTGTTATGTGGCGTTAAATAGTTGGATACAATTTTGATGGATAAATAGAAAGATTAACGATGGATAAGTATCACTCGTTTTTCGGCAACCAATTCAGTCAAGTTATACATAAATCCCTTGTTTATGTAATTATCTTAAATCAGAAATTAAAATTTAGCTAGGATGAATAGACTAAAATTTTCATGTGAGTTGAATAGACTAAAATTTTCATATATTCATAATTTTCATATATTAACATGTTTATAAATTTTTATTACTAAAATATATGTTTTAGTAAGATAAAAAAAATGTTTTCCAAAATAATCAATCTTTTAATAATTTATAATTTTTAATAATATTTTTTCATGATAAAATTTTATAAATATGTTAATATAAGTGTATAGAATATAAATATAATTTTTATAATTTTTTTTAATGTAAATTTATAGCCAAAATAATTAAGTGTAATACCGAGTGTTACACCTAGTATTACAGACTTACCGGGGATCTATGTAACGGCCCAGAATTATAATTTCTGGGTTACGTTTCAAGGGATAAAACCCCTTGTTCGGATCTTGCAATCCAGGTACGGGTCGAGGTTTCAAACTCATTTAAGATTTGTAGAAAGAGGGATTTCAAACCCTAAAACCTCGAAGGGCCGTTGGGTACCCTTAACCTGTCCTAAGACTATGTCGCGGAACCATTTCAAACGGAAGTAAAGCGGAAGTAAAGTACAGATACAAGTGCCACGGCGGAGCCGGGTCAAAACGGAGTCAAAAGTATAAATCCAAAACAATATAATCAGAGTCTGGTGAAGTCTATAACTCCAGCGCTCACTCTCCGCCGACAAAATGACCCGCGCAATAAGCAAACAGCACCGATAGGATGAACATAAATAATTCCTAAAAAAAATTGATTTGGGGCGGGATCAGATCGATGCCCACTTAACTCTGCATCCCGACAATAAGCACACATATACGCTATACCTAATAAAGATGCTCTAATGCAGTACGAAATTCAAACACACTAGCATGCTCCTAGTTCATAATAATGTGCAGAAATACTGTAAAGGGCCCAAGACAATGCCAAGTGGCATATCCCTCTCCTACCTCCACCCCTTCCGATAGGCGGAGACTGGCCAGCTCGTGAATGCATTCATTCATAATCGGGGGGCACGCATGCCTAACCCGCTCCACAATAAAGCCCGCAGGCATATCATAATATAAGGAAGTACTCGATTGACTCAGGGTACCCAATGAGGCTGGGCTACCCTATGACCCTAGCAAAGACTTCTAGGACTATCACAGATAACGGCCGTTCTGTTTACATACGCACAAAGAAATAGAATGCTCAACGATCGATGCAACCTAGCATGGTACTACATGGCATGCTGATCATGAATGCAAGCACCTAGTATATCATGCACCTAAAGCAGGGAATAGCTCTATTCAATCTGAGTAAGCTCCGAAGAGACTTACCTGAAGATGCAGAACAGCAAGATAATACAAGCAAGGGCCCAATGCAAGTCCAAAAGCAATACACACCTATCATCAAGTCAATTCCATAAGCTACCGGACCGATATTCATACATACGAAACCCAAGTTCTCAACATACTCAAAACCAACCGATAGTGAGACCGTTTTCCAAAACCTTTCCGATATGATCAACATCAACCAAAATCATTTCATTTCCAATCAAAACCCATCGATAAAATCGTACCAGCCATATTTTCCAAACTCTTAAATCCCAAATTAAGTCAACTCCTATTCAAAACAATTCTCAAATCATGTCTGGCCAAAATCCCTTTATAAACATTAAATCTTTAATCAACTTACAATTTCATACCATTAAAATAATTCCAGCATTTTATTTCTCAAAACCTTGACTTTAATATTTCAAGTAATTTAAGGCAATGATAAACGATTCCAAAATAAATCCATTTTCACAACCCTTATTCATAAGTCAAAATCAACAAATCATTTTACAATTTCACAATTGTATAAAAATCCATCTTATAACATACTTCATATAGTATTACTTTTAAATAATTTATGATATATAAAAATTTCAGAATTATCTCTCTCATAAAACTAGGAATCATAACATATCATATGTAAAATAACATAACTTATAAATACCTAACATAACTTAACAACAAAATAACACCCAAGACACAACCCATCAGCCCATAACAGTGAAAGCCCAACCCGAATCTAAGCCCACACCCAACATAATAGAAAGAAGGAAGGAGTCCGGCCCAATCTCTCAAACCCATCAGTTTACAAAAGAAGAAAACCGAACCGGTCTAAGAAATAAGAAAAGGAAAGAAGAGAACCGGGTTCAAGGTCTTCTTCAACCTCCGCAGATCTGGGCTCGGAAACGGAAGAGGGGAAGAGAGAATGAAGGCTCTCAGGCGGCTCGTTCTCGACCCAACCTCACCCAATCGGAGCGACACCAGATTCCGACCTCTACCCAATCCACAAAAATGAAACGCGCGTGAAGGAGAGGAAGAAATAGAGAGATTACCGAGAGTTGATCCTCGCCGGAAAACGTTTGATGTGGCTAGATTCGGCCTCGTCGGAGATCGATTCAGCTTCAACGACGGTAGATCTGCGCCGGGGTGGACTAGGACGAGTGCAGAGGGGTTAAAGGTCGACTTTTATGGTGTGCTTGAGGAAAAGAAGGAAGAGGAGAGGCTTACCGATTCGAATGAGGAAGAACAGGGATACGAGGAGGGCGAACGACGCTGCTGGACGGCCTTGGCTGCTATCTGAAGGCAGGGGTGGAGCAACCGGTGCTCGACTCGGCTCTACGGGGCTCTGTGGGCTTGCTGGCATCGAGGAGCTGGTGGCCGATGCTGCTGCCGCGCTCGGGTGGCGCTCAGGGGGTGCTGGCGTCGGGAGACAATCCAAGAGAAAGGGGATAGTTTTGGGGGTCTGTTTGGATAAGGCCAAGAGCAGCAGTGGGTTTTCTGTTTTGAAGGCAAAGGTGAAGAGAGGGTTGTGACTAAATCAAAATGAGGGAGGGGACCTGTTGCATCTGGATAAAGAGGGAGGTGCACAGGAGCAAATTGGGCATAAGGACAACAGGAGCAAGGCAGGGGAGGAATCCCTCACGGCAAGCACAGGCGAGAGAGAGAAGAAAAAGAAATTAAAGACTGGCATGGTCCCACTCAAAGAATTTAAAATAGCGGAATAGACTCGAAACCCGCTCACCCGACAAATCCCGACTAAACTCAAAACGATCTTCAAATTCCAAATCCGAGGTTAATAATGAACTCCGAATACTAAACTCAATTTTCGCATAAGCACGCGGAATAAAACATATTTTAAACTTTTTATTTATTAATGCCGGAGCTTGTTTTAAGGATTTCAATTTCGATTTAGGAAATTAAGGACGAGTTTTTTCTTGAAATATCCGAATTTTTATTTTATTTTATCTTATTATTTTTTTTCAACTTAAATCCATTTATATTATTTATTGAAATTTATTATTTAAAATCCGGGCCTTTACAATCTACACTGTAGGAATATTGGTTTGGAAATATGTCAAAGATAGGTTGAACATAATGTATATAAGTTTAATTTTCCTCTAAATTTTAATCTTAAGATAGATTAGCTAATATATTAGCATGCCCAAACGGCCAAACCTACCTAACTCAACAAAGTCAGATGAAAATCAAAATGTAAATGTTCAAGAAAACCTAGATAGAATTGTTTATTTAATTCGGAGATTTTTTGAGAGTAATGCTTAATTTGAATATATTGTGAAATCACGGTGGATCATATGACGTGGAGTCCAGCCACCTATGTACTAGATTTGAATTCACTTTTTAATCAGTGTCTATTCCACAACTCATATTCTCAACATATATATTTGTGTAATGGTAGATGTAGCGGAGATATTCATGGTAGACACAACTCCATTTGTGGACATGTACTTCTCCGATTCCGAAGACCACACCTACGATTGGAGTGGCATTCCCTCTCGTTCCACCTACCTCAAATCCCTCTTGCAGGTTTCTACATTCAGTTGCTCGAGTTCGGATCATTTCGGGTTTCGGTCATTTACGAATCGAGCTCTTAAATGCTCTGCCTAATCGCGTATTTGTGCAGGACTTGGACTCAGCTCTCAAGAGATCAACCGCCAAGTGGAAGATCGTGGTCGGGCACCACGCGATCCGAAGCGTCGGGCACCACGGTGACACAATCGAGCTCGTCGAGCAGCTGCTTCCGATCCTCCAGGTAAGGGTCAAATCATTAAGCCGTGATTCGTAAATGGTCTATGGTTGCGGACTTGCTCTTATGGCGTGTCGTTTTTCGATTATCGATCGCAGTCCAACGACGTCGATTTCTACGTGAATGGCCACGACCATTGCCTGGAGCACATCAGTGACACAAACAGGTAAACTAGACCCGTTAATCGAGTCTTGATTCGTCCAATTTCTGATGTTTTATCACATCTTTGATGGTGTTTTGGTGTGTCGGACAGCCCCATCGAGTTCCTGACGAGCGGGGCAGGATCCAAGGCATGGAGGGGAGACACCAAGGACTCAAACAGGAACGACGTCAAGCTCTTCTACGACGGCCAAGGATTCATGTCAATGAAGGTGAATCCCTCCGAGGTGACCATTGCATTCTACGACGTTAACGGCCAGGTGTTGCACACGTGGACTACAACGAAGCAGCTTCCGCAGTCCTCGTAGGCACCTCCGTTTACATGGAGATCTTATTGTGTACAGTACATCAATTCAGCTTCACTAATAACTTCTCAATTTTAGGCGTACTTGATGAGTTGAAACATTTGTGTTGGATGCAACTTTGTTAGTATAAAGGATAGGTGTTCATCACATTTCAGAACAACCAAATGCCAGAAACTCAATTAGAATGGGACAAAAGCATGTTTGAAACTTCATCACAATAAGGTTTTTTCTCAAATAAATATATCAGAATCTTAACTACAGTAAACTTATTTACAGAACCATCACAAGTAGACTAGTTGTAGAGCTAAAATTGTAAAAGAAGAACCACTGAAACAGTATGAAAGTTGTATCTGCCTAGTTCAGGACAAAGTGGTACCTGGAGTCAACGTAGCTCTCGGTATCCCAGAGAAAAGACCCAAACGTGACAGCCTCCAAGACCAATCTCCGGAGGCCATCAAAGCCGATCCTGATGAGTTCGTCCTTGGAGGAGTCGATGGTGCCGTCTGGCTTAACGACAATCTCGGGTCTTCCAAACAAGGCCTCAGTGTGTTTCTCGACGAGGGAAATGGCTTCTTTTGATCTGATTGTGGCGCATCTTTGGAGGGTCTCGCTATCAAAGGACATGACGTAGCTTTTCAGACGGGATGGGCTCATCCCGAAACCAAACCCACCAGGGCTGACCCCTCCAGCCCAAGAGGAGACCTCAGGATGAGAGCTGGCGGTGATAGTTTGTTCTGGAGGTTTCATTGCCTCTTCAGCTTCACCTGCGCTGCTTCGTCCTTCGGGGAGGGTTTTCATCACCTTCTCAAGCTGAAACCGCTGATCAACCCTCTTCAGGAAGTAACCATACATGATTGACGCAGCGTAAACTTGGCCAACCCTGAGCTTGCTTATTTCTGCTACTGAAGTTGAATCTCCCAACCGGTTTCCGAGAATTAGTGCAAGATGGTTTTGGATCATCTCGTAGGCCTCCGGAGAATGAAGCCGCTCAAGCTTTTCCTCTTGCTTTGGCCATGTGTCCACTCGACCGGAAGGGTCCGAGGAAGAAGAAATGGATGGGACCAATGAAATGTTTGCGTCCATGAACTTCTTCACAACCAAAGCATACAATATCTCTTCCAAGACCTTTTTCCTTTCATTGGCTTTAACTTCAGCAATTCGCCTACAAACATTTTGCCCCAATAAATAAGTTATCGAGAAAAAAGTCAAAAACCATAAAAAAACTGTTTCTACAAATCCATTTTAGTTTTGAAAAAAAAACTGAAAACTCAAAGATGAAACAAAAAAGTCCTGAAAGCTATTGAGAACTGGATCATGTAATGAAACTCGGTACAAAATACAACCTACCTGTACAATACCAGATCCGTGCCTGAAGCAGAAGGCTCGTCATTTTGTTTTTCGGCATCTAGGTCAGTTTGCAACTGTTCAAGCTGCTGCTCTACAGCAGCAGGAACAAGATGTGGATGGCTAACTAAAATTTGGGATAGGAATTGCCCAACAGCAGACTCTAGCTGAAGAGGAGCAATTGGGGAAGCAGAACCGGCTGAATCTGCGGATGCAGATGCTTTAACCATAAAGGACCTTCTACGCCCTATCACGACTCTCCTGTTACCCTGCTTGGAATAGCAAGAAACTGAAGCACGCTGCAGATTCAATAAAAACAACTTGATGTCATGGTGTGTTACCTATTTTCAGTTTATAAGCATAGAAATCAAGTGAAAGATGGACAATTCAGTCAATCAGACTATTTCACAAATTGTCATTATCTAATGGTGATAAAATATAAAACTGTCTCTCAATAACTTCAATTGAAAAACACAAATAAATGTATATTCTGACAATCTGCATAATCTGTAATTTGAAATATATATATTTTTCAGCCTTGTAAATATGGAAAACAAAGTAGATTTAAACAATGGTAAAATTTCGCCCTCCACTTGACACATGAACCAACCAAATACTCTTATAGATACTCAGAATGTTTATAACAGGACACAACATTCCTCCAAACTGTGGCTGGTGCCATGTATTTTCTTATGGCCACTCCATTTGACTCATGAAGAAGGAGAGAGTGAAATCAGTAAACTCGGCAAATGCTCACAAGTCATTGAGAAAGTTAAGATTGAGGGAGACTAAACAGTCTTTGGTTCAACCAAGCATCTGGATCGGGAAAGTGAAACAAGAAGGGAAATGCATTTTCTATATCGAGGAGTTGCGTATTTTTCAATTGTCAGTTCCCATTCGTTTCTCAAATTAATCAGATCACCCCAAAACAAAAACAATTTCCGATTGCCTGGCAGTCTTAGACTCCTAGTTTAGTGAGTATCCCAAAACCCTCCAAATTTGCTGCTTTTGGTGATCAAACAGCTTTCCTTAATAAAATTCCCAATCTTGAAAGAAACATCCCATCCCCTTCCATAGTGTTCATGCAGCAATTCAAACAGCCTTATAGTTATAACTTCTAATCAAATACCAAAGGCCATAACCAGCCTCACATACTCGTCGTTGTTGTCTTACGCCAGATCATGAACAAAAACCTCTCAACTATTTACCTCAGTATTGGTTTTCCAATTCAGAAAATTTATCCTTCAATTGGTTAATCTTATAACGATCATGTCAAATGCCAAACAATCCAAAAGCCAATAAAATCAAAATCAAGAAATTACAGACAAAATTTCTTACGGAAACCATTACCAGGACGGGCCGAAAACCGGAATTCGACCGGAAAAGTTGGGTAACACCGCCGGAAGCCAAAATTCTAGATCTCGGAGGCAAATTGGGAGCCCTAGCAACGCTCAAAGGCGAAGCTCTGAAGATCGTTGCAGCTTCCATTCTCCTTCAGAATCCACACACCACTGCCAATCACCGAAAAGCGAAAAACCTAAAACTGAAAAATCAAAATCGAGTCTCTCTAAACATAGAAGAGCATTGGGATAAGAGAGATGATAAAAGCCAAAGCACAGGCCCTTACCTATTCAGGTGAAACGCGTCGTTCCGTGTATCGCCTGGGTTTGATCCCTGCGTTTTCTCAAGCGATTACTGTAGATGAACAAATTCAACGTTAATCAGCGGGCGAAGTTTGACCTTTATATTATTATAATCCATGTGCTGTGCCCATATGGTTCGGGATTTTTTCTATTCCCAAAATGTCCCTGGCCGGATCAACGATAATGGTAGGTGGAGTTTGTACGTGTATGGGGTTGGGGGTAATTAAGTAGTTTGACACAGTGATTCGAGATTTTTTAGACTGGGGACCCACTTGGAGGACCCTTTGGCGGTGCCGTGTATTTGTGAGAGTGTGGAAAGTTGCACGTTGCTGGTGTGGTTTCCACAACTTTGAAATGGTTTTGTCTCTTTTATTGAGCAATACAATTCGAGAATTTTTTTTTATTTTATTTTTTTTGGGTATGGGCAAATACAATTCGAGATTGTGGAGAGGTTGAAGCACCTCCCTTCTTGATCTCCACGTGTTTGGGCCTTTGTGGTGTAATCATATGCTACGCGGCACACTCTTATATTTTATTTTATTTTATTTTTAAGAAAGAAATTAGAATGCATGTGTGAGGAATTAGGATACACAAATAATATATCGCCGATTTAAATTACATATATTTGCCCTACATCTCAGTATCTCACCCATCCAAACCAAATAAAGTGTAAATACCACACCACCAACCTATTTTAACCAGCCAACATTACAGTCGATTTTAAACTTATATATACTCCGTGTGATTTTGCACCGAATTATAATATATAAAAAATCTGAAACTTTGTATATTTGAACAAAATGAATTAGGTGAAGTTATTGGTTTTACACTAATTTTAGATCTAACATAGTATTCGTATTTTTATAAATTTGTTGAGAATATAAGTTGAGTTGTGGGATAAGGATCCCACATTGATTAAAAATTGAATCTAAGCCTTGCATATAAGTCGGTGGGCTACCCCCACTTAACACCAATTGGTTTTCGGATGGAACCCCACTCGGCTTGGTTGGTGCGGTTGGGTGTGCGTGGCCGCCACGTCGTATATTACCCACCGTAATTTAATAAAAAAAATTTGGGTTAACTTATATAAAATCACATTTAAAATAGATGAATTTTCATAAAACCCTACTTCAAATAAAAATGTATAAAAAACCACCCATAAATTTATTTTTCTTTCAAAATATTGTACATGAACATTTAAATATGTAGAAAGTGTTTAAAAAAATATTAAAATATTACGCTTTGTATTCAATATAACCTAACTATATGATAAACTAACCAAAACATTGAAGAAAATATGAATACTAAACCTTTTTTTTTATAACTTTTTAGTTCTTACACATAAAAATGGTAGTGGGTTGTCTTTTGAAGGAAAAATTATGGGTGATTTTCTGAATTTTTTTATTTTAAGGGTGGTTTGTGGGGAAAAAAAATATGGGTGATTTTCTGAAGTTTGCAATCCTTAACAGTGTAGATTTAGAGCTTGGTGGTAGTTATATGAAACTCAGCCAACAAAGAAGAAGACAGAGAAGGAATAAAAGGCCCAGGATCCAGAGGAGATGAGTGGGCCCAAATACCTCAATATTGTAGCAATGTAGAAGAAACCTAATACACCTGGCCCATATCTGTCCAAACTGTAATTTCAATTTTGGATCAGATTAAGACAGAAACTTCCAGTCTGGATTGAGAATTTTTTTTTTTTTTTTTTGATATAAGGAAAGAAATTCGATTCTCAAGACAAATCTGGATTGAGAATTTGCAATTGTGGGAGTCAGATCAATTGAGTTCAACTTGTTTCGGATTTCGATTATTTTGGATACTGTTCACAATTAGGATCAGATTGGATTTAGGTAAGGTTGATTCGGATATCATACTTTGGGCTTTTGGGCATTTCGAACCTCGATCTCAATTAAGGTATTTTGATTTGAATGTGATAAGATTTGAGTTTAAGTTATTTTAAATTTATTTATGTTTCGGGTTTACATTGTTTCGAGTCTGGGATTGATTTGGGCGACTTTATTTTGAGTTTCGAGCTACTTGAGTTCAAGTTGGGTTTCCAATAATAAATTTTGAGTTTCAGGTTATTTGAGTTCGAATAGATCTGGATGGTTCTTTCAAACTAGGTCACATCTTGTCCACTCTAAAGAAGCAATCCTTACAACGGACAAGAAACATGACGGTCTGATAACTCGTAACAATTGGGGGGAAATCGACTAGGAAAAGGCACGCGACAACTTGAGATCGATTTCCCAAGAACACTCGCGCAATGAAAGGTGCTAACTTTGTGGGTAAGAGAAATCAGAAAGGATTGACAGCAAATGAGGAATGAAGCTTGGAAAGTGAGTGAATTTGATTTGATAAAATGCAAGTTGAAGGTGAATCCGTGAATGTAGAGTGAGAAAGCAGCTAGCAATGAATCAGATATGAATATACAAGTGCAGTAGTGAGAGAAGTACCTTAGATAGATAGCTGTTGACAGCGATTTCACACGCAAATTCTCCCATATTTATAACGGTCCATCTAAGTCTCCAAATATTTAAATACTGAACCGGGCCGGTCAAATATTATTTAATCCACAGAGCAACCGCCATTTCTGATTTGTCGGCGGTAGAGTACTGTTTCTCCCAGCTGGCTGTTTAATTATACCATTTCTCTAGTAGTAATAAAGTCGTAAAATGCAAGCATTTGGGATAATCTAAGAATGAGTTGGCACTTCCATTCGGATCACTCCTTAAACTCTTATTATTGGATTTTTGGATTTTGTGGGTTGGATAGGTTTCAAATTCTATAAGATATTGGATTCGATTCCGTGGGGTTGACTTGGATAGAGTTGGACACTTAGCCACCAACATGACCACAAAATTAAACTTTTTACCTCATAAAAATATAAAATTTAAGAAAATCGGTACGAAAAAAAAAAGACAAGTTGAGTTCAATTATAAAGTCTTCTCAAAAAAAAAAAAAAAATCTTCTCACAAATTTTACAAACGTGAAGGGTCTATATGTCCGAGCTCATTATGTGCATCCAAGCCGAACACACAAAGACAAGTAGGTTTCATTCTAAAACCAATTGATAGTAGAAAGAGTAGTCGCCTGCATCACACTACCATGACCCTTATTAGTCCCGACTTAGGATGTCGCGTCTTAAATAAACATGAAGCACACCTAGAACTACCAAAGCATGATAAACCTGAACAGACTGGTGAAACGTGGACATAATATGGGAAAATTTGTATTTGTTATATTATATAACTAGTGTAGGCCCCGTCCCGTGCACGGAGAATACATTAACATAATATTATAAATAATTTAGATAGATTCCAATAAATAATAGAAATAATAATCTAAATATAAATAATTTTTCCACCAAAAAATAATATAGATATCAATAAAATTAGTTTGATAGATTATATATAATATAAATACTCCGTATTTTTTTAAGTAGATTCTCTCAAAATATAAACATATTTCACATTTATCAGGTAAAGGTTTTTTTTTTCTAATCTACCATTAATTGAATCTTATGTAATTTAATAGCTAACCAATTTCTAAAAATATTTTTTTTATAAAATATATATGATGTATTTATTATGTTAGTTTACTAAAATAGCTATGCATAGATAGATTGTGGCTACATTATATTTTTAGGCTCAAAAAATAATATAGATATAAATAAAATAACTATTATTAAATAATTATTTTTTATATAAATAATTTGTTTTTCACCAAAAAATAATCTACATATAAATAAAATAGCACTTATCAAATATTACATATTTATCTATTAATATTATTGGTAAGTATGACTATGAAATATTTTATATTTATATTTTTATCAATCAACTAAAATATATAAATAGATGGATGGTGGCTTATATAACTTTCTATAAATTATGACAACATATTATTTTATTAATTTAAAATAGCTCTTATCAAATACTACATATTTATCTATTAATATTTTTGGTAAGTATGACTATAAAATATTTTATATTTATATTTTTGTCAATCAACTAAAATGTATAGATAGATCATAGATGGAGATGTTAATGTATATATTCATTCAGTAAAAAAAAATTATCTATTAATGTTTCATACTCATTACTCCGTATTAGATAGATCATAAATGAATCTATACATTTTTATCTATTAATATCTAATCTTTTTTAACTATATGAGTTAATGGTAAAATAATTATCTAATCTTTCAAATAATGAGTATGAAACATAAAATCTATGTTAATCTATAAATATAAAATATAAATATTTTATATTTGTATTTATATTTTTAATGTACACTATAAATGATTTAAAAATTTTATGAAAGTTTTTTTTTTTATGGTTTTTTTTATATTCATACTTATTAATAATGAGTATGAAACATAAATAGATAAAAATAAAATAATTATCTAATCTTTTTTAATTATTATTATCATTATTATAATGTTGGGTGATATATATATGACATATATTTTTATAAGATATTTGGAAGAAAATGTCTATCTATCCAAAGTGGTTTATAAGATATTCCATCTATCCAATTATATTACTTAATGATAAAATAAAATAATTATTAAATCTTTTTTAATTATATAGATTAGAACTATCTAATTATTTTTTATTAGATTTCCTTTTTGACGAGAGAAAGTTTTGCGAGACGCACTCACGCGCTGCCACGTAGGCAGATTCACTTACACGCCGCCACGCAGGCACTAATGCATCGATTTTAATATATATATATATATATATATATAAATGAAGAATAAATCTATATAATAACAAAGTTGTTGGAGGGTTAGGGTAAATTTTTTTAAAGATTTTGATTTTTTAATCTCTATTTTAGAGAATTTTTACTAAAGATGATAATACATGCTCCACAAGGCAAAAAGCTCGCAAACAAAACTAGACCCAGCCTTTTACGACTTCTGATCATTCCTTAATATCTATGTCAATAGGAAGTACGAAAATTAGGGCTGGTTCACCGTTTAAATTTGAAATGTCTTGGACTAGTAATGATAATTATAACAGATTAGTTAAATCAACTTGGCAGAATAAGTTTCATGGGTCGTTTATGTTTACATTATTACAAAAACAGAAACTGCTTAAAAAAAATACAAAGATCTGGTGTAAGTCTCACCCAAATAATAATTTTCGACAAATAACAGATATTGAAGATCAGCTTCTGTTACTTCAAACACAACAAATTAATGGGAATTCAAATTTTTTTAATAATACCTTTTGGAGATAGAAATACTACCAATCAATATCTAAAATAAGAAATTCTAAAAATGTCACTCGTAATTTTACAAATAAACATGGTTTATTGATTGAGGATGAGGATCAAATTAGAGATGAAATTACGACTGAATTGGCTGAAAGATTTATTTCAAATAATGCACCGATTACTAGTAATCCATATTTTCTAAATTTAATTGATCAAACCATTACTGAATCTGAAAACAGAATGTTGACACAACCTTTTTCAGATGAAGAAATTAAGGATACCTTATTTTCAATGACAGATGATAAGTCTCCAGGTCCTGACGGTTTTCCACCAGAGTTTTATAAAAAATATTGGAATATTGTTGGTAAATTAGTTTGCAACGCTGTTAAATCTTTCTTTCATTCTGGTGTGCTACTCAATGAAGTAAATTCAACGTTCATTGCACTTATTCCTAAAATTGATACACCTAGTAACATTAACCATTACCGTCCGATTAGTTTGTGCAATACTATTTATAAGGTTATTTCGAAACTTTTGGCTAACCGTTTGAAGCCTATATTACCATGTATTATTAATCCTTTTCAAGGAGCTTTTGTACAAGGTAGAAATATTCAAGATAACATACTAATAGCTCATGAGGTTTTCCACTCTTTTCATAACAAAAAAGGTAAATCTGGATGGATGGCGTTAAAGCTAGACATGGAGAAAGCTTATGATAAAATAAGCTGGAGTTTTATTCGCATTATTCTAAATAAATTTGGTTTTGATCCTAGATGGATTGATTGGGTTATGACATGCCTAACTAAAATTAACTAGCTTTTCAGTTTTAGTGAATAATTTGTCGGGTCGTACGTTTCATACTTATAGGGGAATTCGACAAGGAGATCCTCTTGCACCATATATTTTTGTATTGGTTATGGAACTATTAGGGAGAATGTTGCAACAGGAATCATTGGAATGTGACCCTTTGGTTGGAATCAAACTTACAAATAATAGTGATCATATTCCATTCCTTTCCTTTGCAGATGACACTCTAATTTTTGGACGAGCTGATTACTTAAGTCTTCATACGATTAGAAATCTTTTGAATACTTTCTCCAATATGTCTGGATTAACTATAAATTACAATAAAAGTTCTTTACAAGTTTCTAAAAATATTCATTTCAGTAAAGCCCAGTCCCTTGCTCAACAACTAAATATTCCAGTTACGAAGTCAATGGAAAAATACCTAGGTATTCCACTTATTAGTGGTAGGGTTTGTAATGTCTTGTTTGATGAGGCGATTAATAGCCTTAAAAAGCAGCTTTCCAAGTGGAAATCTAACGCTCTCTCTCAAGTTGGTAGATCGGTACTAATTCAGGCAAATTTAAATTCTAAAACAAATTATTTAATGCAATCATTTCTTCTTCCAAAAGGAGTTCTACAAAAAATTGATCAGATCAACAAAAATTTCTTTTGGAATAAAATTCAATCTGATAACTATCATCCTCTAATCAGCTGGGAACATCTGTGCACTCCTAAAAAGATGGTGGGTTAGGTTTTAAATCGGCCGAGCAGATTAATATTGGCATGCAAATGAAACTTCTGTGGAGAATTATGGCTGATCCTAATAATATTTGGTCAAAGGTAATCACGGAGAAATATCTCTCGACAGAATCTCTTATGGAAAGAGGTAGATTCAAAACTTCTTGGCAATTTGGTAGACTTCTTAATGTTAGGGATCTATTCTCTAAAGGATTGCTATGGTTAGTTGGTAATGGGAATACCATAAATGTATGGTCTGACATTTGGGTTGATGCGCAATATCTACATAGGTTTCGGAATGATCGTGATCCTAATTTAAAAGTATGCGATTTATTTACAAATACCAACTCTTGGGATACTGATAAGTTAAATTCTATCTTTTCTTCTCATATTGTTCAAGCAATTACTAATATCCATATTCCTATAATTGATATTCCAGACAAGTTAATTTGGATTTACAGTAATAATGGAAAATTCTCTGTCAAATCCACATAATCGCTTTATAATACTAGGAATACTAAGAAAATTCCAGCAAATTGGATTTGGAAACTTAATATGCCTCCGAATATTAAAAATTTTATTTGGAAAATTTTTTTGGATACCTTGCCCACGACTGTCCGGTTAAGTAGATATATAAATAGAGTTCCTAGTACTTGTTCTCTTTGTAATTCTGATATAGAAGATACAAATCATTTATTGTTTAATTGTCGGATTACAAAATCACTTATTCAAAATCTGGGTGTTAAGTTGAAAAAATGTTTCATTATACCAAATTTAACAAGTGATGTGCAAGAGAATATTTTAAATACTAGGGCTTTTAATCTAGATTTTACAGATTTATATCATTTATGACATTCAATTTGGGAGCTCGGAAATAGAATTATTTTTCGCAATACTTCTGATACAGGTATGATCTATGCGTTAACTCGAGCTATTGATAATATCTCTTGTTGGAATAAAGGTCAGGTTAAAACGAAATTACCTAAACGTGTTAGGCCTCCTGATAAAAATGATGTGGAAATGTCCTCCAATAGATGTAGTTAAGATTAATGTAGATGCTTCGGTGAAAAGTGATACTCAGCCACAGGTTGGTTGTGTTGTGAGAAATAATGATGGTCAAGTTATTCGGATACATAAATGTAACGCTAGGATGGGTTCTGTCATCTTGGCAGAAGCTTTTGCTGTATACACAGGTATAAGATTGGCAACGGAGATGGGGATCCGAAGATTTATAGTTGAGAGTGATTGTGCTATCATCATCGACGCCATCAATCATGCGAACAATATACCATGGGAGGTCGCTCAAATAGTCCAAGAAATCCATTCATTAAGAAGAGATTTTGAGAGCGTCACGTTTCAGCATTGCTATAGAGAAACCAATGGTGCAGCTGATTTTATTGCTAAATCTCAGTTCAATTGTAATTTTATTTTGAGTGCTTGTTGTTGTGAGTTCCAAAACATCATCTTGCGAGATGATCATGGATGTCGATAGTACATCCAATCTTTTGCCTACTGTAAAAAAAACCTAGACCCAGCCAACTAAACGCCTTACGCGCCACTACGACTTTCGACAAGGAGTCAAGTAGACAATTAAATTTAGTCCTTTTAGATACAAATATGCAATTTGTAAACAGTACAAAGAATCCCCCAAGAGGCAAGAGCTGAGTTACCGACTTACCATGCATGCACATACATACGTACGGTAATTTTCAGGGTACGGTCGGCTATGTTTTAAATGGCTTATTCCTCCCCCCTCAACATTATTTAACCATGTACATTGTAACAGTCGTTATCATTTCCAGTTAATAATTAAATAATATCCAATAAAATCACATTTATTTCCGTCCAGGTTACCCAATACATGTATTTACTCATCATTGGCCGATCCATTTAGTAATGCGATGAACCCAGTCAACTCCCCCTCCCCCCTATAAATACCCTCCCCCACTCTACTCTCTTACTCCCACCATCTCTTCCACCACTCTATTCATCCGTCAATTCAAGTGATCCATTGAGCAATTCAACCAAAAATGGGTTGCTTTTTGAACTCTGAGATCACTGAACATCCGCAAGTTACCGTTATTTCTAAATCCACTGTATTTCCCTCCCAGAAATCCGCCATGGCCGACCTTAAGCTCTCCGTCTCCGATCTCCCCATGCTCTCCTGCCACTACATCCAAAAAGGCGCCCTCTTTCTCCTTCCTCCTGCTTCAATTGATGATCTCATCGCTTATCTCATCTCCGGCCTCTCTAAATCCCTCTCCCAATTTCCTCCCCTCGCTGGCCGCTTCGTCACCGACGCCGATTCCGGAGAGATCTTCCTCGCCTGTAATGACGCCGGCGCCGAATTCGTCCACGCCTCCGCGGCCTCGGTCTTCATCCGCGACATTCTCCGGAGTGGCGATGTCCCGGCGGTTGTGAAGGAGTTCTTCTCCCTCGACGGCGAGGTCAGCTACGCCGGCCATATCCGGCCGATCTTGGCTGTTCAGGTGACGCGGTTGGCTGACGGAGTCTTCATCGGCTGCTCGGTCAACCACGCGGTGACTGACGGCACTTCTTTCTGGAATTTCTTCAACGCGTTCGCCGACGCGTGCAGGGGAGTGAGAATGAGGCCATCGAGCTACCCCGAGTTCGATCGATTCGACTCCGTTTTGGTATCTGACACCGCCGTGCTGAAGCTTCCTCCCGGCGGTCCGACGGTGACATTCTCCGTCGACGATCCCGTCAGGGAGAGGATCTTCAGTTTCACCCGGTCAGCGCTTAACCGCCTAAAGGCGAAGGCCAACAACTACGCTGAAAACGACGTCGTTGAGGTCATGGGCAAGCAAATCCACGACCCGCTCTTCAAGAAACAAAACGACGTCGTCAAAGAAGCGCCCAATAAAAGAAGACAAAACGGCGTCGTACAGAGCGAGATCTCGTCGTTCCAATCGATGTGCGCGCTGATCTGGCGGTGCGTGACTCGGGCGAGGCGACTCAGCGCGGCGAAAACCACCACCTTTCGGATGGCGGTGAACTGCCGGCACCGACTGGAGCCGAAACTACACCCTCTCTACTTCGGCAACGCGATTCAAAGCACCCCGACGACTGCGGCGGCAGGGGAGCTTCTATCGCACGACCTCCGGTGGTGCGGGGAGCTGCTACGGCGGAGCGTGGCGGCGCACGACGACGGGAAGGTCAGGGGTAACGTGAAGGCCTGGGAGGAGGAACCGAGATGTTTTCCGTTGGGGAACTTCGACGGCGCGATGATCACGATGGGGAGCTCGCCGAGGTTCCCGATGTACGAGGGGGACTTCGGGTGGGGGAAGCCGCTGGCGGTGAGGAGCGGCCGTGCGAACAAGTTCGACGGGAAGATGTCGGCTTTTCCCGGGAGGAGCGGCGGCGGGAGCGTGGACGTTGAAATGGTGCTTTGCCCGCAGACCATGGCGGTGCTGGAGACTGACCCTGAGTTCTTGAAATACGTTTCGTGCTGCTAATTGTAATTTTAACAAACATGTGTTTAATTAATTCTTCTTTTTAAATTAACTTGCAATGTTTTTATATTAGCCGGCGTGGGTTTACTCCAATTATAAATTTATAATTATAAAATATTTGAATAAAGTTTGATCAGCATTTTTTTATACTCCATCCGTTTCATAATAAGTGTCGTTTGTCTTTTAGTGCACGCATTTTAAGGATATAAAAACTCTATAAAATATTATTTTTTTAATATTTATTAGTAATATGTATGAATTTATTAAAAAAAATTGATTAAAAAAATTATATTTTATAGAGTTTTTACATCATTAAAATACGTGCGGAATAGTAACAAGACATTTATTTTGAAATGGAAGGAGTAATATATTTCAAATAATATATATATATATATATATATATATATATATATATATATAGAGAGAGAGAGAGAGAGAGAGAGAGAGAGAGAGAGAGAGAGAGAGAGAGAGAGAGAGAGAGAGAGAGAGAGAGAGAGAGAGAGAGAGAGAGAGAGAGAGAGAGAGAGAGAGAATGGGTAACTTGTGCACACCCCTTAGGGTGTACTTTGTGCACAATTGTGAGCCCTTTATTATGTTGTGATGGATGGTCCAGATTAAAAGGTGCGTTTCTTTTTTTTTTAATACAAATCATGTGGGACCCGCATGGAAATCAGCCAACTCTCTTTGGATGTGCGCGTGAGTAGTCGGCTTAGAAGGATTACGTTGATTTGGAGACGGGTGGGCGATGGGAGGTCCGAGATCTAGAAGAGAGACGGGGTGGACTGTGGAGGGCGATCAATGTTAGAGGCAGGGAACCATTGAAGCTCTCGAGCTCGAGGGTCGGGGAGCACGCGGGTTCGACCTTTTCAAATCTGAGGGAAAGGGAAGAAGAGAGCGAGAAGGGATATGAGGACAGGGACGATTGAAGCCATGGGAGGAGGGTTTTGCAGGTCCGGGCTCAGATCGAAATGGAGACGAAACGAAGAGGAAGGAGGGAGATTGAAGGAGGAGGAGCAGGTGTTCAGATGCGAAATCGACGGGGGCGGCGAGATCCAATCCAGGCGTTATGCGGTGGTGATGGGGAGAGGCGATCGGTGACGATCTGCGGTGGCGAGATCCAATCCAGGAGATCCAATCCGGGAAAGAAATTAGGGTTGGAATTGAGCGGCGAGATCCAATCCAGGCTATCTGCGGTGGCGATGGGGAGAGGCGATCGGTGACGGTAATTCGCTGCCTCCGACGGTCCACTGGTTGCCTTTCAAATCTGAGGGAAAGGAGGTAATTTCTTACCCTGTAAATAGGCATGAGGGAGACGACGTGGGGTGGGGTGGGGTGGGGTGGGGTGGGTGGGTGGGTGGGTGGCGGGGTGCGGTGGGGGGCGGTGAGTGGTTGGGGTGGATATCGATTAGGGTTGAAATCAGCGGAATCGAATTGGGGTTGGAATTTGTTACTCAATCAACTTGTGATTCCCAAATTATTCAGGGAAAACGAAGAATTATTCTAACGTATATGTTAAATTTAGTGTAGGGTTTTCGAGATCATAATTTGATTTATTGTTCTTTAGTTATTCAGACGTATGTGTTGAATTTTCATTACTACTGATAATGAGTTTGGTAATTATTCGGTGAAATATGATTCATTATTCGTCAGTATATGAATTTCGGAGTTCGATTTGACAAATAACAAAAAAAAACATTATTCACTGAAATGGAAAGCATTATTCGGTGCGATACTAAGTATTATTCATATAAATCGTAAGAATTGTTTAGGGATTTGAAATTTCTTTTATCTAAAATTGATGAACAAAAAGAAACATTATTCGCTAGCATGTGACAAATTATGCAGTGGAATTGGTAAATTTTGATCTGAACTAGTTGAAAAAAAGATAACGAAACATTATTCGGTAGCACGTGAAAGATTATTCGGTGAAATTGACAAATATGTAACACGGACGAAATCCGAATCAAGTGGATTTAAAAAAACTATTTATCTCCCACAAAAAAAAGCAATTTTTTTTCACAATTATTTTATACATTTAAAAAAAAAGCATGCCTAAAAAAGAAGAAAGGAAGCAGGTACAAGGCTACACGCGCATGGCACATTGATTGGGTTTATTTTTCAAACGTGGACCCCACACAATATTAAAGGAAAATGGAAAAAACCCCTTTTAATCTTGGCCATTCGTTCCCTCTCTATTAACGGCCTAGATTCGTGCACTAGATATACTCTAAGAGGTGTGCACAAGGGAACCACTCCCTATATATATATAAATTATATTAATTAAATATCTACTTATACGTACTCAATCCGTTTGACAAAACATGTCATTTACTATTTATGTACGTTTTGTTAGGATGATAAAAATTATATAGAATATCATGTTTATAATTTTTTTTAATAATTTCGTACTTATTAATAGTAACTACAAGATTGTTAAAAAATTACAAAAAATGAAATTTTATGTAGTTTTATCGTCCTAAAAAAAGCGTGTGAATAGTAAAATGACATCTTTTACCGAACGACCACAACATATCTTGACAACCCAGTTATATATATCTCTTCTTCAATCATTTGACGACATTCGCTTATGAGGTACATGTCTGGGTGAACTTCAATACTTCTCTTTTTGAGCAGATCACAAGCGACTATGGAGTCCGTTTCGATGATAAGGCTTGGAACTCCTAACCTCTTTCCCATTTTAAGGTCGTGGCAGGCAACAAGAAGCTCAACCCTTAACGATGTACAGAAGCCACAGGAGAAGGTGAACGCTTGCAGGAAGGTGCCTTCTTCATTGCGGAGAACCCTCCCTTCCTCCGACCAATGCCAATCCCGGATTCCATTTGGATACAACGTCCACATTAAGCTTTACTCATCTCGCAGGTGGCTTTGTCCATAGGGTTTGCATGTCCACCGTTTCCGTAGGTGGTCCCCTTGGCATCTCCATTTTATGAAGAGTTTGGAAGTAACTCGTCGTGAACTCAAGAGCTTTATCGGAGACCCCATCATGCTCGTCCACCAACTCGTGGACTAACCGATTCCTACACTTCCAAACTAGCCATATCATGTTTGTGAAATTCACTGCAACACGATCTTCCTTTCTTATGTTGTCAAATATCCAATCTTTGATGGTTGTGCTATCAAAGAAATCGCCTGTTCGACTCACCCCGAGAAGCTGGATCCATTTGTAAGATCACGAGATTGATGTAAAGTCCTCCTTGAGGATTTCATTCATTAGACAATGATATATATAGGTTACAAGGTATTGGGCCTTTGGGCCCACTATACAATATGAGACCTATATAATCTATCAAACCCCCACAGTCGAAAGTCGAGGGTCCCGTACTGCGACACTGGACCGAAAATCGAGGAACAACTGCCGAGGTAAACCCTTGGTGAAGATGTCAGCGTACTGATAGGAGGACGGGACATGAAGAACACGAACATGTCCAATAGCAACCTTGTCCCGAACGAAGTGGAGATCGAGCTCAATGTGCTTCATTCGCTGATGCTGGACTGGGTTGCTGGCTAGATAGACAGTGGAGACGTTGTCGGTGTAGACCAGGGTGGCCTTCTGAAGAGGGCAGCGGAGCTCAAGAAGGAGATTGCGCAGCCAAGAGCACTCGGAGACAACGCTGGCGACACCTCTGTACTCTGCCTCGGCACTAGAGCGAGACACCACAGGCTGTCGCTTCCCGGACCATGACACAAGGGTGTCATTGAGGAAGACACAATCGCCAGACGTGGAGCGACGTGTGTCAGGACAACCACCCCAGTCTGCATCAGTGTAAGCGAGGAGGTCAAGCCGAGAGGAAGGGGTGATTGTGGTGCCTAGCTCGAGGGTACCGCTGATGTACCGGATGATCCGCTTCAAGGCCTGAAAGTGCGATTCCCTGGGCGCATGCATGAACAGGCAGATCTGCTGAACGACATAACTGATGTTTGGCCTCGTGAACGTAAGATACTGCAATGCACCGGCGAGACTCCGGTACAACGTCGGATCATCAAATAGAGGACCAGAGTGAGCACTGAGCTTGTTGGAAGTATCCACAGACCACAAGGGTGGCAACTGGCTTACAGTTACTCATCTTGGCCCGAGCAACAATCTCGGCAGCATACTTACTCTGAGAGAGAAACAACCCGAACGCATGACGCTGCATGGCGACTCCCAGGAAGTAAGACAACGAACCCAGATCTGACATGGCGAACTCAGCACTCAACTGTGAAATAATAGACGTCCAAAGAGCATCAGAAGAGGTGGTGAGGATGATGTCGTCGACATATAGTAACAAAAAAGCCATGTCTATTCCTTTGCGATAGATAAACAGAGACGTATCTAAGCGACTATCAATGAAGCCCAAGCATAGCAGATGAGAAGCAAAGTGCCAGAACCACGCCCGCGGAGCCTGTTTCAGACCATACAGAGAACGCTTCAAGAGACACACGTGCTTGGGGCGATCAATATCAGCGAACCCCGGCGGCTGAAACATGTAAACTGTCTCATTTAGATGGCCATGCAGAAAGGCGTTCTTGACATCCAGCTGATGAATGGCCCAATGTCGCGACAACGCTAAGCTCAACACCACTCGGACAGTGGCATGCTTGACCACGGGGCTGAATGTCTCATCACAATCAATACCTGCCTACTGAGATCGACCGTTGACCACAAGACGAGCTTTGTAGCGCTCCAACGTCCCATCGGAGCGGAACTTGTGGCGGAAGATCGAGCCACATGCAGCGAATGACGTTCGCCTCATGAGGGTGAGGAACCAGAACCCAATTACCATTCCTTGTAAGGGCCCTGTATTCGTCGAGCATAGCCGCCTGCCAATTCGGGTCGAGGAGGGCTGTTTTGTGGGAGGTGGGGATGGGGGAAAGGGAGGTTGGGTTTGAGGCAGGAGGTGGTTGGGAGTCGGTGGGGACGGTAGGAGAAGGGGCGGCGGACGCCACAAGATGCAGCGGCCGCGGCAGGGCACTCGCAGCAGTTTGATGTGCTGCGGCCGCGGCATTTGGTGCGACGGGGTATATGGTGTTGCCTTTTGATGTGCGGCGGTCGCGACATCAGGTGTGACGAAGGGTGTAGCCAGGAGTAAGCAGGGAATGGGTCGGCGGGGTGATGTGTGGTGGTCATAGAGACGATCTGACGAGGTCTGAAAACACCGGAGATGTTGCGGGTGTGTGGTCTGGTGGTAGGAGGAGGGGGTGGCGGTGAGGGTGGTTTAGGTGGAGAGGCAGTATCACCGGTAGAGCTCTGGGAAGGAGAAAGTGAGGGAAGGGAGACTCTGACTCAGACCGGAACACAAGGGGCGTGGAAGAGGGGAGAGGAGGAGAAGAAAAAGGAAAGCAAGACTCATCAAAGGTGACATGACGGGACAGAATGAGCTTATGGGTCTTCACATCGAGGCAAAGGTAATCGCGATGATCAGACGGATAGTCAAGGAAGACACAAGGAGTGGAGCGCGGGTGAAGCTTGTGAGGGGCGGTGGATGACTGGTTTGGGAAGCACAAGCACCCGAAAGTACGAAGGTGATCATACCTAGGCAAGGTGCAATAAAGTGCCTGAGTTGGCGAGCGATGGTGTTGGGTAGTAGATGGAAGAATGTTTAGGAGATAGCAGGTGGTTGATAAGGCGTGAGGCCAATAGGAAATGGGAATGGATGCGTGGAAGAGGAGAGAGCGCATCATGTTGGTAATGGTTCGAATGATTCGTTCAGCCTTGCCATTCTGTTGGGAAGTATAGGGGCAAGACAAGCGATAGGAGATCCCATTTGTGGTGAAGAAAGTGTGAAAGCCTTTGTTATCAAACTCGCGGTCATTGTCACATTGGAAACATTTGATAGATGTTTGATATTGTGTTTTGATGTAAGCATGGAATTTGACAAAGATAGGAAACACTTGAGACTTGTATTGCAACGGGAAAACTCATAAGAAATGACTATAATCATCTAGAAACAAGAGGTAGTACTTGTGACCTTCCTTGCTAGGCACAGGAGAGGTCCAAATGTCACTATGAATAATATCAAAAGGTGAAAAAGTAGTGTTAAAAGACCGCTGAAATGGTAGTCTGGCATGCTTGCCTAACTAACATGAAGAACATAAACTAGAGCGAGGCTCTTTATTACATTTAACTAGACTCTTAGAACAAAGCAAATCTAAAACGGCAGCACTGGGATGGCCAAGGCGTGCATGCCATAGACTAAATGATGATGACGAGAGGGCGACACGACAGACGGGATGGTGAGGGCGAGGACACAGGATAGAGCTCCCCGGTGCTGTTACATCTCAGGCGAGTAACCCCCGTAGTAAGATCCTTCACAGAGAAACCAAACGGATCAAACACAAGAGAAACATTATTGTCAGTGGTGAACCGACGGACAGAGATAAGGTTTTTGACAAGTTTGAGGGCAATGAGGACATTGTTGAGGAGTAAAGGGGTGGTTTGGGTTCGTAATGTGGCGTGGCCAATACCCGAAGTGGCAAGGTGACCACCGTTGCTGACGATAATAAAATTTGCAGGACCCTTTAAAGAAAGAGAAGAGAGAGTACCTGAGGAGTTCGTCGTATGAGAGGTCGCGCCAGTGTCCATGTACCAAGCGAAGTCGGAAGGTGTCAGCTGCATAGAGGAGAAGGCGTGATGCACATCAGTCGGAGACTCGAAGCGTAGGCCTGATCAGACGAAGACGGGTAGGCCTGGTGACCGGCGGATCGAGGAGCTGGACCCAACAAGCCCGCTCCCTGCTGACTGTTGGGATACGGGGATGGTGGGCGATATAACGTAGACGGGTAGCCATAGGGCATCCAAGGCGGGTAGCCAAGGACGGGATACTAGGAGGGGCGAGGGGAATCCGACGTATGCTGCGGCCGCCGCCCATTGTTGCGGCCACAGCCTCTTTGCGTAGGCTGATCGTGGTTGCGACTCAGCTGCAGGGCATAGGTCTCGTCAATGTCGCTTGACGAGACCAAGGCGGTTTTGTCCTTGGCGGCTTCGTTCGTTTGACGGTGAAGGCGAGTCTCCTCCAAGATCAACTGAGACCGGGTCTTCTCGAATGTCGGGAGAGGTTCCGTCTGCTGAATATGAGTAGCAGCAGCATTGTATTTAGAGGGAAGACCCGAAAGTACCTCGAGGACAAGGCGAGTAGCGCTAGGTTTGGAGTCGACGGCGGCCAATTGATCAGACAGGGTTTTCAGATGCTGACAGTAGGCGGAGATCGACGGGAAAGACGCAAGTTTGAAGTTGAGAACTCGTGCTCTAGGTAGACAACACGAGTGGACTTGTTGTCCTAAAACAGTTGCTGAAGCTTGGTCTATGCACCCAAGACGTTGTCTTTGGGGTCGAGGATGGTTATCAATAGATCTTTGGAGATGGTGTTGAAGATCCTTTGAAGAACGATGGTGTCGAGTTGAGCAAAGAGATCGTCGTCCTCAGTGGTGGGACGAGCGATAGAGAAATCGATGTGGTGGAGGACATTATGAGCCTTAACATGGGTCGTGAAGAGGTGAGACCACATGGTGTAGGAGATTCATGATTAAGGATGATGGAGATGCAGTTTTTTATGTTGGAGATCGTGAGAGTGGAGTGGAAGGGCGGCTTGGTAGGAATTGGTTCGGCCATTGGAACAAGAGGGAGAGAGGAGAGTCGAGAGGGGTGGGGGGGAGGGCGGCGGCAAGGGGATGCCGAGAGAGGGAGGCCAAGAGGGTCGGTGGTGGCTAGGGGAGGAGGTGGCCGACGGTGGCTAGGATTAGAGAAAAGGAGAAAAAAGAAAATTAGGGTTCCAAGGTCTTAGGTTGTGATACCATGTAAGATCACGAGATTGATGTAAAGTCCTTCCTGAGGGTTTCATTTATTAGACAATGATATATATAGGTTACAAGGTATTGGGCCTTTGGGCCCACTATACAATATGAGACCTATGTAATCTAACACCCTTCACCCCTTATGACAGGACAATCACGTAAGAGATGTAGGCCCATCTCAACAGCTGAGCATCTTGGACACCCACTAGCCACGGTAAGGTGAAGTCGAGCTCTTGTGCCATTTGATAGAAAGGCGTCATGGGCAGCCAGAAAGGTGAACATTCGGACACGTTGTTGAGTTAGGAGTCGCCAAATATGTCGCCGTTTAGCATCCTGCTGCCCATCCGTCGTACTTCCCTTCAAGTATTTCAGTGCGGACTTTGAGGAGTACTCACCAGAACTTGAAAGCCCCCAATAGAGTTTGTCTTCGGCTTGCTCTTCCCCCCGATCCATATAGATTGTAATTTCAAGTGTATTTCTGATGGGAGGATATGCTCAATGATGTTCCAAGTCCAGGAGTCCTCCGCCTAAATTTCAGCCATCGTTGCTCCACTCTCTCATCCGGTATCTCAGCAGTAACATCATCGATCAAGGGTTTCTCGCATAACCATATTTTATAAACGGTTTTTCTAAGGATGTATGTTACATTGGGTAAGATATCGTAAAAAAAATTTGTGTTTTATAAACTTTTGTTCTAAAGACGTGGTTGAAAAATAGCTAAAATAATTACTATTTTGGGATAAAAAAAAATTATATGAATATTTAACCTATGTATTTATAGTATAAGTTAGAAGAAAAAAAACATTGTAAAATAGATATATATTCAGACATGTTTGACGCATCAGGAATTAATCTAATTTAAGATTATAATCTAGTTTAAGATTAAAATCTAGATGAAATTTTTGGTGAAATTTTAGTTGTGGATAGATTAATCGAGTAAATTCTTGTTTGACATGACAAATTATATAAAGTTTTCTGAATTTGTTTTTTTTTTTAAATCGCGGAAAATTTTGTTAAAATTCTTTAAAAAGCTCAAATAAGTATATGCCAAACCGATCTTAAAGGCCGGAACGAGTGGCAAGCAATGCAACTGTGCAAGTATAGCTGGACAGCCAATAGACAGCAAAATGAGTAAGCCCTTACACACAATGACACAAGTTAAACTCCATGTATGATGTATATAGAGAGAGTAATCGGTGCGTTTGGTCAAACGATATTAAAATCCTAATTAACCGCCATTGCCCTTTCATCGGTGGATCCCAACTGAATCTGAATCTACCGACCATTTCTCTCTCCTAATAATAATAATGTAATAAATTAAAAAATAGATAAATTTAAATGCAATTTTAGTGACCGGATCACACCACCAATCATGTGAACCTGGATGGAAGTAACTAACTTAGCTGTTGGGAGGAAATAGGCCCGGGTGATATGTAGAATTGCATCAGCTGCTATTGGTAAAATATCAAAATATTTATTAGTCAAATAAATTCAGATAAATTGTATATATATAATTTTAGAAAATATTTATAAACAAATAAACTATAATTAAATGTGAATTAAGTGACTTTTATCTATTGTTAAGTTCAAATTAAATCACTGGACTGCAGCCTTTTATGTACCACTTTTTGTAGGTTGATTGTGTTTATAATGACACTTAAAAAGGGCTGTTTAAGCTAATTTATTATTTGTTTAAAGTAATAGAAATTTAAAATAAAATACTATATAGTATATTGTATCAACCAAACATTTACTTGTGTGTTAGGTTTATAATTACCTTATAAATTTAATTTAATTTAATTGATTTATACAATTTATAATATATTTTATTTTAAACCCATTCAATGAATTGGACGTTGGGGCTCATATCGTGCATCAGGGCACGATATAGCTAAGCCAAGGGTGAACGTAGCGAATGGCAGCAAATGAGTTAACAAGCTAATTAATTATACGAATTTTCTATCCTATGCTTGAACCTCAGATAAAATTACTAATTTGAAAATATTTTTTAAATTTAATTAGTTTAACCTTTCTTTTAGTTTGATTCCTATGATTGATTTTTTTTAGGAAATCTTTCTCAATTTAACATTTTATGTCATATAATAGAAAGTCCCTTAATTAAAGTGCATTCATTCTTTATTTATTTATTTATTTATTTATTTTTGATAAGGTAAGAATTTGAGAACCAAATATGTCTGACAACTCAAGAGACCGACGAAATAAACCGTCAAAATATACAATAAAAATAACAAAAGATGCAAATCAGGGACAAGTAAAACAATCGGGTAGTGCATTCATTCTTTATAGTTTACTAGTGTAAATCCCGTCCCGTGTACGGGGAGTGCGTTAAATCTAAATATAAATTATTTTTTCATCCAAAAAATAATATAAATATAAATAAAATTAGTTCGATAGGTTATATATAATCTAAATATCTTTTAATTAGATTCTCTCAAAATATAAAGGAAATTCACATTTATAAGGTACTAAGTAAAAGTTTTTTTTTTCTAATCTATGGTTAATTAAATCTCATGTAATTTAATTAGATAGTTGATTTTTAAAAATATTTTAATATTTTTTTTGTTAAATATGTAGTATATATTTATTACATTAGTTTACTAAAATATCTATGTACGGATGGATTGTGGCTACATGTATGGCTATAATGTTTTAATTATTTATTTTGTCCTCAGAAAATAATATAGATAGATATAAAATAACAATTATTAAATGATTGATTTTAATATAAATAATTATTTCCACCAAAAATAATCTAAATGTAAATAAAATAGCACCTATCAAATATTACATATTTATCTATTAATATTTTTGCTAAGTATGACTATGAAAATTAGTTTTATTAATTATTTTTATTATTACTACTACTACGTTTAATTATATTGATATAGTTTTTTCCTTATATAATATTTACTCTTTTATAAGATATTACATATATCCAATTATATGTGCTAATAGTAAAATAAAATAATGATTTTTATTAGATTTTCTTTTTGACGGGAGAAAGCTTTGCGAGATGCACTCATGCGCCGCCACGTATGCAGATGCACTCATACGCCGCCACGTAAGCACCAATGCATCGGTTTTAGTATATGTATATAGATAGATAGATAGATAGATACTACTCCGTATATACGAAGAGAGAAGTCAATTTAGTCAAATAAATAAAAAATCTCAAACAACTGCCATTTTCGATTTGTCGGCGGTCGATAGTTGGCGCCCCAACTGAATCTACCGACCTTTTTCCCCTCAACAATGATAGAATAAATTAATACAGTTGTTCTTGCTTCTTACCAGATCATCACTCTCATGTGCCAATACGTACTTTAATTTAATTATGTCCGAACAGTACGAGTAGTAATTTTTATGTGAGGTAGTACTTATTCAAAGTACAGTTAACCTTTTTTTTTTTTTTCTTAATGAGGTAACCTGTAAGGCTGTAACCCCATCTTTAGTGGTAAACCCTGACACGTGACCCAACTAGCAAAAGTCACGCGCCAGATAAACCGGCATTTCCTACCAATTCTCTCCCTATCAACCTAATTTCCATGAGTCGAACTGCCCCACATTCAACCAAATGAAGGCCAAGGTGTGTTGGATAATTTGTAATAACCCCTACGAAGATTCGAACTTCAATATAGATTATATCACCACAATCACTGTATCAACTTATAGGCAAAGGCGGAGCTAAAGGGGGTCATGAAGAGTCATGTGACTCCCTCATCCAACAAATTACCTAAGTATATTCTCCTAGTTGATAGCTTTGTTTTAATATATAATACGTCATAATCCGATATTTGAGTAAAAAGTTACAAATGTTTGAAAATTATAGGTGTATTAATTAATCACTCTAATTTTATTTCAATATGCTATATAATACTTTTATTTTACTTAAATTGACATTCACATATTATAATTCATCTCGAGAACTTCAAAACCATATGTTATATTACTTATTTTGAGAATTTGGTGTCACGAATCGATTGTGGAAGGTGAGCTATGGAGCTCGTTAATGGGGGATTAGGGTTAAAGAGAGAGATAAGAGAGGAAGATAGGAGGAGTTCTGTATTCAATATCTGATGAATCTCGTTCAGCTCGATCAACAAATGTTTTATATAAGCCTATCACTACATCATACCATGGGCCTTCGATCCAACAGATTAGGCTTATCCCAATCCTAATAATGCATGTCAGTAACGGAAAAAAAATCCTAAAAAAAAATTAGGCCCGCAAAATGACAGTAAGGTTGCAAAAGCTTGCAAGTATGCACCAACTTGGACTGCAGCAGATAGTACTGAGACATCTCATTGGAATGTAGTAAGAAAGATTGAGACATTCGTGGCAACAACATCTATGCCAACATCCTAGTTGCTCATTTCCTTCCAAACTCCCTTTGTACTTGTTTCCCTGTGATCATTTTGACGTTTGCTTCCTTTGTCATACCTTGAAGTATAACTTGTTTCCCACCTTTCATGAAGGATACTTGCATTTTTTCATAGTTGAACTGCACTAGGCTAAACTTCTTCATCCAATCCCCACCCAAAAGCAAATCATAGTCTCCAAAATTCAATACTCGTATGTCAAATTCATATATGTGGCTCTGCATTTCCCACCTGAATTGCTTACATACTTCTCTACTATACAACTTGTGGCCCCCAAAAGTTTCTGCTACCATTAATCCCACCTCCTACGGCTCGAATTCTGCATCCTTGGCCATCTCCGAATTAACGAAGCTATGGGTGTTGCCACTGTCTATCAAGATGATAACCACTTTCCCGTTGACCACGTCTTCTTGCACACGAATCGAATTGAGGGACTCACCTCCAATGAGTGCGTGCACATAGACCCTTTGTTCCACCCCTTCTTCCTCAATCGATTCCCATTGTTCTTGCCCCGTTTCCTCTTGCATAGACTATGAACTTGAGCAAAGTGTAAGCATATTCGTACTAGCTTGGTTCTTGCATTTATGGCCTACGAAGTACCTATCGCCGCATCGATAGCACATCCGGGGGATCTTCTTGAATTTTGATGTCGGCGCTGCATTGTTCTTGAACTGGGAGGAACTCTTGTAAGTTGTTATTCTTGTTTGATTTGCTGCATATACGTTGTTCCTATCTGCAGTCCCCCACCATTGGTTGAACCCCCGCCAGCTTTTCATGGGTTCTTGGACATCTTGACTATCGCATGTACTGCTTCATTATGCAGGCGTGATTGTTCCAATGCCATGGCTAAATCTCCGGGTCTTCCTAACTTGACCAAGGACTTAGTCTCAAGCTTAAGACCACTGATATATATAACTCGATACAAAGTAACTCTCTCGCAGGTGGGGATTGTACGCTAACATTTCTGAGCGCAACTCTTCAAACCGTTCATTGTAATCCTCCAATTCATCCCTCTATTCAAGCTTGTTGAACTCTTCCACTACTTCCACTCCTAACTTTTCCCCAAACCTGGTGCAAACTTCTTCGCTTAGCTCTTTCCATCCGACTCCCGTCTTATGTAGCAAGTAGCCCTGCACCCATACATATGCCTTGTCGTACATGTACATCGACGCCATTTCGACCTTCTGAGCCTCTGCAATGTTGAATATCAAAAAGAATTTCTTGCACCTTCTGATCCAATTGCGGGGTTTCTTTCCGTCAAATGTCGGGAAATCGATTTTAGGAAATCGATTGGGTCCTAGCGGCGGCCTGTTGAACCATGAGTTTTCCGATATTGTCATCGACACTCGTTCTTGACCGGAATTGGAATTATTTGCAAGTCGGGCGACTTGCGGATTCCCTTGAATTGCTACCGCACCTTCTATTCCCCCTTGGATATGCACTTGTGCAATCGCCGCGGTGCCGCTCGTCTCTCCGGGTCCTCCTAGCACCCGCGGTCGCTCATTCGGAGACAGACAACATCGCCTCCACTTTCTCGAACCCATAATCGGTCTTAGCCTGGAACTTCTCGAAGAACTCTCGAAATTCCGTCTGATTCTTCGCCGTTTCTTGGAGCGCGATCTTCGATTACGATGCGAACTGCTAAAGGTATTGGAGTTGAACCTCCAATTTTTGAAGATTCTCTTTGATCGTCTTTATTCTCGTTTCGTCTGCCATTGTTGTGAATCGAAACTGTTCTGATACCACTTTGTCACGAACCGATTGTGGAAGGTGAGTTATGGAGCTCGTTAATGGGGGATTAGGGTTAAAGAGAGAGATAAGAGAGGAAGATAGGAGGAGCTCTGTATTCAATATCTGAGGAATCTCGTTCAGCTCAACAAAGGCTTTATATAAGCCTATCACTACATCAGACCATGGGGCCTCGACCCAACAAATCAGGCTTAGCCTTGAATTTTTAAATAAAGAGCGGCCATATCCGGGATTCGAACTGGGAACCTTTGGGTATTACTCGCAAGTCCTTTCTAGTGAGCCATTCCAGAATGGTTACACAAATTTAAATTTTTTATATTTAGTTATACATTATTACATGTTAAAAATACAATGTTTATTTATTGCGTTTTATATCCTTATTTTCGTTTTATATCCTTATTTTCATTTTATATATTTGTGGTAGTTTATAATATCGTTTGGCACTAGTTTGTAATGTCGTTTGACACTAGTTTGTACTATTTAACACGTTGTGTATTTTATCCCTTTTTTTTGTCGATCTTATTGTCTACTGCTGTTGTAATTCCCTCTCAAAACTTTTTTGGCTCCGTCCCGGCTGATAGGAGTATTAAGTATTTAGATTAATTTCCAGGTATCATGTCAAACTATTCGTAGGATTTCATTAGATGGGCTTATTTTGGGCCGGGGTTTGTTTTTTCCTAATCCAAAACGGCCCATTATTAGCCAAATTCATGATGGGCCTAAGCCCGTGAAGACTTAAGTGACGTCAGCGCCTCTCGTATCGATTTGGCGCGAAAATTTCCCGCCTGTCGGCTAAACCCTAGTAAAGGGCCTCACAGAAAAGGGGAGGAAACTGCAAGTAGGAAGAGACAGTGAACGAGTAAGAGAGAGGAGAGAGTGGGAGAAATCGAAAATGGCGGGAGATGGATCATCGGAGCCTGGAAACGCGGCCGGCAACCAACCGTCTACACCGCTGTCGCCGACCGACGCCGGATTCAACACCGATCAACTGCCTCCAGACACCAGCCAGAACTACTCCGACTTTGACGACGACGATGAGGCCGCCGTTGACCCCGAGATTATCAGGGACGAGCCTGACGACCCGGTTGATGCGGAGGAAGAAGAAGGAGAGGATCTCTTCCAGGATAATTATCTAGAGTATGTTTCTCATTTACATCCTTGTCAAATTGAAATGAAAGTCCCTTAAGTTTTATGCTAGATTTCAGGTTCTTAAGTCTCGGTATCGATAAAGTAGTGGATAAATCTGGACTTCATTTCACTGCGAAGGCTCTATGATATTCAATTAAGAAAAAAATGTTGGTTTTCGTTTTGATTTGCTAAAATAGATCTGTGAATATTCTATTCCAGGGGACTTTAGCGGAAGCTATGACTGTATTGAACCAAATTGAAAAATAGGAATTCTGTGGCACTGTTTAATCAAATTCGGTATTAATTCATGATATCATGTATTTCCGCTTTCGGATTTCACTGAAGCCATACTAAGCTGGGAGTATGCTTAGCAAGAACAGTGATGTAAATTTGCATGAATTAGGTTATAATTTTTAGGGCTTCTTTTGCATTGATGACAAAAAGTTGGTAATTATGGTCTCTGACTTGTGGTTATAACTGAATAGGGATTATCGGAGGATGGAAGAGCAAGACAACTATGAATCTGTGGGATTGAATGACTCGTATGAGGATGAGAGAGACTTGGATCAGATTATGCAGGATAGAAGGGCTGCTGAGATAGAGCTTGAGACACGCGAGATTCGTGCATCTGGTCGGAGGATCCCTGATCTCCTTCATGACAATGGTATCATCTTTGTCCTGATCTTTAAACACTTTATGTCGTCAATCTCAATAATTTCAGATTCCATTTACTTTTATGTTTTTGTTAAGTTTTTCAGAGTATCTATGCAAGGAGCTGAACTTAATTTTTTTTTTGTCTCAATATCAATGCTGAGTTGTCTACTGCCTATCCTTTCGAAATTGTGTCTATATATCCGAATCTTGAAGTTTATCTCCTGTATTAATGATGATATGCCAAATTTATATCATTCTTTTTATTTATTGATTATAGTTTTCATGAATTTGTTTTCAGACTGAAATCAAAAAACTTTTACTGCTGAATTAGACGTTTTTCAGTGGTATATAAAGATACTTCCCATCAATTTTACTGTAGTGGTTTAAGTGTTTAGCAACCAGTCTTTAATCTAGTAGAATCTTAAGTTCAGATAACTGCAAATCAGAATAATGTAGCATGATTGAATCTTGAAGGGAAACATTGTAGCTGGCATTAAGACAATTTGTTCTGGTACATTTTAGATACAGATGATGAAAGCAGAAGACCTCCAAAGAGGGCTAGAGGTAATGCACAACCATCCGGTGCTGGAAGGACCAATGACGACACAGATGCAGAACAAAGCTCGCCTGGTAGATCACAGCATGGATACTCCAGGGATGACGTGCCAATGACTGATCAGACTGATGATGATCCATACGAGGTACTCTCTCTGAGTACAAGCTTTCAGCTAACAATTGTGCCACTGATTTTTGTCTATGTAAAGCAATTGGATGAGATTGTGTGGAAATGTGTTAATAATTGGTTGTTTATTCAGGATGAAAATGACGACGAAGCCGAGTTTGAGATGTATCGCGTTCAGGGAACACTTAGAGAGTGGGTTACAAGGGATGAAGTGCGTCGCTTCATTGCAAAAAAGTTCAAAGATTTTTTGCATACTTACGTGAACCCAAAGAACGAGCATGGAGATTATGAATATGTTCGTTTGATTAATGAGATGGTCTCAGGTATCTCGCTTCACTCCTAATTTCTATAATCATGATATTTATAAACAAAAGTACATTACCTGTGCTTCTTTACCAATTGTTCATGACCTAAAGTGTGATGGTTGAATCCTTGTATGTTAGTTGCTTACCTGTATTTCATTGAAACTTTGTATGCAGCTAATAAATGTAGTTTGGAGATTGATTACAAGCAGTTTATCTATGTTCATCCCAATATTGCCATCTGGCTGGCTGATGCTCCTCAGTCTGTCCTCGAGGTTATGGAGGAGGTTGCTAGAAGAGTTGTCTTTAATTTGCATCCAAATTACAAAAAGATTCATGAAACCATTTACATTCGCATCTCAAACTTGCCAGTTTATGATCAAATTCGAAACATAAGGTACTACCAGAAGTGATTTTCTGTGCAAGCTTATGGATTCTGTGCATTTTTTTGACTAAATTGGTGCTTGGCAGGCAAATCCACTTGAATACTATGATTCGTATTGGAGGGGTGGTGACTCGTCGATCCGGTGTATTCCCTCAGCTGCAGCAGGTTAAGTATGATTGCAACAAATGTCAGTTGGTACTGGGGCCTTTCTTTCAGAATTCTTATTCTGAGGTCAAAATTGGTTCCTGCCCTGGATGTCAGTCAAAAGGACCCTTCACTGTAAATATTGAACAGGTGAGACTTTTTTTATAATGGTTTTTGTTTATAACTGGAGACACCTTTTTTTTTTTCTTCAACTCAAAAGCAGATAACAATATCTTACAATGTTATTTACAGACTATATACAGGAATTATCAGAAGCTTACTCTTCAAGAGAGTCCAGGAATTGTTCCTGCTGGTAGGCTCCCAAGGTACAAGGAGGTGATTTTGCTGAATGATCTGATTGATTGTGCTCGCCCTGGGGAAGAAATTGTAAGACTTTGAGCTTCACTGTTTTATCTTTTACCAACTTTCTTTACTTCTTGGTAACTTTGATTAGATACAAGTTCTAGTTTTTCATTTAGTGTTCTGTTGGATGTATCACAGGAGGTTACAGGAATATATACAAACAATTTTGACCTCTCACTAAATACAAAGAACGGATTTCCAGTCTTTGCCACTGTTGTTGAAGCAAACCATGTCACCAAAAAGCAAGATCTCTTTTCTGCTTACAAACTTACTCAGGAAGACAAGGAAGAAATCGAGAAACTATCCAAAGACCCCCGAATTGGAGAAAGGGTATGTCTTCAGATTTATTCTTACCTTTTTCCTTATTTATTTATTGAATTCTAACTAGTCTTTCTTGCTTTATAGATTGTCAAGTCAATTGCTCCATCAATCTATGGTCATGAGGATATAAAAACTGGAATAGCTCTTGCCATGTTTGGGGGCCAGGAGAAAAATGTTGACGGAAAACACAGATTGCGAGGAGATATAAATGTTCTCCTTCTAGGTGATCCTGGCACTGCCAAGTCACAATTTCTGAAGTAAGACTATCCAACTGGTCTATAATTTACCGACGTTCCCTCGATGTAACATGATTTCTAAGTTGTTTTAACATTTTTAACAGGTATGTTGAGAAAACAGGCCAGAGGGCTGTTTACACTACTGGTAAAGGAGCTTCAGCTGTTGGGCTTACAGCAGCAGTTCACAAAGATCCAGTCACACGAGAATGGACTCTTGAAGGAGGGGCTCTTGTTCTGGCTGACAAAGGAATATGCCTCATCGATGAGTTCGATAAGATGAATGACCAGGACAGGCAAGAGGAAATTTTATTTGACAGCCAAAGTATCAATTGGATGGCTAGTTATTGGCACTAGTTGGTTTACTTGCCTGATCCCAATTCTTGATTTCCTCAGGGTAAGTATCCATGAAGCAATGGAGCAACAGAGTATAAGCATATCAAAAGCTGGAATTGTCACTTCTCTGCAGGCTAGATGCTCTGTTATTGCTGCTGCTAATCCAATTGGAGGAAGGTAAAAAGTTTTGCATTTAAGTGTAAAATTGGATAGACATTGAATGTTTTAATAGGCAATCAAATTCAAGTTTTGATTTTCTTCTTAATGACCCCATAACCCTTTACATGTGCCACTTTCATCCATATAAATCCCTGCCCCATCTTTTCCATGTATAATAATTGATCGAGCTTTTTGATGTTCCCTCGGATCAACTAAGTGTCTTTTTAACTTGTTAATTTGATCGACTTTTAGTGTCGTTTTCGGTATGGTAGGCAAATAATCAGTATTTGAGTAACGATATTTTTATTGAAACTTGTTTTTGTTCACTACTTTTTGCTCAAATTGTTCACTTATTGGCTTATAATGTGGATGAGATCTATGTAACCATTACACAATGCAAGTAAATTGATACATATCTCAAAATTTGTGCTCAAGGCTAAAACAACTCTTTTAGTTGATCAGATGAAGTTTATTTATTCCACATTTCTAAAACTTTAATAAGAAATGAGTGTGGAAGCTAGTTCAAGAGATACCTTAGATGAGGTCTTTGGTAGCAGTAGTTTACACCAGCCTGCATATATCTAGCAAGATATTAGACGTATGCCATCAAATTAGATGCTCTAGGTTATATTTCATTTCTTGCCAGGTTAATTAATTTGTAACTGATCAGCATGTTTACCCTCCAGATACGACTCTTCAAAGATTTTCACTCAGAATGTGGAGTTAACTGATCCAATCATCTCTCGATTTGACATCCTTTGTGTTGTCAAGGTTAGTGTACCAGACGTGCTTCAATCATGTGCACTTGTATTCCTTTTGTTTTTTTGCCAAGCTCATATTGAATAATGTTTTTGTTTGCATAAAGGATATTGTTGACCCTGTAACGGATGAGATGCTAGCGAGGTTCGTAGTTGACAGTCATTTCAAATCACAAGCAAAGGGTGCCAACTTGGATGATAGAGCTGCAAATAACAACCAAGATGATGCTGATATGACCCCAAGTGAAATGGATCCCGATGTTTGTACCCAGAATCGAATCTGCTATTTCTTCCATCCCTTTTTTCAGTTATTCTCAGTATTAAACTCACTTCTCCCAATTTTCAGATCATTCCTCAGGATACACTAAAGAAGTACATCACTTATGCAAAGCTGAATGTATTTCCCAAGCTACATGATGCTGACCTGGACAAACTTACGCATGTCTATGCTGAACTGCGAAGAGAATCCTCTGTAAGATCCTATAACCAATCAGCGAAAAAACTAGCCTCTAGCTTGAAATGCTCCTAAGTTTTTTATAATGTGTGTTTTTTCAGCACGGTCAAGGTGTACCAATAGCAGTGAGGCACATAGAATCGATGATCAGGATGTCTGAAGCACATGCAAGAATGCACCTTAGACAGCATGTCACACAAGAAGATGTTGACATGGCAATCAGAGTCTTGCTCGACTCTTTCATTTCAACACAAAAATTTGGTGTGCAGAAGGCTTTACAGAAGGTGAGTGTTGTTTTGCTTTTACTTATTGCAGCAATTTGCCATTCCTTTATTGTCGAGAATTTTGGCTTGACGGTATTTGGAAACAATGCGATGATTGCAGAGCTTTAAGAAGTACATGACATTCAAGAGAGACTACAACGACCTGCTCCTCGAGCTTCTTCTTGTGCTTGTTAAGGATGCGCTGCATTTTGAAGAGATCGTCTCTGGATCTTCATCTGGGCTTACTCATATCAACGTGAAAGTGGAGGAGTTGCAGAACAAGGTCAATATTCATCTACTCCCTGCCCTATTTCATGCACTGATATGACCTTGATATTATTTACTCATTATGTTTGGTGACTGATACAGGCTCGATATTACGAGATATCTGATCTTAAACCCTTCTTCTTGAGCGATAAGTTTTCAAGAGCCAACTTCGAGTTGGATGAAGAAAGAGGAGTCATAAGACACCGCCTGCCAAACTAGTATCAGCTTCGTAATCATCTGTCATTGCCCGTGTATCAGCTTCGACATTCATTTCCTATGTCGTCTAAGGTATTCTGTAGGTGGTCGATGAAAGTAGGTTTTCGGACAGCAGCCCTTGAAAATTGATCATACCATTTGTAGAAGTCTCATATCTAATTGGATTAAACTATGTGTCTAATCAGTTCTTGTTCTTATTTGCCAATTTCAACTGTTCGTTAAGTTGGTATTGATTTTCTTTCATCGGATAAAAAACAGTGTGTTTTGTTCTACCTTGGATTTAAAAATATGTATGTATACATGTACAAGCAAAAATGAATCAATCTCTGTAACCTAATCGAACGACCTTTTGAGATGCTTGAAATCTACCGACTCGATACACTCAACCCCGCGGCCTCTACACCCATTCAGCATCTTCAAAACCTCGCTCGCTTTCTCCTTCGTCTCCTCCCCGCACCCGATCTGCAGGAGCACCAGAATCTTCTGGAACGCTCCCACCTCCAGCGCCTCCACCATCACCGCCTCCCCCCCGCTCCCCCTGCACAGCCTCCACAGCGCCGACACCGACAGCTCCGTCGCCGCCTCCGACACCCTAAGCATCTTCTTCACCAGCACCGGCACCGCCAGTGCTCTCACTCCGTATGCCTCCTCTCCCCCTTCCTCCCGCTGTAAAATCGTATCCAGTACTCCCAGCGCCGCCTCGCTCACCTCCCTGCTGCTAGGCTCTCCGATCAGTACGTCGAGGATGATGTGTACGAGTCCTCTACCGTTCAGCATCTGCGGCCCTGTTTCCTCGCCGGAGACGATCCGTAGTAGTAGTTCCAGACACGCTCTCTTCGCCGGAGATCCGGTGATCGCCGGATTTGTGATGAAATTAGTAATAGCGTTCGCGAATCCTTCGACCGACATTAGACTCGTGAGCAATTGTTTGTCCTCTTCGTCTGAACACGAGAGGATTGCTTCTCTCAAGGTCAGAATTACGTTTTTCTTGCTGTTGTCGTCTCCGCGTGATAAGAACCAGGCAATGCAGTTACGCGGAGAGACGGAAGAAGGCGAAGAGATTGCGTTCACGAGGAGCTTGCACGCCTCCGAATCCCACGGCAGCGTCCAGCTCAGCGCTGAGAGCGCCTCCTCCAGGAACAAAACGACGTCGTTCTCGCCGTCTCGGCCCGAGAACGCTGCGAACGCAGACACCAGCGCGCCGCCGGCACCGTGATCGACGATGCAGCGGAAGTTCCCTTGGCTCTCGGCGCCGATCTCTCTCATCCTCCTCAGCAGCCGGAGGCATACCTCCTGGTTTCCGATCTCGGCCGCCGAAGTGAAATTAGAAAGAAGCAAAACGACGTCGTTCGGCTGGAGTGGGGCCCGCGGCGTCGGGACTCTATCGACGCCGGAAGCCACGCACCAGTCCTGGATCAACTTGCGGAGGGAGTGGTTAGGGATGAGATCGAAGCTGAGGAGGACGAGTCCCGTGGCCGGACACGTGTAATTCCCCGATTGGAGCCAATTGTCGATGCTGGATCGGTCGTAAGTCACGCCGGAGGATACGATCACTGGATCTCTCATTAGGTCGAGAGAGATCGGGCAGATGAAGTCCTCCGGAATCCTCACCGGCTCCTTCTCCGGCGCCGGCACCAGCGGCTTCATCCGCTTGTTGCCGAATTTCCGGTTGCCTTTCAGCCTCTTCAGAGTCGAAATCATCGATCCTTTAACAAGTAAGTAAATGCGTTCAATTTCCGATTTTGATCTTTATGGAAGTGATTTTTTGTTTGGAGAAATTTTCGATTAAAATGCAAAAATGGAATATGAGAATTTGGTAATTTCTGATCTATGGTAAGTAGCAGAGTTTATAACTTATATTGGGAAAAATTCAAAGCTTAGATGAAGACCGGTTCAGATACGTAGTCGTATTTTAGCCGGAAAAAAAAAGAATAATTAAAAATGGTTGGGTCTTGATTTTTGACCGTTTTCAGGTTTAAATTTTGAATAAGAAATAGCCAGGGCTTTTTACAATTCGCTGATTTGGTTTTAGTTGAAAGTTTGCTTCAAACAAATACAATATGGTTAGAAAAAATTTTGAAAAAAACATTTTATATTGTTATTAAAATTTTCTTGATATAGATCCAGTCTTGGTGGTTGGAAATTATTTCAACAAACAATAATGGCAGTTTGTGATTCAAACTGTCCAGTTATAATATAAGTGCAAGTTGACACTACTTGATAATATGGATGATGGATGCAATCGGAATCATAACCGTGTATATACTACTCGGAGTAGTATTTTTAACAATCTTTCTGATAAATTAAAGGTCCTGTTATATACACGGTCAAATTATCATCAATTGCACGACCATTAATTCGGTTTTTAATGTTGATAAACTTTTTCCATGTCAAAAAAGCTTACCAACACTTAAAGTCGGTGACCACACTGTATGTTTAATGATACGAATCCAAACATTACAAAGGGAGGGAGTAATAATTTGTACTGTATTGATTTGTGTTGTTGACTCTTTGAAATCTTTTGTTACATTAAAATATATGGTAGGCATTAGAAAATAGTAAAATTATGAAAAAAATAGTAAAATGATGTTGCTTTTATAAAATTTAAATATTTTTTAAAAACCCGTGTTATAATTTGCTAAAAATTTATCAATTTTAAGTCAAAGTATATATCATTTTTATGTATAAAATAATAATAATAATAATAATAATAATCTTAATTTTTACTAATAAAGTGGGAAAAAATTCAAAGCAGAATAAATGTCTTATTATAATAAATATTAAAAACTTGAGTAATTGGTATTATATATACCAAAAAATTTTGGGTTTTGCAAAACTAACACCCCCTTGAGAAATTTGCAAAACTAATAATTAAGGTTAAAAATTTGCAAAAATAATGGGTCATCTAACCCATTGTTGCAAGTGGAGAGGGGGAGTATTAATTGAAGAGAGAGAGGGCTGCCAAATTGAGGGAGAGAGTATGTGTGTAGAGATTTGTAGAGGAGAGAGAAGAAAAAGTGTCCAATTGAGAGAAAGAGTGTGTACAGAGATTTGCAGAGGAGAGAACAAAAAAATAAAAGGAATTGTACCACCATCATACAATATATAATAATAAATATGTGTCTCGGTCGGATTCATGAGAGTTGGCACATGAAATTCATATATTGGCACGTAAATAAATGTTAGTGGCACAACGACAGTATTGAGTGACATGTAGTTGATTGTCATGATAGACGTTAAGATAATTGTAATATTCGGACTTCGATTTATCTGTTAGACTCAAAAGAGTTGGCACGAGGTATACTTATACTGGCACATAAATAGATGTTAGTGGCACGAAGAATATATTGATTGGCACGTAAGTCTCGTATTTATCTCTCTGTCCAGAAAATAATCTCACTTCGAACTTTTTTTCCCATAAACATATATAAAGTGGGAGTCTATAAATAGATAAAATTAAATGAAGTTCAAAAGTAAATTTATTTTTTAATTTTAACTAATGAAAATGACCAAAAATTAGTTTAAACAATTAAAATTCAAGATTTCCCCTTACCTGCAACCTGCTACACCCTTTGCCCAAAAAATTGCAAAAATAGTCAATCCCTCCCCCATTGCAAATTTGACGGTAGCAGTGTTACTTTTGCCAAAAGGTGAGGTTTTTGGTATATTGGTGCAATTTTTCCTAAAAACTTTACATCACCATTCACTTAAATGTTGTTGTTTTTGTTTTGTTAAATGTAGTTAGTTATTTTATCAAGGGTAATATTTAACGTTATTTTTTTAAAAAAGAAACATAATCAATCTATCTTATAAGAAAATGAGCTACCTCAAAAATTATCAATGAATCTCAACTGAGTCATTATGTAAAAATATACTCCAGAGTATGATTTTCGGTGAGTTTTACATCATGAATTGTATTCAAAGAGTTGTTAAAGGTAAAAAAAGGGGAAATGGTATGAAGGTTGATTAGGGGCAGGGGGTGGGGTTTGAATAACTAGATGAGGTAAGACCGGAAAGGGCGGGAAGATTTTGACGAAACTGCCGAACACGGTCACACGGGTTCATTGACATTGACCGTTGCCACGTCATCCTTTTTTTACAAAGCCCGACTCGGTCGCCCATTGCCCGGTTTTGTTTATTGTTAGACCGATTTATTTGACTCCCTCACTACTCATCCAATCACACGGTTACCTTGCATGGCCTATTAAATCTTCTGTTCTTATTATTATTCTTATTTTATTATTTTCGTAATTAAAATCAGTATAAATCCATTTCACATATACTTATCAATCGGTCAGTCGGATTAGATTCGGGTCGGTTATCTTACATAGCTCTTTGTTATATGAGGAAAAGAATATCACATGAGGCTTCCGAATTGGAAGATGTTGTAGTTTTAGATTTATTGTTTTAGCAGTGGTATTTATCTCATCAGTCGCTTCCTTAGATGCATGAGCTGGTGTTGAATAGTGTATATTGAAGTATTTTATTGGGTTATATCTCAAAGATTATGTCAAAGATTGGATTATTACAAACAAGATTTATACCATTCAATATGAAAACATACATAGGATTGCTTTAGAAATTCAAAATTTATGGTTTATGATTGTAATATGTTGCTGATGATTATAAATTGAAGGAATGTTTATAGCCGCGTGACTCTCATTGTTCAATCGTATCTTGTTATGTCATGTTCGTATTCAATGCTTGGCACGACAAATTGCCTTATTTAAATGTGTTTTTGCTACATAGGATTTCATTGATAAAAATATGTGTGCTTTGGCACGACAAATTGCCTTATTTTTTTTTCATGGTCATAATCAAACCAATATGAGTAACCACAAAACACAATTTAGTGAACAAGACTACTTTCTCACAACCTTTTAAGGATGGCTTGAAGCATACCCCCCTGGAAGAGGATGTCAAAGAGGTTATAGTTGAGCGCACAACCAAAGTCATTGTTGTGGTTTATCACTAGCTCATTGTTGTGTGGGTTATGAATAAGGATGAAGTGTATCTAATAAATACAAATAATTGGTTATTAGTCTCATGTATGTAGTATGACACCAACGTAAGTTATGAAAATACCTAGTTAATTAACAACATCTAATTAAATAAATGGATAACCATGTACAAAGCTCAATTGTTATAATTTTGAATATATATGTCATGTCATTTTGACACTTATTTAACCAATTGAAAGTTATGATGTCACTAACCAGAAGTTAGTTGATAAAACATTTTCTTTGTGGCATTTGGTCACTCGAGTAAAACGATGATTTGCAAGATCATTGAAATTCACATGAATACCCACCAAAAGGATTAGAAGATCCTCAATAAGGGTGACCATACATGTACGTCTTGTTCTTTTGGCAAAATAATACTCCCTCCGTCCAAGAATACATGACCTTTTAGGCCTTGAAACTTTGTCAAAAATACATGGACTTTTAGATGTATAGGTAATTATTACCCTCTAAAATTACTACTTTTTTACATGTTAAAATTAAATAAAACTCTTGGAAATGTTAAAGAAAACCCTTGAACATCCAATCACTATTTTAACATTTAATAATAATGATTAGATTTAAGATGCAAAATAAGTTTCTTAATTAGCGTGCATGAGCCTAAAAGACAATGTATTCTTGGACGGAGGGAGTAACAAGACTGTCTAAAATAAAGAGTAAATGTAAAGTCTCTTATGTACTCTTGATCGAGTTCAATGAGACAACTATGAACATAAAGCATTGCCATATGGACTAGTGTTATTCCGGTATAGATGCCTTAACACATTGGTCATATGAAAAGGTAGAGAATGTTATCAATTACTTTATTGAGCGTAAAGTAGCTCACAATGACCTAGAAGAGTCGTTAGTCAAATGGGCTCATGTAATTTTGCATTTCGAATTTGACATAATAACTTCTCCCAAATTATCTCCAGAAGAGAGTATATGTTTTGAGGCCTCCTCCGTAATTAAATAAAATAAGACCACAAAGAAGTTGGACGCCACATTGAGTTTGAGTCCCTAATGATATCGAATACCTCGAGCTTCATAAAGGTAATTAAAAGCCCGGTATCTAGGGGGAGAAGAAATGAGGCTATATTAAGAAAAAGATTGTATGGATGCAACTTCTCTATTATTTTAGATCCGCGGATAAATACAAGTGAACCAAAAGATCAATAGATGAAATGATTATAAGGTTTAACAAATATGCTATTGAATGCATTTACAAAAGACCAAGAAAGTGACAAAGTCACATAAATTAATTATACTAGCTCAATTGGAAGTTCTATAAAGTAACTCCAAACCAATTAATATTAAGTGGTTCTCCAATACACCGGAAGTGTTGAAGATCACTATGCTCTTAGTTTATGATTTCACGGAAAAGTAAAGAGCCCATGAGAATACGATGATCATCAAACAAATAATGGATGTCGACATTGAAACGATGATAAAGAGCTAGAAAGAAGCAATCCATGCAAATATGGATTCTTAAAGCATGATAGTATTGGCGGAACCCATAGTTTTAACACTGAAAGTGTAATATCAATTGGTTTTAAGTGGGTGTTCGTACAAAAGAAAATATAAAGCCAAGTTGATTGCACAAAAGCCTATTAAAGGTTATATGAAAATATATTCACCAACAATAGATATAATCTTACCAACAATAGATATAATCTTTGGTTGTCGATGAACTGACTCCATGTGTAATTGACAAACATAGATGAAGATGATTGATTAATTTGAAGTGCATGGAGCATCAATATGAAAAGTCTCGTAATATGTAAGTGATTAAGCCCAAAGGTGCTTATAGTACTTGAATGATCATGTATTTGTGAAAATGGTGACATAGTGTATTGAGTCATGAAGTATCATGCACAAGTTATACTCTTTTCCTTAATTTTGGGGTTTATCCCATAGGGTTTTTCAAGGAAAAGTTTTTAACGAGGCAACTTATACACCATCTATACATCAAACCCCCCGTATCAAACGATGAAAAGCACACGAGGTCCTGAAGTACCGTATATTTTTGTGTATTGAAAGCAACTCATCACTAAAGATAAGAAAGTCAATTACATCAAAGTCAAGTGACATGAAGACATTTCACATGAAAGACAAATGTTTAGGCTAGACCATGCAGACTGATGAAGTCAGCATTATCAAAAAGTTCGAAGAGCTTATTAGAATGAGAAAGTTGCAAAGAGAATGTTGAATTCAGGGGGAGAATATATGCACTGCACTCTTTTTTCCCTTTCGAACGGGTTTTGTCCCACTGAGTTTTCTTGACAAGGTTTTTAACGAGGCAGTATCACCAAAGCGTATCAAACGACATTTGTACTCTTTTTCCCTTAGCTGATCTAGTTTTTGTCACATTAGGTTTTTTTAGACGAGGTTTTTAACGAGACAGTTTGTAATGTCAGAGGTGTATATCCAAGAAGAAGTGTTATAATATTATATAGAATGGATATACCCGTTTTACCCTTCCCTTGTAATCCCATGTATATATGGTTCTTTAAAACCCTAATAGTACAAATAACTATCTAATTTCTCTCTTCTCTCTACCTCCTCTTTATTCTCTTCTTACTGATATTCTAACACATTTTAAATTCTTTTATACCCCATATATATATATATATATATATATATTAAGATCTACAAACTAAATGCACGGATCAGGATCCTCTCCTAATCAAATTTGCCTAATAACCACCTAATAAACCTATCTCAACCATTCAATCAAATCTATGGCTAGGATTAATTCCCACAAATTAATTAACCATTAAGTCATTAAAAAAAATCTGTCAATCTTGAACTAGCCTTCGTCCTCTTGAACGGTACCCTTCCTCTCCGTCGATCCTCTCCCTCCTATCACGCCTTATTTTCTCCATTGATCATCTCCTATCCGACTCCCTTTTCTCTCAATTTTCATGTTCAAAGTGTTTTTAAATGTGGGAGAAAAGGGATTCAAATAATTTCAATTAATCGCACAAGCACTTCTATCCAATTTCTCAATCAGAAATTCAGTGGGAATTTGAATCGAATCAAAACCCAATCACAAAATCAATCTAACATGGTTAAGAATTTGAGTTTTTTTTTTAATGGTAATCAGAATTTGAGGTTTAAATGTGCCAATAATAGGTTTAATAATTGATGAAAGAAGAAGAAAGCCGTACTTGTGCAGTATTTGTGCTGAAACGTTAAATACCGAGTATCCATTTTGAATTCATCCTCAATTAAAAAAAAACCCTAATATGAATATTTGATCCAATTGATGAATTTCGTGCTCCACTGCAAGTGGTGGCGGCGAGTGTCTGAGGGAGTCCTGCCTGACGGATCTTTTGAATGTTTTGCTACTTTTGACAAGCCAATGCTTTCCTTGGAATATTAAGAAGTGGGATTCATGGCGGTTGTTGTAGAAGGGAGTGTGATGCAAGCGGGCAAACTCGGGGTCGTCGATCAACACCTGCCATGCTTTTGAGACGAAGCGGAACCGGAGCAACGATTTGACGGGATTTCGTCGCCATGATGAAGACGATGGAGGCCGAGATGTACAGACAGTGGAAGGCCTTCGATGTAATGGACATTGACGGTGGGGGAGGACGCCGGTGTCTCTGAATGAGAATAGATAGAGAAGATATGGAAAGACGAGAGAAGCTGTAAAGAAGCCATGGAATTAGAAATTAGAAGTTAAATTTGGGATTAATTAATGTGTAAAATAAATCTTCACCATTGATATATTTCAACGGTTAGGATACACTTATTAGGAACATATTAGGAAGTCTCCATTAGGAGAGGATCCTAAATTACCTAGTCATTTCTTGCCAATAATTTTATATTTCACATGTAATCACTAGTACAAAACTGAGATTTTATTCCATGATTATTTATGCCGGATGTTATATTTACGAAATATAAGCCTTAAAAGAGTTTTCTTTTATCTTCTAAATTCAGGAAAATAAAAATATGCCGGATATTACAATTTATGTCCGGCATAAATGATGGCGAAATATTAAAATACCCTCATTTTTTATGCCGGGCGTGTAAATTTTGGTACCCGGCATATGTATTGTGGGAATCCGGCGTAAATATGGTGACTATTCTTTACGCTGAGAAAAAAACCCGAGGTGCGCGCGAACTCTGTAAATTTCAGAGTGAAAACCCTTGTGCGAAAACCCTCAAAGCGGCGACCCTCCACTCCCTTATCGGCGGCAATCTTCTCTACGACGGGGTTGTTCTCTGCGGCGACGCTATTCTCTGCCACGACGCTCTTCTCGATGGCTTGTCGTCGGCGCTCTTGTTGCCTGCTCCTTGTCGGCAACCCTAATTCGAGTTTGCTCATGTACGTTGCTCTTCATTGGAGGCCCTCGTCTGCTAATCCCGCTTGCTCCTGTTGGATATCATCTCAAAGCTTTAATTTGAACTCTAATTTGAGTCAGAAGCACCAATTCGAACCCTAATTTTGTGTTTCTCGATCAGGTTTGTATTCCTTTTTTATTTGCAATTATTTTATCCTTTTTCAGTTTATCTGGTTTGCAATAATTTCTCTTCACCTCTAATTTGCTCCTTACCTTCTGATAATGCTGGTTATGATGTCTCTGAATGAACTTGTGATTTCAATTAAGGTTTCTAGATTTTGCAAAATTCCTAATCTAGCTATTTCCAATTCTCCTGATAGCTTCTCTCCCTCCGTGTCTTTTCAGTGTGTGTGTGTTTTGGTTTATGAAACCTACAAAAATAAGATGTTTTTAGGTTGAATTTTAAAGCCTGCATGAGCTTTTGTAAACAAAAGTTATGAGTATCACCATATCACGCCAAAAATCTCTATGTTGCAGGAATTTTGCCTATGCTGCAGCTCTTCACCAAGTGCTTTCAGCCTATAAATTTTACCTAATTTGAAAATGATAACTTCAATTATATAAACTACCCTTACATTAAAGCAATGGATATCTTTGGGTTTGTCTTATTTGCATTATTTGGTTTGGTTTTTTAGGAATGAAAAGCAGGGGTACAATCATATAGTATTATTGTATATGCTGGCAGTAAACTTCCTTGTTTATTTCCTCTTTTCTTTTGTTATGTTCTCTGGTTGTACTTAACATTAAAATGAGTTGGAATAGATAACAATATATGATAGCGGTAAAGTTTGAGCTGAGAACTTACCTTATCTATGGATACAAATATCAGAATGAAAGTCAACAAGTACTCAATATAATATAATTACTTTGTTAAAAGAAAGATATTGTTACATATAAAAAAAACCAACTCAAAACAGTTTTTTCTTTACAAAAAGGAATACCCGTACAAGCTATAGCTGATGAAGTAATCTTAGCTACTCCCCCTCAAACATTGCATGTTAGCCATCTATAAAGAATATTCTTTTGGAAAACATAATTTAAAACTAAATTTCAGCTAATTCTATCAAAATTTCAGCTTATTCTATCTAAATTTCATTAATCTACATAAAGTTATAGTAGAGAGATCACAAAAAGGTTTTTTAACCCTCTCCTTTCTTGAACAGAACAAACAAACACAAGCCGTTTTTATCTTTCTGCCTGAATCAGGTTTGTTTTCAATTATGTTTTGGGCGAAATAAGTTAACTCTCCATGCATGTTCGTTTTTTGAAATAATCCTTTATCGATATTTTATACTATTAGTTAATTCATCAAGGCAAATTGTCGTTGGTCTCATATTCTGATTTAACCACTTGCCTCTTGTGCTCAAGCTTTGGGCTCGGATGGTTCTCCATTTGGTCTTGAGCTCGAGTGTCATTGGTCTCATATTCGTTACCGAGATAATCGTGCTGCTCATAGTTTGAGTCTTTGTTAGCTAGTAATTTGTTTCTGTCATACCTTCTTTGTTTCATGCTCACGATTTTTGGAGCTGTTACAGACCCTTCTCTTACTGGCCAAGTAAGTGGATCTCAAACTCACTCATGCTTGTGCATATTTTCCATCTTGCATTCTTCTTGGTCACAGGAGACCCTAACTGATTGTTTGAATACTCTTGTTTGCCATATGCGTTCTTTCCATATTGCTCCTTTTGGAGACCCTAACTGATTGTTTGATTCCAGGCAAAATGAATACTCTTGATTTGATCTTTGGTTCGACTGTGATCATTAGTTCGTTCATAAGTTGGTATGTTTGATTAGTCTCAAATATTATCTGATTTCATAGATTTATTTGTGTATTTGTGACATTGCAAAATCTCTTCCATGGTTGCTCGAGATGATTATTTAATGGCCACCTCTGAAAATGCTTCTCTATATATCAAACACCTAACTAATAAACCCTTTAGTTTTAAAGCTCGCTCATTGCTCATTTATTCTGTATGCATACACGATTGATGAATGTGTTTTGGGTCCTAAATTCACCTACCCAAAACATCCTGGTGTTACAATCTTATGTGTTCTTGAATAGTTGACAATATCCATGGCCATAGGTATCAATGATCCTGTATGCATACACGATTGCGTGTGTATTATCTTCTTCCTTTTCTCTTTCTTATATTTATTACTTTTTTTTCCAAGTACAATGATCCAATCATAATTTGTGATAAAACACATCTCACTAATTATTTACTACTTATCTTACGTGCTTAGTGCAAAATTAGTTGATTAATTGCTGGATGCAAATAGGTTAATGGTGAGTTCACCAAAAAGGGATGGGAAGATAGCGGAGGATGGAGTCTGGAATTATTTATTTTTATAAGTCTAAAATGCGTTAACTCTGTTTTTTCTATTTTTTAAACTGTTTTATTTTTTGTAAGGATTATGTTCAAGTCTGTCTAAAAAGCTGGAAATGAAAGCATGTGCTGAGGAGTTTGAGGAAAAGCTGAACAAGTTCCATGCTGAGAAAAAAGAGCAGGAGGTCAGTATGCTCAAGCCCACAACAATAAAATAGGGAACTTACAGATTATTGTAGGCTCCAAAGTAGTAGAAGAATCTGACACTGAGGCAAGGTGCTCATGTCTGTTCATCTTTACTTTGGATCTCTCGGTGTGTATTTTGGAATGATAAAGTTAAATGTTGTTATGTGAATGGGTTTTAGGTATGTGAATGGATTTGTAATGTGGTTGTTGATATTGTTCGGATGGTAGTTATGTATGTCTTTGATGTATATTTAACAGGGGGTCTATATTGATATACAATACAAAAGAGCTCTTGCAAAACAACATTAAACTATATATCCCGGAACATTTACTATCCGTGTTTTATTTACTGCTCTGCCTTGAAAAGAATACAGGCCAGAATGTCGTCCGTTATATAAAGGTTATATTATATGAGCCAGAATTTAAAAAAAAAAAATTCTAAGGCGTATTTATGCCGGATCTAATATTTCACAGGTCCGGCATAAATAACCTGAGCCTTTTAAAAAAAAAAACAGCTTTATTTATGCCGGGCGTATGCTAGAAACATCCGGCATAAATAACTGTATGTATTTGTTTTGTATTAAAATGCCCTATTATTTATGCCGGGCGTTTTTTTTTAGATCCGGCATAAATAAAACGCCATATTTTTTATTACACTTACCTATACCCCGGAGCTATATTTTGTTATATCCGGCATAAATATACCATTACGTCCGGCATAAAAAACAGTTTTTGTAGTAGTGAATCGAAATCGAAATTTTATCCGGAATATTTAGGAGTAATTAATATAAACGGGATGTTAATTAAAGTTGAATCAGGAGTGTGAACTGTTATGTTATGTAGACCTAAAAATTACCTATTTGATCATCAAAATTCAGGACCTATTAATTACACATCCTTTTATAAAAAATCATAATGGTACATTTTTTTTAGTACCGATCTATTACATTTTGTTATACTAATTTGTAATTAGTATAAGATATTATATCTACATTTTCCAGTAATCGAAAGTTTATTTTTTTAATTTATATTGGCCAGATTCAACTCTGAAGTCATTTTCTTTTTCTTGAAATGATATACATCTTTCACCTTTAAAAATTATGTAATCTTTAAAAAAGTCTTATATTCTTGATAAGATAGTATACTATATTTCATTCAAACTTTGGAACTTATTTCGTCGTCCTTTTTAAGCCATAATCGTGATATGCTTAGCAAACGTTCAAATAATGTTAGCAATGGTAGTAAAAGTGGTCATACACGGTCAGGGACGGAACCAGGAATAAAAGTCGGGGTGTGCTAAATTTCCTTATGTCACGAAGAAATATTATTGTGGGAAAAAATTGAATGAAAATAGAGAAATATAGTAATGAAATTGATAGAATTAAATTTATTATCTCGTATATAATTTATTGGGCACACAATAAAAAAATTATTGTGAATTTTTTGCAAAAATAGAGATATATAGTTATAAAATATATAGAATTAAAGATAGATGGTATTGATAAAAAGAAGAAGAAAAAATTGAAAGAGGTTGTTTAGGTAGGGATTCGAACATGGGAGCAAGAGGTAAAAGTACAAGGCTTGTATCAATGGGGCAATTCCTACCATGTGCTCTCTACCTAACCTATATAATACATACTCTATACAAAAATGGGGTGGGCTGCAGCAAAGCCCAGCCCACCCCTCCTTCCGTCCCTGTACACGGTAGAGCTGATAAAATCTGACCTGACCTGACTTACCCGAATTAAATCTGACTGAAATTCAAAAATCTAGTGTCATGTACAACTCGAACCTGACTAATTTTAACCCGATATCCGAATGGAGACGAACCCGACCCAACTCATACCCGACCCGTCCTTGATCCGATCCGAACAAGACACGACTCTTTCTTATAATTACTTTAATTTTTTATTTTTAAATACTCAAATAACGTGAATTACATGTAATGAGACGTAATACACCAAATAAATGAAGTTTAATAGTCAATATTTAAGATAAAAAAAAATCATCATTTTATAATAAAACTTAACGTGACCCGACTTGACCCAATCCGAAACTGAAATCCATTTGACCCGAACTTACCCGACATGAAAACTGATCCGACTCAATCCGAACCTGACCATACAGTATACCCGACATATAACCAAAACAGAATGAGTATACCCGAACTCGATCCGAACAACCGAATTGCCACCTCCGGTCTACAACATAAATACAAAAACACAAGAAGACAATAAATTAGTGTAGGCCTACTGATATTCGATATAGAAATTGGTAATAATGAAGTTGCTTGTCTTTTTTATCGAGTATTTCTAGAAACCCTGTTAAGAGTCAAATTTTTGGTTTTCTAACTATCCAAACAAATTGTTAATTTGTTTGTTTGAATGAAGTATTTGGTATGGCGCAATATATTTATCTTCATAAAAGAAATCGAACTCCCCTTGATATCCGAGCATATTTTAGTATTTGAATGAAGTACTATTTTTTGGTATACTGTGATGATTGTGTATAAAAAGTTGATAAAAATATAATCGATTTACCTTTAAGTCCCCGTTTGGTTTTGGTATGTTGTCAGAAGAAACAATTTCTTAAATAATAATATATAATAATAATAATAATAAGAAGATATACATTAAATAATAAAATAGTGATAAAATTAATAATAGAAATAGAATTATAATATAATAATTATTAATAATAAACATTATTATTATTAACAATAAAAATAAAATATACATTAGATAATAAAATAGTAATAATGGATGAGTTTATGAGTTGGCCAGAATAAAATATACATTAGATAATAAAATATACATTAGATAATATACATTAGATTCCATATTTTGATGGGAATTATAGCTCAAAAATAGGGGAGGGATGATTTTCGAGAATCATTTCAATTTCAAATTTTTATCATATTAAATACTTTTAAATCGAAAATCATCCGTTTCAATTCTTATTTTTTATTCCCGATAATGCAAACCAAACGGATCCTAAAGATATCATTTTTATTTATTTATTGTAGACAAGAATAGTAATGTCTTCGAATCGAAGATTCATTCTCTAAGTATCATATATTGTTGATGATACCCAACTCCACCTCCAACGTATTTGGAAATTGTCAAACGTGGACGAGAACAGATCATTTTTGGGTCCAGGGTCGGACCTGAGGCGAGGCCCAACAAGCTCTCACCTCGGGCCCAATCAGCCTAGGGGGCCCTTGCGATGGAGGTGTAGACATGGATCGGATCTCAAACATCGGATTCAAGTGGGTTGGCAGAAATGGAGAGCTGCGTTAGGAGTCTTATGTGACAGAAAAGTTCCACTCAAGCTCAAGGGTAAGTTCTACAAGATGGTGGTGAGACCAGCTTTATTATATGGGGCAGAGTGTTGGGCGACATCTAAGGCTCAGGAACAGAAACTCATGGTGGCGGAGATGGTGATTAGGGTTGTACATAACCGGGTATCCGACACGACACGACAAAAACACGAAACCGATAAGGGGAAAAGTGCCGATCCGAACACGACACGATAAGTATCGGGTATCCGACACGATAACACGACACGATTTCGTGTCGGATACCCGTATAACACGACACGACACGATTTCTACAAAAACCTTTTTTTTTTTTTTCTAAATGTTGCCGTACTGGACGCCGGATCTGAAGCAACTCGAGCATGACGGATCTGAACTTTGAACAAGGACGAGCGTCGAGCGAGGTCGAGGGTGAGCGTCAAATCTGAAGCGAGGCCGAGGGCGAGTGTCGAATCTGAGATTGAGGCCGGAGAGGAGAGGCGAGCCGCTAGAAGGGCGGCCGGATCTGAAGCGACTCGAACGGCGAGCGAGGAGAGGAATCGAGACTCGATAGGGTGAGGAGAGCAGAGGCGATGATGTCAAATCTGAGATTGAGGCCGGAGAGGAGAGGCGAGCCGCTAGAAGGGCGGACGGATCTGAAGCGAATCGAACGGCGAGCGAGCAGAGGAATCGAGACTCGAGAGGGTGAGGAGAGGATAGGCGATGGTGTCGAATCTGAGATTGTGGCCAGAGAGGAGAGGCGAGCTGCTAGAAGGGCGGCCGGATCTGAAGCGACTCGAACGGCGAGCGAGGAGAGGAATCGAGACTCGAGAGGGTGAGGAGAGGAGAGGCGATGGTGAGCCATGGGCTTGCTAGGGCTAGCCGGCGACGGCGAGGCGTTTGTGAGGCGATGCAGGCGGCGACGGCGAGGGGTTTGTGAGAATGTGAGAATGAAGAAAGTGTCCTTGGCGGCTTGGCTTAACCTAGACAGACCACGCGAGTTTGTAGAAAGAAAAAAAAATTGATGGGAAAAATAATGTAAAAGGGGGATACTTGGGATTCGAACTCGGGTCCTCAAGATTCACACGACACAGAAGAAGGCGTGCCCTACCAATTGGGCAACCTGCGCTTTGTGTTACTCTAGAACAATTCTAATATTTCTATTATCACCACCATATATTAATATTTAAAAAAAATAAAAATTTATCGTGTCGTGTCGGATACCCGATAAGGGGAAAATGCCGATTCGAACACGACACGATTATTGTCGTGTTTTACCGTTTCATGTCATAATTGTGTCGTATCAATATCGTTTCGTGTTTTTTCGTATCGTTTTGTTGCGGTTTCGTGTCGTGTCAACCGTGTCGTATATTTCTGCACAACCCTAATGGTGATGCTCAGGTGGATGTGTGGATTTACCTTGCACGACAGAATCAGAAACGAAGCTATTCGAGAAAAGGTAGGAGTGGCTAGTATTCAGGCTAAGATGTGGGAATCGAGAGTCCGATGGTATGGACATGTTCAGAGGAGAGACCCAAATGCGTCGGTGCATAGATGTGACAACATGGCTATTGGAAGCATTCGGCGGGGCAGAGGGCATCCAAAGAAAAGTTGGGGTGAAGTGATTAGACATGATCTGATTGCTCTGGGACTCTTTGAAGAGTTGACACGGGACATGTCTCAGTGAAGGAGTGCTATTCGAGTCGACGAACGCTAGTCGGGGGCAACGACTCTCGCTCATGCTTCCCTTCTATCTCAATTTTCTTTCGTGCATCATTTCCACCTTTTCATCCTTGTCCCTTTTGCGTTTTTATTTATTCTCTTAATTTTCAGTTTCTAGTGGTGTGCTTCTCTCTTCCCTATGGTGTCCGGTCATGGGTCACTCAGAAACACCCTCTTGAGCTAGTCGGGGCAAGGGTGCGTACACCTCGACTCCCCAGACCCTGCTCTGAGCGGGAGATAGTGGGATTGTTGTTGTTGTTGTTGTTGTTGTGGGATAAGATTCAACTTGGCTCAATGGTTAGGGGACAGTTCGAATCCTATCTCCTTGTGTTTTTGTATTTGTTTTTTTAAACATCAAATTCAAAACCCTACTTTGCACAACCAACTCACTTGACAGAGCATCTCCCGCAACCAATATGAGAAATATACAATATGAACTGTTTTTTTAAACATCAAATTCAAAACCCTACTTTGCACAACCAACTCACTCGACAGAGCATCTCCCGCAACCAATATGAGAAATATACAATATGAAAGCCAAATGTTAACGTAAGTAGAAAGCCAAATGAAAAGAGTATACAATATGAGAAATGTGGTAGCTAGTAGTAATTCAGAAGTGGTACGTACTGATTTTGAGCAAGAAAAACAAAATGAAAGCAAATCTTGAACAGGCAGCAGGGGCTAAGGCTTCCTGTTAAAGCATGAAGAAACGATTCTTCTTCTATAATCGATCTAGACCTTCATTCTTCAAGGTTAGTTTTTGTTCCTCTATTTTTAATTTGACTGCTTTTAAGTTGAATTGGTTGAGATTAAAATCAATTTAGATATATGTTGTCGATTTGAGAATCAATTTGGGGAAAATTTTGATTAGGCTTGGTGATTCTGATAATAAATTCTGAGAAATTGTCCTTCATTTACTTCTACATCTATTCATTCATATTTTGTCATCTTCATCATATCCCATCTCATATATATGTTTCTTGCCTAAGCATATTCTTTCCCTCTTATCAATCACTGACCTGCGATTACAAGGGCATTCACCATGGATTTTTCCATAAACTTTCATACGCTGACAATAGATTTTTGTACTCGTGCACCTAAAATAAGTTGGATTGGTTGAGATTAAAATCAATTTAGATTAAAATCAATTGGTAGGAGCCTTATTTTGAAATCTCGCCTCAGGCATTAAAAATCTCAGGTCCAACCCTGTTTGGGTTATATTCAAACATACAGTTCACAAATCCAAGGATTGATGGATGCTTGTAGCATGCAACACTTGGGGTTACATGGTTTGATTTTCCAACTTTCATACAGAATAGCGTTAAAAGCACTGTTCTACATAGAATCAATCCAATCAAAGCCGAAATCAAATCCATTTGGAAATAAAAATATATACAAGAGGCGAATGCAACTAAGAAATTAAGTTAGTTGCAGTCATGGCATTTTCACACACTATCTCATCAACAAGATGACACTCCGATCCTTGTCTCTGAGTCCCGGGTAGAGGTAAACACCGTATGTAGTAACATTCATAGTCTACATTTCAACATAAATAGCTTCTCAAATCTCAAACTATCAAGCTATTCAGAACTAAAGAAGCTATGCGAAAGACTAACATGTGAAGGGAGCACCGCCTTCTCTGGTTGTGAACCTTAACCTGAGTAGCAAACTTGTTCCTTTAGGGCTGACTGAACTAATTGAATGAGTAGAAAGTTGGATGTGTTGTTAAATCCCTCATTAGGGACTGCAAATACATTGATTAATCTCTGAACTTAAAGCTATCAATCGGGTTAAATCCTTTTCTAGGGACTGTTCAATTGATAATGATTTCTAGGACTGATTGGACTAGTAAGTATATTAGGTCGGGATAAGGGCATTCATAGGAAAACTAAAAGGACAAGAGGAAGTTACAATATCAATTCAACCAAATAAAGTGGATAGTTGCAGGTAGAGCGATCTTCTCTAAATTGTTTTGCATCATTTGTTTATAGTTTATTTTATTTTCTTTGTTATTTCAATCATCAAAACCCCCCTTTCTACTAATTGGTAAATTCACATTGCATGGAAATACTTGATTCTATGTGATATCAACCTCTTACTTGTTATACTAGTTTGTAGGTTTGAGTTTTACTTTTGATAGGAGACACAATGATTTCCTCCCTCAACCCTACATGTACTGCTTGTTCTCTTGGCAAAATAATAACAAGACCGTTTATAATAAAGAGTAAATGCAAAGTCTCTTATGTCTCTTGATCGAGTTCAATGAGAAAACTATGAACATAAAGCATTGCCATATGGGCTAGTGTTATTCCAGTATAGATGCCTTAACACATTGCCATTGGTCATATGAAAAAGTAGAGAATGTTATCAATCACATTGTTGAGCGTAAAGTAGCTCACACCGACCTAGAAGAGTCGTTAGTCAAATGGGCCATGTAATTTTGCATTTCGAATTTGACATAATAACTTCTCCCAAATTATCCCCATAAGAGAGAGTATATGTTCTGAGGCCTCCTCCACAATTAAATAAAATAAGACCACTAAGAAGTTGGACGATACGTACATTGGGTTTGAGTCTCTAATGATATTAATACCTCGAGCTTCATAAAGGTAATTAAAAGCTTGGTATCTAAGGGGAGAAGAAATGAGACTATATTAATAAAGAGATTCTCTATCATTTTAGATTAGCGGATAAATACAAGTGAACCAAAAGATCAATAAATGAAATGATTATAAGGTTTAGCAAATATGCTATTGAATGCATTTACAAAAGACCAAGAAAGTGACAAAGTCTCATAAATTATACTAGTTCAATTGGAAGTTCCATAAGTAACTCCAAACCAATTAATATTAAGTGTTTCTCAAATACACCAGAAGTGTTGAAGATCACTATGCTCTTAGTTTATGATTTCACAGAAAAGTAAAAAGCCCATGAGAATACGATAATCATCAAACAGATAATGGATGTCGATATTCAAAATGATGATAAAGAGCGAGAAAGAAGCAATCCATGCAAATATGGATTCTTAAATCATGATAATATTGGCAGGACCCGTAGTTCCAACACTGAAAGTGTAATATCAATTGGTTTTAAGTGAGTGTTCGTACAAAAGAAAATATAAAGCCAAGTTGATTGCACAAAAGCCTATTAAAGGTTATATGAAAATATATTCATCAGCAGTAGATTTAATATTTGGTTGTCGATGAACTGACTCCATGTGAAATTGACGAACATAGATGAAAATGATTAATTAATTTGAAGTGCCTGGAGCATCAATATGAAAAGTCTCTTAATATATAAGCGATTAAGCCCAAATTTGCTTATAGTACTTGAAGGATCACATATTTGTGAAAATGGTGACAGTGTACTGAGTTCTGAAGTACCATGCACAAGTTGTACTCTTTTCTTTAATTTTGGTTTTTACCCCATAGGGTTTTTTAAGGAATTTTTTTAATGAGGCAACTTATACACCATCTATACATCAAACCCCTCGTATCAAACGATGAAAATCACATGAGGTCCTAAAGTACCTTATATTTTTGTGTATTGAAAGCAACTCATCACCAAAGACAAGGAAGTCAATTACATCAAAGTCAAGTGACATGAAGACATTTCACATGAAAGACAAATGTTTAGATTCGACCATGCAGCTCATGAAGTCGGCATTATCAAGAAGTTTGAAGAGCTTATTAGAATGAGAAAGTTGCAAGGAGAATGTTGAATTCAGGGGGAGAATATACGCACTACACTCTTTTTCCATTTCGATCGGATTTTGTCCCACTGGGTTTTCTTGACAAGGTTTTTAACAAGACAGTATCACCAAAGCGTATGAAACGACATTTGTACTCTTTTTCCCTTAACTCTAGTTTTTGTCCCATTAGATTTTTCTAGGCGAGGCTTTTAACGAGTCAGTTTGTAATGTTAGAGGTGTATATCCAATGGGAAGTGTTATAATATTATATATTGTATTATATATAGAATGGATATACCCGTTTTTCTCTTCCCTTATAATCCCCTATATATATGGTTCTTTAGAACCCTAATAGTACATGCATCTATATGATATCTCTCTTCTCTCTACCTCCTCTTTGCTCTCTTCTTAGTGACATTCTAACACATTTCAAATTCTTTTATACCCCCTATATTTTAAGATCTACACGGTACATGCACAATTACCTAATCATTTATGATATTAAAACATTGTTGTCGAGTGTGAGAGAAGTTTCCTTCTCTCACGTGCCTCGTATTGGCAACAAAGTGGCTGATAAGGTTGCACACCTTTGCCGCTTTGCCTGGGGACTCGACATTTACTCTGATTCAGGTCTTCAAGACCTCATCCGTACAAGGATGCTCTCGGGTATGATTATTTCTTCCCGAATTATTACCTGATCAAAAAAAAAATATTACCTAATCATTTCTTGCCAATAATTTTATATTTCACATATGAAAATCGAAATTTTATCAGGAATATTTAGGAGTAATTAATAGAAACGGGATGTTAAAGTTGAATCAGGAGTGTGAACTTTTTTTTTTTTATTAGGAAAGAATTCAGGCGAACAAGTTCTATCCGGCAGCATCCTTGCGGATGAGGTTTAAAAAGACCTAAATCGTTGTGCATATCGACACCCCGGCAAAGTGGCAAATGTGTGCAACCTTATCAGCAACTCTATTGTCCAAACGGGGCACATGAAAAAATGAAACTTCTTTCAAAGTCGATAGAAGTAGTGTGAACTGTTATGTAGACCTAAAAATTACCTATTTAATCATCAAAACCTTTTCAGGACCTATTAATTACACATCTTTTTATAAAAAATCTTAGTGGTACATTTTTTTTAATGCCGATCTATTACCTTTTGTTATACTAATTTATATTTAATATAAGATATCATATCTATATTTTCCAGTAATCGAAAGTTTAATTTTCTTTTATTTATATTGGCCAGATTCAACTCTGAAGTCATTTTCTTTTTCTTGAAATGATATACATATTTCACCTTTAAAAAGTATGTAATCTTTAAAAAAGTCTTATATTCTTGATAAGATAGTATACTATATTTCATTCAAACTTTGGAACTTATTTCGTTGTCCTTTTTAAGCCATAATCGTGATATGCTTAGCAAATGTTCAAATAATGTAAGCAGTGGTAGTAAAAGTGGTCATACGTACTCTATAGTCTAAAATAGAGCTCATAAAATCTGATTCGACCCGACCCACCCGAATCAGATCTGACTGAAATTCGAAAATCTAGTGTCATGCACAACCCGAACCCAATCAATTTTGATCCGATACCCGAATAAAGACGAATATAGACGAACTCGACCCAACTCATACCCGACCCGTCCTTGACCCGACCCGAACAAGACACGACTCTTTCTTATAATTACTTTAATTTTTTTATTTTTAAATACTCAAATAACGTGAATTACATATAATGAGATGTAATACACACTAATAAGCAGTTGAATGTTCAAATCTCTATAACTCTTTAAATATCTTTATTGGCTCAGTGGTTAAGCTCATCCCATTTTTGCTTTCTATTTTACCAATGACCTCTTGCTCTAGCGGTAAGGGTGAGGTATTCCAAAGGAGAGGTCCTGGGTTCAAATCTCACTTGGTGCATTTTAGGCCATATTAATTTCCACACGCGCGTACGGCCAAGCGGTGTATACTAATCCGTAGGGTCAAGCCGAAGTGATGAAGTGGTATGTGTGAAGGTAGGTGAGGTTACGACCGTGGATTGCACTTTGCGAAAGTGGTACTGAGCCTCCTCAAAAAATCCCGCAAGGGGTTTCTGGGGTATGTGGCCGCGAAGCGATGAGGTCACTCACTATAAAAAGTTTACCCTACCAAAGTTTAACCATTCCGGAATGGCTCACCGGAAAGGACTTGTGGGTAGTACCCATAGGTCCCCGGTTCGAACCTCAGATAACCGCTCTTTATTTACCAATTCAGGACGTAATACACTAAATAAATAAAGTTTAATAGTCAATATTTAAGATAAACAAAAAATAATCATCATTTTATAATAAAACTTAACGTGACCCGACTTGACCTAATCCGAACCTGAAATCCATTTGACCCGAACTTATCCGACACAAAAACTGATCCGACCCAATCCGAACCCGACCATATAGTATACCCGACATATAATCGAACCGGAATGAGTATACCCGAACTCGACCAGAACAACCGAATTGCAACCTCCAGTCTACAACATAAATACAGAAACACAAGAAGACAATAAATTAGTGTAGGCCTACTGATATTCGATATAGAAATTGGTAATGAAGTTGCTTGTCTTTTTTTTTTTATCGAGTATATTTCTAGAAGCCCTGTTAAGAGTCAAATTTTTGGTTTTCTAACTATCCACACAAATTGTTAATTTGTTTGTTTGAATGAAGTATTTGGTATGGCACAATATATTTATTGATATCCGAGCATATTTTAGTATTATTTTTCGGTATACTGTGATTATTGTGTATAAAAAGTTGATAAAAATATATCGATTTACCTTTAAGTCCCCGTTTGGTTTTGGTATGTTGTCGGAAGAAACAGTTTCTTAAATAATATGGTGATCATGCTGTGTCTTGTGTTGGTACAGTGGGCATCAAACATCGTCATAACCTCGTTCGCGACACTTTATTGGATATCTGCTACAGATCCGAGATTTCTGCCGGTAAGGAGGTTGATATCGGTTTGGTTGATGGGCATGATAAGCCCATTCGTCCGGCGGATTTGCTCCTTTATTCATGGGATAGGGGGCGGGATGTGTGTGTCGATCTTACGGGATCCTCCCCATTGACTCAGTCTGGAATTTCTGACTTTATGCCTGGTCGTGCTGTTGTTGATGCTGCTCGGCGTAAGTGTGTCAAGTATCGAGATTTGTGCACGACGGCTGGGAATGGTTTCTTACCATTCTCCTTCTCTTCATTGGGGGAGTTGGATACAGATGCGGTTGTCTTGCTGAAGCGGATTCAGAAATTCTCGGTGTCTCAGGATGCTGGGGCTCGTGTTGCACCTTATATTTTTACCAGACTTAGGTTTGTTATCGCTAAAGGAGTGGGTGCCCAGATAGTATCTCGGTTGCCCACTAATTTCTTGTAATCTGTTTTTGTTTTATTTATAATAATAATAATAATAATAATAATAATAATAATAATAATAATAATAATAATAATAATAACGTATAATAATAATAATAATTAAAAAAAAATAATAATAATAACAAGAAGAAGAAAATATACATTAAATAATACTAAAATAGTGATAAAATTAATAATTAATAATAGAAATAGAATTATGAAAGGAAGATAATTGAATGCGATTGAAGTATATTTCATTGATCAGAGAACATGAGTATATATACACAATTGTAAATAAGTAAATAAATCTTATCTAGAGTTTTAGGAAAGAGTATATGCAATTCTATCCTTTTACAATATATACGTAGATTGGAGCCCAAGACAATTACGTATCCTTATCAAATTATAATCTAATAATGATGAATAATAAACATTATTATTATTATTAACAATAAAAATAAAATATACATTAGATAACAAAATAGTAATAATGGATGAGTTTATGAGTTGGCCAGAATAGAGGATCCATCGTATTTTGATGGGAATTATAGCTCAAAAATAGGGGAGGGATGATTTCCGAGAATCATTTCAATTTCAAATTTTTTATCATATCAAATACTTTTAAATCGAAAATCATCCGTTTCAATTCTTATTTTTTATTCCCGATAATGCAAACCAAACGGATCCTAAAGATATCATTTTTATTTATTTATTGTAGACAAGAAGAAGAGTAATGTCTCTAAGTATCGTATATTGTTGATGATACCCAACTCCACCTCCAACGTATTTGGAAATTGTCAAACGTGGACGAGAACAGATCATTTTTGGGTTATATTCAAACATGCAGTTCACAAATCCAAGGATTGATGGATGCTTGTATCATGCAACACTTTGGGTTACATGTTCGATTTTCCAACTTTACCATACAGAATAGCGTTTAAAGCACTGTTCTACACAGAATCAATCCAATCCAATCAAAGCCGAAATCAAATCCATTTGGAAATAAAAATACAAGAGGCGAATGCAACTAAGAAATTATGTCAGTTGCAGTCATGGCATTTTCACACTATCTCATCAACAACATGATACTCATCCTTGTCTCTGAGTCCCGGGTAGAGGTAAACACCATATGTAGTAACATTCATATTCTACATTTCAACATGAATAGCTTCTCAAATCTCAAAATGTCTAGCTATTCAGAACTAAAGAAGCGACGTGAAAGACTAACAGGTGAAGAGAGCACCGCCTTCTCTGGCAGGTACAAAGTACTCCTCACAGACTTTAATGGAATTCATTTCATTTATCTTCTCTAGTCTGGCAGGTGAGGTGCTTTCTATCTTTGTTTTCAAATTTAAATTGAATTCATTTCATTTATCTTTTCCTGTGTTTTCCTCCAACATAGCTAGATTATAACCTCTATGTTTCTCGGGATATAAGGCGGGTGAGCTCAATTGTCCCAAACTCCTTGTTTCAAAATTTTTAGGTGGAAACTGCACAACTAAAAGCAGAACGAACTTGAGAATTATTAAAGAGTGTCCTCTGTCCTCAGCTGCTATCAATGTATAGACAACAGACTTTTGCATCATGGTTTACTTCATTCAGTATAAAGGTAGATTATTGGGATTTATAGTGCAAGCTGAAAGAAGGACAAAACGCGGACACTTGCTGCATCATCTTAAGCAGCACCTTGTGCATCTCTTGGTGGTGATCTTCTCAAGACATGAAGTGCCAGGTAAATTCCACGCTCTTGGTATATTTTAACCAATAATACACAGCTAAAAGTGGGCTGATTTCATGGAAATATTAGCATTCATAGTTAAAAACAAATGTTACTACACCACGTGTATGTGATCTAAGATAATGGTCACCTTCTATGCTTAATTCAAATCTATACCAAATTTACAATAATATTTCTGTATAATAAAATATTAAATTCAGGTGAACAATTTGCTCAAGAACTTCAAGAATATGTATGGTTATCCAACCCCATAACCTTTAATACCAGTTACACATCAGGACATCGATGGTTGTTCGTTTACACATTCCCTACTGGATGATCATGCTCATAAACTTGTTTGCATCTCTGTGAAAATGACAGCAGCATCTGCATTGACATGGTGATCTTTTGGGTTCCGATGATTATCATCTATGAAGGATTCAGTAACCGTATGCTTGAGGAAAACATTAACGATGCCATGGAAGTTGTTGGCGTCTCTGCAGTATCTGTATCTGTTGCATATACGCAACCTGCAAGCTATATCAGAAGCAAATAAGCATTTTTACTTCCCTTCAACTGCTCAATATCATTAAAGAAAATGATTCGCTACTCTCTTAATTTCATTTAACTTATATGTTATGTGCGCTTGTGCACAAACTCTAGTTATTGATCCATGAGGTACTAGTACAAAAACACCCTGCAAATGGACATGTTCTGTTTTACTTCCTACTGTCATTTTTGTGAGCTATTAGATCCATCAAGTTTGGTAATCAATTTGGTATGAGTCGGTTCTTCAATCTAACTTAATTAGTTGACTCACTTTATTTGAAATAATATATACCACTTATGAACTGAGTTTTTTTTCATGATTGTTCAATATTTTACTGAAGATGTGAGTGAGATTGAGGACTGGATCACCAAAGGAAGGCCACTTTACTGTACGACTTGAACCTCTTTCAGCTGATGAATCTTGGGATTTGTTACAGAAGGAACTTGGCAATTTTGAAACTCTTCCTGATGAAGTGAAGGTCACCACCGCTTTAGTAGCCGAAGAATGTGATGGGCTACCACTCGGAATTGTCATGATGGCTCGATCCATCTACTTGAACCTACAAGTCCAGGATCTCTCCTTCGGAAAGTCCAAGACTATATATGGCCTGCCACATTTAGTTGTTGAAAGAAGATTTTGAAGTAAATGTTCGAGTACAACATTTGAGCCCTTGTGATATGAATTAGAGCTTTACCTTACCTCTCGGTCTGTAAGTGCTTCTCGGAACCCAAAATAAGTAGTACAGTCGCCATCACTATCATCTCTTAGGAAAGCAAATGCATGAGTTGCTGTCAGAGAAGCTCTTCGGATCTAGTTTGTGTTCTTTTTCTGGTAAGATTCTACATTTTGCAGGATCTTATAGGCCTGGGTAAAGCAAATGTTCAGAGTAGAAGTTCAGAAGAAGAGGCATACAACTTGTATTATAGATACAAGATTTGGTAACAACTGGCCCAAGTAATAGATCTAGCAGAATGTATAGTAAGGGCATATGTCATGTGCATTACATCTTCTTATATATATAAGGTCAGTTGATCAAATTTATAGAGTTCAACTGAAAGGTAGGTGATTGACGAAATAGATTTATAGAGTTCGACTCTGTGGTTGAAAAACTGAAAACTAAGAAAGTAATACTACTATGAAGTAAATATACTGTATTAAATAACATGTAAATAAGTTTGATAGACTACAATTTCTTCTTCTTCTTCTTCTTCTTTTTTTGTCAATTCAGAGGGCATCAAATTAAAGGCTAAAGGAAGTGTTATTCCATCTGCACCAAAACAACTTCCTTCTTCAAAGGTGCGATCTTCTTTTTCTGTTTTGAAAATTTGTTTGATAAACTCTTTCTTTAATTGAGAAGCGCTGAATGAGGACAATGGTACGGCACAACTATCTATATATTATGTGTAAATTATTTTCTGCAACTTGTTCTTCGATCTTCTTTGTTTAATGTTTTATATATAATGACTCTCTGGACAAATATATTAGGCAGGGCTGACTCGGTTGAGTGTAGTTTATTCGATCGAGTATTTGACTGGTAGCTTCCGAAACATTTCAAAGTTTCTGATTAATCCATCCCGCATACTCTCAGATCCAACCTCGATCCCGACGACTACCCAAGGTACGTTTACTATGTATGCTTCTTTAAGCTATACCTCTAACATCCATGGTTTGTTCAATTAGTCTTTCATTAGTCACTTCTCGAATTCAACCTAAATTGTGGTCGTGTATAAAAATGAATATATGTGGACTTAATCCATTCTCCAACATTCTCAGTTTTAATTAGGATCTCACATGCCATCAGATCTACAAGTTTCCTCTTGTCTTACCCAAACATGACTTAATTCGAAACAGAGGTATAAGGTAGATGTTCTCTGTGATTAGATCGATGTCGACCAGTAGCTAGCTACCTTCATATTTCTGAATGTATATTTGTGAGGATAGACTGTTCTTACTTGAACTGTAGATTTGGGACAAAAGTGTTGCTAATATATATCCTGCAGTATATTAACGCATACTATTTTTGTTAGATGGCTATGGTACCTTCCTCCTCAACTAACAACTCCCGCTTACATGAGGAGCTACAATTCCTCAAAGAGATGATGCTACAACTAAACACTAAGGCAATTGACATTCAGAATGAAGTACAAACTGAAGACCGTCAAGCCAGAGAGAAAAGAGAGAGCGAAGTCACTTCATGGCTCCAACAAGTGAGCATTATTAAAGAACAAGTTCAGAGTATTGAAACAGAAGTTGAACAAGTCAGCTTCTTTCATCGTAGTCGATTGTCGAAGAAGCTTCAAGAGATGGTGGAACGCATTGAACAATTGTTAAAGCAGAGTGTGTTTCCCAGAGGAATGTTGCTTGATGATTTCAAACCTGAAGGCCTTGAATTAGTGACACAGAAAGTGGGAGGTTCCACTCCCTCAAGGGTTCAAGATGCAGTTTGGAGTTGTTTTGAAAGAGGTGAAAGGAGGGTTGCTATCTTTGGTATCGGTGGAGTGGGCAAAACAACCTTGTCAATGCACATCAACAATGAGATTTTGAGACAGAAACGCCCTTTTAAGCATGTTTATTATGTCACTGTATCTCGAGAGACCACTGTCCTTAAGTTGCAGAGTGACATTGCTAAAGCAGTTGGATATTCTCTGAAATATGAAGATGAGCCGAAGAGAGCGGCCGAGTTGAGGATGGCACTAGCAAAGAGAGAGAAATCTCTACTTATTCTTGATGATGTATGGGAGGATATCACAATGGAGGAGGTTGGAGTTTCAGTGGAAGGTAATGGATGCAAGTTGCTCATAACCACTCGGGACAGAGGTGTATGTCTCAAAATGAAGTGTTGTCTAGTTCACATGAAACCTCTTTCAGCTGACGAATCTCGGGATTTGTTCAAGAAGCAACTTGGTAATTATGAAACACTTCCTGATGAAGTGAAGGTCACCGCCGCTTTAGTAGCTGAAGAATGTGATGGGTTACCACTCGGAATTGTCACGATGGCTCGATCCATGAGGGGAGAAACTAGTGTACATGTGTGGTGGGATGCACTGAGAAGTCTACAAAATCCTTGTAGCAGTTCAGATGATATGGAAAACAAGGTATTCAGAATTTTGAGGTATTGCTATGATCGCTTATATGGCGACAAGCATCGGAAGTGTTTCTTGTATTGTGCTTTATATCCTGAAGATACAAAAATAGAGAGGGAGGAATTGATAAGACATTTCATTGCAGTGGGGTTGTTGGATAGAACCAATAGAAAGGAAAGCATAGAAGAGGGACACTTTTTATTGAATGTTCTGGAGACTGTATCGTTGTTGGAATGTGCGACAGAAGACTGGAATCGGAGATGTGTAAAGATGCATGATGTAGTGAGAGACATGGCAATTAGAATAATGGGCTCCACTGCCATGGTAATAGAGAGAAAAAGTTTGAAGGAGATACTTGGAAGGGAAGAACGGATTTACAAGGAGTTGAAGTGGGTGTCTTTATTGCATAATGAGATGGATCATATTGAAGGTATGATGCCTGATTGCCCAAACATTTCAATGCTGTTCCTTCTAAATGGTTTTTTGAAGACTGTATCGGATTCTTTCTTTGTGAAAATGACGAGCCTCAAAGTTCTTAATTTTTCATGTACAAAAGTGGAGGTATTGCCTGCTTCTATTTCTAACCTGTGCAATCTCACCAGTTTGATGCTTCATGGATGCGACTGTTTGCGCTTCATTCCTTCATTGGCAAAACTTACAAATTTAAGAGAGCTGGACTTAAATGGGTGTGAGTACATGAGGGAATTGCCAGAGGGTATGGAAGAACTTGCAGGCCTTGAGCACCTTGATTTGTCATATACAGGAGTGGAAGTATTGCCTGCTTCTGTTTCTGACCTCTGCAATCTCAACAGTCTATTGCTTATTGGTTGCCACAGCTTGTGCTTCATTCCTTCATTGGCAAAACTTACAAAACTAAGAGAGTTGAATCTAAAAGGGTGCAGGAAGGTGGTGACATTGCCCAAGGGTATGGAAGAACTAGCAAGCCTAGAGCACCTAGATCTTCAAGGGACTGAAATTGGCGGCCTGCGCAGCGGGGTAATTATAAAACTCCTGAATCTTGAGAGCTTTTTTGGCAATAATAAAATAATTGTTCCACTTGAGGAATTGAGGATGTTGAAGCATCTGAAGAATCTAATTAGGGTGCATTTCGAAGATGTTAGTAAGTTCAATCAATATGTTCGTTCAGGTTGGTTTAATCAATTAGAAACTTATCATGTTTCTATTGGGTATTCAGATTCTATGGCCGATTATTATGATGATGATGATGATGGTGGTGATATAGAATTAATTAAGGAGATATGCTGGGATGGTGCGTCCGGAGGAGAGTGTTTGTTGCTTCCACAGAATGTTAATAAACTTAAGTTCATTAATTACAGCTTTGGTGGCGGGAGCATGCTTGGTAATTTGCCTTCATTGGGCGATGTAACTACTGATTTAGAGCTCTGGTGTAGTGCCCATGATTGTGAGTGCATAATTCCAGAGTGGTGGACAAAACCCCTTCAATTCATACAGAATTTAGTGCTTGCAAAGCTAGATGAGTTTTGTGGCCTAATTAGAGAGGATGTGGTGTATCCATACATCTCCTTTTCGGGTCTCAGTGTATTGGGAATTTACAATTGCCAAAAGTTGAAGAAGTTGTGGATGTTGAACCTTGACCTACCCAATTTGGAGGAGATTAGCATACAAGATTGTGAACAAATGGAAGAAATATTTGCAACGGAAAGGGGGGGAACAGTTAAACTGCCGAGGTTGCGTTATTTGGAGTTGGAGGGTATGCCAGAACTGAGGAGCATATGGGGCAATTGGGACATATTCTTTCCTCATCTTGAATCTTTGTACTTACATAATTTCCAAAAGATGAAGAAGATAGGAAGGGTAAGTGGCAACCTGTCCTCTTTGAAAACAATTGTTATTTCTGGTTGCAAAGAAATGGAAGAAATATTTGCAGCAGAGGATGAAGCAGGAGACAACCAAATCCATTTGCCAAAGTTGGAGAAACTGGACTTGGATGATTTACCACAACTGAGGAGCATCAGTAGGCAGACCATTGTCTGCAACTCCCTACAAAAAGTATCAATTGGAGCGGGAGTAGGCGGTCAAATCCATCTGCCAAAGATGGACAACTGTCCAATTTCAGTCCCAAATCTATCAGTCATTAATAACAGTGGTCCTCTTCCCGTTTTGACGGCTTTTAATCTGCCTCAAGGCTGGTGGGACTCTCTCCACTGGAATGATCCTGCCACCCTATCCCTCTTCCATCAACTTGGCTGTTTTCATTACTCTGATGGTATTGATTCAAGTAGATTGGAGGCTGGCGATCCAACTCCTCTCCAGAAAAACAAGGAAACCGTTTCGTTGTTTAGTAAGAGTGAAGAGAATGAGAGCGCTGCAGGGAGTGCAGCCATTATGTTACCAGATGAACAGGTATTGACTTACTGTTAGAATTGGGAATTGTTTGATTCTTTTTACAGTATTGATTAATTACCATATCAAATTTAATTTAATTCAATTCATTTTTTTTTTGTAAATTTTTGGTGAAAGGATTTCATGGAATGGACAAGTGAACTGGATCCAGACCAGCTGCAAAATGATAGTGTCATGGTGGAAACAAAGCAGGGTTTGCCAAAAGACTCAAGAATTCTAGAGGCAATGAAGGATTGTTGCTCCATCTTCTTTCTTGTACTGGAAGAACACGCGGTTGAGAGAGACACCCTCATTCAGCTTTGGATGGCAGTGGGATATGTAGTGGATGAGCCCATGGGACATGTATGCTTCGATTACCTGTTAAATGAAGAATACCTCTCACGCTCCGGATCCAACTTCGTGACTCGAAAGGACAAATACCATATGAACATCAACAAGATTAAAGCCAACTTCTTAGATGGCCAAACAGATAAAGCCAACTTCTATTTCAAATGGGAGTATCCTGGATGTCAAAAGAATATTACCAACTCCACTCAAATTCAGCATGTTTCTGTGGTCTGCAACGACGTTGATGCATCCATTTTCCAGACACTGCAAGAGTACAGCGAGTTAAGAACTCTTCTCTTCCTCCGGAACTATGGCATCAAGGTCTCACAGATTCCGGATCACTTTTTTCAGAGCTTTAAAGAGTTGAGAGCATTGGATTTGAGCGGAACCAATATAAAGAAGCTGCCGAGTTCTGTGGGATGTATGAAAAGCCTCTGCTATCTGGATCTGTCAGCGACGCCCATTGAGTGGCTGCCTGATATAATATGTTCCCTTGGTGAACTTCAGACGCTGAAACTTAGGGATTGTTCAAAACTCCGTGGGCTACCAATGCAACTGAAAAGGCTTACTAATCTTCGACATCTAGAGGTTGATGTTCTACGTCAACTATCCACCATCCCTAAAGGAATAGGTGCTCTTGTGAATCTTCAAACCTTGTCAGCATTCTTGGTTGGCACAGAAGAAGGATGCAAGATCCAAGAATTGAAAGAATTGAATAGCCTTACAGGAGATTTTTGCATTGCCATGTTAGAAAATGTGGGCAGCGCAGATGAAGCGGAGAAGGCAGCTTTGAACAAGAAGCGGTGCATTAAGAAGTTGGAGCTGAGATGGACTGCATCTCAGTTATCAAGGACAGATAACCACTGCTTTGATGTTTTTGACTATCTCCGACCATGCTCAAGTTTGATAGAGCTGCAGGTATTTTGCTACGAAGCTTCCACGCTTCCAGGTTGGGTTAGTGATCCAAATTTTAGTCGGCTTAGTAGCATTACTTTGTTCAAGTGTGAGCATATTTCAGAGCTTCCTTTACTTGAGCGCTTGCCATCACTCAAGCAGCTTGAGTTGGTCAAGATGAATGGTGTCAAGAGAATTGAACGTCGAGGAAGTCCAGAACAAGTTGCATTTTCAAGTTTGGAAAAACTTGAACTTGATGAAATGCAAAGCTTGGAGGTTTGGAGCTGGGTAAACAGAAACGAGGGCGATTTCAAGAGCCTTGTGGAGGTTACTATAAAGGATTGTCCAGAGTTTCAGTGGTTCCATGTCCTCCCATGTCTGTCTGCAATCAAGCATTTGGAAATAAGGGAATGCCCGAAGCTGGAATCTCTATCAAATATGAAACTTTCAGATTCTTTAGAAGATTTGATAGTTGAAGACTGTCCACGGATCAGAAAGAAATGCTGGCAAGAGGGAGGAGAAGATTGGTACAAGATCCAGCATGTGTCAAACATTAGCATCTGTGTGGATGATGATGATGATGATGAGGATGAGGACGACGTTGAATATGAATGAGTTAAATTCTGGTGGACCATATAACGTGGGAGGTCACATGTCCAAGCAGACCATGATATCGAGCATCCAAAGCCTCACTGCTAATGATATTGAGGGTGTGGTGTCCTGTTGTCAGCATATTGGATCTCCTCCCTCTCATCTCTTGGCTGGCTTGGAATTTCCGAGATCTCTGAAGAACAAAAGAAGCGATGCAGAAGAGTCCTGCTGCTTCTGCCTGGTAGGCTCCTGTCAACTCCCTCGCTTATCTCTCATTGCAAATAATAAAAGTACTACTGAAGCCCCAATTGTTATAGCAGGCACTCGTTCCTCGCTTCTCTTAGCATAGAATCTTTGGTTAGGTAGTATGTTTCTCGGGATATAATGCGTGTGGGCTCACTTGTCACAAACCCCATGTTTCCATAGCTTTGCTAGCTTTTTTGAGATTCAAAATTTTCAGGTGCTCAGGAAATATTACCAGGCTGATTTCATGGAAATATTACCATTCCTGGTTAAAAACAAATGTTACTACATGTGTATGTGATCTAAGAAAATGGTCACCTTATATGCTTCAAGTCTATACCAAATTTACAGTAATTTTTCTGTATGATAAAATATTAATTTCAGGTGAATATTAATATGCCCAAGAACTTCAAGAACATGTATGGTTATCCAATCCCATAACCTTCAACATCAGTTGCACTTACATTCCCTACTGGAAATATCAGTAGCAGCAGCATTGTCATGGTGATCTTTTGGGTCCGGAAGTAACAGGAAGCGAGCTCAACGCTGCCAACTTACTCTGAGAAGGATGAGTTCCAATGAATATCATCTATGAAAGATTCAGTAACCATATGCTTACACGATGTCATGGACGTCGTTGGCGTCTCTGCAGTATCTGCATCTGTTGCATAGACGGAACCTGCAAGCTATATCAGAAGCAAATAGGCATCTTACTGCCGTTCAACTGGTCAAGATGATTAAAGAAAATGATCTGCTACTCTTTTAATTTCATTTAGCTTATATGTTGTGTATGTGCGCTTGTGCACAAACTCTAGTTATTGATCCATGAGCTACTAGTACGAAAACAACCTGCAAATAGGCATGTTCTGTTTTACTTCCTACTGTCATTTTTGTCAGTTATTAGATCCATCAAGTTTGCTAATCAATTTGGTATGATTTGGTTCTTCAATCTAACTTAGTTGTCAGTTATGAACTGAGTTTTTTCATTATTGTTCAATATTTCACTGAAGATGTGAGTGAGATTGAGGACTGGATCGCCAAAAGAAGATTAATCTCTTAGATCTCAATCCAACGAGCGAGGGTGATGTTTTGCAATTTGGGGAATGTTTTATAATGACTCTCTGGACAAATATATTAGGTAGGGCCGTAGGGGATAAGATCTCCTACCTAGAATCTTTTGTGTTCTCCGGTGCAACACAAAATTAATTATGTTAAATATCTGTAACTAGTGTATGCCCCGTCCCCTGCACGGGAATATGTCAACACAATATTATAAAATTACATTTATTATCTATAAAAAAATCCTATTATAAATATGAAAATAAATAAATAAATATGAATTACATTATGATAATTAAACTAATAAATGGAAATGTAAGATTAAAATTAATCTAGATCTAAATAACTCATTCTACTAAAAAATAATATCTACTAAAAAAAATTAACCTACACTTATATGACAATTTGTATATCTGTATATGCCAAATTTATTACTATTACTGCATTTAATTATATTGATATGGTTATTTACTTATATAATATTTACTCTTTTATAAGATATTCCATCTATTCAATTATATGAGTTAATGGTAAAATAAAATAATTATTTTTAATAATATAGATTAGAACTATCTCATTATTTTTTATTAGATTTCCTTTTTGACGTGAGGAAGTTTTGCGAGATGCACTCACGTGTCGAGTTCGTTCGTAGATTGGATGTACTCATACTCGCCTATATGATATATATGATTAGATTTAATTTTAATATATTAAATATGTCCGTATACAGAATCGATTCCAAAGAGTTCTGAACTCACCATTTCGGTAGACTATAATCTTAATAATAATATACTATAATAATAATAAAAATAATATATAATTAGTTTGATGCGTGTAATCAATAACTCAAAAAGTATATTTTAAGATAGAATTAACCAACCCGAAATCTTGCAATGACCCACTTATTATTATTATTATGTTTAATTATATTGATGATTGTGTTATATTGATATAATTTTTTTCCTTATATAATATTTCGTCTTTTATAAGATATTTCATCTATCCAATTATATGAGTTAATGGTAAAATAAAATAATTATTTAATCATTTAAAATTATATAGATTAGAACTATCTAATTATTTTTATTAGATTTCCTTTTTGACGGGAGAAGGTTTTGCGAGACGCACTCTCGCGCCGCCACGTAGGCAGATTCACTCACGTGCCGCCACGCAGGCACCAATGCATCGGTTTTAGTATATGTATATAGATAAGAAAAATTCAAAAAATTATTTTTATGTTATAAACAACCAACCATACATATTTGTATAATTTTCTCATGAAAAAACATATTTTGAAAAGTATTAAAATTGAAAAGAGGATTATTTGATGATAATAATTTCAATATTTTTTAAAACACATTTTTTCATGAGAAAATTAAATAAATATATATAATTGGTTATTTATAACCTAAAAATAATTTTTAATTTTTTTTTATCATAAATATTTATCTTAATTAATTTTGTGATGCGCATACAAAAGGTTGTAAGAGATCTTATCTCATAACACTCACGGTTCCAACCTGTTTAAGTTGGTTAAGAAAACGACTCTGTTAAAAAAACTGGCTAAAAAATGACACAAGCGAACCTTCAATAACATTCACAAACAGATCTATCAGACCAGCGAAGAAATCCTTCGATTGCAACATATCTTAATTACAGACCATAGACAAGACATTGCTTTACGAAACAACAAACTACAGAACAAAAGGGAAAGAATGCTCGACTTCTAGAGGCGGTATTGGAGTCAAAGAGCAAAACTAAAACACGCAAAACTGAATGATACAAACTCTGCTTATTTCCACCGAATAGCCTCTGCTAAGCAGGGAAAGAAAACTATCAAACACCTTATTTCAGAAGCGAGTTTACACCTTACTGCTAACAACTTAATTAGAAATGAGTTTGCCTCATGTTTTTCGACCCGTTTTCGATCATCCTATAACCATAGTATTAGCTTCACTACAGATCTTGACGTCATCGGAAATGAGATCTTGGTGGATGATAATACCATCCTTACCTCTGCAGTGACTAATGGAGAGATAAAGAACGCACTGTTCTCCATTAAAGCCGACAAGGCACCGGGCCCGGACGGGATTCCAGCTGGTTTCTATCAAACCTACTGGGATATCGTTGGCCCATCCATTATAAAGGCGATTAAGGCCTTCTTCCATTCCGGCAAAATGCTAAGACAGATAAACCACACTTTCATTACCCCGATCCAGAAAATTGATAATCCTGAAACTGTTAACCATTTCAGACCAATCAGTCTATGCTCTACTATCTATAAAATTATCTCTAAAATTCTGACCAACAGATTATCAAGGATTTTTTATAGGCTAATACACCCTCTACAAAGTGCGTTCACCAAAGGCAGGTCAATCCAGGACAACATTCTGATTGCACACGAAATTTTTCATTCATTCAGAATCTCCAAAGCTAAATGCGGCTACATGGCTATCAAGCTGGATATGGAAAAAGCGTATGACCGGATCGAGTGGCCCTTCCTTTTCGCTGTACTTCAGAAGTTCGACTTTGATGAGAAGTTCATTCTTTGGATCAAAGAATGTGTCCAAACTGTTTCTTATTCTGTTCTGATAAACGATGAACCATCGACTCCCTTTATACCTTCAAAGGGCTTGAGGCAAGGGGACTCTCTCTCCCCTTTCCTCTTCATCCTTACAGCAGAGGTGTTAGCACGAACTCTACATCAAAAGGCAGAAGCTTCCAAAGATCTTGGTTTCAGGCTTGGAAGGGGGGGTGTTAGAATCCCGTTTCTGGCATTCGCAGATGATATTATGCTTTTTGGAAAAGCAAACATGACTACTTGTACCAATCTGGATAACACAATCCAACGTTTTTTGTCTTATCTCCGGACAGAAAGTAAACCTATACAAATCAAGTTTTCAAGTTTCAGCAGCCACTTCAACAACTGCTATTAACACGGTGTCTTCAACACTGGGTATCCCCCAAACAAATAACCTAGAAAAATATCTAGGATGTCCGATCATAAACGGAAGAGTTAATCGCGATACATTCGCAGATGTTATCCTCAAAGCTAGACAACAATTGACCAAATGGAAGACCTCCTCTCTATCGAGCGAGGGTCGTAAAGTGCTCATTAAGTCCCATCTAAGCGCACAACCGCTCTTCATCATGCAGGCTTTCATGCTGCCCGCTTCGATTTTGCATGAGCTTGATAAAGTTTACAGACAATTCTTCTGGAACAAGGGTCCGAATGCTACTCCACTAGTAAGTTGGGACAAAATCTGCTCCGATACATTGTCTGGTGGTCTGGGTATCTACAAGGCTGAGACTATGAACACAGCATTACAAATGAAATTATTGTGGAAAATTATTGCGGAGCCTTCCAATATCTAGGTTAGGGTTATCTCGGCAAAATACCTAAAAGGGGATAAGCTGATGGATTACACAAGGAAAGGCAACACCTCGTGGCAGTGGTCGAAATTAGTGGCCATAAGGCATCTGTTCAAACCAGGACTGCGTTGGTCGATAGGGAATGGTCAGTCGGTTAAGTTCTGGACGGACAATTGGGCTCTCAACACTCCTTTACTTCACTCTGCTCTTGCACCAGTCATTGGTTCGACAGCTACTTGGTCTGTAGACAACTTCATCACAAATGACAATAAATGGGACACTGACGCTCTAAACCTAGAGTTACAGGGTTTGCTCACCCCGGCCACCATAAAAAATATAACCGATATCAAACTTCCAGATAACATTTTCACTGACAGACTCTATTGGGGTCCTAGTAGGGACGGCTGGTTCTCGACTAGCTCGGCAACTCAAATCATCCCGATGCACATGGGGGATCCTCATTTCGATTGTCATTGGCTTTGGAAGCTCGACATTCCTCATAAAATTAAACATTTCCTTTGGAAGATAGCCTATGACGGTCTGCCTACTTCTGACCGCCTACAACGTTCACATATTGCGGTCCCGTCGGGTTGCTGTTTCTGCGGTGGTTCCGCGGAGACTACCTTTCACCTGCTCCTAGGATGCCCCATGACTAAATCTGTTATGGCAGAACTACGAATCGCTTTCCCGAGCAATCATGGCTCAGACTCGACTACTACACCTAACTCCATCCTTAATAGGATTCATAATTCGGTCGGAATAAAGGTCCTAAATAATCTGGCTTTCGCTTGGTGGGGCATATGGTTCTTCAGGAACCAGCTGGTGTTTCAACACACCAATTCGACTTCGTATCAGGCTATTACTCTATTTTGTAACTCCAGCAAGAGGACTTGGGCGGATCGCTTGGATAGTGACACCACACACGCTATATCTTCAAACTTCACACCGAGGAGTCGAAATAACATCCCCGCTATAACAAGAACTACAAAAACAAAGATCATCCATGGGTGAAGCCGCCACAGGGCCATCACAAACTCAATTTTGACGGCTCACACTGTGCGTCAGGGTCTGGTTCGTATGGCTTCGTCATTCGCGATCACCTTGGCCAAGTTTCCTCACTCAGATCGGGCACTTGTAATAACACCTCGGCGGTGTTCGCTGAGGCTTTAGGTCTTCATATGGGTGTTGAGAGGGCAAGAAACCTGGGTATTCATAATCTCCTAATAGAGGGTGACTGTCTGGTCGTCATTAAGGCTTTCCTAGGGGACTGGTCGTGCCCTTGGAATATCGAGCTGCTGATGGCCGATACTAGTTTACATCTGAATTTCATTTCTAATGTTGCTATTCGTCATGTTTTCAGGGACTCGAATGCAGTTGCTGACAGGATTGCCCGTCTGGTGTACTGCATCCCTGCCGATGATAGCTTGGCCACTGATCCAGAACTTCGGGTTCTCGTCCGCTCGGACGCTCTAGGAAAGAAGCCGGCCCGTCAGCGGACCTCCTAATTCTTATCTTGCTTCCAAAAAAAAAAAAAAAAAAGAGATCTTATCTCATTAGGGTTGACTCGGTTGACTGTAGTTTATCCGATCGAGTATTTGAGTGGTAGCTTAACTTCTATGGCCTTACTCTTTCCTGGAAGAAGATACCATCTCAAGGTTTCTGATTACCTAAATTCAGCTCTCAGATCCAACCTCCCGACGACTACACAAGGTACGTTTACTATGTATGCTTCTTTAAGCTATACCCTAACATCCATGGTTTGTTCAATTCCTCTTTCATTAGTGACTTCTCGAATATATTCAACCTAAATCTTGTTCGTGTATAAAAATGAATATATGTGGAATATATTAATCCATTCTCCAACATTGAGTTTTAATTAGGATCTCACATGCTATCTGGAGATCTACAAGTTTTCTGATCTTGTCTTATCCAAATTGCAAAAAGCATAAACTATATACGGAGTATAAAAGGGGCTCCATTTTTATCAGAACATTAACTCGAAACGGAGGTATAAATAAGGTAGATGTTCTCTGTGATTAAATCTGCAGATACCATCATATTTCTGACGACATACTATATGTAAAAGCATAAACTGTATATAAAAGAGGCTGCATTTTTGTCAACAATTAGCTAGCTACCATCATATTTTTGAATGTATATTTTGTTGGGATCGACAAGACCCAAATGCAGAGATGAATCGAAAACCTAACAACGTACTACAACTATAATCCCGCTAATAACCAAGTTCACAAATTTACGGCCCTCAAACACAATCAAACCAAGCAACACAAGTACACAAACAATCACAAGTAATAACACAACGATTTAAGTGAAAAACTCTCCCTAACCCGGAGGATAAAAAACCAATGTCGCTTGCCACGAGCACCAAAATCCACTAATCAACAAAATGGGTACAAGTGTTCACCGAGAACTCGAGGTGAAAGAATCCGGATCAGACAAGGAAAATCCACTCACTTTCTCACCCCCAAGAAGCCTTTTTTTGTGTCTCTCCCGAGCACGTGACCCAGCCGACAAGAGCCACGTACTAAGTAAACCGGCTTGCACCAACCGGCTCGACCCAGTGGTAGAGAGCAAAGTAAACCTTAGATTTTCATCCAAGAAAAGAGCGAAAACAGGAATCGAACCCGGGACCTCCTTACTCCTCCCCTTACTCCTTACCACTAGGCCACTCGACTGGAGCCTCTTGCTTATCTGCTACACGTACCAAAAGAGAAAGAAAAGGCTAATGCCTTTTTACATATGGCTTACACAAAAAGCCATCAAATTTGACTTTCCAATGGGTTGGACACATGGGCTTTGAGCCCAACATATTCCTGACGACAAACTGTTTCGTACTTGAATTGTATATTTGGGAATTAAGTGTTGCTAATATAATCGGTCCTAAAATACTTGGTCTTTTAGACACATATACGTTAATTAAGGAAACTTATTTATCTTTAAATTTCATTACTATTATAGAGGGAGGACTCTTTAATTTTACTCACTATTTTACTTTTATATGGATAATAATTACCCTATAAACTTAAAAACACATGTATTTTTGACAAAAATTTAAGATCTAAAAGATCAGGCATTTTAGAACGGAGGGAGTATTAACTAGCGGCGGAAGGTAATGGAGGCGGGTGGGGGTCATGGCCACCCCGGCAAAAAAAATTTCCCATAATATATGTATGTATATTACGGTAATATATAATTAATTAGATTTTCTTCTTTTTTTTAAATTTTTTTTTTATATTTTTAACTTCCAATTTTCATATTTTTTAGAGTATTTAGATTTTTACTTTCAATTTTTATATTTTTAATATCTCGACCTCTTAATATTTTATCTTCTAATCGAAAAGAATACATATCTTCTAAATCCTAATTCAAACGCTGGAACAGTGGAATGATGGAGATAGCAATATGCGTGGATATGATGAAATTTATGTCATTTTTTGTTTTGGCTCGTTCGATGTCTTCAACTACTAAGAGCATTATCATCAAAACAAGATTGAGAAACATGATGGAAGATGATTTTTTGGCAGATAACTTAGTTGTTGACATTAAAAGGGAAATGGTTAAGACCTTTACATCAGATGAAATTATAGATGAATTTGTTTCTATGAAAGAACATAGAGTACTATATAGATAGAATTCGCTATAATTTAATTTTTATACGGAGTTTTGGCATCAAATCTCCTATATATGTACTTTGTTTTTTCTTATAAATGAAAAAGGCATAGAGATGAGCCCTTGACTAGGTTCCAAACCCTTAAGAAAAAATATGTTTGGCCCTGCAAAACTTTTGTCCATGTTCCGCTACTGATATTAACACCCACTATTTTTTGTTAGATGGCTATGGTACTTTTCTCTTCAACCAATAATTCCCGCTTACACGAGGAACTAGAATGCCTCAAAGAGACGATGCAACAACTAAACACGAAGGCAAGTGACATTCAAAATGAAGTACAAAATGAGGAACTTCAAGCCAGAAAGAAAAGAAAGAGTGAAGTCACTTTATGGCTCCGAGAAGTCAGCGGTATTAAACAACAAGTTCAGAGTATTGAAACAGAAGTTGAACAAGTCAGCTTCTTTCGTCGCAATCGATTGTCGAAAAAGCTTCAAGAGATGGTTGAATGTGTTGAACGATTGTTAAAGCAGAGTGAGTTTCCCAGAGGATTGTTGCTTCATGATTTCAAACCTAAAGGCCTTCAATTAGTGACACAGGAAATGGAAGGTTCCACTCCCTCAAGGGTTCAGGATGTAGTTTGGAGTTGCTTTGAAAGAGGTGAAAGGAGGGTTGCTATCTTTGGTATCGGTGGAGTGGGCAAAACAACCTTGTCAATGCACATCAACAATGAGATTTTGAAACAGAAACGTCTTTTTGAACATGTTTATTATGTCACTGTATCGCGAGAGACCAGTGTCCACAAGTTGCAGAGTGACATTGCTAAAGCAGTTGGACATTCTCTAGAATATGAAGATGAGCCGAAGAGAGCAGCCGAGTTGAGGATGACACTAGCAAAGAGAGAGAAATCTCTATTGATCCTTGATGATGTATGGGAGGATATAACAATGGAGGAAGTTGGAGTTTCGGTGGAAGGTGATGGATGCAAGTTGCTCATCACTACTCGGAAGAGAGATGTATGTCTCAGAATGAAGTGTTGGCCAGTTCACATGAAACCTCTTTCAACTAATGAATCCTGGGATTTGTTCAAGAAGCAACTTGAACACTTCCTGTTGAAGTGAAGGCCACCGCCGCTTTAATAGCTGAAGAATGTGATGGGTTACCACTCGGAATTGTCACGATGGCTCGATCCATGAGGGGAGAAACTGATGTACCTGTGTGGAGGGATGCACTGAGAGAATTGCAAAATCCTTGTAGCAGTTCACATGTTATGGAAAGCAAGGTATTTGGAATATTGAAGTATAGCTACGACTGCTTAAAAAAGGATAAACATCGGAAATGTTTCTTGTATTGTGCTTTATATCCTGAAGATTTCATCATAGAGAGGGAGGAATTGATCAGGAAGTTCATTGCAGTGGGGTTGTTAGATGGAACCAATAGAAAGGAAAGCATAGATGAGGGACATGTTGTATTGAATGTTCTGGAGAATGCATCATTGTTAGAATGTGCAACAGACAAGTGGAATATCAATAAGAGATGTGTAAAGATGCATGATTTGGTCAGAGACATGGCAATTAGAATAATGGGCTCCACTGCCATGGTAATAGAGAATAAAAGTTTGAAGGAGATACTTGGAAAGGAAGAATGGATTAAAAAGGATTTGAACTGGGTGTCTTTATTGCACAATAGGATGGATCATATTAAAGATATGATGCCTGATTTTCCAAATATTTCAGTGTTGTTCCTTCGAGATTATTGCGTGAAGACTATATCGGATTCTTTCTTTGTGAAAATGATCAACCTCAAACTTGTTGATTTGTCATATATTGGAGTGGAGGTATTGCCTGTTTCTGTTTCGGACCTGTACAATCTCACCAGTTTGATGCTTTGTGGGTGCACACGGTTGCGCTTCATTCCTTCATTGGCAAAACTTACAAAGTTAAGAGAGTTGAACTTAAATTGGTGTGAATCCATGAGGGAATTGCCAGAGGGTATGGAAGAACTAGCAAGCCTTGAGCACCTTGATTTGTCATTTACAAAAGTGGAGGTATTGCCTGCTTTTGTTTCTGACCTGTGCAATCTCACCAGTTTGATCCTTCGTTCCGGCCACATTTTGTGCTTCATTCCTTCATTGGCGAAACTTAAAAAGTTAAGAGAGTTGGACTTAAAAGAGTGTCACTCCATGAGGGAATTGCCAGATGGTATGGAAGAACTAGCAAACCTTGAGCACCTTGATTTGTCAAATACTAGAGTGGAGGTAATGCCTACTGCTGTTTCTAACCTGTGCAATCTCACCACTTTAATGCTTTCTGGCTGCCTACGGTTGCGCTTCATTCCTTCATTGGTAAAACTTACAAAGTTAAGAGAGTTGGACTTAAAAGGGTGTCACTCTATGAGGGAATTGTCAGAGGGTATGAAAGAATTAGCAAGCCTTGAGCACCTTGATTTGTCAAATACTAGAGTGGAGGTATTGCCTGCTGCCGTTTCTGACATGTGCAATCTCACCAGTTTAATACTTCGTTCCTGCCACATTTTGTGCTTCATTCCTTCATTGGCGAAACTTACAAAGTTAAAAGAGTTGGACTTAAATTGGTGTGTTTGCATAAGGAAATTGCCGGAGGGTATGGAAGAACTAGCAAGCCTTGAGCGCCTTGATTTGTCAAATACTGGAGTGGAGGTATTGCCTTCTTTTGTTTCTGATCTGTGCAATCTCACCAATTTGATGCTTCTGGCTGCCTACGGTTGCACTTCATTCCTTCATTGGCAAAACTTAAAAAGTTAAGAAAGTTGGACTTAAAAGGGTGTCCCTTCATGAGGGAATTGCCAGAGGGTATGGAAGAACTAGCAAGCATTGAGCACCTTGATTTGTCAAATACTGGAGTGGAGGTATTGCCTACTTCTGTTTCTGACCTGTGCAACCTCACCAGTTTGATGCTTTCTGGCTGCATGTTGTTGCACTTCATTCCTTCATTGGCAAAACTTACAAAGTTAAGAGAGTTGAACTTAATTGGGTGTGAGTACATAAGGGAATTGCCAGAGGGTATGGAAGAACTAGCAAGCCTTAAGCACCTAAATCTTCAAGGGACTAAAATAAAAAAGCCTACACAGACGGGTAATTATAAAACTCCCGAACCTTGAGAGATTTTTGGGCAAAGACGACATAATTGTTCCACCACAGGAATTGATGGGGTAACCATTCCGGAATGGTTCAACTGGAAATGACCTGCGGGTAGTACCAAAGGTTGCACTTGCGGGGGCGTGTTGAGAGAATGAAAGATGTGAAGAGAGACCAAAATAGTCCCACATTGATAATATGAACAAAGAAGCCTTAGTATATAAGCTAGTTGGTTACTTCTCATATTGTCAATTGGTTTTATGATGGAACTTCGCTCGGCTTATGTGCTAGGCCCATTAGCGATGTGCGCACATGTGCCCATGACCCCCGATCCCGAGTCCCAACGGACTTTATATTAGTTTTAATTTAATTAGGATCGATCTCACATGCTATCAGATCTACAAATTTCCTTTTGTCTAATTACCCAAAACATCACTTAATTGCAAAAACCATAAACTATAGGTATATAATAGAGGCTGCATATGAAAACATTAACTCGAAACAGAGGTATAACACACTATTTTTGTTAGATGGCTATGGTACCTTCCTCTTCAACTAACAGCTCCTACTTACACGAGGAATTAGAATGCCTCAAAGAGATGATGCAACAACTAAACACTAGGGCAAGTGACATTCAGAATGAAGTACAAAATGAAGAGCTTCAAGCCAGAAAGAAAAGAAAGAGCGAAGTCACTTTGTGGCTCCAACAAGTGAGCCACGACCTGCTGCTTTTCAGATTTCCACGAAACTAGAAAATTTCCCATCAAAACACACTACCTGATTGGTGGTGGTTCTCCTTGTAAAAGAGCAAGTGTCTCAACTCGAAGTTGGAGATTAGACTTAGAAGAGAGCAAGATACCCTACCTTAATTATAGTACCCTTCAAGTACCTCAAAACTCTAATAATAGCAGTCATATATATGGGCATCTGTGGGCTTACTTATGAACTAGTTGAGGAGTTAAATGATAAGGCTAAGATTACGTCTCGTGATGGTTAGATATATAAATGAGCTTCCCAATCGGATGTCTATAATCATCAGGTTTGACTAGCTCATTGCCAACCAACATCAATAGGCATTTACATTAGAAATGAGTGGTAGCTTCAATGGGTTTTGCAGTTTAGTACCCCAACATCAATTAGCATATCAATATCATATTTTTTTTCTCTATGACAACATAATGCCCTTGTAAGGTCATAAGACTTCTATGCCAAGACTGTACTTCAGTTCCTCGATCAAGATCTTTCGTATAAAAGTGACGCCTCAACATTTCCTTGACCTTTCCTAATTGAGAAGGGTCGCTACTTAAGGCTATCATATCATTCATCCATATAGATCAGAACAATAGTAAATGGTCCAAATAGTCTTTAGAAATAGTGAATAATCTGCCCTTGATTCCTTTAAAACCATATCTTAGCAAAGTTAAAAGAGAGATGTGCAAACCACTGTACGTCATGGAGCTTGTTTTAAACCATACAAGCTCTTGATCAACTTGTATACGTACCCTGGTAGAAGGACTATATTTGCTAATACGCTCTCCTTCATCAACATAACCTTATGGAAGTTTAATGTACACTTCCTCGTGAAGGTCTACATGGAGAAAAGCAATTGACAAATCCAATTGACTAATGGTGCCATTTCCTTACATATACAACAAGCAGCATGGACAATAGTCATTTTAGCGATAGGTGCAAATCAACTCCTCTGTTTTGCACGCAACCTTGTATGACTAGCCTTGCCTTGTACTTGTCGGTAGAACCATCTGCTTTGAACTTAGTTCTAAAAATCCAGTTGACTTGTGCTAGGTTGATCAAAAGAGGAGGGATCAGAAATGGAGTTGAGACCAAGGACATTTCTCCACTCTCTCTAGCTAACAATGTGCGTACACTACTTCCTAAACAAAAAATTACACTTTCACCCCCTTTTTTTTAATTGAAAATTTTCATTTCCTTTCAATTCGATCAACCAAATAATAAGGCCTTGGTGTTCTTATATTATGAGAACTTAAAAATAGTTAAAAAAAGAACACTTTTCAACCACATGATTCGCTAAGAAAAATCTATAACATACATGCATATATATATATATACAACCAGATTGTATTAGGTGTTTGTTTTCTGCTGTATTTTTTGCTATGTTGTATGTTTAGACGGCTTGCCGTCTGCCGACTTTGTCGGCCTCTCGAGGTCCGGGCCTGTCCGGCCTCGAATTATTTCCGTATCAAAAAAAAATAAAAAAAATATACAACCAGATTAAATTTTTCATCTTGCTAAAAAAAATAAAAAATTAACTCGCATAGTTGATTATTAATTAATTGACATGGGTTCGACTTGCCCAAGCATATTCATGAATCGGTAAATTAACGTGGAGGGTCCACACGTCTGAGCGCATATGCACACCCAAGTCGAGCACACTAGATCAGCGGGGTTCCATCTTAAAATCAATTGACAATAGGAGGAGTGACCCACTGACTTATATACAAGGCTTAAGTTCTCATGCTTTTCGAGGTGGGACAAAGGCTCCAAGCCTCCAACACATCACATCAGAAGAAGCTATAACATACATATATACACAACCAAATTAAATTTATCATCTTGCCAAAAAAATCAACACGCGTAGTTGAGTGATTGACGTGAGGTCGTCTTGCCCAAGTACTCCCTCCGTTCAAATATGTAAGATCATTTACTTTTTGGCACGTAGTTTAAGGAGCTAAATACTATATAAAATATTGATTTTTTTTAAATTATTTTTTTACATTTTAATACTTATTAATAAAAAGTGTTATATTGTAAAAAAATAATTTTAAAAAAATTAATAGTTTATATAGTATTTAGCTCCTTAACCTACGTGCCAAAAAGTAAAAGATCTTATATTTCCGAACGGAGGGAGTATTATTGAATCGGTCAATGTTAATTGGGTGGCTTCGTAGATCTGGAGGAAAAAAAAGGAGTTACACTTCCACCCCATTTTATTGAAAAATTTCATTTTCCTTTCAACCAAACAAGGCAAACGGTGTTCTTGTTATAATTGCATTATAAGAACTAAAAATGGTTAATCATACTTTTCAAACAGAAGATTCGCTAGGAAAAAATTAGGGGCGTTTATCATATAGGTCAAAATTTTGGACTATATTAGGAATGTGTCTCCCAACCTCTCCATATTTGGGATTTGTCCACCGATTTTTTCAACATTGAATTGCAGGGATAGGAATGTCATCAAACATTGTAACTGTTGTGTATGGGGGAAAGTGGAGAGTTGCTGAAACATGATTACTGTTCGATGGAAACACTACTTCAAAAGCTTTTGTGCTAGAGGATTCAATCACTCTATTAACCTTGAGGGACAAGGTTTACAGCAGATTCAATGTTGATGAATCAGTTGAATTGGAATTCGGCCATTTGCACCCCTTCAAGACATTGAAAGCACCGCTTAAGGTAGATTCTGATGCTGATTTAAGAGAATTCTTGTTGTTGAGTAAACTGGATGGAGTGAATTTTGCTGTAGAGTTGTGTGTCACCAACACCTTGCCATTGGATATTGTTGTCCATGAATTTCAAATTCGCGAAGATGCTTCTGCCATAAACACACTTACTGCTGAAACTGCTGAGCTTGCTGAAACTGATGATAGATATAGCAACAATATGGATATAATAGAAGATATCTCTATCTTTGATGAGATTCAGGATGTGCCACAGGACGATATGGATTCTGACAAATTTTCATATTCCTCTAATGCTGAAAACAGTGAATAATTTTCAGATAACTCCAATGATGGGTATTGGAATGAGCGCTATGCCATGATGAAAAGAAAATGAAACACAGTTGATGAAAGGGGTGTTGGAAGCTCTATCACGGACAATATTGTCAACCGTGTCACTCAATGCCCAAGGATTATGTATGTTGGAAAAACATTTGAATCTAGGTAGGCAGTAAAGGATGCTCTATACATTATGTCTATGACGGACATATTTGGTTTTGAGGTTAAAAAATCAACACCAAAATATTATAGAGCAATATGTATAGACAGAAATTGTGATTGGAAATTGCATACAAAGAGAATTTCCGCTATTTGTCATGAGGTGATATTGTATAGAGATATACACACATGCACATGGGATACAAGAACAAGACACTGCAGGCATGCACCATCCAATGTTATTGCCAGCCTCATACAATCAAGGTGTATACTGTTTCAGCGGTTAATTTCAGCATATTTGTTTTTTGTTTTTTTTTGATAATATTAATTTCAGCTTTCATTTCAGCACTATATTTATAATTAGTTTAAGCAAACAATAAATCAATTTAATAAATCAGTTTAGTCAATCAGTGTTAGATCATTCATAGTTTTATCAAACTGTTTCAGTATATTGATAATTTTAGCAATCATTTACTAATTTCTGTGTTTTCGATAGTGGATACAACCCAAAACAAATTATTGATAAGATGAGAACGGACCACAAGATCTCAATTACTTATTGGAAGGCATGGAAGGCAGCACGAATAGCACAAGTGAGAGAAAAAGGGTCAGCGAAATCAAATTTTGCTGCCTTGCCGTCATATTGTTACATTCTTATGGAGAAAAATCCAGGGACAGTAGCTCTCATTAAAACAGGCAGTGCTGAAAGGTTCGAATACATGTTCCTGTCTTATGGACAATCCATTAGAGCATTCCCCATCTTAAAAAGGGTATGTATATATACATAATCATTTATAATTTAGCAAAATTATGATGATTTCAGCATTTAAATTGTTCCTGTCTTATTTGTAGGTTGTTGTTGTAGATGACACATTCTTAACAGGGGAATATAAGGGTACATTGCTTGGAGCAGTTACCCAAGATGCAAATATGAAATTATACCCGCTAGCTATTGGGATTGTTGACACAGAAAATAATGCATCTTGGGAGTGGTTTTTTCAGCAACTCAGTAAAGTTATAACACCTACAGATGATTTGGTGTTTGTTTCTGATAGGCATTCCAACATTGCTAAGGCTATCAAAAAGATATACCCTAATGCTACCCATTGCGTATGCATGTGGCATTTGAAGCAGAACATCCATGCAACTTTCAAGAAAAGGCATCTTGCAGACATGTTCCAACAGGCTGCTGAAACCTACACTGTTGGTGATTTTGCCCACCAATTTGACCGTATAAAAGAAGAATGCCCAAGCCTAGCAACCTATTTGATATCCGCGGGGCTGGAGAGGTGGGCAAGAGCACATGCAAAGGGTAATCGGTATAACATGATGACATCCAACAACGCTGAAAGCTTAAACTTTGTTTTGAGTGGTAAAAAAAATTTGCCCATTGTTGCACTGTTGGAATTTTTTAGAGATAAGTTCACAAAGTGGTCTCAAGAG